>OY751313.1:4974534-5642034 GCA_963564615.1 Rhorus exstirpatorius
CGTAATACATATACCTGGGTTATTATGCGAAGCGCTAATTAATCATTGATCGTCATCGTCAATTTTATTTATTCATTTTCCATTCTGATTGCATCAATGAGCCGTTAACGAAGCCAGTATTTAACTGAGCATTCAAGCGAAAAGCTCCGTTTGATTATAATCTCATCGAGAAATATAAGATAGGATGAAATTAGATGTGGGGAGGAAACAAAAAATTAAGATCGATCAAAAAATGCATTCATTAATTTGATCATGGAAGATTCGCCTCTTCTCGCGCCCCAGACAATTCGCTTTTCCTCTCCGCATGTAACGTTCCCTCTAATCGCATCGCGACTCATATAAAATGTTCGCGGCGCCTATATACACATCGCGTATATATATACCCTTGGGACACACTCGGGTGTCCATTGCCGTTTTCCTCCTGCCATCGCTCCTTTATTTTATTTTTTTTTTTTTCCACTCCACCACATCTCTATCCGCTCTTTTTGTCGCGTTTCATCTCCGGCTCATATACCCGAGCCGCGTCCCACACTTTACATCCTCAAATCTCTCTATATATGTGCGTCACTCTCGTATTGCCTGGCGCGGTGTGCCTACCTTTACACCCAACCGCATCAGGTATAAGAGTGATCCTGGTGGTCCTTTCGTGGGACCATCAGACAGAGGTGGAGGAGGAAGAAGAAGAAGAAGAAGAAGAAGACGAAGATGATGAGAAAGGAAAAGACGAAACAGCCGAGAGGCGCTTACACACACACACACAAACAGATATATATATATGTGCCGTGCTTGTTCCACACCCCCTAAAAGCGACCAACGCCGGGTGTCGAAAGTATGATACACACAGTGAGAGCTGTGAGTGTGTAAGCGAGACCTGGGTGCCTGTGTTGCGGCTGCTGCTGCTGTTAGATAGAACTGCAGAGATACACCGCAACGATGCGAATGATCTCCAAGCAAAAGGGCGGTGGCGCGGCGTCATGGAGTAAGAGAATAAGATGCAGAAGGGCATAGTTATCCCTCATGCGAAATCCCAATGGGGCAAAAAAGGACAGAAAGAGAGAGAGAGAGAGAGAGAGAGAGAGAGAGAGAGAGAGAGAGAGAGAGAGAGAGAGAGAGAGAGAGAGAGAGAGAGAGAGAGAGAGAGAGAGACTTGGGTGAGCTGGGCGAAGATGTAGCAACGATGGAGAAGGAAAGAAGAAGAAGAAGAAGATGAAGAAAAAAGAGCTAAAGAGCCGCTCTTACCAGGTCCATGCAAGCTGGAACACGCTTGTTCGCCGAGGTTCTTCGTCTGGCGATCTTTCCGAGGCCCCTGAGAGAGCCGCCGCAAGAATGGAATGCAGTGTGAAGGAAGAGTGTATTTTGCCCCTTGGACCTCGCGTGCTTCTCGTTCCTCTTCTTTTATATACGGTAAAATTGCACTTGGCGATTGACGAAGTTACGGTTTAGGGAACATCCGCTATGTCACCGACATATTTTTCGCTACTGCGATTTCCTCTAATACTATTTTTTTTTTTTCCCCCGTTTTTCTTGCGAACTCTCAAGAATATGAACTCCCCAAGATGAGCCAACTTTCGTTCCAGAACCAACGAAGCTAGCTAGGATTATGCTCACCATAGAATATCGAATCTGTTGTACGTGGATATCTTGAACACTTTTGATACGTATGAACCTCTGCCGAACGATTGAAAGATTACCACAGCAAAGGTATCTATAGAGTGCTAGACTGCTAAGAATTATCCGGTTGGTGCTTCTCCCGTCGGTAACCCAGAGCTTGGCTCTTCACTCTCTCGCTATATACCCCAATTTTTCTTTCGTTTCTCTCCCCGGATTAACATAGTTGCCAGTGTGCCTTCTAGACCGGGAGCCCATAACACTTTTTCCATGTCTCATTAGTTCAGGCTCAAAACTACCTTTAGATTCCATAAATCTGTGTCCTGCATCACAAAAATCGCATCGCCGAACAAAATCAGTGGACCAAAGATGCTGAACCGGCGAAATCACATACAAATATATATCTATATACAAATTATTTTTTAATTAGTATATATATTATATTTAATTAGTATATTATATATTATACATTGTATATTACATTGTACATATATACATAGTATATTACATTGTATATTATATATATATTATATTTAATTAGTATATATATATATATATATATATATATACAAATTATATATAGATATATTTTTGTATGTGATTTCGCCGGTTCAGCATCTTTGGTCCACTGATTTTGTTCGGCGATGCGATTTTTGTGATGCAGGACACAGATTTATGGAATCTAAGATAGTTTTGAGCCTGAACTAATGAGACATGGAAAAAGTGTTATGGGCTCCCGGTCTATTCTACGAGTTATAACTTTTGTATAACGGAGCCGAGTTCACCTTGCGCATATTCGAGGCTGCTAAACGCTCTCGTTTTGTTGCCTCAGCAGTTTCTTCCTCAACCTTTCTTCCAATGCATCAAACTCCTTTCTGTAAAATGAATAATATATACGGTAGCGCGACCGTCGTTACGGTTCAATATGCTGTATATATTTGGGGCTCACGCTCTGCTTTCAGTCTCTCGCGAAGCTGTTAAAGAGTCTCGTCCCTGCTGTGAAAATTTAGCCAACAAGCGAAGTATACTCCAAAAAAAAAAAAGCCATCCGGTCTACGCAGAGAACCCCCCCAAGGAGCCTTCACCTCCTCGGCCCATGTTATTCCCTTTTCCCTTCCTGACAAAACCCCCATTCCCATAGTCTCGCTGGCTTCCGCGTGCACCATGGTATTATTCCTGCCTCTCGTGTAGCCCGAAGCCAAAACTTTTCACTTTCTCTCTCTGCTTTTCCGCTCGCGATATAAAATTCCATCTCTCCTCATCAAATCCGCCCATGCTCTTCATTCGCCCAACTTTAAATGTACATTATCTTTCGTTGTGCCCTCTCTTTGCTTATAATTGTCGGATTGTATAGCTGACTAAAAGGCGGTACAGGTGTTTGTTCGCTATAGCAGAGGATCTCAACAATGGATCGATTATACTTTGATGACACGACGCAGAGGAATATAATTTTTCTTTTTTTTAAATATCATATTTGTTTCGTGACTTTGGGACTTTGTCCGGAAGTGCACCAAAACGTGTCCCCGGAACTTCCAGTTCCATTCCACTCCTCCTGAGTAAATTAATTTCAAACTGCATATATCACACATATATACAGGCCCGGTGATATTTCGCATGAGCGTTACATTTATACGAGAGTTTCTGATGAGATTCATATAGCTAAGAGAGTGACGCAGAGTTCTCCCTCTCTCGCATATATGCGACTCTCGGTCGGACCGGTGAATATTCTCTCCTGTGACTTTTGGGCCGAGAACCCTTCAACCGGAAACGGAAATACGGGTAGCTCTCTGGCAACCGCATTAAAGCTCTCTAAAGGTAATATACGCGGAAGCCCTATATGGTGAATTGATAACTGACATTCGTCTCTTTCTCGCTCTTCCTATTCATCGGTGTATATATACGTTACATGGACGGTCGCGGAGGGGGATTTACCGTACAGGGATTATACGAGAGTAGCGTCACTCTACCATCTCTCATTTCTCTTCTTCTTCTTTTCTTCTTCTTTCCCTCTCCTCTCTCGTGCGCTATATGCCTCTCTTGCGTGCGCGTGATTGATGAGATCCACTGTATTTTTAGTCGGGCTGTGCGAGACGCACTCGCGCCGGCTTCGATCCTGAACACGCCTTTTCCTTCGCGCACAGAACCAAAAGGGGAAAAGTGCGTGTGCTAGGAAAAGAGAGAAAAAAAAAAGGGAGAAGAAGAAAGCTCGTTGAAGCACACGGAATATACTTTGCTTAGGCGCGCGAGGCTGCTGTTATAGTCACTTGCGTTCGCGTGTGCGCGCAACTTTTAACTATAAAAATGTTGCAGTCATTGGCCAATCAGTTCAGTCGTTCTCATCACTTTTTATATCGATTTTTGGGTCATCTCGATCATTCTTCTTCATCGCACTTGCATTATCATCTCTCTCTCTCTCTCTCTCTCTCTCTCTCTCTCTCTCTCTGTCTGGGAGACTGAAAAATCTTCTTTAAGACCCCGTAAATCAGATTTGGTGTCTTCATGAATTTGTTCCAACGACGGTGAAAACTCTGCTTCCTCCGGATGTGTCGTTCTATGACGAGTTGTTCTGGACTTGGTTCAAAGTTCCTTCGGTCCATTAGAAAGGTCAGGCTCGCATGATACAACCTGCGTGTACCCGTGGCATCACAATTACGGTCATTCATCTTCATTCCGTATCTCCTCGTTGAAGCGAGAGAAACGTTTCGAGTCGACCGTTTTTGGTATTTCGTTCTATGCTCGTCCGACTCAGTTACACCGTATAAGTTACCCCGACGAATGCGCACGGCCAACGACTATACGAACTGTTCAGGGGAACATATAGTAGCTAAGATATCCTGATGTAGTACATATTTACGAGATCTCTCTGCTCCTCTCTTTGCTTCACGAATATAGGGCGAAGACAGAATGGGAAAAAAAGGGGACCCTCTCCGTATATACACATTCCTCACTCAGTGATTTATACAAATTTTATTTTAATTGCCCTCGTCTCTCGTTGACGCGTTACTGAGGGGGAAAAAAAAAAAAACGAAAAATCAGAAGATTTATCGATCCTTGGAACTCCGAGCTGCTTGTACGTTCCAGCAAATTTCGTAATTTTGACGTTACAATACACCGTTCGATTTTACAAATGACTTGAACGGTTTTCTGAAAAGATTTTTGCAACATGGAGCTCTCCAAATTTGGTGAATTAACTCGTCATTAGCTGGAGCTGGAGGGGGTTTTTTTTTTTCTTCTTTTCTTTCTAACTGCTCATTTTTCACAAAGAAACGTGTCGATTCATTATACGAAGCGACGAGTTCTTTCCGCTTATAATTGATTTTCCTCTTGCGGTGCGCGCCTTGTTTGCGCTTTATATTGTGCATCACACGTTTCTCTTGCATTCAGCAGAAACCGCTGGAATAATATTCCAGGCTCTCCGCATCTCGAAGAGAATGCACCACTGCGCGGGTACATGTATATATATATATATATATATATATATATATATATATATATATATATATATATATATATATATATATATATAATATATTCGTCTTACGCACACGTCTTTCTCGACAGAGTGAATGCATACTTACTTTGAGATACGCGAGAGTGCACGCGGGCAACGCGCCGAGAGTGGATATCGCGAAAAATATATCCTCGTGCGTTTTATTTGTTTATTTTCAGCTGCATAAACTCGCGGATACCCGCGAGTATATAAGAGAGAACACCTCGACGTGTGTGCGTGTGTGTGTGTGTGTGTGTGTGTGTGTGCATTTACCTATACGCGGTATTACAATGACGCGTCTATAAAATAATCTGGCCATTATCCCAGCTGTTTGTAATGTCATATCGCAGATTCGTTGCACTCGGAAAAACAGCACGATATATTTCAGTTTGATTAACGATATACCAAGCGCCGTCGATGTGTGGTCTTTTTTTTCATTGCATTTGAGGAATTTTTGTTCCAAGACTGCAATTATAGCCTTGGACTGATTCAATCGAAACCATAAAATGAGTCATAGAATTGAGATTACTGCGGAAATATTTTTCTGGAAGGTTGAGTAACCAAGATTAAGTTAGTACTTGTACCAATCTTTCAATTGAATTCTTCGAGAAGTATATATAGGCGAACCAATAAAGTTAACCTCAAAGCGGTATATACGAGCAAAGTTCAAGGATGTCGTGTGAAATTTCTAATCGAAAGTTCACGAATTTTCGAATTATGCGGATCTTGAAAGTCTGATCGTGTGCTGTAATTTTTTCATCGAATCGAAGGATTTCACGTCACTTATGGTGAGAATTAAGTATCGATGTAGTCCAGTCATTCTAGCCAAAAATGAAGAAAAATAGTAAAGAGATTTTTTATAGATAATAAAATTCTCTACAACTTTTATTCGAAACTTTTTCCTGTATAGTGCATGATTATTGATTTATAACGTGGCAAACTTTTCCAAACATCATCATTTTTACTGTATCGATTCAGAAATAACCATATGCTTAGAAAAGTTTGCCGCGCTATAAATTAAAAACTTTGCACTGTACAGAAAAAAACTTTAAACAAAAGTTGTAGAGAATTTTATTAACTACAAAAACAGTCTGAACTATTTTTGCTGTACGATGCACGGTTCACGAGATATTTGATAAAACGTGTTTTTCAAGATGGCGGCTGAAGCTCAACGCTCGCGTCTCGAAAACTTGAATTTACACTCAGGTGACAGATCTGAATCTTTTCCAAAAGTAAAATCAATACTTGTAGAAGATTGCAGAAAAAATGACTAGAATTTCCGCATTTCGATTTATCGAGAGGCATCGGCAAACACAGTGCATTGTATTCCTCGTTATACCCAACACCCCGCAGTGCTCAGAGAGCGGTACGATGCTGTATAGGTACTTTACGACAAAATCGATCCACTTTGCACCTATGTATAGTTTACTCATCGTCAGACGTTAACCAGGTGTACAGTGATTGGCTCATAACCAAGTATATACAAGCGAGTGACAATAAATGGTCCCTCCTGTGTCTGTACTATCCCGGATGATTCACGACGCGAAGACTGTCAATATAATGGCGAATTGAGATGACATGCCGATGGCTGTATGGCTTTTCATGCAACGGGCACTTTTTTTTTTCCCCTCGTCTCGCACAGTCAAGTCCCTGATCAGCCCTTCTTTAACTCGCAGCTTCCCTATCCCGAGGCAACCCTCTCACGTTGTTCGTTTTTTTGTTTTGTTTTGTTTTGTTTTCTCGCTAACTGGGCGAGCAAAACGACTCGCGCAATCATTGAACCCTATCTCGGGTCTATAACACATGCATACACGCTCGAAGGTATCTATGTGTGTGGTGTGTGTGCTCTTTGGGCGTATAAATGCAAATGAAATTCCAGAAAAGACGGGACTCCGGGAGAAATATAAGACAGTGCTATTTTTATCGAGAAAGCTTTCTATTCTGTTGGTAGAAAAAACAAAAACGTTATTTTTAGGGACGTTTAGTCCAGTCATTGTAGCCAAAAAAGTAGGTTCGTAATGCAATCTTCTACAGAGTTGATTTTGATTTTAGAAGAGAAAACACGTTTTATCAAATATCTCGTGAACCGTGCATCGTACGAAAAAAATAGTTGAAATCTTTTTTGTAGATAATGAATTTCTCTACAACTTTTATTGGAAACTTTTTCTTGTATAGTACATGGTTTTTTTTATTTACAGCGCGGTAAACTTTATATATTTAACAAATGCCATGTTTGGAAAAGTTTGACGCGCTATAAATCGAAAACTATGCACTGTAGAGAAAAAATACTTCAGATAAAAGCTGTAGAAAATTTCATTATCTACAAAAAAGGTTACCACTATTTTTGTCGCACGATTCACGGTTCACGAGATATTCGATAAAACGTGTTTTCCAGTATGGTGGCTTAAGCTCGACCTTCCCACGTCCCGCCAACTTGAATTTATACTCGGGGGACACTCCTAAAATTTTTCGAAAAGCAAAATCGAATAGAAGGTTGCAGAAAAAATGATTAGAATGACTGCAGTAGTTGCTCAAAATGAACGAAAAAAATGCAGCTTTGCTAATTTGCAGCAAATTAGCTTGCAGCTAATTAACAATTTTACAAGGCCAATCCTTCCGCAAAAAAAAAAAAAAACGTTTTTCGGACCTAACAAGCTAAAAAGCTCTCTTGACTCTTTGCAGCGCAGTATACACGCTGAGGTCTCACTAAACTTAGCATATATTCTTTAAACAATTCGATGCAACATTGACAAATTTACGCAACATCGCACAATAATTGACAACTTTGCTTTAGAAATAAAAAAGAAACGCTTTGAAAATATTTTCTGCGTCTGATTACCAAAAATCATAGGAGTGAGAGCTCATCAGGGACGCTTTGAGGATGAAAAGAAAAAAAAAAAAAAGGATAATTATATCCTTGAGATTTAACAAAAAGTGTTCCATATTTCCTGGCGTCCGTGGATGGCAATATTGAAATTGCGTGACGGAGTTTCACACGTGTACGTGCGGGGTGTGAATACAGAAAAAGGGGGATACGAAAAGAGAACAGACGAGGGGCAACCCTCGTTTCTACACCTCGTCATGTCGCGCTTAAAAATACGACTCTCTCTCTCTCTCTCTCTCTCTCTCTCTCTCTCTCTCTCTCTCTCGCACTCACTCTCCCGTATACATTGATGGGGAAGTGCGTGAAGGGGAGGAAAAACGAAACGAGAGATGAGGATGTACCCCGTCAACGGTTCATGCACATTGCACTCTCGCGTATGTACATGTACCTACATATCTATATATATATATAAACATGCTGTGTAAAGCAGTCGAATGGTGACGGGACGAAATGAAAGGAACGAAATAGCTAAGCCGAGAGTCGCTGCTTCAGCCTATTTGCTATCCTCCCGTATGCTCGCACGCGCGCGCGTGTCTCCCGCATATGTTAAAATCTCGTGCAACGTCGATTTCCTTTTCTCTCATTTCGAGTGGTAAAAAAATATTTACACAAGTACCATTCGGTTTTTTTTTACTCCACTCGAGAAAGATAGACCGGAGATGAGGAGCTTTCGCGCGTTCCTTTTGGGCTTTCTCTCGCGCTCTTTCTCCCGCAACGCGCGCGGGGGTTCTGCGTTCTATCAATCGGAAATTCCCGTTTAGGAAGGCTCGATTTTTTTTTTTGTTATTCAGGCTCGAGAGCTTAAAAATTGATTTATATTTATCCGGCTGGGATTCTTCTCGATCGTTCGAATAATCGAGCCAATATAACTTGTGTGATATTTATCAATCGCTCTTCGTGTATATACACGCGCTCCCCTTTAATAATCATTTTTGCATCGAATGTTCTCTGCTGGGAGGCCTCAAGCGAGACGATAGTCGAACAATTTGCATGAATTTTCGCCGTGCCAGGGACAAGAAACATTTTCTCTTTAAGATTTGTGAAAAATTCCGTGTCCTCGTGTTGTACGAGAAACAAAAAAAAACGTGCAATTTTTATTCACAAGAGACTCGGATGATTCTAATAATTTTCGTCGGGGCGAGTCAAATTCACGCCCGCACATACAATAACGAAATTGCCCCCAGAGGGGAGGCGTCGCGTTTATATATAAAAGTATACATTGTAGGAGATGAGTTAAGTACACGGTGTTCTATGTGCACAATGGGTACCAATTAAAAAGTGCACGTTTTCGAACGCGATCGCATATAATGCATTGGGCGGCTCGTGTAATGTACTCTCGAGGCTATATACAATAACTTTATTACCCAATACTATACTTTAACGGGGTGCACCTTCAAAATTTATGTACAAACGCTCAGCGATATTATACGTAGCTCGGTGCACGATCGTAAATATTTATTCACCGTTAGCGAATGCGGGAAGATAAAAAAAAAAAAATGATTTATGAAAAATGCTTTATCGACGAAATATTCTTCTCACGATACACGGCAGGCAAAAATATCGACACAAAAAGACGTGTGTATATCTTTTCAGGCGGTTGCCTTCAGAAAATTCCAAAGAAAAAAATTGAGTCAAGACTCGCATGAAACGAGTATCAATCACTAAACGATTCTCAGTTGTCTCGACCCCGTTGAGTGGCCCCCGTAATGTTTTTTTTTTCGGCTCAAAATTTGCCGATTAACGAGAAAAACTTTCAAACGACAATCTCTCGCGATTTATCTCTCCTTATAGCCAGGAGCGTGTAGCCCAAAAGAGCACACACACACACCTTATATATAGTAGTGCGTATTATAACGAACGTGAAATTTTACGACTGAGTAAATTGAGTCTGCTCGACGGGGATATAAGGATTATACAACGTGTGTGAGCAAAGCTCGGAAGTTTGGCTGAGTTAAACTTAGTTTTTAAGCCCTTGCCCCGGTGGCTGATCGTAACGCAAAGAAGCTGCGATAAAGTACACAAACTTTATGGGGGAATTGAGAGACTGCGCGAGAGAAGCAAAGTTTCAGGGGATTCCGAGCGTTATAGTCGTCCAGACACTCCAAAGATGATTAACCCTGGTTATCGGGATAATAATATACTTACTTGGGCCAGTGATTGGCATAGTTTTTTTTTTTTTTTTAATCACTTTACAACTTGACCAATCACCGCGACACGGAGAGTGCGAGGTATATAGGGAGAAGTGATGGTAAGCCTGATGAGATAGAGCCGAAACCGAAAAGGGATTCCTTATAACGTGTATTATAAGCCAGGTACGGTATAACCAATACGTGAACAACGACCTCCCACGGTCATGCATGGGGATCTTAAGCCGGGCTATTTCAGATCCAGAACAAATTGAATGGCTTTTCGCCACACCGACGGGTCTCTTTTCCCCTCTCCAATGGCCCATGGGGACGAAGAACAGAGCCCATGAGGAATGTGTATTTTGCCCATATATACGTTATATACAGATAAACTATAATGCTAGGAGCAGTGTAATTGAGCCTTGCTCTATAATTAGACAGGTATAGAGAAAAAGAGAGAGAGAGAGAGAGAGAGAGAGACAGAGAGAGAGAGAGTCTATCTCGTTGCATAGATCAAGAATCTCGAGTGACTAAATTCATTATGATTAGCGATTAAAAAAAAAATTCAAACCATCAACTCCCCAATGTATATATATCGTAATATTTTATGCCATTCTCAGATTCTACCCTCATATTTATAAATATATTTAATCAACGATTGTCGATATACTCGGTAATAAAGCATAGCCATATATACCGTAGTGATATATAATGTCTATCCGAGGTTTACGGTTCGAGTTGACATCGGCATGCCGTAATCATAGACTCCAGTTTTTATGTACTCCGAACGAAATATTTATGTGCCGCGTGTGGACGTTTTTTTTTTTTTAATTTTGCCACTCAGTCTTTAGAGCCATAAAAATGATTACAAAATAATATTGCAATAAAAGCAATGAAAATGTGTTTATACTCCTTGGGGTATAGAATTACCGTCCAGTTGAGGAGCATAGAACGATCCATTTAGAGACCCGAGAATATAATAATTAATACTTCGTGCGGTACACGTTCTTTTTTTTTTATTTAGGCCTGTCGAAGCCATGTGCTTGTTCTCTTGCCTCTTTTTATTCATGAGGCCCGTCTCGTTTTATACACATAAATATGGCCGTATTTGTCTGGATTTATACAAATAATAAGGCTAATAAAGAGACGTCCCGAGCAGAAATTTAGTCCGGCTAGCCTGATAAAGGATCCGGCCCTCATCAGGTATCGATAAGGCATGCCGGATCAGGCTAGCCAGATCATGCCCTGATCTGGACCAGATCCCATTTTGATATGTTGCGGGTTATCAGGCTAGCCTTATATTATCCATATCAGGGACGGATCCGGTGCTACTAAGGCATGCCTGACTGGAAAAATGATTGGTCTGATGAGGCCACCATTATTTTGTCCTGATCTGGGATGGATCAGGGGACAGTAAGGCATCATCGGATCCCGGCGAACGAAAATCCGGGCCCATATATGTCATCATTATCAATCATTGTCACTGCTATTGCTATATAGTAGTAACTACTACGATTTTTTCTCTTTTTCACAATAATATAATAAATAACTTTTGTTTTTCGAAATATATTTTTTTTTCAAAATACATTTTTGATGAATCGAAAATAGATATATTTTCACAATTCAAGTGTTTAAACAAAAAACGTAAAGTGGAAAATGTACTTAAAAAAATTAAACAATATTTATTAATATAATTACTGCGTATTATCGGATTTACGCAGTCACTTCGTTCTATCCAGCCCGTTGAGACAGCGATTTTTCATCAGAACTCTTACTCTAATGTCATTTAAATACAAGAAAGTAATAAGGAATCAATAGCGCAGTGGTAGCGTGTCAGTCGTTAGATAGGTCGTTAGGTAGGTCTCAGGTAAAATCTCAGGTAGGCTCACAATTAATTTCGATTGAAAAACGTCCGGACTACGAAGCCGGAAACACTCGTAAAAAAAAATAATCTCCAAATCTTTAATTTTTTTTTTTTAATGATTATTTAAGGATCGAAAGTGCTGAATTCGTTGACTGCGGAGGATCGTGGGTTCAAATCCCGGTCAATGACTTTTTTTTTTTTTTTTAATAATGGAAAATTAAAGTGCGATATTAATTAACACGCCGTAAAATGTGTAAAAAGTGATTACAAGAAAATAACACACATATATTATTTATTGTAGCTAAAATATAAACAAGATCCGGGTGCCTGATCCCGGCCGGATCAGGCGCCAGATCCTGCCCGTATCCGAAACGCCGTAACATTTTGGATGTGGGCCTGATGCGTAGCCTGGTCACGGCCGGATTTAGGTAATAAGGCAGCCTGATATGGGCCGTATCTCAGCCGGATGAAATTTTCCGCTCGGGGTATAGAGCTCCGAAAATTCTCACTTGGCTTAAAATGATGAAAACTTTTAATATAAAAAAGAACCAATTATCGGGCTCAGAGCGTGACCATGTGAGTCAAAGTTAAGCAAAAAAGAAAAATGGCTCATTGGCTTTCGATCGAAAAATGGGTCAACAAATGGCTCTCTATAGGTCTGCATAAGATGGACCAAAATGATCCTACCTTTTACCCTCTATATAAATGCTCTGTTCGTGCTTGTCCCTATCGGAACTTCGACATGGTACATAACATCGAAGCCGAGTTTCATGATCCTCTTCTCCTCGTCGCACATATACGCACGCATATCCAGCCACGTACCCCAACGACGATATCCCAGTGTAGGTGTTGATTAAAAGCTCAGCGAAGCGTGTACAGCCTCACGAGCCTGGGCTAAAGTGAGTCGACGAGGAGAATCCGAGAGGGCTCTGTTTTAGGGTGGTTGATGCCGGAGAAGGAGTCCCTGTTTAGGCAACATCGTACCGGATAGCGTCAGATAGCAACAGCGGATCAGGCATTTTTGCCCCGATTACTCTCTTCGCGTCATTATACAAAAACATACTCCCACAACCTCTGCTGGCTCCGTCATCAAAGCGCGATGATCGAGAGACGACGCGAAGAGCGTCGTCTCTCGCCGCCATTTTGACGCTGATCATCGATACCCGGCCATTAACGCGTCTCGCGTTGCCCGTTTCCTGTGCACGCACGCGAAATATCTCTCGTTCATCATACAATCCATCTCTGTATTGTCCTCGAGTCTATGCGGACTCGAGCTTGTTTTTTCGACGAGAAAGATCGGACCATGGGAGGAATGAATGAACAATTTTGTTCTTCTGGGTCTTCATTTTGGCTTTCTAATTCGCGATTTAAATGGACACAATCGTTCGATATTAGAAGATCCTTTGAAGTGTCCTTTTTCTCGTATTTTATATTTTTGCCTGCAATTACTTTCGTCCGTGGAATTTTTGGTCCTGGCTCTTCTTCGGGAATCGGTTGTCCTAGGATTAAATTCGTTTGACGCAAAAAAGAACAAATTTCCTCGCTATATCGCGCTGTAAAATTCACATGATGTCCGAAAAAAAAAAAAAAACATCGCAGGGACTCTCCACTATTTGTTCCAATAAAAAAAAAATAAAACAAATATATATACACGCGGCATGTTTTTTGCGGTATATTCGCGGGAGGTATAGTCATTGGGCTTTTCCGTATCAGTCATATCGTTTCACAATACTATATCGCATCCGAGGGCTCTCGATAAAAGTTATTTGCGCTCAATCGGGCTTTCCTCCTCCTGTACCCGCGAAATTCTCGTCTCGCCACAGCGCTTGGGATGCGGACGATTTCGTCATGGGGGAAAAAAAATCAACAGAGGTAGGATGGAAAAGCTCCGAGAGTCGGAAATAAAGCACATGTACTTTTCTCTCTCTCTCTCTCTCTCTCTCTCTCTCTCTCTCTCTCTCTCTCTCTCTCTCTCTCTCTCGCAATGTACCTGCGAGAGAATTTGTACGGTTTGATTTCTTCCATCCCAAGCCGATGTCCCATCCCCGGCCACATCAAACTAATCGTGTGCACTCATACGACGATTTTTTGTTGTTGCTGAAAATCGTTTATATAAATCGGCAAAAAGAGTAGCTCGATGCACGTATGAATCCGAATACTTTTTTGGGACACCATATTTTTCCCTTGTAATTTGGAATATCAATGGCAGTTGGCAAAAAAAGGTTGGGTACCGAAGAAATGAATAATTATAGAAAATCGTTTTTTTTTTAACTTCAAAAAGACCAAGTACGCAGTTCTTCGAACGAATGGTAGAAAAAAAAAAAAACGTGTGAGTTGGCGTTGGAACTCACGAAATTTGATGTGTAAACATTTGAGCTCGCGTCAGTTTGGTGTGGGAAAATTGAGGTCGTACCTCCTTAAGGAGGTACGACTAGTATGAAGAATCCAACTGACGGACTTGAATTCTTTATATGTTTTTGCCGAATACTTTATGCGCCTATTGCCAAAATTTGAGCTATATTAACCGTTTAGTTTATTCGTAATAAAATTGCAAAGTCGAGCAGTTTGAGTTACTAAAGCACGTCGTCTTATGGAGACGGTTAACCGGAAGTGCTGTGATCACGGTTTTGCTGCTCACGTATCCAACTACACCCGTTGAAAAACTGAAACTTGATAGATTAGATATAATAGATATTGTAAAAAATTGAAAAATTACTCTTCACCGAGTAGTTCTGGCACTACATCATAAAAAAGTTTCAATTTCCGGTTGTAAATGGTCAGAACGATCAAATAGCACCCACAGACTTAGCAACGTCGCGAGTAACAGCTGATGGGTTTCGGCGAACATAACCTAGCTTTGTTTTGATATTAGCAACGAAGATAGAGTCATCTTCGTTGGTCACGTATACCAACTTATAGCATCGCCAATGCGACGTTGCCAAGTGTTTACTTCAAATTCCATCATGTTATTTATGGAGTTTTATTATTTATCACGTATCAATTATATGTATAATTATCATTCTACCGATCGTATTAATTCCACTGAGGTAATTCAAGTCTATTTTAATAGGTTTTCGGCTGATTTTTTAAAATGTTTTTTAGTCCGTTTTTGTGGTAGACATGTCATTATTATTATGATGGAGACTACTATCGAGTCGTTGACAATCTAATTTTTCAGTTTTTATTAGTTCATGCGCAATAAATTAATCATTTACCACAAAATTTTTCACATTATAATCGATAATATGAATAATCAACGCAAATAAACATAAATCAGAACAACTGTGGGTAAAATAAATTTAGACTTTTTTTTGACTCCAAAGAACTAGTCGTACCTCCTTAATCTTAGCCCGTACCATCAGCTATCAGCTGTCGAAACACACACATTCACGGGCTCTCACACGGACCACGGTGCGCGCTGTACGCTGCTCACGCCTGCGCGGCGCCGATGTCCTATACATAGAAGTGTTGGTTAGCCCCCACCGTGTGGCGCTCTCACACACACATTCACGCGCTCACATAGACACGGATCTTACGCTGACGGTCGAAGTTTTACATCTGACGCTCGAAGTCCCAGCTAGCCCCTACCGTAGACCGAGCGCTAAGATGTTTACACATCAAAAACTGAACGAATGAATTTCAGGTTCTTTTCTGGTTAATCGATTTCGCAAAATACAAAACACGCGACGAGTGAAATCCTCAGGTATTTCTTTGAAAATGAAAAAAAAAAATCCATTCAAGCGCGACACTAGTCTGTCAAGAGCTTTGAGGCTCGAGTGTATCTCGAGCGTCAAAGAAAAATGTCTCCATTCATTCATCCTTAAATCTTGGTCAACGTTTGTATATCTGGTATATGAGCGCGCGCGTGCGTGTTTGTGTGTGCGTGTATGCCAGTGAAGACCTCCGGAGGCGTGAGTAAATTTACTGCAACCCGTGAGCGAGTGCTCTCAGGCTCCCGCTATACGTCGCCAAGTTACTTTATATACCTGGTGTGTTTTACAATCCAAAATGAGACACGGCAAGAAGAAGGGAGCAGCCCGCAACTGCCTATATATACGCGCGTTCATCTCGCAAGCCCACTGCGCGGGGTTGATGGACCGTTAGGCTCTCGCATTATTTTTCATTTGTAAAACTCCCCAGGGTCACTTCGAAATCTCTCTCTCTCTCTCTCTCTCTCCTCTCCTCTCTTTTGCTACCCCTTAGTCTCCCTAAAAGGCGGCACACACCGTGCGCGGTGCGGGGGCATTAAGAGTTATTACGTTCGGGTGTGTTTCGGTGTGGCGTTTCGTGAACGCCGGGGAGCCAGATGCCCGGTTCATTCTTTAGTCTGAAGCTTTTTTGCCCCCCTGCCCCCCCCCCCCCCCTCCCCCGCAAGAGACAATGCTTTAAGGTAGTTCTATCGCTGCAGACTAGTCAATTAGCTATAAATGTCTAAATGATGATTCCTAAAAATATTGGATATATGGGTTAAAATTAATAAATATTAAATATGCTTACCCAGGTGAATACAATTAATCAACGGTTTATTATAAATAATTATGTAACTAGTAAAATAGTAATTGCAACGACTCAAGTATTACTAGATCTCGTATGATATTTACGTGTGGCAACGTTGCGTTTTCTTTCTCTTTTCATTCTCGTGCCCTCTCACTCTCTCGCCCGCTCTATTGACGTTGACGCGGAGAGGTTATGTTGTTCGACTTGTCAAATACCGCTTTCGTTTCGATATC
Source organism: Rhorus exstirpatorius (assembly GCA_963564615.1). Lineage (NCBI taxonomy): Eukaryota > Metazoa > Arthropoda > Insecta > Hymenoptera > Ichneumonidae > Rhorus > Rhorus exstirpatorius. The sequence goes on from OY751313.1 coordinate 4,991,237, forward strand.
GCGTTGCCACATTTTTTCACCGTCACGACATTATGCCATAAGTTGTGTATCACTACCCGGATGCTCGTATTAAAATCAGTATAGCTTAAAAAATTGGTCGACAATCATATTTTTTTTTAGGCCCGTTAGATTTTTACGTGTTTAATGAATCTAAGTCTCGTTTTTTGTAAGAATCTTTTGAATTTTCGATAAGATATATCGTTTTAAAGTGACCGGAAATCGGTTCTTCTATATGCCGAAGCAAATTTGCCTTGAGGAACTGGCATTTTCACACTGAAAAAAATGGTTCGGGATTTACAATAATACTGTTATTGATGGCCAGTTATAGGTATACTGGTGAAAAAATATTGCCCACACAGAAAATGCAGTAGCCCTTTTAGAAAATCCCGATTGCCGTAAAGTTCATACAAATATGACTAGTGAAGTATTTCTAATTCAACAATAATATCGCTGGTGAAGGCAAAGCAGTTTTGTCTACGGCGCCTATACTGCGCCTTTGTGGACGACACTCAATCGTCTGGCTAGCTTAGTCATTATAAATAGCTGGAAATTTATCGTTTTTGTAAATCAGCCATACTAACATAGCTCGCGAAACTACACTGTATTGTTCAAACAGCTGTAGTAGCTGATTTTTACATGCCTAGCTATTTCAACCATATAGTATGGCTGCGAGAATAACGTTGTGACACATAGCTATACTAATATGGCTCGCGCAACTATACTACGTTTTTGGAACACCTACAGTAATCTGTTAACGCGTGGTGTCTATGCCTCTGCCTCGCGCGAAAACGAGACCTCGCTACGCAAAATTTGATAATGAACGAGTTTGTGAAGAAGAAACTGAACGAACGGAATCTTGATGAGCTTATACCAACATTTGAAGGTAAGTCTGTTCTCACTTATCTACGGAATATGTAAAAAAGGACTACTTTTCCTGTTATATAAACGCCAATCGTATAACAAGCTAATTTTTGTAGGTTAGGTCAACTGTCATTTTCCTGCAAGGAGAGTATCATATGTCTCCGGGCCATGGATTCTCTCAAACTTCCAGGTGTGTTTCATTAGCTCTAAAAATCAAGTCTCTTTTGCAAAATATTTATGTATGAATATCATTATCGATAACAGATGATTAAAATAAATATTCATGATTATGAAACATATTGGCTGAATTTTTACTGTGACCCGAATATCCCCTACTATATATACCTACCTATACGAGTATAGGTAGGTACAATATCCTGTAATTTATCTATATAAAATGAATTTATAATTCAGCCATATTCTTTTGGTAGTATGGCTCGTACGTCTACCTCGTATGCTAGCGTTTATAAAACAGCTCTACTAGTATTGTTGGTATACAAATAATTCTGCCTACACTGACAAAACTGCTATCCACGAAACAACATTGTATATGCTTGCTTCGGCTATACTAGTATGGCTGGTGTTCGTCTACCTCGTATGCTAGCGTTTATAAGACAGCTATACTAGTATGGTTGGCATACGCATAACTCGTGATGGTGAACTCAACCATACTATGGTATTGCTGAAATAGAGATACTTGTCAGATTCGCGGAGCTATTGGGTATATGTCTGTCATGACATAGTGGTATGCTTACGCCAACGATATTGTGTCAGTCATATTTGTATGGCTTTATTACCTAGATGGTATGGCAGTAGCGTATTTTCCCATATAATATGGCTGAAGCAATAATAATTATGGCTCGAATCGGGAAACTTTTTTTTCAGTGCAAGTATTAATTTCTCCGTAATTAGGTCGATAAGGGGCATTGACGTTTCGCGAAATGAATAAATATATTAAAATTGAAGATATAAAAAAAAAAAAATTTAAATCTTATAGATTAGTTACCACGATAGAACTACCTTAACGGTAATCTGGATTTCTCCGAGCCGTAAATTTAGTCCGACTGTCTTGATGAAAGATCGGGGACCCCGATTGGATAGTTGAAATGATCAGGCTGACTGGATCATATTTCGATATTCACTTGGATAAAGACTCTTTACTTTAGCCCATTTTTTTTAATGATCTCGTCGGACAGGATGCAAATTACATTTTAACAGCACACGCGGGGCAATGAATGTCTGGTAGAGACCAATCTGGTATAGAAGAGGCAAAACGTAAAGCTCTCGGTGGACAATTACGAGATTACTGTACAGACCCAAAAGAACGAGAATAAGAGACACGAGGCTGCTGCTGCGATGGCAAATCGGTCCTGCAACTGTGTGCACCCGTTGCTTGTCCAGCAAAAAAAGATCGCTCTTCCGGTATATACTCATAGACTGTATTATGTATACATTTGTGGCTTGACAATGGAAAACGAAGAATTTCTTCGTTATGTATACTTGGGTTAGGACGGAACATCTGTCTGGCAACACCGTAGCCACAGGGTGACAACCTCTGGGTCGTTTATTTCTTTGCTACAATGGCCATCATCGGCCCGAAGCCTCGAGAAGTCTCTCACAAGCAAATTTGTGTCCATTTCTTCTGTACACCTTTCGTTACCTGTGACATATCTCTCGTCTTCCTCATCCGTCCGTATATAAGAGCCTGTCCATCAGCGTTCATCATCGAGCGCAACGACTCTATATATATCTGCATGAGAGTCTTCAGTCATCCCGCATAAACTCCCGCACAAATACGCAGTCTCGTTCTTTTGTGAAAGTTTTCAAACTCGAGTAAGCCTTTGTATATTCGTCATACCGGAGACGCACTCTCTCTGCCTATTGTTGAAAACCCTTTTGCAAGAGCAGCCCAGCCCCAAAAAAAAAAAAAACGTTTCTCCGCTTCAAGATTTTCGAAACATGCTAGCACATTCGAAAGGAGAAATTTCCGAATCCGGAATATCCTCAGATAATGGGAATTGGGAAAAAGAAAAGAATTGCGGGAATCGGAAAAAAAATTTCTTTAAAAAATTATTTTCCTGGGGGCCTCTATCTCGTATATAGATGTACTATAAAGTCGATCGCCACTGCGGGACCTAACTATTTTGTCGGACCAAAATAACGAATAGAAAATAAAACCGAAATTTGCCATAGCCGGACATCCAAAAAAAAAACATTTTTTCCCCAAAAATTATTTTCCTGGGCTTCTCTTTCGTATATACATGTACCATAAAACCGATTGCCACTGCATGGGGTCTGACTATAAAGTTGGCTGACAATAATTAAAAGAAAATGCAAATTACTGTAAATTTATTAGTTCGAACAAATGACAAAATTGATGTTAGCTTGCAGGTGAAATCTTATAAAAACTTAATTAACAATCACCACTTTTTGGATATGACTTTTGGTTACCTTGAAGGAATTATTTCAATTTTTTCGTAATTATAGTTCAGGCACCGTGCAATCATTGCCCTAATTGACATTGTTCGTTTTTCAAGTAGGATGTCAATCGGACACTCGATTAGCGTGTGAATTCCGCAGAAGTTTTTTTTTTCTTCTTCTTTGGAAAAGCCTCGAAAAATTCCTGAGGCCCATACACAGTGCAGTGCAGTTACTAAAAAAAAATGTTGGCTATCGCGGTGGCGTTAAATAACAAAAGCCATATAAAACGAGAAGAAAAAATTCCGTCTATGCGCAAGAGGGTTCAGCATAGGCACGGGAGGTTCATTGAGGGGCGCGAAGACCGGAGGCGGTACAATGTGGTCTCTCAAAACTCAGGAATATCCGGTTTCCCAGCTACTCTATACCCTAATCTATATATATATATATATATATACAGGTATACACACTGCGACTCGCATTCTTCAGCGGAGTTTTATTCATCGCTTATAATATGATAGAACGGGAAGGGGAAAAAAAAATTACAGGCGTGTTGCATTTCGCGCTCATTCGCAGGACGAACTTTCACGAATTTTGGTTCCCATACACAGCTCATAAAGTTCATTTCCGTTACGATTTGAGAGAAAAAAATGAAATTTCAGTTAATTCTAGAGGTGGTGCAAACGGCACAGAGAGAACAACGAATCAGACGCATCCTTGCAAAAAAAATGAAGTATGCAATAATGTCAAAATTCTATCGTGTGTGTTGGCCTGACACATTGTCAATGAACACTTCGTAAATATTCTAACCACTAGACAGAGGTGAAGTTTCGAGGATTCAATTGGCGAGTTGTGACTCCAGTTATAACGGTTGAACGTTCGATAATTTCGATAACATTATTGTAAACTTTCGATGCGGTAAATTACCAAAGCGTCGATTGATTATTTACCAGTTCGATATGGCAGACTTGAAGTACTCGAACTATATCGATCCGTCGGCAATTCTTCTTTCGTACTTTATTTTTCCTCAATTAATTAATTGTAATTAACGTTCCTCATCCCGCACAACGTGCATTATATAAACCCTGGTAACCCGCGTACTTCACATCGTGAATCCGTAAAATATATCGCGATGCAGGAAGTTCTCTCGGTGTCTATGGCTATGCAGACCGGAAGTCCGCGTGGCCCGTTCCGTGCCGACCATCGCTCTCGCGTCCCCCCGCTCGTCAAGTCTCTCGATCCGATGCGCGGCTATCGTGCATGCAGCAACAAACAAAAAAAAATCACGAAACAACACTTTTGATTTTGCTCCCAGCATCCACTTTGCCGTAGTGCGTGGCAACCCGAGAGAGAGAGAGTTTCGAAAGAACGACGACGGGATAAACAAAAGTTGACGCGATCGCGCGTAGAGCTCAAAATGAAACGTAAAACAGCCGCAGAGTTTTTATGACTCGAATTCTCTGGTCGCTATACACAACAATGTTTTTTTTTTCAAGCTTCACATTATGTGTGTTTATGGCAACTTTTCATTATTTTTTCCTTTTTAATTCGGTTGGCTTCGAGCAAAGTCTTTGTTTTCTACGAGCATCCGCAGGGAGAGAGAGAGAGAGAGAGAGAGACAAGAGAGAGATTTGTTCGCATTGTGGTTTTTTGTTTTTGTTCACTATAAAATCTTCAACCTCCACCGCCATTGTCGGGCATGTTCTGAGGAAAATGCCAAGTGTAGTTGTATGGAAAAAAAAGAAAGAAATTTCCACCTGATGAGAGAGGACACGAAAAAAAAATGAGCAAACGTCACAACCACAAACGTATACGCGACTGGTGTGGTTTGTACTCTTTTCCAAGTACAATTCATTGCCTTGCGCTTTCTCTCTCTCTCTCTCTCTCTCTCTCTCTCTCTCTCTCTCTCTCTCTCTCTCTCTCTCTTTCTGTCTTACTCTCGAATAGTTTCGCTGGTTCTTTCGCGTTGACGAGCTTTTCTCTCTGGATGTTTCAAGGAGCTCGTTAAAAAGTCATTAACATCCTCGGTGTGCTCTCGACGGCGCAAGGAAAGACCGCGGTTGTTACAATGTACGAGCATATTTCAGGATTTTATCGAGTCGCCAGCTAGTCTGCTCTTTCCTTCCGTGCCTGATATAATATGTTTGGTCGTCGGAATTTACCTCGCGCTCCCTCGCGCAATCTTCGGATAAAGAAAAGAAAAATGAACACGCGCTTAACCACTTGCAAAATTCTTAAAACCGCAGGGGGGGGGGGGGGTTGTTGTTTTCTCCGTAAATCGTTTTTCTTCGCATTTTTGTTTCGCATATCCGATGAAATTTGAATAGCGTGATACTTCAGTATAAGTCTCTTTCATCGTTGATCCCCGTCTTCTTTTCCGGCAATTTGTAAATCTTATTCTTATCCGGCGAGATTGTTGATCCAGCTTTCGTTGTGTATAACGATTCGTTGGCTCGGAGCTGATGGCTTGGCATATGTGTACAGAGAGAGAGAGAGTTGCCTCAGAGATACGAGCAATGATTGAGAATATGCAGACTTTTCGTTCGAGAAGAAGAAGAAAAAAAAAAGCGCATCCCAAGGCACCCTCTCCCATTCCACATAAGACGTTCTCCCGCATGTACATGTAAAATGACGCCGTATCTTCTCGGACGCGGAAGAGAAATTCTTGAGACCATCACACGACGCGCCGTCACCGGCAGCCCCTCACCCCCCCCCCCCCCCACACAGACCTTGTATATGTTTGTTTTGACGCTGTAAACTTTTCCTCATGGGAGGCTGCAGGAGCAGTAGCGCGGGAGTCGAGAGCTCTACAGAGAGTCGCGCACCAGCGCCAGCTTAGTTTCGTTCACTCACCCCGAGAGAATGACTTGTATTTATACGTCACGCGCACACGTTCGCGGACTATAAAACACCCTGGGTGGTGGCAACGACGTTAAACGTGCCTCGGATCTTCCCTACCTTTTGGCTTGTAAAACTTTGCTCTCGATATATTTGAAATATTGCCTTTGCCAAAAACAAATTTAGGGGCCTTTGCCTGTAGAAAGATGGAACGACGAAAGGGATTGATTGCCCAATAAAACAAAAAAAAAAAGAAAGTAGGCTGCGGAAATGACTGATGCTGCTATATAGCGTGTTCATCATTCTGATCAAAACATATCGTCGTAAATCACTGTCTACAAATTAAATGTTGCTTTATCCCGATGCTCAGCTCAAAGAGTGTCGGAAAGGCTGATGACTCAGGTTATACGCATGAAATTCCCGACTACTCTCCTCTGGGCTACAAAAACGCGGAGGAAAAAAAAAATTATATGAACGAGAACATAAAAAAAAGAATATGACGGGCAGCGGGGATGTAAACCGCGTATGCATATAGTTCACATCGGGCAAATCTCGAATCAATCGTTTTGGCTGCACAACTGGACGTGCGGTTGGCGACCACAGCCGGAAGGTCGAGGGTCCTCGAGTCTCGAATTTGACACGTGTCACTTGCACATGTCACACCCGTCCCGCCCGCTATATCAGAACCGTCAATCATGCTCACTTGATCCCGTCGCGTTGTCGCCGTCGACGCCGTCTGTCGTAGTCCGCGAGATATGCATCGGGCTCTCTCTCTGTATTTTCTCCGTCTCCTTCTGCGCTCTCGTCACACACACACACTCTATAAATGCTCCCCGAGCATCGCGCTATCCTAATGCATGTATGAATTGAGAGACGAGAACGCATACGGGGGTCTCTGGTATTGTCGCCCCATCGACCGTATATATACACAACTTTTGCCCGACGCCTCTATCAATTCTCGTATAATTTCTCTCTCGCACCCCGTCTGCTCTCACTCTGTTCTATACGCGCCATCCCATTTCAATTTGTTTCGCAATCGCGTCCGCAGTTGCGTATTTAACGATATAGAGGGGATGTGAACCCAGAAAATAATTCAAACGTCGCGCGGACAAAGTTCAACGCTCTCCGGCAAGATATTCTTTTTGAGCTCTTGACAATAATGCGAAACCGTTGCATCAAAATGAACGGGGAGTGGGGGGGGGGGGGGGGGGAAATGCCACTGGAGATGAAGAAACAGACTGCGCGATATAACATGCGCGGAGGAAACTCCGATGACCGCATAGGTCATCTCTTTTTGTTTCGTCCTCGAGACACCACACACGCACGGCTCATTTGTTATATCCGCGCGCGGTGAAGTCCCATTTCGTTTGATGTCAACGGGTAAAAGAGGCGGTCTTGGGTAAACATTCATCCCTTGGTGGTTTACCTTGCGCGCCTGCTGCGAAGCTCCAGCCAAGAAGGCCTTAGCAAAAGAGAAGCCAAACTACCCCTGTTTCGCTCGTCGAGCGACCGCAGTCCCTTCTCTTGACTTCCTCCGCAGACACAGAACACTTTGCAGAGAGCATCTCACTCGTGGGCCATGAGCCAACAAGGGGAGGGGGGGGGGGAGAGGGAGGAAATAGCTGTGTACACACGACGGGTGAACACGACGTTGTGAAGACCACGTGAAAGCACCAAAATCAGCGCCACCATCATTTTACGTATCCCATTCTCGTTTGCCTAAAGGTCCATCCGGCAACCGCGAGTTCAAAGTATTTTGAGATATTCTCGGTAAATGGACCATTAAGACTTTGCCCAAAGATTCGTACAATCGCTTAAAGATTTTTAGCAGAAGTTGCTGAATTTCGTAAATCTGATGAAAGTTATATCGTGATTTATGATGTATTAATCATTATAGCGCGAGAATTCTCTATCGAACAATAATAACAACGAAATTCACTCAGAGCCGGAAAATTGAAATTTCCAATGTTTGGTTATGGGTCGAGTTGACTCTGTCAAGAAGAAACTCTTCGAGGTACGATTGCACAGGCTCTCCTTTCGAGTCTACAAATATTGTCCCATCAAGGGTTTCTCCCACTTTTGTTGACCATTCTTGTGACCTGCAACGTTGTGTAAACCGCGTCGTTTAATAGCCCAGGATTCTTCAAAGTTCCGAAACTCTTTTTTTTTTTTTCAAGCAAAACGTTTTCCCTTCGTCATTTTAATAATCTTCAAATCCCGAGACGTGGGAACCCCATGGGGAACTCGAAGCGTGCTGCGCTAAGCGATGTTTTCTCACATCGGAATGTGAAGCACGCGTCAAGAGACTTATCAGCGTCGTGGGTGAGGTAGAGGGTGAAAGCCCGAAACTCTCCGTTCAAGAAGCACCGGCAGCTTCACCTTTGCGTATATATTGTGGCAAAAGCGACTGGAACATTGTCAACCTCTGTTTATCCAAACTACTAAGGCCAAGTCTATATACTCCCCCCCCCCCCCCCCCCCCCGCCGTGAGATACACTGACTAAGTGCTTTTGGAATCGACAACAAGATGTGACGGGTGCTTAAGCGAAAGCTCGAGAGAGAGAGAGAGAGAGAGAGAGAGCCCTTTTGCGAGAACGTTCCACAACCCAAATTAATCTTCCTTTACATGTTATATCTGCCTCTCCGGATGCATACAGAGGGTGTAAGAATCGCTTAAGGAAATGATGCGGCGAAGGTTTGGGTTTGTAGGAGCAATTTATAGATACTCCTGGCTGAATCAAATCTTGTCACATCGAATCGTTCATTTTTCGCTTAAATTAAGTTCCAAAGTTACACTCGTCGTTTCTTCTCAATCCTCGATCTCTTGACACTCTTAAAACTCTAAACCAAAGCTCTAACCAATAACATCTCTACCAGAATTCAAGCATTCTGAATAATCCCTGACCAATTAAAAGTTCATCAGATAACTCTGTGGCATTGCTAATGGCAAAGTTGACATCATCTACGCCGGAGAGTTTTTGTCTGGTGTGCAGACTTTTAATTGGGTAGAAGTGTGAAGCACTATGCATACACATGGTATAGAGTTGTAATTCGTTAGGCTTGTTCGGAGAGCTTTAATTGTGGTAGAGAGATTTTATAGGATAGTGATTTTTCGGATAGGAATTTCAAATGTGCTCTTTCTGCAATCAGCAAATATGGCATATCGAGGCCTCTCACCAGGCGAAGAACTGCTGCATAACTTTAAGTATAAACTTGAAAGTATAAACTTGAATGTTTGTCAAACCCCAATATGATGAGCGCCAGTGAAAATTCAAGCGATCGTCCTTCTAATTGAGAATTGATTATCCAGAGTTGTGTTTACGGTTAGAAAAAGGATGGATAGCGCGGTGACATATTGACGAAAATCGTATCAGAGCTGCGTGTGCGAAAACAGCGTTGTCGCGGCAATTTAAGCGCGGTAATTGGAAGACTAATATTAAATGTATGTTAGTATTGTGGGATATATAGCAGCGCGATCAATTAATCTTCGTAATTACGTCAATTAGGATAGTCGCACGGCGAGAAACGGTGACTGCTTTTCTTGTGTATATATATATATATATATATATATATACATATCCAGCGTCCACCGAGGCGTATAACGACAAGCGATTCGTGTTTATGATAATGAGATGCTGCACGAAGGAGCACGATGAAGAGCGATAGAGAAGGAGGCGTTGGTGGTGTGGTGTGCGCTTCAGGGCTGTGTTTAACAGCCCACATGAGCCTCCCGACGTATCGGCAATAGCGAGAGGTGCTATATTCAGCGAGTCAAGATCAAAAGGAACGGATGCAAAAGAGCGAAAGCATACCGATGTGATGACTCTACCGAGTCATTCGATCCTATCTAATCAAAAGTGGCAGCTGATGGGAGCACTTTTTTTTTTCATGATGAACATACAGGCATATTTACTCGACAGGCTCGCATTCTCAATAATCTCGCTTATATATGGCGATACGCGCTTTTCAAATGAGACAAAAAAAAAGTCTCGACGATTCAACGAAAGTTTGTATTTTGCATTTTCGTTTGCTTTAACCAAACGCATGCGTCGAAATGTAAAGTGTGTACTCAAAATTCCTTTTACAAATCATGTCAAACAGTTTGATTTTTCGTCTTGAAAAGACGCGAAAATTTCAAAGTTTCGATTTTTATGGATTTTTATCTCGAGCAGTTACATGGGGACATGAATTTTGGAAATTTTTAAATTCAAAATTTAACGTTTTTGTAAATCGCATGAAAATAAGCAGGGAATTACTCGCCGCACTCTGAGATATCGTTCGAAAATCTTGTCTCTGAGAGAGAGATAGAAAGAGAAAGAGAGAGAGAGAGAGAGAGAGAAGGAGAGAGAGAGAGAGAGAGAGCACACAAAGATCCAGTTTGATAAATCGATCCATCTGTCTTGAAGCCCCGACATCGATTTATATATCACTGGAGGGCGCGTGATACAAATGCATCATTCACTTTAATAGAGGTTCAACGAACCGTCTTCTTGCACTCTGTCCGTGTGTGTACAAATCGATGAGAACGAATTAAAAACACACACACAGGAACTCGCGCGAGGGTTTTGCCTTTCGAGAATTACTCGAAGGCCCTTGAAAATCGACACTGATTCCTTTCCTCTGCGAGCAATGGCGTTTATCTTTAAATAAATCACCGAAAAAAAAAAATCCAATTTCTTAACTCTTTATACCATCCAAATCCGTCTCGGATGAAATGTCCGTCAAAATCCACTTTTATTTTACATAAATACCATCAAAGTATAAAATATACTTTCGAGGACAAATTTTTGTCCCTCAGGGTAATCCAAACTTTGCTCGGAAGTACTGCCGGATATAATCGTGAATATTTGATGCACCGCGTCGAAAGATGAATCAATCGACGAACGCGATCGCGGTATAGATCAAAAGTGAAACGAGAAATCGAGCCTCATAACCGTTTCGCATTTGCCAGGATCTAAAGCGCTTTTGCCTCGATAAAACGTTTTTGCTTGCCATGGAAATTGAATCCCGGGGATAAACAAATTTTTTGTTTTACAAATGTCCGACGTTGCATTATATGCGGCGAGGACTCCGTTATATACCGACAGAGCCGACCGACTATCAACTTTAGCAGATAGAGTCGTACACGTTTCCATATATACACATAATCTCTGGTCTCTGGTAGCTCCCTCGCGCGGTGTGTGTATACATAACATGAGATGTGCAGTCTTGGACGTGTTTCCGATTGGCATCGCGACTGGTTTTTGCTCCCCGATCTCTTTTCATCGCTCGAGACAACTCTGGATCTCTCTCTCTCTCTCTCTCTCTCTCTCTCTCTCTCTCTCTCTCTCCTTTTATTTTTTCCTTCGGGGTACTATAACATCATCCCTGGGATTACCCACAGCAGCAGGTGGTACGAAATCGGCATCGCGCATTCCTCATCGTTATACTTGCACGTTCTATATATACGCTTATAACCCCCTGTTCAGCTTTCCTCTCGTTACTCGTGTATACTTCGAACGAAGAATTCAAAAGAACAAACAAAACAAAAAAAAAACATGAAACTGTTTTTTCTCATGCAGAGCACAAGCTGGGCTTGCGTGAAGCAGAGAGGGGACACTTGAGGCTGATATCGGGGGTTTTTGTTTTTCTTCTTTTTACTGCATAGATCAGGGTCTTGTGCGTGTGAAAGTGACTCGACGATCGAACGAATCGATCTCTTCGGGGGAAAAAATATAATAATTGGGATTCGAAGAGAGCCCGAGAACTCTCGGACTGAGGATCGTGATTGAAGAAAAAAAAAAAAAGTAGAGCAATATCGAACACGTTTAGCCTCTGATGATTCTCTTGAGGGACATCCATCGATGTTCGGTCGATTGATGCTCTCTGTTATAAATTAAATTGTACATGACAAGTGTCATACGAGAGAGAGAGAGAGAGAGAGAGAGAGCAAAGGGAGAGGTTATAAATGGCATTGCACTCAGATCCGTGGACAATTTTTTCGTATAATTCTAGTCACGCTTTGCTGTACATCGGGAGGGGGATATAATTACAGATTTACGAGGATATTGCGCCATGATCGCGGTATGAAATACAGATTATTGTATTGGTATATCGTTCAGGACACCCTTCACGTGCATATACTGAGCGTATATAAACGTGTCTGTGTATATGTACGGATGATTAATCGCTTGGCTCTCTCATGATGGGCATTAATGGCCGATCTTCATGGTGTGCTGGTCGAGTAACGGTGTGAGCGAGATCCCATGTATAATACTCATTAACGCGTATTTTTCAACAAACGAGGCTATCATAACCATTTATCTCTTTTTATTTCCTTATTTTATTCCACTATAGTGTCTTTCAGCTTCATCTCTCTATTTCGTTGTCCCTTATACATATAGTACACAGTCATTCTAGCCATTTTTTTTCTGCAATCTTCTCTACAGAATTGATTTTGCTTTTGTGAAAGATTCAGGGGTGTCTCCTGAGTGTAAATTCAAGTTGTTAGGACGCGGACGCGGTCAAGCTTCAGTCGCCATCTTGAAAAACACGTTTCATAAGATATCTCGTGAACCGTGCATCGTGCGACAAAAATAGCGGAAATCTTTTTCGTAGATAATAAAATTGTCTGCAACTTTTATTGGAAACTTTTTTCTGTATAGTGCATGGTTTTTTATTTATAGCGCGACAAATTTTTCCAAACATGCTTATTGTTAAACAAATATAGTTAATCGTTGATGTGACAGTAAAAAATGATGATTTTTGAAAAAGTTTGCCGAGCTATAAATAAAAAACCGTGCACTATGCAGGAAAAATTTTTCCATGAAAGTTTTAGAGAATTTTATTATCAACAAAAGCAGTCTTCGATATTTTTGTCGTACGATGCACGGTTCACGAGATATTTGATAAAACGTGTTGTTCAAGATGGTGGCTAAAGCTCGAAGCACCTGCGTCTTGCTAACTTGAATTTATGCTCAAGGGAGACAGCTCTGAACTTTTTCTAAAAGCAAAATCAATTGTGTACCTAGAAGATTGATATATACTATTTCTTTTTGGCTAGATTGACACGACTATTTTGGTTCTGAAATAAAAAATTTAAATCTCCAAAATCCACTGTCGTTATCGTCTTTGGTGATTAAATATAGGAAATACTCCAAAAATCATAATATAAATCTTTTTTACTTTTAAGTAAACAAAATTGCGCTATAGCCTTCTTATCATGACTCTGGAATGTCGTGGATTCGCGTTCCCGGAGAGAAGAATTTGTACGATAAAAAAAATGACGAGTGGCCTTTTTTTAATTAAAAAAAAATTTTTGAAAATAAAAAAAAAACGTATGTTTGAAGGGTAAAAACGGATCCTAATTAAAAATATTGTCCAGCATCAGTTCTTATCTTGATTTCTCATCTTTGAGCAGTCGATGCCACCGTGTTCTTGACGATCGTTCTGTTACCGATCTCGATACCGGTTCTGATGTCGATCTCTCTCTCTCTCTCTCTCTCTCTCTCTCTCTCTCTCTCTCTCTCTCTCTCTCTCTCTCTCTCTCTCTCTCTCTGTCTCGATTAAAAATCGAACGCTACCCTCCCCCCTCTCTTTTTTTTTCTTATCCACCGAACGAACCGACGAAATGAACGACGATGCCATCGGAATTCAATGATTCATCATCCCCACGCCGTTGACTGCGGTGGGAAAATTGTAACTCACTTCTTACAATCTTCTCATTCTTTTTTTCCCTTCATACCTCGTCTTCGAAAAAACTTTCAAAGTTTTTTTTTTCGAATTACATGAAACATTTGGAATTTAAAAAACACACACACACACACACACACACACACACACACATACACAAAGACGTGAATGTAAATGAGCAATTTTTCTAAAAGCCTCTTTCTTTGCTGTAACATTACATATTTTTAGTCCGTTAATAACTAAGAATGTGCAAAATGCTATCGGTTTGTTTAAAATACTTGGATTACTCAAAAACAAAATGTTCGATTCGACGGTATAATGGAGAGTACGTTTTCGGAGTATTTTTTACATTTCCAATAAAATTTACTCCAAATAGATCGATTCTTTTTTTTAGAGCCGTTTTATTTATTTTTTCAAGTTTTGCTTCTCACCGGAATTAAAATTCTATAAAATTTCTATTTCAATTGACATTTTAAGATTTCAAAAAATTTATTTTAATTAAATGTCTCTCTTAAATCACCCCCACAGCCTAAATACTCCGTTAAAATGCAACTATAATTTTGATAAAATTTAAAATTCTATAAAATTTTTATTTTAATTGAAATTTTAAGATTTTACAAAATTTATTTAAATTTAAAGTCTCTCGAGTACGTATCTCCGTGACTCGAGTATAGATGAACGATCTATATGTATATATAAATATATTTTATTTAAATAATATATATATTATTACACTATATATCTATAGTGTATGAAACTCGATGAGTTTGCTCGCATACCTATCCGCGGATGAGTCCTAAGAGAGAAAAAGAGATTGAGAACGGGCGGGCTCATTTCTACCGGAGTCTGCCATTGCTCTCGGGCTTCGAGGACTGCTCCTCGGTAATTATGAGATATTAGCCGGTAATTTATAGCTGGCTCTCTCGCGCCCGGCGCGTCCTTCGTCGAGCCCCGGAGAAACGGAAAACGAGTGAGACTCGCGCTCCAACTTATGCACACACGCACGCACGCACACACAAAAACATACATTTTTGTATATCGGTAAACTTTTGCCTTTTTTTTTTTTTTTTTTTTGGTATTCGCGTATGGGGAATTTCATGGTCAAATCTTCAGGAATTTCGCAATTTCAGCACTTTGTCTCATCATAGGACGATGTTGCAGAGTGACGCGAAAAAAGAAAACAAAAAAAAAAAATTTCTTACTTTCAAGGCTGGCATGGCAAAATAATTAATTTATTTGCGAATTTATTAATTTTATAATATAATTATTTATAATTACATAATTTATTATTATATTATAATTAATTTATGTGAAATAATTAATTTATGTCGGGAAAATTCCGATTTTTTTTTATTTTTCTAAAAATTTATTACTTTCATTATTTTCTTATTTCGGGGTGAGCAGATACACTCAGCATGAAGCAGTAAGTTGAAGAAACGTAAAAGTAATCTTTAGGGTCTTGATATACTCGTGTAATAAGAGCCCTGACGTCCGCGCGATCGAGCGATATAAAGAATTTATCGACGGTAAATACGAGAAAAAAAAAAAAAAAAAAAAAACAAGGTATTTAAAGAAAAAATAAAACACGAACTTCGATCTCGATCGCCCACGCACGAAGAGAGACGGATTAACAAAAGTGAGAAATGATTTCAATCGATTTACAACGCTCATGGCTAGTTTTATCAGCGATCTATGAGGTATTCTACGTCAAGTTAGCCATATTGTTTTATCGATCGTATATAATGAAATATTAATTAACGATGTTAATTTGAATTTAATTGGGCCACTCGATATATTATCGTTGACAAACAATATACTTTTTTTCTCCTTCTGTCGATTATTTATTACGCCTTTAATCTTTTTACGACGATTAAAGAAGAAAAAAATAACGTAATAATAATAACAATAGAGCTCCAAAATGGATCGATGCGAAAATCTCAAGAAAAAATTAAAAATAGCATACGAGCTGGAAAATTATATGATTCACTCGTGAAAATGGAGTGGACTCAACGCGTGCAACGCCCTGTACACGAAATTTTAGTGCTCGTTTCGTATCGAGTCCGATGTCCAGAGCTTCCTCGGACTTGTAAGTATGTTACGAAGAGGGCGCGAGATAAAGTGGGTGTTTGCGCGAGCCGTTTGGCTCGGCGTGACTCTCGGAGTAACGAAAAAAAAAAAAAAAATTGAAAAGATCGAGTGTCGCAGACTCGCGAAGGCGCTGAATATTTACGAGGCTCGTTCGAAATCTCGTTTCTCTTTCATTCCGTTTCACTTTTTTTTTCCCTCCTCCTCCTCCTCCTCCTTCCCCTTTCCCCTTTCGTTCAATCTCGACGGACACGCGGAGCATTTCTTTCCCCGTTCATAATGGGCACCGTAAATTTGATAAGAGAGGTGGCCGATAAAGCGAGGGTGACCGCGACGACGAGCATATAAGACCCCAAGTATATAAAAGCGCCGGAGAGCTCTTCGCTCGTTGTCGCGAGCTCGGAGACTGTCAATTGTTGCGCGTTTGACTTTTGTACGTTTGCTTCGTACGATACGTATAATGCCACACGGTCTACAAAAGGGTGACGAAAAAAAATCGTGTCGGAAATGAAATACGTAAAGAAATAAAAAAATTTCAGCGAAATTATCGATTAAACGAGATTTTTTTTCAACCCAATTGTCCATGTATCAGAGCTGGGCAAAGTACCTGAAAGTACTTCAAAAGTACAAAGTACTGCAAGTACTTGAAAGTACTTGAAAGTACTTCAAGTACAAAGTACCGTAAGTAACTGAAAGTACTTCAAATAAAAAGTACAAGGTACTGTAAGTACCTGAAAGTACTTCAGGTAAAAAGTACTGTAAGTACACGAAAGTACTTCAGGTAAAAAGTACTGTAAGTACATGAAAGTACTTCAAGCGCAAAGTACTGAAAGTACCCGAAAGTACTTAAAGTGCAAAGTACTGAAAGTACCTGGAAGTACTTCAAGTCTAAATTACTGCAAGTAGCTCAAAGTACTTCAAGTAAAAGTACTGTAAGTACCTGAAAGTACTTCAAGCTCAAAGTACTGAAAGTATCCGAAAGTACTTAAAGTGCAAAGTACTGAAAGTACCCGGAAGTACTTCAAGTCTAAATTACTGCAAGTAGCTCAAAGTACTTCAAGTAAAAGTACTGCAAGTACCTGAAAGTACTTCAAGTAAAAAGTACAAAGTACTGTAAGTACTTGAAATACTAATGTATTTCAAGTACCAAGTACTGTAAACTCGAGACTCGAGCTCCATACGATGATTATTACAAATTTTCTCGTATATAAATAAAATGGATTTTCGATCGTCGAGTTTTTCGAGAAAATAGCGGTAAAAAATAGCACTCATTTTGATAAAAATCGATCGATCTTTAGAATAAAGTTATTTATTTTTTTATATCAACGTAGGAATATCTTAAATCTTCATACTCGTATACGTATAGTAATTATTTCCTGCGTATAATTAATGCTAGGCATATAATTTATCAATAATCAATACTCATGTATTCGTCAATAATTCATGAATAATCGTTTCGTTGGAATATGATTACCGCATTATTTTGAAAAAAAAAAAAAAAAAAACATGAGTGATTTTCAGTTTATCAATCGATTCATCGTTAATAATTGAAAGATTAAGCAACGCAGTACGTGTAGCTTTATCGAATCGATGAAAATTTATAACGCCTCATGATTATCGCTGCTATTATTATTTCGATATTATTTCGATTATAAAATAGCAAAATTAATCAAAATAATAATATACCTTGCCTAATGATCCATTAAACGCGCGAGCAGGGCAGAAGTTTACCGTTTAATTTTCGAGGGACCAACGTGATTATACGAGAGAGTGACAAACGCGAGACTCGTCTCATACGAGCTATGGGTCCCTGTGTCTTCTCTCGTATATATTGCCTGTATATATATATATACACGCTAACGATATTCTACCCTTGTTGATATCACCATCGGTTTTGCGCTCGATTATTAACACGAGAGAAAAAGAGACGAGAGAACGAGTGTGAGTGAGAGAGTGAGAGAGGCGTGGATTCGAGAGGATTTACGTAAATCCACCGTTCTCGGTTTCATAAAATTTATAATTAAAGCTCGTCGAATTGCACGCATGTAATTGAAGCCTCATTTGACACCCCACCCTACTTCAACGACGCGACGAAAGGACAACACATGTAGAGGCTCCTCGTCGAGCCTCGTCGAGATTATAACTTTGCCTCGTCATTCGTATATACCCCCGGAGTCGAATCAATTTTCCCAAGGGTTGATGTTCTTGTTAGCTAAAGCGTAATGAGATATATCGCGAGCAATAACCTTTTCTCTACTTTCTTTCACTCACTCTCGTTCTGTATTTTGGACCGCGGTTTTACTTTGTATAATTACCAAAATTAGAGTGCTCGTGCGCGTAACGTCGAGACGTGTCACACGGTCGAGGGTTGTCGAGGCTTGTCGAGGGAGGACGATGATACTTCGATCGATTTTACTCGAGGTGTGAAAGTGGCTGCTCGAATAAAATTGAAAATTTTCGAGTTTAAAGAGACTTTTCACACGACAGAAGAGATTTATTCTTATTGCAAGAGTTAATTTTATAATTTGCACAAAAATTATGCATATATATATCGAGATGAAACAAATCGCATCGAGCCTACACGTGGACACCTTGAAATTAGGCAAGATGACAACGCAAAAAGTCGAAAGTCATAAAAAAAAAATCGCGATTTCATGCCACTAAAGATTTTATTTATTAAAAATGTCTGTGTGTTGGTCTTGCAACATTCAAACTTTTATAACTTTTGAGACGGTTTAAGCTATACCGCTACCTGTCTGTAGATATGTGAGGCAGTACAGCTCTCTTTTTATTGCAATTTTCGTCGTCATTTCTAGAAAATTACAAATTTTGTTATTTTCAAATTTTCAAAAAATCTCCGTGGTCCCTTCAAGACTTCCGCAAATTTTGAGATATCGGGCTAATTGTTTTTTTTTTTTGTAAGGCTAAGGTACAACGATGTTTGTTATTTAATTTGTCAAGAATCGCATGAGGGATTAAAGTTTTGTAAAATTTTTCAAATTTTAGAAAAATGTCTTGGCACATTAAATTTGACGCAAGAATCTCTCAAGGGGTTCAGATTTTCTAAAGTCCTTAAATTATCGAGAAATGTCTTTTTGCTCTCCAACTTTCGTATAAGCTTTGAGACTATCAAGCCCAAAACTTTTTGCATAGGAAAATGCAAAATTTTTTGTTATCGGACAAGGATATTTGATATTCAATTTGGCATGATTAGAAAATCATGAAAGGGTGGTTGGTATTGGATTTACCGTAAAATTTTGTAATTTTGAGTTCTCGTTATTACTCACCGTATCTTTCGAACAATCACGAAACGTTGTAGCTTGTGCTGGTGCCTTTGCACTGGCAAAATCGCATTCCGAAAAAAAAATCGTGCAAATCAGAAATTTGCACGTTTTTTTTTTTTCCTGTAGCGTCCGAGATACGATAATCTCGGCTGGTGCGTGTAAAAGTAACACGAGTACGCGAGAGACGCTAATTCGAAGCAAGTCGAGCGATAAAACGAGCAGCGCACAAGCTAACTCCCTCATGGAGAAAATTCGCAGCTCTCACGCCGATGTTGCATGCAGGCGAAAGATATATTTTCGCGAGAGACTTCGACACGCTCCACGCGACGGTCAGTGATAAATCCTGTACTAGTCCGGTGAGCTTCGAGTTTTCCGCGCGTCTCCGCAACAATTTTTTTCCCCGTGACAACGCCATCGACATGTATGTCCACCGAGTATATACGCGCGTTTGAGCCAAACGAAGCGAGACGACGAGAGCGACAAATCGCGATAAATTCGGATATAGCGATGACATTTTTATGCTCTTCCCTCTCGGTATGGCTACCGTTCCACACCGTGTCGGGAATCTCGCGCGCGTCTATCGATATATATACCCGTATATAACGATCGAGGCAGCGAAGAAGGAAAAAAAAAAAGAAACAGCTCATTCAAAAGCTGAGGCATATACTTCGGGTGTGGTTATCGCGTGTGACAGAGGGAAGGCTTTTTTTTCTCAATGAAATTTACGACTCGAGCCGGGGAAACTTTCACCCGCAGAGAGAGAGACGATTGAGATTGCAGAGGCGCATATCTGTGGAAAAGAAACGATTTTTTTTTTCTCTCGTCTTTCTTTACTGCGCTAGGGGAAAAAGTGGAATCTATTAGCGAAGCAAAATAGAAGAGGGATGTAAATTTATTGCTCCGGGAGCGCAGTACCGTCGTGCAGTACGGATTTACATGATACGATCGAAGATTATTTCAAAATTACTTTAACGACTCCGACAGTTGTAAAACTGTATCGAAAAACAACTCTAAGCGTTCAGGATTCTATCCTAATATCTCAGACTTAACATATTACCATATACCGTACACTTGAGCGCTTCAACAAATCCCTGTATACGAAATAACAGCTCCAGAATCCAGATTTTCAGAAACCATTTTACCGAAAGCTAACTCTCCCGAATGACAATAAATCACCGAGTCCGGTTACCCGAGACGAAACTGTAATTTCCGGATAGACTTTACGGGTACGAGATATAGTCCAGTCAATAGAGGTCTAAAATTCGGTTCACCTGGAATTAATTCCGGGACGCGATTTTATTTTTTTATACTTAGGGGGGGGGGGGGGGGGGTGGTTGGTAGTGTAAATCTCGATTTTCGGGAAAATCCCCCCTGTGCGTTTGCCGCCATCTTGATTTAAAGAGAGATTTTTTGTTTTTCGAATAACTCGCTTATTTTCAACCTTAGAGTGAAAATGATAATATCCAAAGTTGTGGGAAATGTAATTTCCCACAAGTTTGGTGATTATACTTTTTCCCCTAGGATCGTTATTTATAGAGTTAGACTGCTAATAAGGGTAAAAAACGTTTTTTGTTAATTATCTCGTTTATTATCAAGTTTATTGTAAAAATGGTAATAAATAATCGCGTAGGAAACTTTATTTCCTTCAACTTTGGTTATTTCCATTTTTACCCTAGGATCAATATTTTCAGACTTATACTTAATTTAAGGGTGAACTTTTTTTTTATGTTCAGTTATTTCGTTTATTATCAAGTTTATCGTAAAAATGGTAATAAATAATCGCGTAGGAAATTTGAATTACGTATCTGGTTTTCCATTACTATTTTTATAACAAATTGAATAATAAATGAAATTAAAAAATTAAAAAAATTACACACCTATTTTAATTATAATTCCTACAATATTGATCCTAGGGTAAAATTGGTACTAACCAAAGTTGAAGGAAATAAAATATCCCACGCGATTATTTATTGCCATTTTTACGATAAACTTGATGATAAACGAAATAACTGAACATAAAAAAAAGTTCACCCCTAAATTAAGTATAAGTCCGAAAATATTGATTCTAGGGTAAAAATGGTAATCACCAAAGTTGAAGGAAATAAAATTTCCTACGCGATTATTTATTACCATTTTTACGATAAACTTGATAACAAACGAAATAACTGAACATAAAAAAAAAAGTTCACCCCTAAATTAAGTATAAGTCCGAAAATATTGATTCTAGGATAAAAATGGTAATAACCAAAGTTGAAGGAAATAAAATTTCCTATGCGATTATTTATTACCATTTTTACGATAAACTTGATAATAAACGAAATAACTGAACATAAAAAAAAAGTTCACCCTTAAATTAAGTATAAGTCTGAAAATATTGATCCTACGGTAAAAATCGAAATAACCAAAGTTTAAGGAAATAAAATTTCCTATGTGATTTTTTCTTACCATTTTTACAATAAACTTGATAATAAACGAGATAATTAACAAAAAACGTTTTTTACCCTTATTAGCAGTCTAACTCTATAAATAACGATCCTAGGGGAAAAAGTATAATTATCAAACTTGTGGGAAATTACATTTCCCACAACTTTGGATATCATCATTTTCACTCTAAGGTTGAAAATAAGCGAGTTATTCGAAAAACAAAAAATCTCTCTTTAAATCAAGATGGCGGCAAACGCACAGGGGGGATTTTCCCGAAAATCGAGATTTACACTACCAACCACCCCCCCCCCCCCCCTAAGTATAAAAAAAGAAAATCGCGTCCCGGAATTAATTCCAGGTGAAATCCTCTATTGACTGGACTAATAGCACTTTTTCCAAAGTCCTCGGACGGGGCATCTCATGACACCGATGAAGAGGGACCTCCCAGAAAAAAAAATCGTTTAAATCGAATCTTGTGGATCAAATTTGATCTTCGTAGATCTACCGAGATCTCCATATATATATAGCGGTAGATTTACGTACATTCTAGTTGATCTAATGTGTTATGTTTGCACCCTTTTGCTCATTGGATTTTCGTTCAGCATATACTTAAATCTAGGTAGATCTAATTGAGATTTTGGTAAATCTGCAATTTTCCAAAATTCATATCAACGCAGATCTAAAAAATAACTACGCAGATATAAATTTGATCTGCTGAGTAGACCTAAACTATTTTTTTCCCCAAGTTCTTCGGAACAGGCGGCCTCAGAATAATAGCGATGACAGTTCCCCAATCATTTTTATTCATCAATCGAATTAAAAACGTTTATGCAAATTTTGACTCAATCTGGTCGAATCTCCATCTGATAGAGTTTTGATACCAAAGAGCAGTTTTTCCATTTCATCGAGACATTGCGGGCTCGATATAGAGTCACATAACTATATCGTGGAATTTTAAATGTCCTGAAAACGGTCGCACACGCAGCCAGTGACTGCGGTCGATTTTGAGCACCCGGAATGGCCCCATATTCGCATATCTACAAGTGCTGTATAAAAGGAATTTCGGTAATATCGGTAAAGTTCCGGGACGTGTGGGATACATATTTCCCGTATATATATGATTATTATAGTATACGGTGTAAAAGTGTGCGGAAAGAGTGGAAAACGAGAACGAACGAGATGGATATGGCGTGTTTGCTTCGAGCTATAATATGTGGCCGGGGCCTGGTGTATAATACATTGGGTTGGAAATGTCTCGGGACGAGTCTCGGCGAGGCGAAAGAAAGTGATGGAACACACGGGAAGTACAGTGGAAGGTTAAGGGGAAAGGAAAATGGCACTTTTAGATTCCCTTGGGAATTTCGTTGAGAGCGTTTTTGGTACTATATCGCGCGCTCTCCTTTGGATGATTCATCCGATGAGAATGACCCTCCGTATCTCGCACAGTTAGAGAGAACTTCAGCCTCCCTCCTCCCTGCCCTTGCCACGGTGCTTGTATACCTTCTGTAGCAGGAAATGGTCGCGTGTCTTTCGGCACTTTTTGCGCAGTTTCCTTTCAGATGTGTTGCGAGAGATACACCAGAGGGGAGGGTGGAATAAAAACCGGGGAGAATACGAGTATATAAACGGGGGGGGGGGGGGGGGGGGGGAGTACACAGACATGCAGGTTTCTTGGGCTTTTTTTTTTAGGCTATTTCTTGCGGGATCAATACAGTTTTATTGCTATTATTATTATAATTGTTTACATATTATTGTAATGCTAACTGGATTGTTGTGACTCGGGGACTCGTGCTGGATGCTTGAACGCTGCGATCTATATCCTCTGGCGCTTACATTTATATTGTCAGCTTTTTTTTCATCAGGTAGCTATCTAGCTTTTTTTTTTTTTAATTCTCTACGTTTGCTTTGAGCCAACGGGTCTGTGAGAGTCGAGTTGACATGCTGTATAGAAACAAGGCGAGTTTTAAAGCCGAAGAAGTCGTGAACGGAAAATTGAAACGTCACGCGGTTATAGGATATATGGTGTATGCTGGACCAAACGGGGACCTCCCAGTCACTCGCGAGGTCGTTAAATCGTGCACGGTAGATCGACTGAACTGATCGTTCGGTCGTTAGAATCGATAAAAATCCTGATCTATAACCGCGGAGATTAATATGGATATCTATGCATATATATTATATATATACGTATTGAGGGATTCCAATCCGTTTGTGTTATCCCACACGAAGAGTTATAGTTTACCCATCTTCATATTTTTCCAAAACTCTTTACGGGCATGCAGATGGGATTTGGGAAAATATCATAATCGGATTTGGGTAGAGAAGACCGACACTTCGGACGTTGGAGTCTATTAATATTTTTAATCTCTCTCTCTCTCTCTCTCTCTCTCTTCTCCATTTCTTTTTATCCGGGCGGGCGGTATCATTCAAAGCTACAGCAAAACGCGCACACACCAACAAACGCTAAACTTTTATTATTAATCATATTTATCCTTTTGTTTGTTTGTTGATAAAAGTTATTTCGAAGCGGGGGTTATCGTTTTATTTATATTCAACAAACGGACACATGGAAAGTCGATCCATTCGTGTATTATGTTTGTTCCCCCAGCTTCTGAATCCGAGGAGATTTATAACTTGGAAGACTTTCCGCGGTTATTGCACCGCAGTAATATATATACCTTCCTGTGTACACGCATATACTTGTTAATATAATTTAATCATGTAGGCTTACTGTGTGTGTGTGCAATCTCCGTATTTGTGCGCATTCGCGTATAAACGTATATTGCACCCGCGCGGTGTATCTTGACTTGTGGAATATCTCTTTGCGGTGCACTTGATCCAGATAACAATCGGGATCATTTGCACCGCGTTGTCGGTAAAACTACAAGACACGGGGCAAAAGTTCCGCGGCTTGAAGATTACCGCAATCGAGAGTGAGTAAGAATAAACGTATACAACAGTTATTGGCCGAGCAAAAGGTGAAGCGGAGATTGGCTATGGCATATAATTGCGATAAATTTAGGATCCAACGATACGGGTGACATTCATCTTAATCTCTTCTGAACGTAATAAACTTTTTTTATTATTGACCTTTTTTTTTATTATTTTTTTATTATTGACCTTTAAATATTTGTAAACCATTGAAGCAAAAGACAAAAATAGTCCGAGTGCCAAAGGTCAAAAAATCCGGTTCGGGTTGAAAACGCGGTCGATTATACCTTCACTCTGGTGCCGATTCGTACAATATTCCTTGAGCAGGGCGATTGCTGATAACTGTATCCGTAAAACTGCATAGCCACATAACGTCAGATATACAAGTGAAGCGGGAGAGAGACCGCGAGTGCCAGAGGGGCCGGGGGGGGGGGGGGGGGGACATTACCTCAAACATCTCTCGGGTGCGGCAGCTCAAATATTTGAGGTACAGAAAAATTTATATTCGATGCCCGCCCGGCCGCGCCAAAGCTTCTGTTCAACGTGCTTGTATAAGTATAAAACGCACGCATACACAGGCCGAGCGCATATGTACGGTGGCCGCGGCTCACTTTCAACTCGCCGAAAAGCCGCGGCGTATATACGAACGGCAGCTAGCCAGGAAGCTCTAATTACATCTAACCAAAGCGTGGCTTTGGTATTTTTCGTGAAACCCTTTATACAAAAATCCAAGGGTTCTCCATCTCACGAGCGCACACGCTCTCTCTCTCTCTTTCTCTCTCCGCACGCTCGCTTTAATTTCCGAGGACGGGAATTCTGTTGAGAGCTAATTAAGCGCTAATCGAGAAAAGGGAGCTAGATAGCCGAGGATTCTTCTCCCCTTTCGATATATCTCGCTCTTATTATTTCGCTTTCGCTCCTCCCCCATGGCCCTATACAGAGGCTTTTTTTTAACTCTTATATAGTGGTCCTGCGCTTTTGTACGCCGAGGAGTGAGAATGTATATAGGCTCTCAAAGTAATGGAAGAGAGAGGTACACGCGGGTGTCACCTTACCGAAATTGGAATGTCTGGCAGTTCCGGATTCACAGACTCCATTATTGTCGTGTCATTACAAGGCACTCGTTCGCCTTTATTCGCGCGCAACAGGAAATACACCAATTTGGGCGTTGCACGCACACACACACACACACACACCCGCTAATCATCATTGAAAATATATAATCCCCGTACGGGATAAATAAAGCCGCGGAAATGCATTGAAGAATTAATAGGCGGGTAGCGCAGAATTTATAATATTCACATGAGAATTCGACGGATCTCCGACAAACTCACTATAATCAACGAAGCACGGCAATTAAAACGAATTGTAGGCGAATGGTGAACGTTGCACGAAAATAATAATCGAAAAATTGTTTACCCATGGGCAGAGGAAATGTAAAAGTTTGATTATTCCATTTTTGAAATTCCCCTAAAGTCACTTCGAGTATAAAGGAATGGATATAATGTGGGGATATAATGAGTGCAGGTGCGTCGAAGTTCCCTGATCAATGGCCCTTAAAACTTCACCGTCAAGCATTCCCGTATACTCGAACGCTGTCGCAGCCACTGGGTAAATTCTTTTTGTCCCTTTCTCTCTCTCTCTCTCTCTCTCTCTCTCTCTCTCTCTCTCTCTCTCTCTCTCTCTCTCTCTCTCTCTCTCTCTCTCTCTCTCTCTCTCTCTCTCTCTCTCTCTCTCTCTCTCTCTCTCTCTCTCTCTCTCTCTCTCTCTCTCTCTCTCTCTCTCTCTCTCTCTCTCTCTCTCTCTGTCTGCCTGTTTGTTCAACGAGCTTCTGCAGCCACAGGATTGCCAATGGAGATAGAGGGCGAGAAGGAGCAGTGAAAGAAGGTCCACACGGCAAGGACGTGCGTGTGGTGTGAGCAAAGAGAAAAGAGCACATGAGCGAGTTTAACCCGTGCGAGGATATATATTTTGTCTGGGGTCGACGCGCGGTGTTGATATGGCGCGTTTCTATTTAGGTGTGCAAACGTTCAACACACCGCCGTAGTATATGTACTGCTCGTTGTATGTATACCATTATACATACACGTAATACATCACGAAACTAACGTGGAATGGGTTGACGTGCGTGATTCAGGTTTGCAAGGATTTTCGCAGTATATGGATATAAGATATATAAGGATACCAGTTATTGGCGCATGTGAAACCGACCCCATAAGATTCCGTGATACGTTGCACGCATACTCGGATGCTTTCCGTCCAACGAGATTAACCACTGCCAATCTCTACCTCTCTGTTTGCCAACAACTGCATCAGCCATAGAGTTTGGTTATATGTGCATTATAAAGGGAAAGAGGCGAAAGAGGAATTGTCGCAGTAAAGTATAAAAGAGAAAGAAGGATGAAAGTTTGGTAGGGACCCGCGACGAGGAAGAGTGCACACCGGACGAAAAGAGAGCTTGCCTGCAGAGACACACCGTACCCCAAAGCAAATCCTTTGCTCTCTTTTACTCCCGCAGAATTTCCTCCTCTTCGTTTCAACTTTTGCGCGCACCATCTCGTTCTATCCGTCAGTTTAACTTGCGGACCAACAAACCCGTTATACCTGATATGACCCGTATAGAAGTTTCCACGTTTGATAACCTTCGCGAAATTTTCTTTCTTGAATGAAAAATGTACGGAAATTGTGTCAACGCGGTTCGATTTAGTCCGTGCGGTTACTATGGAATATTAATCGCTAATTTTTCGGACTAATCGTTCATTGCCGGTGTATCTTTGGAAAAGGGAAAGTTTCGTTTTTACAGAAATAAAATGGCATCTATGTTTGAGCTTGTTCGAACATGATACTCGGGCTGGAACACGCGCTGATCGGAAGATTAGAAAAGAAAAAAAAAAAGTAGGGAAGTAAAAGAGATGCCGACGATATTGCGGGGCAGGGGACAATGAGAATATGTATACCTGGCGTTCGCCAGGGGGGGGCTTTTACGGATCCACAGGAGCGTGTGCGAGCCGGGGAACCCGAATGAAGAATCTCTTCTTTGCTCGTGTCGCACGAGGCCCAGACCCGATTGGACACGTCGCTACGCGTATATTTCTCATCTATTCTATATGTACCAGGGATCGTCGCCACGTGGTTGCAGTACGTTTTAATCGCGTTATTAGCCAAACGTCTCGGATTAGGTTTCTCAAGACGCGTCGCTGTTGCCGTAATGGCTAACAACATAGCAGAGAAATCGGAGACCCCCCGGACTACGCATATACATACACAACCATATCTTATCGAACTCGACAATATTATTAGAGCGCTATATTTTGATATTCGTCCTAAAGACGTAACCCAATCCAAAACCCATCAGGTTCCATTGAACACCACTGATCTTCTATACTGCCGAATAGTAATTGATAATGACACTGCGTGGGTCACCTTGTGAAAAAATGGGTTTCGGACCTTTTGTCAATTGCAGCCTTGTCTCAGAACACAATTTTCGTTATAATTGCAATGTTCATCGATCTTTTAGCCTGAACAAGACATTGCTCCAGTCTTCGATAGGACGCTCTAGCTCTTCATTGCCAAATAGCAATTAATAATGACACTGTAGGTCACCATATGAAAAAATGGGGTTCGAACCTTTTGTCAATTGCACACGGAAAAAAAGACATTTCAAAGAATAATAACTGAAATTTAAAAAATACAACGATGAAGAGAAAAAATGCAGTTTAACACGGTAAATTAATCTCTTTACAGTGTTTTGATCAAAAAGTAATGTACGGAATATACTTCTGCACTATCTGTATAACCACATTTGTTGGTTTAAACTGTAAAAACAACTATTTCCACTTCAAAAAAGTGACACTGTAAAAATTGAAAATGCTCGCAATGAATTTTGCTATAGATAAAATGAAAAACCAATAGATTTGTACAAGAAAAATTTTTAAACTGACGCATTAAAATTAACTGTATAGAGAGAGAGTATTTTTACGAATGTAAGACATAACAAAAAATACTAAATTCTCTATGAAAAACAGAAATTGAAATAAAAAAAAATTGTAGCACGCTTTCGTCGAATTCAACTGTGAAAATGATGGAAAAATTACAGTTTTAAAATGTGTATGGAAAATACGACGCAAACAAGAAATTCATAAGGATCAATAAGCGTTCATAAAATCAATGGCGTAGTGGTATAGAGTGTCGGTCGTCAGGTAGGTCGTTAGGTAGGTCTCAGGTAAAATCTCAGGTAGGCTCAAAATTAATTTCGACGGAAAAACGTCCGGACCACCAAGCCGGAAACACTCGTAAAAAAAAAATCTCCTAATCTTTAATTTTTTTTTTTTTTTAATCATTATTTAAGGATCGAAAGTGTTGAATTCGTTTATTGCGGAGGATCGCGGGTTCAAATCCCGGTCAATGACGATTTTTTTTTTTTTTTTTTTGCAAAATTCACAGTATTTTCAAAGATAATGGAACAGCAGTTTTAAATTCGTTCATCGATTTAATTGCTAATTTATAGATAATAAACTACATTTATTATGCTAATTCGACCCGCGCTTTTCAAAATCTTCTAAACTTTTATTTTTTACAGTTCACATTGCAATTTCTCAAACATTAAACCCAAAAAGATGCGCTATTTTATATTATAATTTATTTCACGATTTGTAAAATTTGTCACAGTGGTAAACTCTATTTACACTTTTAAACTGTAAAAATTCATTCTATCACTTAGTCTTTTTTATTTCAAATTCTAAAGAATTTCCGAAGTTTTCCTCCCGAGAGGCATTCTCTATTAACAAAACTGTAAAACATGATGGAAACATGACTAGAATTCACAGAAAATTTTTTTCCGTGCAGCCTTGTCTCAGAACACAATTTTCGTTATAATTGCAATGTTCATCGATCTTTTAGCCTGAACAAGACATTGCTCCAGTCTTCAATAGGCCACTCTAGCTCTTCATTGCGCTCACAATAACTACTTATTGATAGAAAAACATACTGCGGATATCTGTTCAATCGAAATTTCCGGCTTAACCTCGTTGATCATGAAAAAATGCAGTCGTCGTTGCTAAAAGAAAAAAAAAAAAAAGAAATAATGTCTTCTCTGGATAATACAGTCGCAACGGTTGAGCTTCGACGATACTGGAGAACAAGATTCAGTACCGGTTTTACGTCCCGTATCGAATTGAAGACTGCGAACGCGAGAACGAGGAGAGCGGGAAGCAGTTTCCTTGCCCTCCGATATAAAACGAGAGACAGGCCGCGGCAATTCGCATGCGTATATACAAGTCGCTTGTTTATTTAGGTATGAGATTTCGATCTATTAATCCTACGGCTCGTTAGCATAATTTAACGGAATGAGCGTATAGCGAGTATATAAGTATGTATATTTGACGTCGGTTGTGTCTCTTCGTAACGGGCATATACATATATATTTTATATGTTAAAGCGATGCACGTATGTGTACCCCTTGGCAAGGTAATCTGTGGGAATGTTGAACTTTTTTTTTTTTCTCGAAGAGGCGCGCGCGATACTCATCTCTCAGTTCGGCTGAAGCTAAAGAGAATATCCCGCGGTCTTCGATCGAAGATCGTTGCAAAAACAAAAAAAAAACGACTTGCATCGGGAATCTTCGTTCTTTCCGATACAAATGTCTCCCGGAGTCTCTCTCACGTTTTGGTTTGGTTACCGCCGATGCGCTCTGCTCCCTCTCGATGTTCAGCATCTTCGGTGTGGAACACAGAGGAACGTTCTCCAAAAATATAGCTGGACCCTTATCGCACTTATTCATGCCTAACTCTATTGAAACAACTTTTAACCAAGATAAGAAGAAGATGCCAATTCAGATCGCAATCCTTATTTTCTCTTGAGATAAAATCTGCCGGACATAATATTCTACCTTCCTCATCGGCCAATCGTTACTAAAAAGTGATTAAACCGGCTAAAATCATCTCCAAAACATTTGTAGAATCCGTGACCAGACTATACAATCCCTACCGATAATACAGAACCGCAAATATAATTGCTCATCCCTCCAAGCTCTTTCGCCCTCCCAGTGTCAATCGATGAATCGATTGCCGGATAATCGTTTCGATCCATCGTTCACGCCCTCTGTAATCTTCCTACGCTTAATATTTAATATACTTTTTATGAGAAAGAGTGCTATGTGCAGCAACCTGTGTTCTCTGGCAGCGGCAATGAGCTCCATATGACCGCACGTTCTATATATACAAGCGGCAGGTTGGAGCGCATGCACACACGAGGCTGCGCGGAGGATTCACAAGTAGAGACTGTGTATAGTCGTACCAGGGGGAAGGCGGGGGGGGGGGGGGGTGTATATATGCACGTTACATTATTGGAGTGTGGGCTTGGGAATGAAAGAGAGCGATAAGTCCCAATGTGCCCGGGTACACGGGAGAGATGCGTTATACGGAGCGAAGGCAAGGTGCGTGTATAGGAAAGTGAGGGAGCAAGGGGAGCAGGAAGATATAGGGAGAAAGAAAGAAGGAATATCAGGAAAGAAATGGACAGGAGAGGAAGGAGTATATGGAGAGGAAAGAGGGTAAAAGAGACAGAGAGATTTAGTGAGAGAGAGAGAGAGAGAGAGAGAGAGAGAGAGAGAGAGAGAGAGAGAGAGAGAGAGAGAGAGAGAGAGAGAGAGAGAGAGAGAGAGAGAGAGAGAGGTGGAGGTGGAGGTGGAGGTGGAAGAGTGCTCAAAGGATGAGGAAGGGAGAGTGAAGCCCATGGTGGAGCACATTCGAGAGAGGCATGGGAGAGGAATGTGGCCAATGCATAAACTATAGCGGCCCGCATTCCTCAGGATCCTCCGAGGGTTCCCCCTTTTAGTCTATAGTTTGCAAATCGGCGTCCAGTTTGCCATCTCCCGCGCCATACGATACCCCGAGTAGAAATTTCGTCCCGTCAGCCCTGATATAGGATAAGACCGCCTTCAGGCTTAGGTGAAGCTCGCATGATCAGAGGATAGCCGGATCACGCCCAGATACGAGCCACATCATATTTTGGTGAGTGCATGATGTGTCGTAGGGGACTATACAGTCTTACATTAATTATATCACGCAACGATCAGGTACTGCCAAGCAGGCATTTCCAGTAAAAAAAAAAAAATTACGGTCTGATCCGGCTAGCCGTGAAATTCTACTCATCCGGAAAGGAGCAGGAGCTGATAAAGCATTTCCGGAAAAACAATTTTGGATCTGACGTGGCTAGCCTGACGTGTTTCTCGTCCGAGCCAGAGCATGCGCCGATAAGGCATATGTCCGTCAAAACAGTATACCCTCTCACGTCGATGAGACTCGACAATTTGATAATATTTATCGGATTGGGGTTGACTCATGTGAATTTTGAAAATCGTTAGATCGTTGCCACTCGCTATGCTGTATTGTAGAATTTGCTACGATTTTTTTTTTCTCTTTTTCACCATAATAAAAGAATGAAATTTTGCTTCGAATAATATTAATGCATGTTTCACGAAGAAAATATATTTGCCGCAAGTGATTTTCCTATAGGAAATTTTGTGCCCGACAAGATTGGTTTTATAAATTTTTTCCTTAACTGTCACCATATAGGCAGCCTAAGCCAAGCATGTCAAAAACGGGAAAATCGCGGTTTTTCAACGGTTTTTATTTTTATTTTTTTTTTTTCGCGAAAATAACTGGTGTTGCAGTCCCAAAAACTCATTATATACAACGTCCCGAACATTATTCATATTTTTTTAGATTAAGATTTATTGATTATTTTTAGATTAAGATTTATTTATTTTAAGATTTTATTGCTGCGCTGTCGTTTCTCACCCTCCCGGCGGCGCGTTTCCCCCGAGCTCCCTGCGCTCACGCTGCCTGCGCTCAAGCTCCCTGCGCTGTTGTTCTTCGCGCTCCCTGCGCCCATGCTCCCTGCGCTTACGCTCCCTGCGCTCATTCTCCCTGCGCTCACGTTCCCTGCGCTCATCCTCCCTGCGCAGTTCTTCGCGCTCTCTGCACCGTTCTTCAAACTCCCTGCGCCGTTCTTCAACCTCCCTGCACCGTTCTTCACGCTCCCTGCGCTCATGCTCCCTGCGCCGTTCTTCACGCTCCCTGCGCCGTTCTTCATATTCCCTGCGCCATTCTCCATTCTCCCTGCTCTGGTCCATCAGCTAGATCTCATCGAGTCTGCGCTCGATCTCCTGCTGCCGCTGCTCGAGGTCTGCCCCCGCTCGCTGTGCAACTAAAAAATAAAACAAAAAAATGTTACATAAAATTGATCATATTTATACAAAACCTGAGTAATCACATGATTAATAATATCAAAAATTAATGATACATTTATTATGACACGTTTCGTTATAAAAATTAGTCGTATCGTTAGAAATCAGTTTTTTCATGGGATTTGAAAAAAAAAATTTTTAACATGGTTGTGCTCCTCCGCCGCGGTTCGCTCATCTCGCCCTCTCGTGCAGCCTCCTAAATCTTGTGCTGCCTGATAAGATTTCCCGGGACCATTCGAACGCGACATTCTCAATCTGCTTGAAATTCGATCGATCCGATCATATTTGACGTGGATTTTATCATTTGAAATATCTGTGTAACGTGCCGAATAGCTGCAGACGAAGGGGAAAAATACATCGTAACGATATGCGATTTATTGGATTTATAAAAAAATGAGGATATTTAAAATATTGGCGAAAGATTTTTTCAAAATTTTCATACTTCATCGACCACGGTTAAATATAATTCATTCATATTTTCAGTTTTGGTTTTCGTCAAACATTGTAGTGAACAAAGCCGGATATATGGTCTACCGGTACCTGCTTTTCGGTTTTAACTTTCAATTTTGGCTTCCTAATAAAGAAATGTTTATGTGAAAAATAAAATAATGAAGAAGCAATGCGCAAATTTCAAATTTGCACGCTTTTTTTCTGCCTTCGATTACAATGCAACAGAGGACACAAATTTTTAATAAAACTTCGAACAAGTCGCAGAAAAGAGGTGTACTTAAAATATCCAAGTTTTACAAAATCTGAACGTCTGTTTCGATCGTCGCCAAATGGGGACTATACTCGCGTACATATTAGGCGAAGATATTGTTGCATAAGAATGCAGATTGATGCGTAGCAACGGTGGTTTTTTTTAGCTTCATGATTACTTTAACCTGCGGCTCACAGTTCAGATTTTTCTTAAAATTCAATGAATGAAATTGATTTAAGTAACGTAATTATTAAATAAAGAAGTTCGAGAACTCAATTATTTCGTCAACTGCTTTGCCTCTCACGAACGTTTATAATATTTCAAATTCAAATGATTGCTTTTGCACGTCTTGCAGTTTATACAATAATTTTACCAAACAGGCGAGTAGAGAGATGAGCAAACGGGACTACAGATCAAAAAGATACCAAATTTTCACTAATCGATATTATGTTTTAAGTGTATATACGAGTAACGCCGACAGTGACATCGTATGACGGAACAAAAAAGAAAACAATAAAATATCGAATAAAATTATTCGTACATACCTGCAACCAACAATTTTACAAGTTCGACGCAGAAAGCTCGCGATCGGTGTAACACTGACTCAACCAAAGACGAGACTCAATACCTCGTCGGGCCTTGCTCAAGAACTGAAAATTATGTTGCTCCCGATGCTGATACTTATTATATAATTTAATAGAAAACGCGCTAGAGCACGTTTGTGTGCTTTGTTCTAGTGGGCGTAGTTCGATAGTAACAACGCCGCAAAAAAAAAAACTTTTATAATCTGCGTATATTACGTGATTTCTGGTGAATTCCTGACTACGTGATTTCACGCTAATTTCAAACAACTCGGAGTGATTGCATTCTGATTTTGAGTCATTTCAACGACGTTTCCGTAACGTCGGTTTCATGTCATTTGATCCGATTTTTCGTGATTTTAATTCTGATTCAAGACCACGGTGGTGCAGCGATTCCAAGGGTGAATAGCCTCTCGGCTGTGCTAGTACAAATGTCTGGTATGTTGATACGCATAAGACGTGACTGAAGGCCTGCCCAAAACGCATACTTATATTTTAGATCTTGAGTAAACAATAAAAATAACGGTAGATAGTAAATCTTAGATGCTGTATTAAATTCGCAAGCTCATATTGTATTAAATATTTCTTGTTTAAAGTGCATGATTGCCATCAGACACGTTGGAAATCACTGCGAGGCAGATACTGCCGTAAGTGCAAAGTAATTCATAAATTAATATGAATTTCTCGGAAACGATTGTACAGCACAGAAAGCCCTGAGTAGAAATTTTGGCCCGCTAGACTGATATAGGATCAGGCTGCGTTCAGGTTTTGGTAAGGCTCGCATGATCAGAATAGCCGGTTCATGCCCAGTCATACGATTCAGATCATATTTTGGTGAGTGACGTGTCATAGGACTAGTCTTACATATTAATTACATCACGCACCGATCAGGTGCTGCCAAGGCATATCCAGTGAAAAAAATTTACGGTCTGACCCGGCTAGCCTGGAATTCTACTCATCCGGAAAGGAGCAGGAGCTGGTAAGGCATTTCCGGAAAAAAAATTTTGGGTCTGACGAGGCTAGCATGACGTGTTTCTCGCCAGGGCCAGAGCAGGCGCCGATATAAGGCATGTCCGGCAACACAGTACACCCTCCTACGTCGATAAGTCTCGAAAATTTGATAACATTTATCGGATTAGGGCTGACTCACGTGAATTTTGTAAACTTAAGATCGTTGCCACTCACTTTGCCGTATAGTAGAAACCGCTACGATTTTTTTCTTTTTCACAATAATAAAAGAATGAAATTTTGCTTCCAATATTACTGCATGTTTCACGAAGAAAATGTATTGGTTTAGGGAAAAAACCGGGGCGAAGTATGGGCACCTCAGCCGAAAATTGGAATGTTTTAGTTTCTTCTCGTATTTCTCAAAAAAATTTTAACTTCCAATATAAATAAATTAAGTTTCGTACAGAATTTTTTTGCAAAAAAAAATTACTTTACTGAAAAATATTTTTTTCTTTGAATTTTTTTTTACACACGATTTTTACACGATTTTTTTACACATTACACACGATACATTGCTAATATGTGACTTCTAACTAATAGGATTTCTGCATAAATTAGATTCCATGAGTATTTAAATTCTCAGCTGCTAATGCTAAATCGGGGAAAAGTAGACAGCAACGCTAAATATGATGGTTTTGTCAAAAAGAACGTGAGCAATATTTCTAAAAATAAACGAAGGGTTTTCCAAATAAAGTACACACGGAATGAAACCAGGTTAACGAAGCAGCATATTTATATATTTAACAAAAATGTACTCACTTTTGTGCTACATTTGAAACGTTTCATAATAATACCATTTTTAATTTACTAAAGAAAATAAATAATAAAAAGCCAGGCACTTGACAGAATCGCAGGGGAAAATCATGGATACGCGATAGCAGTATTTGCAGCGGTATGGTCACGTACAGTTTTTACGGAATCGCCTCCTTCTGATAGTCGAAGAATGAGGAAGTCTCATCTACGACGAAAATTCTAAATGCTTATAATCATCTGCTGGATTGGCGTTGCCAACTTTTTTTTAAACCTGACATCGCCCTCAATTCCGGCGAAACTACAGGAGCAACAAAATCGAAATTTTGGGAACAAATTAATTTAGCAGCTAAAGAGCACTGAATCCTCATATGTAGGACAGTTTCGATTTTGCCGAAGTGGTTATTCCAGCTTAAGAGACTTGAAATCTCATTGCCATAAGTCGCCGATTAGCAATTTACAATCTCTGATGACTCATTTCTCAAGAAGGTTTTAAAGAAAAAAAGATTTCGGAAGGAAAACGAAATTCAACAACAATAGACGCGTTGAGAGAAAACAAAAGAAATCAGAGACACTCTTCGAACAGATTTATTAACTTTGCGAAAAACAAAATTAAAAAAAAATAATTGGTTATTGTTGAAAACGGCCTGAAAATAATCCCGCTTGTTTACTTGCAAATAGCGGTGCCGCGGTTGCATATATGGTGACTTGTCAAGAAATCGTATTTTTAGAGCATCTGAAGACGAAGAAATTCAAAAAGTTTGCACTTTATATGTGCGACAATGAGGACAAAAATTACGCCCGCGATTTCCGAAAAAACGTAGGTGAATTTTGGGAAAGGAAAGGGCAAAAATTGCCGCTAAAAATTGAAGTTGCGAGGAAAAAATTGTTTGTCTTATAGAATTTCTTCTTTTGATTGTTCTATTGCATGAAAAAAATCGGCGGATTTTTTTCGTGCAAATGGTTTTTCGTGCAAATGGAGCGAATTGGAGCTTTTTTCGGGCCACTCTCATGGCAAAACTATAACAAGTAGAAAGGTGCCGCCAGTGATGTTTCTATAGGAAATTTTGTGCTTTAAGAGATTGGTTTTATACATTTTTGCCCTAACTGTCACCATTTTGGCAACCTAAAAGCCGCGAGTGTTAAAAACGGGAAAAAATGTGGTTTTCAACGGGTTTTTTTTTTGCAAAAATGACTGGTGTGCTGCAATCTCAACAACTCTTAATATACAACGTCCCGAAAATTTTTTATATTTTTTCACCTGGTGGCTGATTAGTGGAATTTCAGGCTTGCTTTTGATCTCCTTTGACTGGCCTAGACTTCTATTGCGCGTTACGATCGCTACGCTGTCCTTACTCGCCCTCGCTTTTTTTGCTAAGACCTAATATTCTTGCCAATCGCTTACGATCATGGGGATCATTCTCCTTGCGTAATTGTTCAAGGTTCGTGTACCGATCATCACACGCCCTGTCCCGTTCTTCATTCTTCTTGTCCTTTGCATCAGACTCCTTGCGCCATTCATTAAACTGCTCGACCTGCTTCACCTTGCGCTCGTCTTCAAGCTTTTTGCTCTGTTTGTCAAAATTGCTCTTCCATTCTTCACTCGCCATGGTCCCTCAGCCGGATCCTATTGAGTCTGCGCTCGATCTCCTGCTGCCGCTGCTCGAGGTCCGTCTCCGCTAGCTGTGTGGCTAAAAAATAAAACAAAAAAATATTACAAAAAATTGATCATATTTTTAAAAAACCTAAGTAATCACATGATTAATAATAACCAAAATTAGACGATACGTATATTATGACACGTTTCGTGATTGAAATCAATCGTATCGTTGAACATCAAATTATTCATGTGATTTTTTTTAATTTTTTTAACATGGTTGTGCTCCTCCACCGCGGCATGCTCACCTCGTGTAGCCTCTAAATCTTGTGGTGATTGATCAGATTTCCCGGGACCATTCGAACCCGCGGCCCAGCCGTCGCCCGTGTCTGGCCCAAATGTCGCCGAGCGTTGGCTAGACAACATACCCAAGCTTGGGCAATGCTAGAAATGATAACACTGACCCGAAGATGGGCCAATAGTTTTGGCAATCCTCGGCCCAACACTTGGAAAACGCATGGGCCAATGCTTGGCAAGCGCTTGGGCCTATGCTTGGGAAACGCACGGGCAAAACGCATGGGCCAATGCTTGGGCCTATGCTTGGAAAGCGCATGGGCCAACTCTTGGGAAGCGCTTGGGCCTATGAATGGGAAACGCATGGGCCAATGCTAGGAATGATAACACTGACCCGAAGATGGGCCGATAGTTTTGGCAATCCTCGGCCCAGCACTTGGAAAACGCATGGGCCAATGCTTGGGAAGCGCTTGGGCATATGCTTCGGAAACGCACGGGCAAAACGCATGGGCCAATGCTTGGGCCTATGCTTGGGAAGCGCATGGGCCAACTCTTGGGAAGCGCTTGGGCCTATGATTGGGAAACGCACGGGCCAATGCTTGAAATGATAACACCGGGCCGATGATGGGCCGAAAGTTTTGCCAATCTTCGGTCCAACGTTTGGAAAACGCATGGGCCAACGCTTGGGAAGCGCCTGGCCCATACGAGGAAAATCGGTGGGGATTTTTTTATTGCAAAATATACACAAAAATGAAATATATCACTTGAAAAATGGTTCCATCCACATATTTTGTCGTTAGAAAGGCCATCAAGGGTTACACTAGAAAAAAAAAACCGGCACGGATTTCCCGATATTTTATTCTCCTTGACGTGGACTCGAACCTGCGACCTACCTACCTACAGTACCTATCCTACCTATCTACCTAACACGCTACCCACTAAGCTATCGACCATTTATGAACTTAGGAAATTCATATAATGTATTGAACATGCCAGAGAACCAGTGTTGGGCAGAATCCAATTACATTTGTAATTAATTATATTTAAATTAAAAATTACGATTGTAATTTGTAATTGAAAGTGAAATCAATTACAAAATTAAAATGTCATTGAAATGTTTTTTCAAATCAGTTACAAATTTAAAATGTCAATGAAATGTATTTTTTCGAATCAATTACAAATTAAAAATGTAATTGAAATGTTTTTTCGAATCAATTGCAAATTATAAATGTAATTGAACTTGTCTTCACACCCTGCATAGGAACTGAGCTTTTATGTACGTCTGACTTGACTTCGTTGACGATACCCACTCGTTGGCGTGTACATTCGGGCCAAGCATTGAGCGAGCTATGGTCGAACCTTTTAGCCCAATCGTTGGTGTATAAAATCCAGCCTTAAATAGCACTAGGTTAGGACTAAGTGTCAGAGCCACTTGTTGGTGTGTACGATTGGCCCGAGGATTTGCCGAGCTATGGTCGGAGCTCCTAGCCCAACCATTGGCGTACACGATGGAGCCTGAAATGGGACAAGCTTTGGACCAAGCGTCAAGTCTACGCATTGGCATGAACGATTGGGCCAAGGATTGGCCGAGCTATGGTTGGAGCTGTTAGCCCAACCTCTGGCGTACACGAGCCGGAATGGGACAAGCTTTGGACCAAGCGTCAAGTCCACGCATTGGCATGAACGATTGGGCCAAGGATTGGGTGAGCTGCGGTCGTAATGCCTAGTCCAACCGTTGGCGTATACGACGGAGCCAGAACTGGGACGAGCTTTGGGCATAGCCTCAAATCCACGCGTTGGCATGAACGATTGGGCCAAGGATTGGCCGAGCTGTGGTCGGAGCTCTTAGCCCAACCGTTGGCGTACACAATAGAGCCTGAAATGGGACAAGCTTTGGACCAAGCGTGAAATCCACGCATTGGCATGAACGATTGGGCCATGGATTGGCCGAGCTATGGTCGAAGGTCTTAGTCCAACCGTTGGCGTACACGATGGAGCCTGAAATGGGACGAGCTTTGGGCCAAGCGTCAAAACCACGCATTGGCATGAACGATTGGGCCAAGGATTGGGTGAGCTGCGGTCGTAATGCCTAGTCCAACCGTTGGCGTATACGACGGAGCCAGAACTGGGACGAGCTTTGGGCATAGCCTCAAATCCACGCGTTGGCATGAACGATTGGGCCAAGGATTGGCCGAGCTGTGGTCGGAGCTCTTAGCCCAATCGTTGGCGTACACAATAGAGCCTGAAATGGGACAAGCTTTGGACCAAGCGTCAAGTCTACGCATTGGCATGAACGATCGGGCCAAGGATTGCCCGAGCTTTGGTCGGAGCTCTTAGCCCAACCGTTGGCGTACACGATGGAGCCTGAAATGGGACGAGCTTTGGGCCAAGCGTCAAAACCACGCATTGGCATGAACGATTGGGCCAAGGATTGGGTGAGCTGCGGTCGTAATGCCTAGTCCAACCGTTGGCGTATACGACGGAGCCAGAACTGGGACGAGCTTTGGGCATAGCCTCAAATCCACGCGTTGGCATGAACGATTGGGCCAAGGATTGGCCGAGCTGTGGTCGGAGCTCTTAGCCCAATCGTTGGCGTACACAATAGAGCCTGAAATGGGACAAGCTTTGGACCAAGCGTCAAGTCTACGCATTGGCATGAACGATCGGGCCAAGGATTGCCCGAGCTTTGGTCGGAGCTCTTAGCCCAACCGTTGGCGTACACGATGGAGCCTGAAATGGGACGAGCTTTGGGCCAAGCGTCAAAACCACGCATTGGCATGAACGATTGGGCCAAGGATTGGGTGAGCTGCGGTCGTAATGCCTAGTCCAACCGTTGGCGTATACGACGGAGCCAGAACTGGGACGAGCTTTGGGCATAGCCTCAAATCCACGCGTTGGCATGAACGATTGGGCCAAGGATTGGCCGAGCTGTGGTCGGAGCTCTTAGCCCAATCGTTGGCGTACACAATAGAGCCTGAAATGGGACAAGCTTTGGACCAAGCGTCAAGTCTACGCATTGGCATGAACGATCGGGCCAAGGATTGCCCGAGCTTTGGTCGGAGCTCTTAGCCCAACCGTTGGCGTACACGATGGAGCCGGAAATGGGACAAGCTTTGGACCAAGCGTCAAGTCCACGCATTGGCATGAACGATTGGGCCAAGTTTGGTTCAATCCTTGGCCTGAGTGTTAGACCTAATTGTTGTTAAATACCATCGGGGTGATAGTGGGATTGGCTTGGGCCAGTGGTATATTTACAATGCTTGGCAAAAAACCTTGTCCCAGGGATGGGCCAAGATTGTTTTTTTGGTCACCATTGGGGACGCACACATGGGATTTTTTTCGGGCGACTCTCATAGCTAAACTATAACAGAGGTGGAAAGGTGCCGCCAGTGATTTTTCTATAGGAAATTTTGTGCTATACACGATTAGTTTTATACATTTTTCCCCTCAACTGTCACCATTTTGGCAACCTAGAAGCCGCGAGTGTTAAAAACGGGAAAAATGTGGTTTTCAACTTTTTTTTTTTTTGCAAAAATGACTGGTGTACTGCAATCCCAACAACTCTTAATGTACAACGTCCCGAAAATTTTTCATATTTTTTCACCTGGTGGCTGATTAGTGGAATTTCAGGCTTACTTTTGATCTCATTTGACTGGCCTAGACTTCTATTCCGCGTTACGATCGCTACGCTGTCCTTGCTCGCCCTCGCTTTTTTTGCTAAGACCTAATTTTTTTACCAATCGCTTACGATCATGGGGATTATTCTCCTCGCGTAATTGTTCAATGTTCTTGTACCGATCTTCACACGCCCTGTCCCGTTCGTCATTCTTCCTGTCCTTTGCATCAGACTCCTTGCGCCATTCATTAAACTGCTCGGCCTGCTTCACCTTGAGCTCGTCTTCAAACTTTTTGCTCTGTTTGTCAAAATTGCTCTTCCATTCTTTACTCGCCATGGTCCCTCAGCCGGATCCTATCGAGACTCCGCTCGATCTCCTGCTGCCGCTGCTCGAGGTCCGTCTCCGCTAGCTGTGTGGCTAAAAAATAAAACAAAAAAATATTACAAAAAATTGATCATATTTTTAAAAAACCTGAGTAATCACGTGATTAATAATATCAAAAATTAGACGATACGCGTATTATGACACGTTTCGTTATTAAAATGAATCGTATCGTAGAACATCAAATTATTAATGTGATTTTTAAAAAATTTTTTTAACATGGTTGTGCTCCTCCACCGCGGCATGCTCACCTCGTGTAGCCTCTAAATCTTGTGGTGATTGATCAGATTTCCCGGGACCATTCGAACCCGCGTTCCCAATCTGCTTGAAATGCCATCGAACCGATCATATATCCGACGTGGATTTCATCATTCGAAATATCCGTATAACATGACGAATAGCAGCAGACGAGGAAGAAAAAAAGATTGTTAGGATATGCGATTTATTAGGTTTATTAAAAAAAAATCAGGATATTGAAAATCTGACTATTGGCGAAAGATTTTTTCAAAATTTTCATATTTCATCGACCACGGTTGGATAGAATTCATGCATATTTTCAGTTTTAGCTTTCGTCAAACATTGTAGTGCACAAAGCCGGATACATGGTCTAGCTGTACCTGGCTTTTCGGTTTTAACTTTCAATTTTGGCTTTCTAATATTTCATGTGGAAAAAAAAAAAATGAAGGAACAATGCGCAAATTTCTAATTTCAACGCTTTTTTCTGCTTTCGATTACAATACAACAAAGGACACAAATTTTTAATAAAACTTTGAACTAGTTGAAGAAAAGAGGTGTTCTTGAAATATCCAAGTTTTACAAAATCTAAACGTCTTTTTCGATCGTCGCCAAATGGGAACCATGGGACCATACTCTCGGACATATTAGGTGAAGATATTGTTCAATAAGAATACAGATTGATGCGTAGCAACAGTGGTTTTTTTTAGCTTCATGATTACTTTAACCTGCAGCTCACAGGGCAGTACTATACGATTGATATCCTGGGCGCCAAATTTTGACCGTGCAATATCATTATTTCGTCAAAAAAGGAGCATTTTTTCAAGACTAAAAAAAATCGGTTTTCGCTACATTCCGGGTTTTTACGGATTTTTTCAGAGCAACCGTGCAATATCAATATTTCGGCAAAAAGAAACACTTTTTCAAAAGTATTTTTTTTTAATATTTCCGCTTAGGGGTCCTACCCCTTTAAGCCTCCAACCGCCCTTCTTCCATTATTCCTCTCACCACCCTCTTCGCGATCGTACGGCTGCAGCCGCATCGCTTCCTTATCTCTCACCCTGTATTGCATTCGCCTAGAACGGAGGGAAACTGCAGAAAACCTTCCGCTGATACAGGTCGGACCTCACACACACACACACACACACACACACACACACACACACACACACACACACACACTCACCCACACGTGACACACATACACTCACACACACAGGCACACCTACACACCTACACACACACGCGCGCAATTCGACACAATCGCTCATGAAACCCATCAAAAAATCGCCGTAGATCCGAAACTTACCAAATCGACTTATTTACTTTCAATCGCTATAGCGCTGTTATTGCATCGGAAATCGATTTTTGTTACCCTTGAAAAAGTGTTTTTTTTTTTACCGAAATATCAATATCGCACGGTCAAAGTTTGGCGCCCGGGATATGGTAGTATCCCCGAGAACTTAATTATTTCGTGAATTGCTTTGCCCCTCACGAACGTTTATAATATTTCAAAATTCAAATGATTTATTTTGCACGTCTTGTAGCTTGTACAATAATTTTACCAAACAGGCGAGCAGAGGGATTGAGCAAACAGGACTACAGATCGAAAAGATATCAATTTTTTACTAATCGATATTATGTTTCAAGTGTTTACAAGTAACGCCGATATCGTAGTACGGAACAAAAAATGAAACAATAAAATATCGAATAAAATTATTCGTACATACCTGCAACCAACACTTTACAAGTTCGACGCAGAAAGCTCACGATCGGTGTAACACTGACTCAACCAAAGACGAGACTCAAGACCTCGTCGGGCCTTGCTCAAGAACTAAAAATTATGTTGCTCCCGATGCTGATACTTATTATATCATTTAATAGAAAACGCGTTAGAGCACGTTCGTGTGCTTTGTTCTAGTGGGCGTAGTTCGATAGTAACAACGCCGCAAAAAAACTTTTATAATCTGCATATATTACGTGATTTCTGGTGAATTCCTGACTACGTGATTTCACGCTAATTTCAAACAACCCGGAGTGATTGCATTCTGATTTTGAGTCATTTCAACGACGTTTCCGTAACGTCGGTTTCATGTCATTTGATCCGATTTTTCGTGATTTTAATTCTGATTCAAGACCACGGTGGTGCAGCGATTCCAAGGGTGAATAGCCTCTCGGCTGTGCTAGTACAAATGTCTGGTATGTTGATACGCATAAGACGTGACTGAAGGCCTGCCCAAAACGCATACTTATATTTTAGATCTTGAGTCAACAATAAAAATAACGGTAGATAGTAAATCTTAGATGCTGTATTAAATTCGCAAGCTCATATTGTATTAAATATTTCTTGTTTGAAGTGCATGATTTCCAGACATGCTGGAAATCACTGTCAAGCAGATACTGCCGTGAGAAGAAGAAATTAGATGGTCCAAGTGGAACTTGTACAGTTGTTATATCGGAAAGTGCAAAGTAATTCATAAAAAAATGTTAACTTCTCGGAAACGATTGTACAGCACAGAAAGTACCCCGAGTAGAAATTTTCTCCCGCTAGCCTTATATAGGATCAGGCTGCTTTCAGGTTTTGTTAAAGCTCGCATGATCGGAATAGCCGGATCATGCCCAGATACGAGCCAGATCATATTTTGGTGAGTGATGTGTCCTAGGGCTAGTCTTGAATTATGGAGTTTTGATACCATTATTGAAAATGATGCCATCAACTCAATTTTTTTTTTTTTTTTTTATATGTGAGAAATATATAAAACGTGAACTGCTCAAATTTCAAGTCGATCCTCCATGTCGTTTTTGTAAAAATAATTTTCGAAAATTTGGCTCCTACACGAGAGTAAATGGGAGCAATATTTGTTTGAGCTGTCAATTCCATTAAAATACTATCACCCGCATAAACATTATGTCAGATATTTATTTGATCTTTAA
The DNA here is from genome assembly GCA_963564615.1 of Rhorus exstirpatorius. Taxonomy (NCBI): domain Eukaryota; kingdom Metazoa; phylum Arthropoda; class Insecta; order Hymenoptera; family Ichneumonidae; genus Rhorus; species Rhorus exstirpatorius. The sequence goes on from OY751313.1 coordinate 5,036,093, forward strand.
TATGACTGTCAGCAAATTTGAATAGGTTCGTCCATCTGGTTTATTAGTTACAAGCCAAAACATAAGCTCACTATCCACGGGTATAGCGCATGAACGGTCGACTCTCTTTTGTTTTATGCGTGTCCCGCTCACCGCGCGCCACCGCACCATCGTTTCCGCTGATTCCCCGTCGCCGGTCTGTACCGAAATACCTTAATTATATCACGCACCGATCAGGTGCTGCCAAGACATATCCAGTGAAACAAATTTACGGTCCGATCCGGCTAGCCTGAAATTCTACTCATCCGGAAAGGAGCAGTAGTCGGTAAGGCATTTCCGGAAAAACAATTTTGGGTCTGACGTGGCTAGCATGACATATTTCTCGTCAGGGCCAGAGCAGGTGCCGATAAGGCACGTCCGGCAAAACAATATATCCTCCCATGTCGATACGACTCGAAAATTTGATAACATTTATCGGATTGGGGCTGACTCACGTGAATTTTGTAAAATTTAGATCGTTGCCACTCACTTTGCTGTATAGTAGAAACCGCTACGATTTTTTTTTCTTTTTTGCAATAAGAAAAGAATGAAATTTTTGCTTCGAATATTATAACTGCATATTTCACGAAGAAAATACATTGGTTTAAGGGAAACCGGGGCAAAGTGGACACCTCAGCCAAAAATTGGAAATTTCTCCGAAGAATTATAATTTTTTATGGAAATTTCTTGCCATACCAGATCAGTCCAGCTGTGTCTTGCGAGGTAGATAAACAGGCGATAATACATTCCATAATGATTCGCAAGTATCAATAATCACCTTTCGTGCTCTGTTCCGCCCAACGCGAAATCCCCAAGTAATTTAATGGACCTGGTCACCTGTAGCTAAATACCTCAACTCATGCATGATTAAATGTACATTATATATGTAATATGTATAATGTACCAGTTATAATTTACAAATATGTAAAAGTCCACGATTATCTCACCTCGATATTAAAGCCAAACGCTCTTCTGGTATGAGAGTTGTTTGTGTTTTTATTTTTTTTCAATTCAGTTTCACGATTCCCAGTAATTCATCGAGCTTCTTATTGTTCATGTGAGAATATTTGAAAAATTGTTCCGAGTCTCCCCGTTTCATTTCGCAGAACAAGTTCCAATGTTCCTCTTGTTCTTTCCATATAATCTATAAAAGTATAGAACAGTAGTGAATTCAGTTTGCCGTTAGAGAGAAGCTTATTACTAATAGTGCTTTAAATGATATTGCTTTAAATGCTATCTCTTTTTATTTAAATGCTTTAAATGATATCTCTATCTTTTTATCTATTTAATGCTTTATCTATTTATTTATTTATTTATCTATTTAAATGCTTTAAATGATATCTCATGACAGGTGGAAGTAAATGATAAAAATGATTATTAAGTTCTCATTATCAAAATATTTATTGTCATCTGTAGATTGGACGAACAACCCATTGCCGAGGTCTGGTTCTGGAATAATAATACTAAACAATAATTATAAGATCAAACGAACTTACCTGTGAAGTTCGATCTTAATTGTATGATGGGTTTCTTCTGAGTTCGTTCGTTTGATCTTATAATCTTATAAGAGATTATCAGCCCCTAATAATCTCTCTTTGAGACATCTATCTCAGAGAATGCTTGGTACACTTACAATTATATCTCGAGTGCAGATCGCTGGCGGCCGATGACGTCCCACGCCGATGATTCCGACTCTGCTTTACCCGCTCTCTCCTCCTTAATTTCCTCTGCAATCTTCTTATTCTTCTCTCGATACGATCCTCGTCTTCCGAGACACTTCTGTTGCTCCTTTTCGGCATTTTATGCCTGTTATTTCGACGAAAAAACTGTGTGAAAAGCTATCGCGTGTTAAGGAGGTACGACTAGTATGAAGAATCCAACTGACGGACTTGAATTTTTTATATGTTTTTGCCGAATACTTTATGCGCCTATTGCCAAAATTTGAGCTATATTGACCGTTTAGTTTATTCGTAATAAAATTGCAAAGTCGAGCAGTTTGAGTTACTAAAGCACGTCGTCTTATGGAGACGGTTAACCGGAAGTGCTGTGATCACGGTTTTGCTGCTCACGTATCCAACTACACCCGTTGAAAAACTGAAACTTGATAGATTAGATATAATAGATATTGTAAAAAATTGAAAAATTACTCTTCACCGTGTAGTTCTGGCACTACATCATAAAAAAGTTTCAATTTCCGGTTGTAAATGGTCAGAACGATCAAATAGCACCCACAGACTTAGCAACGTCGCGAGTAACAGCTGATGGGTTTCGGCGAACATAACCTAGCTTTGTTTTGATATTAGCAACGAGGATAGAGTCATCTTCGTTGGTCACGTATACCAACTTATAGCATCGCCAATGCGACGTTGCCAAGTGTTTACTTCAAATTCCATCGTGTTATTTATGGAGTTTTATTATTTATCACGTATCAATTATATGTTTAATTATCATTCTACCGATCGTATTAATTCCACTGAGGTAATTCAAGTCTATTTTAATAGGTTTTCGGCTGATTTTTAAAAATGTTTTTTAGTCCGTTTTTGTGGTAGACATGTCATTATTATTATGATGGAGACTACTATCGAGTCGTTGACAATCTAATTTTTCAGTTTTTATTAGTTCATGCGCAATAAATTAATCATTTACCACAAAATTTTTCACATTATAATCGATAATATGAATAATCAACGCAAATAAACATAAATCAGAAGAACTGTGGGTAAAATAAATTTAGACTTTTTTTTTACTCCAAAGAACTAGTCGTATCTCCTTAAAAACGTCACGTACACAAAAAAAGGAATGAAGCTCGCCAGGCTGCACCGCCCGCGGTATAGGCGAGGGAAAAAAGCTTTAAAAACGTGACGTCAGTACCTAGATTGAGGCACTACGCAATTGATCATGAGGAAGAAATCCGAACACAATTATAATACAAGAAATATAATAATAATACTAAATTATATTAATAATAATACTAATTATATATTAAAAGAAAACTAAATTATATTAAAATAAAACTAACAATACATATGTGGCTATTGAAACATTCTCCTCACGATCCATATTTGCTACTTTACATCACTTTGTGATATCACGCATAAAATTCACTTAATTAAATTCGTAAGATATATTTATGCAACTTTTCAAATGAACCTCGATCAAAACAAAACTATGGCCAATTAGACGTAATAGAACTTACGGTCTCCTCGCGCCAGGTACTGGGATTCATTGAATAAGATAAAATGAATTAGGATTGTAATTGTGCAACTTGCAACTCGATCAAACGCTTTTATTCCAATTAACTTTTTGTTTGATTGTAATAAATATGACTTTCCTCGATCCATTTAGCATTCTTTCGATAAAACATTTGTCATTACCGTTCTCCGGTATCGTTATAAATATATATACTTCCGACACTGACTATAGTCGTTCCGCGAATACTTTATCGATTAATCGCCCTCAGCAACATAACGAGCACAAAACAGCATTATACGCAACGTAAATTATACGCGCACATTATGCACGCAACCTTCTCCCCAGCATCGGAAAATCAACGAACCTCGCCATTGTCTCTCTTCCTCTGCCTCGAAATAATTCACGTAAATGAGGATATGAGAAACAATTAATTGCGTCGAAAACATTTGCGTCATCCCTGGCAACGATAATCTACGTATAATTTTATACGTATAGGCGAATAAAGAATAATATCATTTCGCGAATGAATTATCGATCAATCCCCTTGATTCATTCAACGCGAGAGTAAACGCACGAAAATTACATTGAACTTTATCCTCGCTCGTCTCGTTTTAACTTTTGCCTCTAGCATATCCCGAATCTCCTGGCCTGCTCTGCCCCCACATCTCTCCTCCTCCGATTTCAATTTTCATCACCTCTCGTCGTCGTCGTTATGACACTGCCGCGTGATGTGTTTATCGAACGTGAATGTAAACGTTTGCCGTGCGAACGACAGTCTGTGCCGCTGATCGATTGAATTGTCCAATCAAATTTCGTCCTCTCGTATAAAAAAAAAAAAGTTTATAATTCATCGTCCATGTCGACGAGAGCTTCGATAGCTTTTGTATTCAGGATGATTGCGAGAGCGATGGAAAATATATCGGTGCGATGTCGATCGATCGGCAATGAAAATCATTGACATTGCAAAAAAAAAAAAACAAGAATTTGGGCAAGTTTAGTTTTTCTTGGAGGAAAACTAACCGGAGCTCTCAGTATAATCAAAAAGCTCTCATAGAGTACAATCAAAGACCGCTGTATCCGACCATTCTCGATAAATCTCTGCCCCGACTCGGTTTATAACATTGCAATAACTTCCTGTTGTGTACCGGAGGATTGTCTGACGGTATACTTGTTGTCTCTGTTGTGTATACTGGAGGAAGGTCTGAAGGACCATACACATCGGTAACTCGTTGATTAAATTGAACTCTCGGCGACACAAGTAATATTCTCGGCTACAAAGACATCATTCGATCGAGTTACGAGTTTTGCCAAAGATATCAGAGGCACATAACCGCGCTCTCGATTTTCCCCACCGAAAGAAATTCAGAGAGAATATCGTCGTCTGGATTTTGTGGAGTAATATCGTTGCCGATAAAAAAAAAAGCCATTGCTAGGCAGAAATTAATTCATTCGTGAATAAAAGTGGCGGAAGATTTTTTCTTTAAATCTATTCGAATGACTTTAGTTCTCGTTTCTGGTCGAAATAACCGTCAATTAACGATATTTAATTCGTTAGCTTATGTATTTACGTCTATGTTATATATATACATTTCCTGTATAAACGAGAGATGAAAAGGAGAAACGACACAGAAAAAAAATATTCCGCAATCCGTATATTTGTACAGGCCGAGTTGCTCGCGATTCATCTCAACATCTGTCTCTCTCTCTCTCTCTCTCTCTCTCTCTCTCTCTCGCCTCACTCTCATTCCCTTTAATATCAATTCCGGTAGACAAAAGAGAGCCTCGGTGTGCAGGGGAGGGATTTTCCTCCGCGAGATCACGGAATGAGAAATGCAGAGAAAGCCAGAGAGGGGAAGTAAGAGAAAAAAAGAGCCCGAATTATAAAGAAAAAATTGGTGTCTATTATGAGGGGAGTCAGCTGCGTTGATGATGGCTGTACGGTAGCTTGTTAAATTGCTCCTCGAAGCTATTTCTCGCGGTTGTGGGCTTTTCCGAATCCTCTGAAAATTAACGATATACGACCGCGTGGTCGCGAGATATCGCTCTGGCACATGGCAAATGCGAATAAAAAAGAAACGCCATGAGAAAGAATGAAAGAGATGAGTCTCGTCGGATTCTCAATGGAAATGATATACTTTAGGTTTTTTTTTCCCCTTCTCTCGTGCTTACTCGAAATAAAAAGAGTTATTTTTATGATGAGACAATCCCCGGGAATCCTTCGTAGAATATAATCTTCGTAATTCACACATCTATTGGGTCCATCCGAACAAAATGAATCTGCTAATAATTTAATCGATAGGATAAACTGAACGATTATGAAATGAATCCCATATCGTTTGAAATTCCTATATATTTTCCGCTAATTTGCAGTTAGTAATTTTTATCAACGGAATTAGATGCGACGTTTATATATGTAAATGCATAAATAATTCCACGTCTGCGCTGTTCGAAGGGACGAGGAAAACAGTCGTAGAGAGTAGGGAAGTTGCGTCAGGAAAAAGGGACGAAAAAACAACCTTGTAGTCGTAGTGAAAACAGACATGGCACGAGCACCCTTATTATCCTTCGCCCTGTGAGAACTGCAGCACGTGTGCGATAGCCAAGAAAACCCTCGTTGGAGAATTTACTCGCACGCCTCCATGGCAAAAATAAAATCATAGTTTTTCACGTCTGAGGCTACGCGACACACACACGTGTTCAAATTTATAGATTATATTGATTTACTTATACTGATACGTCAGGCAAGAGCGAGCACGTGGCTGCATGCACTTTAAGTATCGGAAGATGATAGTAAATTTTCAGTTTTAATTGTTTGTTTGTAAACAATTGAAAATAGTAAGTGATAAATTTTGGTCGATCCAGGCAAATTTAATTCTCTCCATGAGAATTATTACACTCGCAGGTGCAAAAGACTGTACCACAGCACTTGCTTCGTTCGAGCAATAACAAACAGAACCGCCAGGGGTCACGATAAACCAAAGAAAAATGATAACCCGTGCGTCATTCATCATTCATTATTACGTGGAAGATCGATAGATTTTTTCCGAGCCAGGTAATATATCGGTGGATCGGACCTCTTCGATCTTTCGAACGGAAATACAAATCACGACGCACATACACGAGTGTAGCCATGAATATTTCATAAAGCGGCGACATCCAGCGAGAGCTGGCCTCTGATATCGATCCTTGCGCGGTATATGGATAAGATATCAAGGGGTAGACGGGGATATTATAGTATATGGAACAGGAGGAGAGGATGTGTATTAGCAATGCCAGGGAGAAGGAAGAGAGGAGAAACGTCGAGGATTCTCTTCGACAGCGACGAGTTATCCCTTGGTTTAGATCCTCATGGGAAGGCTGTATAGAACCGAAGTGCTTGATGCGAATTACCCTGAACAGCGACCTCTGACATCGATATAACGATTAATTACATAGGCGCGGTAATTACATATATGCCCTCCGCTGTCTTGGCTCAACCAGTGTATACGTATGGATACGTTTACGTATCCGCACGTAGAGAGAGAGAGAGAGAGAGAGAGAGAGAGAGCTTCTCTCATCTCGTTATTCATGGACGAATTCATGATGCCTGAAGCTCACGGGAAGCACCAACTGTGCGATGCTCTCTCGCCCGGTTGATTAGTCTACCTTGCGGAAATTCCGGCGCTGAACGTTAAGTGAAATTGCGATCCCCGTGCCCACCATACATCAACCGGACTCATCCCATCTAATTAACGAACTTAATTCAGCATACCATTCCACAGTAGGTATAGAGAGAGAGAGAGAGAGAGAGAGAGAGAGAGAGAGAGAGAGAGAGAGTCCGAAGAGGAAGAGGTCCAGTGACTAGAATTTATCGTATCTCCGTTCTACGCAAATATAATGGAAATTAATGTATCAGTAACCGGGACTTTTGCGTTATAACTCGAAGCGCATACGCAACTGCGTGCCGACATTATTCAAATGTGTGTAGGACATAGTTTGACCTGCCGAGCACCGGTAGATTGGAAATGCGTTCGTGATCCAAGCTATGGGAAATAATTTGGTCGCCAGATTGGGTTACCATATAAACGCTTACCGGTTGATATCAAATGATCGCATATGAGTAACCCGATAGGTCGCAGATGATGATTGTTATACTACCGATTGACCAGTGTAAATTTCCGATATGACTAGAATTGGACGAAAAGTTGATATCAACTCTTTGACGAAACAATTCTTATTGTTCCGGTAACCACTTGATGAGCGGAAAAAGAATTATTTGCCCATAATTTGCACCGTTTCCCCCCCCCCCCCCCCCCCAAACTGCACAATTCATTTGCGGCATCAACATCCAACATCGATCCGCTATAACTGAAACCCTATAACTTATACTTCGCATATTGTAACGTTGACGCTTTCCTCTCCATACACTTTGGTTACGCTCCTAACCACATTGACCGGACGTTGGTCAGAGATCCCGGTGGCAACCCAGCGTGTCAGCGAGCCGTGCAACGAACGGCCCCTCCCTTCATATGTAGCTCCTTCATCTCTCTCTCTCTCTCTCTCTTTATCTACCATATACCAGCATTAACGTTCCCGCCATGCGTTTGTTCCCTGGCGCAGTATCTCTACGTGTCAGAGACTCTCCGGATAGGATCCCTTTGTTTTGACCGATCACCACCAGACCGTGACCTTTAGGTCCGACCCTTTTGCCTGTGCTTGTATTGCTGCTCCGGTATCCCTCAAGCTCACATACACACACACACACACTTCTCTTTCTCTCGGTCACGTTCGCAAACTATTATGTTTGCATGATAGTGTATATGTACCTGGCAATCCTTTTGGCAGTCTGCACTGTTTAGCCAGCCGCGTGAAAAGCTGAGGACTGAAGGGTGTAAAACCACTCCTAGTGCTATGAAATCTGTCAGAGTGGTTTTTTTTTTTTTGCATTTCCGTAAGAAAATTTGCGTTATATTGGAAGACCCTTCTGGTCGATGCTCAAAATAACTGAAGTATGGTACCCAGATGATGATTGCCCGTTGTTAAAGAAAAGTCAATTTCGAATATCGCTCGATGACTCCAGACGCTTTCATTGGAATTGAATAAACCAGAATTATGATGGAGTTCGATATTCGAATATCTGCAGTAATCTCGCGAATCGTATCCGTAATAAATCCTACGAAATGAAAGTAAAAAATCCGTTTGATCCGAACGTCATCAAGAATCAGGCAAAAACTTGATGAAAAAAAAAAAAAATATCGTGAATGCAACCACGAGATCCTCTTCCAGGTTTTCTCTGTGTGTGCTACTTTGAGCGAACTTGCGGGGTAAAAGCCGGTCTGGTTGAGACCGCACCTGAGCGGGAGAAGCCTCTCGCAAGGGATTAGAAAGATCAACGTCGAACTGGGTCGTCGGTGGTTTGTCGTAGAGACGATGCCGACGAGCGACTGCGGAAGACGACGTGAATTCACTAACAGTAGAGAGTTTGCGCTGGTGTTGATGGCAACCTCTGGAGCACAAAGCACCAAGTTTTTCGTTTTATACTGGGGAATGAAAATGGGGAACGTTGACGAAGAGTCAGTCGCGCCTCGAGTGCGAGCGACTAAAGTGAAATGGATGGCGGATATACGTATATATTTCTCTTCTTTTACTTTGCCCTTAACGCCCCACCGATGAGATTTTTTAAATAGAGAGCGCTCCCGGATCATCCGGGCATCAGCAACCACATCGTAAGCGCGTTGGGCACTTCTATCATTCGTTTTTTCCCCCCACTTTATCTCTCTCTCTCTCTCTCTTCATACACCAACTTTCACGTTGTTGTAGCTTAAAAAATTCCTCGTGAAAACGTCCAGCAGCCTTCCGGTTACATAATATAATAATAAATAGTCGTGAAGTGAATTTGATCGTCTGAAACTTGTATTTCGGGCGCTATGGATTCTCATTGAATGCCAGCACACTGAAAGAAAAGTTTCCCGATTCGAGCCATAATTATTATTGCTTCAGCCATATTATATGGGAAAATACGCTACTGCCATACCATCTAGGTAATAAAGCCATACAAATATGACTGACACAATATCGTTGGCGTAAGCATACCACTATGTCATGACAGACATATATCCAATAGCTCCGCGAATCTGACAAGTATCTCTATTTCAGCAATACCATAGTATGGTTGAGTTGACCATCACGAGTTATGCGTATGCCAACCATACTAGTATAGCTGTCTTATAAACGCTAGCATACGAGGTAGACGAACACCAGCCATACTATAGCCGAAGCAAACATACACAATGTTGTTTCGTAGATAGCAGTTTTGTCAGTGTAGGCAGAATTATTTGTATACCAACAATACTAGTAGAGCTGTTTTATAAACGCTAGAATACGAGGTAGACGTACCAGCTATACTACCAAAAGAATATGGCTGAATTATAAATTCATTTTACATAGATAAATTACAGGATATTGTACCTACCTATACTCGTATAGGTAAGTATATATAGTAGGGGATATTCGGGTCACAGTAAAAATTCAGCCAATATGTTTCATAATCATGAATATTTATTTTAATCATCTGTTATCGATAATGATATTCATACATAAATATTTTGCAAAAGAGACTTGATTTTTAGAGCTAATGAAACACACCTGGAAGTTTGATAGAATCCATGGCCCGGAGACATATGATACTCTCCTTGCAGGAAAATGACAGTTGACCTAACCTACAAAAATTCGTTTGTTATACGATTGGCGTTTATATAACAGGAAAAATAGTCCTTTTTTACATATTCCGTAGATAAGTGAGAACAGACTTACCTTCAAATGTTGGTATAAGCTCATCAAGATTCCGTTCGTTCAGTTTCTTCTTCACAAACTCGTTCATTATCAAATTTTGCGTAGCGAGGTCTCGTTTTCGCGCGAGGCAGAGGCATAGACACCACGCGTTAACAGATTACTGTAGGTGTTCCAAAAACGTAGTATAGTTGCGCGAGCCATATTAGTATAGCTATGTGTCACAACGTTATTCTCGCAGCCATACTATATGGTTGAAATAGCTAAGCATGTAAAAATCAGCTACTACAGCTGTTTGAACAATACAGTGTAGTTTCGCGAGCTATGTTAGTATGGCTGATTTAAAAAAACGATAAATTTGCAGCTATTTATAATGACTAAGCTAGCCAGACGATTGAGTGTCATCCACAAAGGCGCAGTATAGGCGCCGTAGACAAAACTGCTTTGCCTTCACCAGCGATATTATTGTTGAATTAGAAATACTTCACTAGTCATATTTGTATGAACTTTACGGCAATCGGGATTTTCTAAAAGGGCTACTGCATTTTCTGTGTGGGCAATATTTTTTCACCAGTATACCTATAACTGGCCAACAATAACAGTATTATTGTAAATCCCGAACCATTTTTTTCAGTGCATTAAAAGCAAAGTACCCCTTATCAGCCTGGAGAGAGGAACTAATTTTTTTATGACCATATGGTAACAACCCGAAGAAAATCCTCCGTAGCGTAGATTTCGGTTAAATTGCGTTCCGGAAGTATTCCGTCGAGGGGGGATGATGCTTCACGCGGGGAGAACGGATTAAAGGGAGTATGCCAGGAAGATAAGCAGCTCTGCTGTTGCGGTTAGCGGTGGAGCCAGCGATGAGTACACTGTGTATAGGTAAAGGCCTCGCGAATTCACTGCCGGAAGCATCGAGAAACGAAGAGGCAAACGGTTGTATGTGTATTGAAAACCGATAAACTCGTCGATGTCTAGACTGGTGCGAGAGATATACATGGGGTGGCCCTCGACGCACGTAACAAATGTGTTTAGGTTTGCAGACACCGCGGAGAGCTCGTGTATTTCTCTTGTAAAATCGGACGGTTAGTCTGTGTGGCTATACACGTTTAAATTTCATCCCATCGAGCTTTTTCCTCTCGCTTCAACCGGTGCGACGATATTTTCCCACGATGAAATATCCGCGCATCGTCGTCCCGGCTATGCTATATATCTCGTCACTCGTGGACCCTCGAACGAGGCAAAAAGATTTGATTTTCCTCAAAAATGACAACTTAACTATAGTGCCATTTAGTTTTTTCAATAATTTTAGCAATTAATTCTGACACGATTGAATCAATGACAATGAAAATCGCGCGTGGTGAATTTAATTTGGAAGAAATTGTAACATATTTTTGGGACTAATTAATTTGTTAATTGGCTTGTTACAGGTGAGTACCGATATAATACGAGTCAGCTGACCTAACGAAAATAAAATTCTGGGGTCTTCGATGTACCCTGACGTCCCGGTAAGTGAGATAATTATTCGTGCTAGTGTTTATAAGTACAAATGGGGACAATTGGGATCGTGTATTGGATTCTTCATTATTTATCATTAATTATACTATAAATTATGGAAAAACTTTCTCTGTCTTGACTCTCCGTCGATGCCATTAACCCGCTCATGAAAACGAATCAACAAATCAGTGAATCAACAAATCAGTGAATCAACAAATCAGTGAATCAACAAATCGTGACAAAGCAAAGTGAATAGATTTATAATAACCCAGATTAACCTCGCAAATGGTCTCGTGAAACTTTTCGATCGTGAAAAAAAAAAAAATGTATATTGAAAGTCCTGTGTGTGTGTGTCTAATAATACTTCGTAACGATCCCAAAAGGGTTCAGAGGCGATCCGAGACCGGAATATTGTTTTTTTTTTTATTCTTTCAAATCTCGGACTCGAGGAATGCCGTGGGACAATAAAAAAAAAAAAAAAACGAGAAAATAATCGCTCTTTCGAGGCTATAATGACGGGGAGTTCTTCCGTGCTCGAGAGCAATGCCAAATGGTATGTGAGAGAGACGAGGAGGGGGGGGGGGGGGGGGGGGGGGACGAAAAAAAATCAAGAATTATGTATATAAATATAGTTTGCTGCGTGCCGTATATATACGCTGCGTATATAAGTTTACAGACTGTGAAAGAGTCCAGGCGAATGTAGGTCGTTCGGGACGTCTCTCGATTCCAATTACAATAATTACCTTTAGACGTGGCTCTCTCACGCTGCGAGAGCAAGCATCCAGGACGAGAATGATGATATATAGGGAAAGATGAAGGGAGAAAAAAAATTATCGTGGTACATTAGTCGGGTCCTCGGGCTCCTGGCGATTCGTCACTTTATATTTTTGCGTTACTCACTCGCCTCGCGCTTTAGCTCCCATTATTCGCATTAAAGTTTCATTTTTCGTGGATATTTTTTGTCGTTTATCACCGTCGAATATAACCGAAAGAAGTGTACCAAGTCTGGACATTCAACCTCCGGTCAATGAGATCAATTAAAATACGAATAACTTGAGATTTAAAAAAAAATGACAAAATGATCACTGCATCCATAATTGTTTTTAACCTTTAGAGGACGGGAAAATTTTGGGTTCAAATCGACTTTTCATTTGACCCAAAATTTATGAATTACTTCAACGGATTACTCGTTTCAAGTGTACCATTTGACAGGTGGTCCCTGAAGGGATTACCGAAATGGTCCCTAAATGGTCCCTAAAGGGACCACCCCCGTCCTCTAAAGGTTAATGTCATCGGTCTTGGTTGTCTCCTATATCGAACGTGTGCCAGTGGATTTGAAGACGTCGTATACCATTGAAGAAAGACTCAATAACATGTGCTGCGTGTGTCCTTCCAAAGTTTTATTTTACACTCGCGATCTCTCGAGCTTGGCGAGAATCCAAAAAGGACAAAAAAAAATTCGTACTTCTGATTCTTTCGCTTAGCAACAGTCCGCCACGGATCATTTTAACGCGAATCACACGCGATATTGCCATTTCGCGTCTCTCTTGGTCTTTTCGATCTATCTGAATTCGATCCCATCAACGAAGGAATTTCGCCTCTCGCCGCGTGCTCCGATCCTCGTGTGTGCCTACCAACGAATATGCTTCGGGTCTCGATCCTCCTTCGATGATTCAGCCTGAGAAAAAAAAAAAACCCCCCAAAACCTCTCAATTATCGCGTCATTAGTTATGAAAATTTTGGTCGTCCGGGCCGATTTCGTGGCAACGCCGACTCGTGGCTTTGATGCGCGGAATTCGAGAAAGAAACGAAAACGATTAAGAGCTATAGGGGGGAAAAAAAGGATGCGTGACGAGATGGGGATTTGCCGTTGTGCGTTGCGTGAGAAAGTCGAGCTATTGTTGCGTTACGTTCATATAGTTGAGGCACGAGTATCGAATTGTTGTCCGTACAATTTATAATAGTTTAATAACAAAGTGCGGGACTCCTTACGGGCTAGCTGGATAATTAATTGTCGGTTACGTACTTGATTATCAAATCCCAGAGTACAATATCGCATGTACACGCTGCTAATGGGGCACGATCCATCGCTCGTGCGCACCATTCGTCGTTGCATATCTTTTTCCTTTATTTTTTATTTTATTTTTTTCAAATTATCATCGAAGGTTACATCGAACAAAGGAGAGATCGAAGCGTGCGAAACAATGAACCGCAGAGTTTCGCGATATACTCGCACGCTCGCACGTATACCCTTAAAAGTTAATATAGGTAGCAAAGATATAACCTACAAGACAGGGTTCATTGGCACTGGTCGGCGGATGATGAATATTCGAGTAGCCATTAAATTGACACGGTCGAATGTGTAAGAACGAATGAAAAGGTGAAAAAAAAACTGACCGATTGCCGTGGTATGAACCACGTGTACTATAACGTATTATGAAAGAGATCAATTGAGAAAATCGTTCTTCGAGCTTTTGGTTGGGCCACACTGAAAAAAAAGGTAATGTAACGGCAACAAAATTCGTTTGTTGCCTGCGTTTTGTTACGACCAATATATAATTTTGTTCGTATGACAAACATTTTGTTGCGACCAATGAATAAAAATAATTCTTTTTGTTGGCAACATCGTCCTAATTTTGTTAATCACATTTCATTGATACAACCAAAACTGTTTGTTGTTGGAACAAAAAACACTTTATTTTGTAATACAAACAAAACTATTGGATTGGGCGAACGATACAATAAGAAGACCTCGACCCATCTGTATATTTGGTTGAGACAATAAAAAAAATAAAAGTCGACAACACAAATGTTTTGTTGTCGTAACAAAAACTTCATGAACACCGCAACCCGTGCCCGTTACACACACTATCGGCTTCTAACCAAACAGTATAGTTGTCGGAATAAAACGTTTTGTTGGCGCAACCAAACGTTACGTTCGCCCAACAAATTTCTCACGACGGCAACACTGCAGCATCTTTGGTATCGCGTGGTGTACAACAATCGTTCTACGACCGCGTGAATGCTTCGAGTGTGCGTGTATATGGTGATAATATATTTTTTCGAGCCAACAGTGATATTAAAAAAATCTAAAAAATTAAAAAATCTTGGCTCATTTGTTACTTTTCAATCTAACAAAGCATCTGCGCGAAAAATCTGCTTGGAGGTTTTTGAGGTTATGTTGATCCTTAGCCTCGCCTCAAACATTCTGTCATGAAATTCTGAACTTTTTTCACGGATAAAGCTTCCTTTGTGCTCTGTGAGAAAGCATTTTGGAAGTTAATTAGAGAACCACATTTTTTAAATATTTATTAACAATATTATAGCGGAGAGCATTGATTATGCACTATACGATTATTACTGCAACAAAAATGATTTGCTCTGTATGCAAAATATGTTTGTTGCTGCAACAAAATTGCTTTGTTCTACATACATAAAATATAGCGTTTCGAACAGCAATGTTTTGTTGAGCCAACAAAATATATATGTCCTTTCAACAAAATTGTTTGGTTAAGGTAACTAAATCATTCCATAGCGCAATCAAACGTTTGCTTGCGGCAACAAAATGTGTTTAACAAAACGATACCCATGTCGCCAACAAAACGTTTTGTAGATCACATGTTAACAAACGAATTTTGTTGCGCCAACGAAACTTTGGTTGTCACAACCAAACTTTTTTTTGAGTGCAGTTTGTTGAACATACCGATCGCCTACGGCAGCATATGTTGAATCAATCGATCATTTATCGTTTACCTACGACCCCACCAGTTCCATAAAATTTTATATTAATGAGGCAAACGACATTCCACTTGTAGGATTCTTTCGGAAATTCAAACAAAGTATCGCGCAATGAACGAAATCCCAGAAAGATTGCCGCGACTGGAACGGATATGTCAGTTTCAAGAAGGCACTCGCGGGTACTCGAGTAGTTTTTTTGGGGGGCTTAATATATAACCACAGGCACACAGGTGGGTGTGTTCCCGTGAAGTGTTGCGAAGAGAGTACATAAGGTCAAGTGGGCGGTCCAAAAGTGGCGTTGGTGTTCACTCGTTCCCTTCTATATTTCGTCGGCCCGCGGTGAACGTAGTAGACGTCGCGATCTCTTGGCGCCTCCGTTTTCGTTTCGAGTACGCAGAGCTCAATTCAATACTCGACTCGCTAGACCCTTTTTCCGCATGGCTCCTCTTTTAGGTCGCTTTAACACCCAATTCCGCGTCGGTGTCGCCCTCGTTCATACATATATACCTGAATCTAACTACGGACTATACCGGCGGTTAACTATACCCGTATACATGCACTTACTGCACCAAAAAAAAAAATAGTGCCCTCGGCCTGCTCCCTTCAATGTTTCCGGGTCAAATGCGATCGCGACGAGAGATTTTCCACGTAGAAAAGATGTGCCTTTTTCAAGACAGAGAGGCATATCAGGCTGGCAATCTCGTCGCGTGTTGACAGCTTCGTTTAAAAGGCGCGTGTCACACTTCGCTCCCCGATGAGTCGTTTGCAGAATTTCTAGAAGTTGAACGTAATCCAACGCGCGTTAGAGCTTAGAGTCCTGTTAATTATGCGAAAGGTGTATCCTAAACCTAAGCTCTTCATTGCTTCTCGGAGGTGTCAAATTTATGAAATTTATCGTCACGTGTCCGCGGTTTAATCCAGTCAATTGGTCGATGCACCAAGTATACTTAACATTTACATTTTGCGCCTTTTTTAATTACAAAGGTGCTACCCGTGCCTCTTAAAATTCAACTCAAACAAGCCTCTAAAAGCTTTAGGAATTTCTTAGTAAAACATGGATTATGCCGATGTCATTCATGAGTAGGCCCACAGTTGTAGCTCTATATGCAATTTCATGAGAAAGTCTCTGCGGCTGCCTCAGAAAAATAACTTTATTCATTCGATGCAATGTCCGAATATTCTTTGTAAAAGCTTGCAACGATTCTCATCTGAATTGTAACACCCAAAATTATAGGTGCCACAACCACAGCAGGCTGATAGGCCTCTGTTCTAACAAAATATATGTCATCAGTCCAACCCAAACGTATTAACTTACGCTAACTGCTGCTGGTAACCTCTGCGTTTTCTTGTCTGGTATCTCCAAAACTGAATGGAATTTTCTCGGTGCAATTAACGCAAGTCCCGCGAACGCGGTCATGACCACGCATCGTCTTACAAAGCACACTAGCCATTCCATCTTCCCGCTGGTGGTGAAAATTAATCCAGTCTCGGATTTCTATTGTACCGAGATATTGTATTCTCCGTGTGGACAATATACCGACTTCTACGCTCGGCGTATTCTCCGTGTCATTTTCTGCCTGCAAACAGCCACATTCAGTGGCAGACAATGATAGACAGGCATGCTTGCATTTCTCTGCTAGTATTACCAACTGTTATTTCACTGCGGTTTCGCTGAGAGAATTGAGACTATAATATAAGCTTCGATCGGTTGTCGCTGACTATACGCCGCCTCGTTCTTTGCCTCTCATATCCTGGATACTTATTTCTTCTTTATACCTTCGCCCCGTACCTATATACACATTGCAAAACGATTACCCAGAGGTAGAGCCGCGCTCTCCGTTTTCTCCTGCGAGTCTCGTTTTCATCGTTACTCGAACCTCAGCCATATATATATCCAATCTCGATTATACCCGATGCAACTAAACGCACGCACCCTGCGGCGAGTGTGTGTTGTGCAATGCGCGATACAATTTATACCGCTCGGTAAACTTTTGCGCCAATCTCTTAGACCCTGGCTGTTAATGTGTAATTGGCTCTCATTATTGCTTCGATCGAGACCAGTTCAAAAATAAAATGTGCACTGCGGGAGCACCGAAAGGGACGGAAAACTGCAAGCGTCTTCTATAGATTAGCACATTTTTTTGGGATAGTTAGATTGTCGAATCATTAAAAGCCGATAAGTACAGATCCATCGAGCAGACGTCTTTTTTATGCGATGCAGCTCTGACCCGGCGCCAAAAACTCGTTCTAATTGGACCTTGTCCGGATTTCAAGCTTATCGAAAGAGTTCCCGGTTGGGGGACCGGGGGGGGGGGGGGGGGGTGTCTCTTCGAATCCGGCAATTCGCATTTCTCCCTTTCATCCCATTCTCAGGCTGATTCCCGTCCGGTTCGTCGACATTCCTGACTGTATTATACTACAACCTCAACCCCTTCCTTCTCTACCTCTCCCCCCCCCCCCCCCTCTATCCCGTTGTACCTTGCCTCTTTTCACGAGAGAAACGATCCTCTCTCGTTGATACGCGCTCTCGCGAAAGAACGCAAGATTTTGCTCATCAGGCGGGCTCTCATCTCATTTCGAAAGGATATCTCAATCCGTCGAACGAGGCAAACAAAGAGATAGTGCGGAAGAGAGACAGAGAGAGAGAGAGAGAGAGAGAGAAAAGAAACTTCCCCATAATTTGCATGATGTTTTAGCGTTTTTTTTTAACGACATACGAGACAGCCCAATTGGCTGAATCATTACGACACGAGCTTAACGAAAATTTGTGTTTCATAATAAGATCGTCTGTAATTTTATTGATAAGCAAAGATAATTGACTCTATGGATCAACAGAGAGAGAGAGAGACGCTCAGATAAACAATAATTTATTTCATATAATTCAAATGTCACATATATGAGATATATTTAACGTGACATATTTTACACTCTTACACTTTTGTTTCAACCTTTTGGCTTTTACGTTTCAATACACACAAAGCCCCGTGAATTGGTTCGTTAGTTCGGACCCTCGTCACGGAACTAATTCTTTATTTTTTACCTGTGCCACTATCGTTATTTCGTTAAGAATCGCCTTTGTTTTATTTTTTTAATTTTTTTTCTACTACTTTATATGGCCCGAACGTTTTGTTCTCTCTCTCTCTCTCTCTCTATTCGTGAATTTTCGAGCCCATTATGCAGTTGGATGCATTCCTCCGTGATGTCTGCATATAATACGAGAATGGTCACACAACGCTTATTGCACGCTGCTCGTATACACACAGGTGTATCAAATTTCCGGTCGAGATTTGAGAACCATCGGGGGATCGAAAGGGAGAGCAAGAATGAGAGAAATAAGGGCCACGGGAGCAAAGCCAGAGAACTTTTCAGACTCCCAAGTATGTGTGTGCGCGCGAGGGAGTGCGGACGCCATATACAGACTGCGAAACACGTTAAGTTTCACAGTCGTAAATGTCAAATATGCAAAAGGCTCCCCTCTCCCCCCCCCCCACCCTTCCTACACTCGGTTATATGCTAATTTTGACGTGCTTGTTTCTAACGACTATTTTATTACTTTCATTAGGTTCGCGAGACCCACTGAGATTTAGTGGACTTGGGCTCGAGGGCGAAATTAAAACACGAGAAAAAATATCTCGAAAAGAAAAAAAAATGAATTAAGAATAAACATGTGCGGTGAATTTGATGCCGTGGAGGAGAACGTGCTGAGAGAGAGAGAGAAAGAGTTACAAAAAATACAAATAGGCAACGATTAGCCCCGAATATTCTCGTACGATAGTTCGTTATATTTATTCGAATTTATCGCAATGGAATATTAAAACTCTACGAATACTCATAATCTTCGTGATTTAATTAATTTTTCAATTGGATCATTCGTATTCAATGTTTTCCCGCAGGATTTGTAACTCAATCCTGGAATCCCGAGTCGAAATTTCAGCCCTATTTTGAATGCTCGGAAACTGCGAGCCTCCTTTGAATCTACCAGGCCTTATTTTCAGAATTCGGTGCTGTCGGTGAACCTCTCTATTTAATCCGCTAACCCTCCCAAACCTCTTTAACATCGCAAATATCTGGCAGACACGAACCTGCGCAGCCTCCTTTGGATCTATAATGCAGGCCAAGAACGATCTCGATTGAACTTTTTTATCTTTTTAGGATTGGATCATTGCTTTATTATTTCCGTTACTCTGTATTTTATAATAATTATGAATCTAAAGCTTGTTTGCCAAAAGCGGTCTCCAAAAATTACAACGAAATTCCGAAAAATTCAGCGGTTTATACTGAGTTATACTGAGCACGTAGTATCGGTAATTCTTATATGAGAATACGAATTGAAATTTTTTTATAAACAAAAACGCAACTTTCATTCATAAATTCCTGAGTGACTCAGCTGTGTGGGTAAAGTAAACAGAGGGATAACATTGTAAATTGAAAAAGATCTCAAATCCACTGTTTATTGGTATGTCCTCGTTATAAAATCATTTACTGCTATTTATACGCAGGTATAATGAAATTCTTACTTTATACATCAATCTCATTTCTTCAAGGTCCTAAAGAGTATTCACGATTTGTAGTCTGAGAAATTTCGAAGAAAAAAAATCGTCTTTAGTCATGAGAAGGTCAGCAGGAGAGATCGTTACGTCGAGAATAAAAATTCTTGGATCGAGAATAATTTTTATAAATTGGAACTTAAATTAAGAATTAAAATATTCTTGATTCAAGAAATATTTTTTTGTGTTTAATTGATTAAACTGCTGTATATGCTTCAAAAATATGCTTTAATAACGCTTATGAGAATCGCAATAATAAAAAAAAAAAATAATAATAATATTGATAATGCCAAAAAAATGAAAATTTATGTTTCAAGTTTATGAATATATAGATATAAAAAAATTGCAAGGTCAAAAGATGATGAAAAGAAAAGGAGAAAATGAATAATCGTTGATCGAATCAATTCCTTCATACTTGCAGAATATTTAATTTTTCAAAATTACAAGTCTTTCGTAAAATGAATGTACTAAACATTGAAGTTACGAAACTGTTGCATTGAAATCACAAAATTGGTTCATTACAGTGCTGTTTCGCGAACAATTTTATGAAATTCAATTGACTATTTTTAAAATTCTTTCAAACTCAACCAAAATTGTTCGAATTTTCGGAATTTTGTATTTTCATCATCCTTGAATTGATCATCGCGAATATTCCGACATATGTGACACAAATATAGATGAGAAAAAACTTTATCGAAGGTTTTCAACTAATCGAGCAAGTGCTCTTTCGATTAGTGTCCCATTTACCCAAAGCTTTGCACCAAAAAACTTTGCGATGTTCAGTTTATACGTCCCCCTCTCTCTCTCTATCTCTCTGTCTCTTTTTCTTTCATTTCTCATTATTGCTACGTAGTACTTTTCGTCTCTACGAGTAAAGAGTTCCCTTTTGTTCGTTCCGTCGATTTGTGAAAAAAAAAGAGGAAAAAGAAGAAGAAGAAGAAGAAGAGAAAGAAAAAAGTTTCGTATTCCCGTGGGTTGTTGTTCTGTGCCGAGACGTCTGGCTCTTCTATTCCGTTGGTCGCTTGTCGTACACATTCGAAGCAAAGACCACGACGAAGCGATGTGGAAACGACGACGATATTCCAACGCGAACTTTATCGACGCTTCGCATCGCAAGTAGCCTGCCATCACCCAGCTATATCGTTGTTGCCGTATCCAACAAACGCTTTATTCCCCTATGTCATATGTGTTTCCTGTTGGAAAATAATGCGTTTCGTATATTACATTGCAAATTTACAACATCACAACGGCGCCTTGCTTCCTCGATCTCTGCCGCGTGTCTTGCAATAGCCCGGTATAATAGGCCCGCAGCCAGGAAGCGTAGGCCCTCTTTCGTCTCTCTCTCTCTCTCTCTCTCTCTCTCTCTCTCTCTCTCTCTCTCTCTCTCTCTCTCTCTCTCTCTCTCTTTCTTCCCGTATATGTTTGTACAATGCAACAACGAATGATAGTCGTCTTGTAGCGATACAACATGCTGTGCCATATCTATTCCTCGCTTTTGTTCCTATTTGCCTGCGCCCAGCGTTCATGTTTTCCAAGCACGTCGAACATAACTCACCCGCGGATCCATTCGCCTCATTGCACTTCGTATCTTCCTTTCTTTCGAACGGGTGAATTTATAGTCAATGTAGATATTTCGCGTGCTGGCATTAAAATTTTCAAGAGGTTAAACGGTGCCGGATAATACTTTTAGCGGATTGCTCCTTTCGTTTTTTTTTTTCTTCATTCTTTGAGTCACGTTCTACGGATGCGGCGTTTCAACTCTGGTACATTTGATCGACCAGAGCTTAAAGCCGGTTAATTTGGCTTACAAATTCTAAATATATCGAAACTATACTCGCAGTTGAGGCAGCTATACGGGTGTTACGTTTGTCGTAGGAGCAGGTAAAACGTTTCAAATGCGAGGAAGAAAATTGTTGGTTGATTTCGGTATCGCAGTAGCGAATACATGGACGTTTTTTTTTTTGGGTTAATGTCAGCTGTCATTGTTCTGAAAATTGTATGAGATACTTTTTCTTCTCGCGATTCATAAATCCACGCTCCCTGTTCACACTTGAAGATCATAAACGCTGCCGGACAAACTCGGCAAAGATTCTCACGAGTGCTCTATCTTATCGCTGAGCTACGAGAGAGCGTCGGGGATGCAGGGAGGCTGGAACGAGAGAGATAAAGGATAAGGAAAAAAGAGACCGAATAAAAACCCACGGTGAATCCAATGTGTGCACAGCCACGCGTCCTTCGATGCTATCGCATATATATACGTTTAAATACGTCCGTGCATCCTCTTTGTCTTCTTTCATCCTTATATATCGCTCTCTTTCTCTTTCTCTCTTGGTCTTATGCTCACATATCCATGTATACGCAAACACACACCCATAGTATTTATTCCTTTTTTTTTCTCTCTTCTTCTTCCTTTGCCCGGATGATCATTTTCATCTTCCACCTTACTCCGCGGGCTTCGCCGCTCTAATATTGTGGTGGGAGACCCGGCGAAAGCCTTCATCCCGAGTGGCTATAAGATCGCAATGGAAAGGGAGCTGGACCGACCAAGCTCGTGGCGTTAAGGTATGCGAGGATTGCGGACCCTGCTCGGGGGAAGAGAGAGAGAGAGAGAGAGAGAGAGAGAGAGAGAGAGAGAGAGAGAGAGAGAGAGAGAGAGAGAGAGCGAGCGAGAAAGAAACGTAGCGAATAGAACCACGAGAGATGAGAAGGGATAGAAAGGGATAAGAGGAGAGACAAAATGAGAACAGACAAAAAGAAAATGCGTGTGGCCGGGATGCGATGCTACAGGATGAGAAACGCCGAAGGACTGCACGTCCTCAAGTCGCGGGGGAGATAAAGAAAAAAAAGGGGGGGGGGAGGGGAACGAAACTGGATAAACGTGACGTTTTAGCTTGATGCCTATCGTAACAACGGTGGCACTGAATTCTCCATTAAAAATATATTACTTTCGTTGAAGAACTTTTGGGAGTTTTGGAAAGAAATTAACAGATAATTGGATATCCACGTGATTAACATTGATTGACCACCGTTCTTCATTGTTAATTAGACGTTGACGTTGATAACCGTGAATTTTTGCAGAATCGAAGATTTAAGTGCATGTATATCGACGTTTCCAGATGACGACTGCGTCCATTGTGGGTTCATATTGAACATTGAGTCGTTATTTTACCGTTGATCCCGAATATCCAATTAGATGACGTTATCATCGATGAAAGTAAAGGAGCTAAGCTGTAGCTTTTAAAAGGAAGAAGTGAAAAGGGTATAGAGAGAGAGAGAGATAGAAAGGGAGAAGAGCATATGGTTTGGTTGAAGGTAGCCTGACCCCAGTGATCCGAGAAGTCTAAAAAAATCGAAAGATCGGGCTATTTGGCTCCTGGGAACACGTTTATGCGTTTCGGGGTCCGTTTGTCTGGATGGCTACCTCTTGCCTGGAGATTCCATTTGTCGAGAGCCCGGGCTAACTCGTCGTTTTATCATCGTCTTTTCGGTCCTCTTTATGTTTTTCTCTTCCTTTTCTTCGTTACTTTCACTCTGGATTTTTTTCTTCCCCAAGGCTCGCTTTGTTAGAAGTTCCTTTAACTCATTCATCCGTTGTATGATGGATCAGGAATCCAATTCCAACAATAGCTCGAGTCTCCCGAAGCATCCGATGCCTCTTAAAGATCAGAGAAGACACCATTTTTCAGAAATTCATAACCAATGTCATCGGATATGCTTGAACTGATTACTGAAATTCCTTAAGCTTTTGCTACAAATAAAGGCTGGTTTTTAATGATGGGTCGGTTTACAAGAATCCAATCAAGTAAAGAAAAATCCAAAAATCAACCTCAAGTCACACACGAGACTTGCGGAATTTTGCAATTACAACCATGCGGAAATATCAACGAACACTAAACCATACACTTCTGCGTGGGAGGGTGCCCTTTTTCCAGGGTTATTAAACAAAAAAAACGTTCAGTGACGACTGTAGCTGGGGGTGGGCTAACAATTGGAGTGACAATTCTCCATGTCACAGATTTTTTTTTTTATAAAAATCTGTAATGAAATATCATAAATTCATGGAATGATCCATCAATCTGGGTTATTCCTGAAAAAATACGATGAGTTGTTGGATAATTTTATTGGGATTCGGAGTTGCATTAACGATCGTGAGTTCCGCGTCGAGAGTTCGGGGCATTGAGCCGAGAGTTATAATCGAATTTTCGCACGTCAAAAGAGATTCCACGGTGACGCTTCCTCTGGGAGAACATTCATTTCCTGCCTCTCTGGCGCAGAGCGCTCAGCACTGGGAACTTTGTTCCTGGACGATTCTCGTTCGCAATTCTCCATCCGCACAGCCTGAGGATACCCGGCAGGATATCTCAAAACGAAGGGAGAATGAGAGAAAGAGAAAGAGGCTATGATGGGAACCAAAAGTGTTCATGGTGAACGCGCGCGGATTTAAGCGATCTCTTCTCTCTCTCTCTCTCTCTCTCTCTCTCTCTCTCTCTCTTTCTCTCTCTCATTCTCTCTTTGGATCTCGTGGATCCGTGTGGACTAAACGCGCGGATTTTGCGGTCCAGGTCCGGCGCTCTCGTGGCTGTTCGACCCGGCGGGTATTTCAGCCTCAAATTAAACTCCCACCACCGTCAACCACGAGGTGCGGGGAGAGCATCGACCATGTCGTTCTCGCTCTCCGCAACTTGTTTTCTACATTGCTTGCAGTTTTCAACATATATATACATGTATATAATATGTTGAATACACGTTTTGCAAGGTTTATACGCGTAGCCACGTGTAAACTCGCCCGCGTTGGTATCTCGTGTGGCCAAACTCACCGACCCGACGATAAATACAAACGGGGCATTCCGCCCTGAGGCAAATATCCCTTATTTAGAATTTTGATTAAGGGTTCAATGATTTTCTAGAATTTCATTTGATGGATTTCATTTATCGTACACTCTCCCCGCCCCATGTGTGCTGGTCATTAATTGACGGACCAGAGAAAAATTCACCCCGATGCATTTTAACTGCCAGAATGTGCCGTTGCCGAACAAATTGGAAAAAAGATTTTTGAAAGAATTTCTTGCGAATACGACGGGGGGACCTGCCCGGTCAATCGAGATTGTTGGGACACTTGGGGCAATTGTCATTAGCCACGTTTTCATTAGAATTAACACATATCGTCTTGCGTTCAGTTCGCTCAGTCGATGAGTTAACTCATCACGTACGGGGGACCTAGCTCAGCAAACTGTTATAGCGGTCGGGAGAGCATCGATACCGTGGCTTTTAGGTCCATATACGTACATGGACGTCAGCCATAAGGGCCAACGGTTGTCTCCATACGAGTATACGGACTCCGTATATACGTGACCTGTTAATGGAAATCTGTGTAACCCATTCTTTTAAGGATCCTAAATCTGGGTGCCAAAAAAAAAGCGTGGAAAGGTTCACGATAATCAAACGGAAAATGTTTCTCATTGTCACGACGATATCGCGAAAGACCAAATTTTATCAAACCAGCCCTTACACTGTAAAAAATCAGGGGTGTCAATTTGGTGCGGTGTTAGTGGTTAAAATCTGTGGTGTTATCGGCAGCACCGTTCTGATATCATGGTTGACCTCGTACACTGTATATCGGTGTTAAGCGATTTTTCATCAAAATTTAACACTAAACCCAGTGTTTCACCACATCGCGCACAATTTTTTCATGAAAGTACACCGTTTATTTTCTGATACGACACCACTCTAATGTCGTGATTAGTTAAATCCGGTGTAAATATGTGCTTCGAAGGCGCAGTTGAACTCACCGACTGAGTGCTATTTCAATTAAAATTATAATTCATTTCGGCAAACAACTTTGGAGATATACAGACTTAAAGAATGAACCCGGACTATTTATTAACGGCATGTTAACGCCGTTCTGAGCGAATATCTCCCGAGTGGCGGTGTTAGCTAGAAACGAATTTGCGTTGCACTTGTTCGGTGGTAATTTTTCACACATGACGGTGTTGCGCATATACTGAAATATACGACTTAATGTGTGAAATTTAATCGCCCAAAATAATCATACATAAATTCGTTTGGAGTCATAGGATACACCGAATGGTGTATGAGAACTCGTATACTAATATCATTTAAATACAAGAAACTCATAAGGAATCAATAGCGTAGTGGTAGAGTGTCGGTCGTTAGGTAGGTCGTTAGGTAGGTCTCAGGTAAAATCTCAGGTAGGCTCAAAATTAATTTCGACGGAAAAACGTCCGCGCTTCGAAGCCGGAAACACTCGTGAAAAAAAATAATTTCCAAATTTTTAATTTTTTTTTTTAAATGGTTATTTAAGGGTCGAAAGTGCTGAATTCGTCGGTTGGAGGATAGTGGGTTCAAATCCCGGTCAACGATTTTTTTTTTTTTTTTTTAATTTACAGGATTTTCAAAAATAATGGAACAACTGTTTTAAATTCATTCATCGATCATTCCTAATTGCTAATTTATAAATAATAAACAATATTTATTATGCCAATTTGACCCGCGTTTTTCATTTGGCTCCATTGACACGATAAATGCGTACAAAAATAACGCACTTAAAGTGTGTTATTATAACACACTGTAAAGTGTTAGAATCCACTGTAGAATCCGTCCTGGTGTCAAATCGGATGAACCGCAGTCTGGTGTCAACTATCAATAGTTAACACCGGACAATCAACACCAACAGGTCACACCACATTTTTTACAGTGTATACAATTAATGTGATGTATATATACGCAATGGCTCAGTATATTGGTTGTTTGCGGCTATGAAACCACGACAGCGTTGTTTCAAGGGTTTCCATGCACATAAGGGCGCAAAATTTTCAGTCATGTACCTCCAACGTATCCCTCTATATGGCTCTGCGCTGGCGCGCCCACTGCAGATTTTGTGAGGTACAAGGGCCCATGTTCTTAGCAACAAGTTTGTCACTCTTTTTTGTCGAGTTTTCAATTCCAGTTAAGAAGGCTCTTAACCCAGAGAAAAACGGTAAGAATGATTCTAAAATTTGAGGGGAGGTTTGTGCTGGTACTGGGAATATACCGTAATTATTTCAGATTTTTTGATCACGTAGTTGAGGAGGAAAAAAAAACATTAAATATGCCGCTTATACGTATGGGAGAAGTATTCGAAGCTATGATTGGAGATTATTTTAGGAGTGAAAAAACGGTAACATTTTCCCGAAGAACCGCTTAAACGACATATTAGACCTTCATAGATATAATTTGCCCATAAATAAAGTTTTTCACCGTGCCGATTGTGAAATATACTTGTAAACAGAATTGAGCGTGAGTAATGGCAAATTAATAAAAACGTATTTGGTGATACAAATGCCGAACGCCCCGCGCTATACGTTCCCGTTGCCGCATCCAAGTATGTGTTAAGAACCTCCTTAAACTCACCTAAAGTATAATCGCTTACCGCATAAAAGTATCGAGATTATATCTCTGCAATTTGTATAAAACATATAAACGTATTAAACTCAAGTCAAACTAGGTTTTTTTTTATTATAATTTTCCTGCTTCATATTTTTATCATCATTTTGTTCTTAATCAGAGTAAAGTAGGCAGGGAACGATATGATAAAAGTGTCAATTTGACTACAGCGAGCCTTGGCGTGAAACGAGAGAGAGAGAGAGTACTGGTGAGAAAAAAAAATGTGATTACGCCAGAGTGGTTCACTTGTACGATGCCTCTGGCTTCTCTCGTTCGTTCGTTCGCAAAACTCCGTTATAAATGTATATACTCGTGGGCTCGACGAGGCAGAAACGTGATTCGAATTCGATTAATCGACTAGAGCTCGTAGCTTGTCCACCCTCGTTCTCACCACCTCGTGCACATAATATACATATATATATATACATATATACTTGGGTAAAAATATAACGTATACACTCGAGACACTCGAGAACCCAATGTTATATGGATTCGAAGGGTTCTTCTTGGTCCATTGCCCGTTTATTCCTGTGTCACTAAATGTACATTTTACCGAGAGAGGAGGAACACACACGGCTTTGAATCGAATCTGCCAATTTTCGTTCAAGTTGAAAAATATTTTCGATAAATTGATTCAAAAACAAAAACTAATTTAATTCGCGAGTTTTTTAAAATTTTTTTCCCCAAAATAATACGAAAAAAAAAAATCAGAATCTCGATTGAAATATCAAAAAGTATCTTTGATATTTGATATTGGAGAACACGAGGAGAGAGAAAAAAAAATTTTGAAATATAAAATGGAAAAAAGGACACAGCTTGACACGAGATTCATCGTATAGATTCATATCCTTGCATACACATTACATATATGTTACACGTTTCATATATACGCGCGAAAATCTTACCGGGCGTGTGCGCGCGATGTATTTTGGCCAAAGGTAGCAATATAGGCTGGTGAAATTGAAAACGGAAGCCTCCTATAGCCCTGAGGCAAGCCGGGAAATATGAGAGCGAGAGGATTTGTACTTCGAATCGAGAGATCGCAGAGACGACATCTCGATCCCGGATATATATATATATGTATATATTATATATATACGTCAATGCCTGAGGTTACGATGAGGTGAAATAACGGAGTGATATATGAGAATAGCGAAAAAAACGAAGAAGAAGCAATTTTTATTTGACGCATATAAGAAAGGGCTACTGTATAGTTTGCAACGCGCTGGGTATATTTGCATATGTTTCATGGGACGTTGGGCATGTCGAAAGTCGTCATCGCGCGGGCCGATCTCAACTTCATTCGGATGCACACGAACGCTCCGTTGAACATTACAACAGTCTCTTATCCAGAACACAATAATAGTCCTTGCGTGTCGTAGCTATACAAATTCTCTCACACGTGTCTGGATATCGGGTTTGGCAAGGGGCGGGCGAAAGAACGAAAAAAAAAAAAAAAAACGATTAAACGGGTATAAGAAACAAATCGACAATTATTTGGTATATCTCGTAACTACTCCGAGAAGAAAGTATCTTCGAAATATTCACGATACTTTTGTTATTTAAAATATACTTTTTCAGTCCATCTTATCGACTCAATTGCGACAACTTTTATATTAAAAAAAAAGAGAAATTGTTGAAAAAAAAAAGTTTCCTGGGCACGATTATAGAGCTATATATTTGCTTTTCTAGCAATTTTCTTTTCCATTCGATTTTCCCGTTGTCGTCGTTGACGTTATTATTGCAATAACTATAAGATCAGCTGTGCGCAACGAAGCTTTTATACCGCGAAAATTTCTCTCCTGAGATTGGGGAAAAGCGAGCGAGACGCATAACACACAACGAGAATCCGCAAAAGCAATCGTAGTTATATCTGGTCTTGCGAGACTGGAATAAACGTGCCAAAGGCCGTAGAAGCGGGATGAGATAAGGATGGAAAAGTGGGGAGAAAACTATGAATGCCGAGAGAGAGAGAGATACGTGTCTTCCTTTGCGAATCAGCTGTTCTACGGTGTATTGTTACATCAGCAGAGTAGCTGATAGAGAGAGAGAGAGAGAGAGAGAGAGAGAAAGAGAGAGAGAGAAAGAGAGAGAGAGAGAGAGAGAGGGTAAGAGAAAGAACATAGCGGTGAATACGGGATGCTGCTCTGTTGTAAAGGTAGAAGAGAGCTCAGGGGAGTCCCTTGGGCGGCTTGGTTCAAAGCATACCACAAAGAGAGAGAGAGAGAGAGAATGCTCTGGCGTCGAGGTCCTAGAGACCCCGTCGAGATCCTTGCGCGAAAGAGAAAGAGATACAGAGTGATGAGAGCAATATAGTTTGCGCGGGAGTGAACAAGACGATATGAGGTCAGCATACGAGAGACGAAAAGAGACAGTGAAAAGGCCTAGACTCGCGAGAGAGCCAAAGAGGAAGAAGATCTTGAAACGACTGAGAACCAGACGCGTGGGAGCGTTCGAATCTAATGCTCATCTCCTTCTCTCTCTCTCTCTCTCTTTCTCTCTTTCTCTTTCTATTCTTATGCGCACATGGCTTGCTGAACCTACTTGCGCGTATACACAGGTGAGCGGAAATTGACGGAGACCAGATGAGAAAGCTCTCCCCTTTCGTTAGTGGATCAATTCTCTCTCTCTCTCTCTCTCTTACCCTTTTTCTGGATCCCAAATCGACGATTGGAGCGAGGAATGAACGAGAGATTATTCCGAAACGTTAGTTCTTTGAACATTTTGAAGAAAAACATCCTCCCGTAGTGCATCATCCCTTCATTCATCACAATCACCACCCGGGGTTTTTCTTTGCACTTCCTCTTCTTTGTTTTCTTTTGCGGTATATTTGTATATACCGCGGCAAAGAAAATCTGTTGCCATCGAAAGTATATAAGGCCATAAGGGCATTGCCGTACATACGAAGGAAGATTTTTCGAGTGAAATTTTTGTAATCTTCCATCGTTATTAGATCGAAAGTTCGTGGCAATTGCATTTAGGAATATCCATCAAGTCGTTGACGAAAAAGGGCTAAATGAAAAGGCGAAAAATCAAAACTCGTTTTTTGTACTTTACTTGCCGAAGAACAAAAATTTTATAGATCTACCAGCAGCTTTTTTTTATAGATATCTGAATATTGGCAATCGTGATGATGATCGTTGAAGGATTGTCAACAATCGCTCGATTGGGAATTTCGATTGGATATTTTTTTTTTTTTCCTTCGGCAACTTGAAAAGAAGCGCGTGGAGGTCTTTCAAAAGAGCGAAAGGGTTTTCGTAGAGGTTTTTTTTTTTTTTTTTTTTTTTAGAAAGACGGGAGCCTTCAGCTCTGCTGAGAGGACCGTGGGAAACGCTATCTGCTTGAGATGTTCCCGGATTTAATACACGCAGTTTTTTTCAATTTTTTTTTTTTTTATTATCATCAAAAAGATCACACTCGATTTAACGATTTCGTGTGATCTGCTTGCGTCCAGGATTTTGCGAGTTCGGTGGCTTTTTGAATTCCTTGTACCTGGGGTGTGCGCGCCTCTTTTTCTCTCGATATATTGCTGCACATATATATACACTCGAGATCTACACAATGTATCGATGAATATGAGAGAGAGAGATGAGGCAAAGAGTCCCGCGAGGCTCTCTCGCGCGAGGGCGATCGAGTGCCCTCTTCGTATCAAAGGACGATCTGATCCTCGTAATTGGTCCGAGAGAGTTGCCCGTTCCGGAGGGCGACTGTCTCGGGATTCGGGACCTCCTCTGTTATTTATGTATATATATATATATATATAATATATATATATAAATATATGTGTTCTCGAAATAAGAGAATCAATTAAAAACATGACCTACGACCCGTAATTTATGGCATCGTCGAATCCAAGGGTTATCTCGCGTGTGTTATCGTCGACTTATTTTTTTTTTTTTCGCTCAACGACGTAGCATCCGATTTTCTATTAAGAAATCACGTACTCATACACACATGGGAATTTGTTTAGAACGAATAATTTTATTTTTCAAACAATTTCGATTTGTCCATGTTGAAATTTAATTCGCATTTTTGGGAAAAATGCGCGGGAGTTTGACGAGTTGTCGATGACAAAAAATACATTCGTTGAAACAAATCACAGTTGACAAACGGTCTGTATGAATGAATTAATTTTTAAAAAATTACACTTTTAAAATGTCAATGATATTGTGCTATTAAAAAAAAAATAAGCATGAAAAATACTGAAAATTATCAACTATTATTTTTTTTCATCCGATAAAATTTCAAGATTTGCCACAGTGAAACATATAATCACTTATATATATATATATAATGAGAAATATAACGAGTGGGTAAAACTGTGTCAGCACCAAAGAACATATTTCACTGCAATGTTAAACACGTCAAAGGCCGGGAGATCTCGCATCGTAGGTGTACTTACTATTGCACAGGTTTCATGTTCACATTGTCGAGTGCACTTTTTTACTGCATAGAGAGAGAGAGAGAGAGAGAGAGAGACTAAGAGAGACTAAGAGGCCAGGGAGATTGTACGATCGTGCAAAAGTCAAAGCATTGCAATCCCTCGGGAAAGTTTTTTCTGGCTCTCCGCAGCGCAAAAGAGAGATGAAAGAGAGAATAAAAAATCACGAGCGACCAAGAGCCCGACGCAGAGTCGCGGATAAGAGGCGAGGAGTCTCGAGCGTGGAGTTTTGTCCGTGAAAAGATTTGAAATACGTCGTGCCCACACCGTCAAAGGGGTTAACACACGCTCTTCTTCGTCGAGTCTGCAATAATGCGAGACTACATTCTCGTATCATTTTTTTTTTACGGATTTTCCGGATTTCATAAAGCTTCAGGCAGATAGAGAGAAATAGAGAAAGGCCGAGAGAGAGAGAGAGAGAGAGAGAGAGAGAGAGGAGAGGGAAAAAATTGTTACAAAAAGGAGCATAGAGTGGAGTCCTAACTAATGGAAAACAAAATTTCACCGATTTCAGTGGACCAACTATATAATTTTTGGTCAAAAGGCTCAAAAAAAAAAAAGATGGACTTTTTCAAAAATTTCTTTTATGATCCTAACGACGTACTTTCTAAAAAATGATAGCATGCGCGAGATAGCATCCGTGCAAAAAATTGACAAGAATTTCGAAAATTATCAAAGTTACCTTCCTTTTTTATTTGGATTATTAGATATTCATTATTACGCTGGCATATTTTTTTGTTTCTTCAAAATGTACGGACGGACTTAAACTTTGCAAGTGTGAATATTATTCATCCAATATACTTTCGAAATTTTTCTTCATCCTCTACTTTCACGATCACCAATCCATTCTCGCTCTCTCTTTCTCTTAATCCTCTTCCATTTTCCGGACGGAAAATCTCTCTCGAGTGTCTCAGAAGATGATTTTTATTCCGTACCACTGTCATGTCTATATTGGACAGAATTATAAACTTTACACGTGCTTCGATGAGTCGGGACAAACCTGCTATTTCATAACCCACCATACATGATGTATCCAACGGATGGAAAAGTAATTATCGCGAGTGTCGGGTAACGTCGAAGAGGAGCCGAGAGAAAACGAAAGGCTCGTATAACGAGATCGATGAAAGTAACACGTAAAATTTTCGTATACATATTCTCGTTTATATAAGTAAACAAGTTACGTTGAATGTCCCAGTTAGTGAACATTTAACGAAAGATCCACGTTCTTTTTACATTTTTCAAACATATCCGAGTACGATATCCAAAAAATTTGGTTCCATATCAACAATTTCGTTCATGCTGAATATAATGAAATTGATTTTTTTTTTTTTTGTAAAAACGTTGAAAAATCAGGATAAATAAGCAAATTAAAAATTCGTATTTGATGTCCGAGTTACTGACAACCCGACGACTTGCTGGCCCCCAGATAATGACTCGACAGAGTCCCAGTTGATGAGCAGTCGGGAATCAATCCGAAAAAATTGTTATCGTACTTTTATTTCACATTTACTCGGTTCCATTTACATTTATTTGATGAACAAATGAAAAAAGTTCAATAAATTGGGCAGAATTTTTAAGGGGATTGGAGAAAACTGAAAACTGTTTAGGTTATGAAGCATCAATCAACGACTCGGGACACGTCCTAAATTCGTTGTCCCAGTTAATGACGAAGTAGATGGACGTGCCGATTTTTAAAGCTAAATTCATAATATATCGAAAGTAGTAACTACTCTGAACTTTTTCTAGTCGGAAAGTCGAAAACTCAACCTTTATTTGCGGGTATTTTGAATCAACGATCCGGTAACTAACATTAAAGATAGACCGGATCGTTCAGAAAATGGGACGCGTTCATTGTATCTGAGCCGTTTACCTCATATCCAATCCAATCAAAGCGATCGATTAGTCTTTTTGTCAAAACAGTTTTCCGGACGAGAAATTTCTAACGATGAAAAATTACATAAAAAAATTATCGAATTAGACAAATCGTTGTCAGGCATTAACAGCTCTGCTGTTCCATTTCAATGTTCGCTATAACGTTGAATTTATAGAAAGTAAATGTCGATGGCAGCGAAATCAAAATAATATTATAGCGTAGCCGAAGATCAAGCTACTCATCTCTCGTTTCACGATTCTCCGTGGATGCCTTCAGCGTCTTACGCTTCTCTAGCAATTTGCGCAACATCCACGTGACAATCTGGAATAGACGAGAAGCTCGCCACATCGAAGTGACGAAAGTTCGAAATATCCCACCGGGGGGGGGGGGGGGGGGGGGAGAGAGTTCGTCCTGTAGCCGTGCATGAATCTCCTCTCGGTTTACTGCATCATCCCCGACAAACTCTCGTGAACCAACGACTTCCTTCATTCTGGATTATTTATGCAAATTGAAATCGGCGAGCTGCCCCTGAAGTGGCACTAACGAGTTTCGCATACGCTGAAAGTGGTGAGCGCGCATAGCTTGTAATTTCTCGCACCCTTCGTAAAATTTTATCGCGAGAGATGAAACGATTTCTTCTTCGGACTCTTTCGTTCTCTCGTTAAGCTCTGGATTCAATGATGCGTGATTGAGGGAATTCGATATATGAAAGCCGAGGAGAGACACGTCGAATTCGATTTCGTGAAAGCAAAATCGACAAACGGGCCCTAGCCATCTAATTTTCATATTTCATTTGAGACAGGGAACAGCGTCATCGGTGATCGTGACTGGAAAATTCAAATCCTGCATGGTGATCCCAATTTTTCAAAATTTTCAATACAATTTTGAGGAATTTTCTGCTCATTTACGGGGTAAAACTTGAATTCGATTTGAAGCTAAGAATCAAAATGTACCCGCTTGTAAGTAGGTAAATTTCCAATCGTCTCGTGTATGTAATAACAACGATCTTGCGATTAAAGATTGATGAACTCATATAGTTGCTAACGAGTACCTGCTGCTGTATCCGGGGGGATAATAATATCGAGTCATAAATAACCATTTAACGCTATCGTTAAGGCTCTTCGAATTTTCACTTTATCTGTATATCCGTGCAGTGAAACCTTGCACCACCTGTTTCAACGCATCGAATCATTGGATCTTTTTGGGTTATGTGCGTATGTTTTCATGTAAATGGGAAAATTTTCCGTCCAATTATCGGCAGCCCCCAAAGAGAACTCGGATAATTGGTAGTATAACCCGTTAGTATATAACGCTGATATTACAATATACGCGATGAATTCGTCGCGAGAAACCGGCATTTACCTCGACTATATGTATATCGATCGCGATAAGCGAACCAGGTATCTTTAAGCATGCACATTTACTACTCCGGCAATCATCTTGTATGTAATATATCTCCGCGGATAAATCAGTTCGTATAGTCAGGCATATACGTGTACTCTACACGGTATAATTATTATCTATGAAGGTGTATCATTTGCGCGATATCCACTTCTGTGCACACAGCACGGGAACGTTGTAATTGGTCAAAACTACAAGCATACACAGGAATATCAGCGAACGATCGTTGTCGTGTGCGCCTTGCTAGCTTGCCTGTTCTCCCCTTTGGACTCCCCGATCTTGAGTTATAACGTCGATCGAACTGATATGCAGTCAAAGACATAGATACTATACATTAGGAAAGACAGATTTACAGTTTCACCCGAAACTTCATTACCCAATAACTTTGCTATCGGAATTTGGGCTCTCCGAATGAATTACCAATCTACCGGAAAATAATTCCACCAGATGTGAGCAGTGTCTAACATCTCTACCCAATAACATCTCTACCCAATAA
This sequence comes from Rhorus exstirpatorius, assembly GCA_963564615.1. Lineage (NCBI taxonomy): Eukaryota > Metazoa > Arthropoda > Insecta > Hymenoptera > Ichneumonidae > Rhorus > Rhorus exstirpatorius. Next base: position 5,071,507 of record OY751313.1, read on the forward strand.
CTTCTCTATCCGATAATATTTCTATCCAATGACATGTCTACCCAGTAACATATTTACCCAATAATATCTCTGGAGAATGAAATTTCCGTCCAATAACATCTTTATCCATTAAAATATCTGCCCAATAAGTCTGCCTAATCACGTCTTTATCCAATAACATCTCTACCCAATAACATCTCTACCCAATAACATCTCTACCCAATAACATCTCTACCCAATAACATCTCTACCCAATAACATCTCTACCCAATAACATCTCTATCTACTAACATCTCTGCCCAATAACTCCTCTATCCAATGACATTTCTACCCAATAACATCTCTACCCAATAAAATTTCTACTCAATGACATCTCTAGCCAGCAACATTTATCAAATGGTATCTCTGGAGAATAACATCTCTGTCCAACAACATTTACTATCTACTAACATCTCTACCCATTAACTCTGCCCAATAACATGTCTACCCAATAATATTTCTACCCAATAACATTTCTACTCAATAACATTTCTACCCAATAACATTTCTACTCAATAACATTTCTACCCAACAACATTTCTACCCAATAACATCTCTACCCAATAACATCTCTATCCAATAACATCTCTATCCAATAAAATTTATACCCAATGACATCTCTATCGAGTAACATATCTACCCAATAACATCTCTGGAGAATAAAATCTTTACCCAATAACATATCTACCCATTAACTTATCTATCTAATAACATCTTTGCCTAATAATGTCTCTATTATCCAATAACGTCTCTACCCAATAATACCTCTATAACCAATAACATCGCTACCAGAATGAAGCTTTCGTCAACATCCAAATGACAGAACCCCCAAAGAGTAATTAAATGATGGGCCGCCGAAAGCAACTATATATACATCAGTCTAACTACGACACCCATGAATTTTTCAGCTGGAAATTGGTGGATCACGCTTGTGATCGAGTATATATACCTAGTAGATCTAAGCCAGGGAGGTAGATTTTTGTAAAGAATTCATTCGATCCACCACTCGTAAATCAACTTGTAAATTATTCATCAATCTGATTGAAATCGTATCAAATTTGAATCAATGTTCAAGAAATAAAATATCCGCTTATGATTGACCGTCGTCGTTTTATTAATTTATTTCCAGCTGTAATCAATTTTGTTATCAATCCAATGAAATGAATTACTGGCTATCAAAATTTTATTAATGGAACTTCGACTGCCGTTCTCTCGACAAAAGGAATGTTGTATATACGAAACGCAATGGTCAGTGATTTCATACAATGCGCTAATGTGTTCTCGGTCTCTTTATGTTTCAAACATGTATCGATCACACACCCCCAACGCCGAGTGTGCACGTGTGTATGTGTGCGCGTTACTCACCGTCTTGTGGCTGGGTAACCGCACCGCGCGTACCTACTCCGCTGTGGTTAGGCTTACATGTTCGTAATTGATGGTATATTCCTACCATCTGGGTGGTCCATGAGTCTTTCGTAAATCTCCACTGAGAATCGTTACAATTGCGATAGTGGCACATTCTATATGCGTAGAATTTTCGACTCAAACGCTCAGTAGATTTCACATAACCCATTATAATGATGGTCCTTATCAGAGCACCTTATAAATTGACACCCCGGATGCAGAGGTATATAAGAAAATCTTGGTTACGTCTCTGCATCACCTGGAATTATATGGACCATTGATTTATCAACTGGCGATTAATTGCTTTTCAACAAAAGTATCTCGAAACTAATGCGGTGGTTGAAAGTTTCACTTTTCGAATTGAAAACAATTTGACGAAAAGAAAATTCATGGTCGCAGTCCTTTCGATTCGATATACACATTTTATTTTTCAAATCTAATAACTAGAAGGAAAAAAAAAATCGTACAATCGGAAATCATTACAGCTCTTTGTCAAAATCATCCTTTTCTCGAATTTTTTGGTTGATCCTATTGCCAAAATCGTTGTGAACGGTATTGAAGTTGATAAAATAAAATTTTACATAAAAAAAAAAGAACAATAATAATGCTCGTACGATCGATAGTTCCGAACTAAAATCACTGATCTTTGAACGGAATAATAAAAATGGCGTACACGTTTAAAGGGTATAGGTTAGAATTATTAATGACAATTAAGATTCACGAAAAATTATTTATTCCTTTATATATTAATGACGATTTACATAATATGACAAACATTTGGTGCTTGGTATTGCGAGTTTCCTTCTCAATAATGGCTGCCTAATTTTACATTAGTTGATATTTAAATATAATAATAATAATAATAGTCATGATCACTCCCGTAATCGTGGTCCCGCAGAATGGCCTCTCTCGAGTTTTGTCGAAAGTCGAAAGAGGCCTGGACTAATTTTCTCAACTCCCGACTGTCCCCGTAGAGCCCGTAGAACAACAATAAGTTTTTCACTTTGTTAAGCTCTGATTGACAAACTTTAATTAACGAAAAAAAAAGTAAATTCAAATTTTTTTTTCCCCAAGCTCCTGACTGAACAATGCAAACTGTAATTTAAAGAAAATTTCAGCAACAAAAAACTTTGAAATGCATGAAGAAAATTTTTGAAAAAATTATGAAATATTCTCATCGGGAAAAAAGAAAATTAATTTTGAAAATCTATTTTTTTTGTCGCAATACATTGATCCCGAAGGAGCCAAGAGGTGGTAACCTGTGTAAAATTTCAAAAAATTATAAATTAACATTTGCGTCGATCAGGCAACTAATATCCTAAACCGTCACCGCCTGCTCGTCAATGAACTTATTCGCTATATATACTAAAAAAAAAAAAAATAATGAACTCACACGACGGAAGGTGATGGTGTCGTTTGTCCGGGATTCAAACGATCATTGTTCTGTCTCAATAAATTGCCCAGTGTGGAACTCCAGTACAGTTTACAGATTTCCAGTTTCTATGAAAAACGAAACGATGAAAAAATTGAAAAAAAATAAATAAAAAATAATAAAAATTTCAACGATACGATCCGAAAGTACAATTTAACCGTGCGTTATTCCTTGCATGCGGGCGGATCATTTTGAAATTTGGTATACTGGAAATTTTTAGGGCTGCCGATTACGAATATGGAAACAGATTTTTCGCAAAAAATTTCTGCATGGCTAAACTTTCATGGCTCATTGAAATTGCGAAAAGGTCCCCGGTAACTCGGAGAATTTCAGGATCGACAGTAATAAAGGACCGAAAATATTTAAAAAAAAAAGTATTTCAGTGAACTCGAAAAATGGCGCTAGAACGATTTTTTGAAAATTGAATTTTGAAAATTAGCAAATTCAGATTCCGGATTCGAAATCGCAGTCCATTTCATGCGAACCAAAAAATTTCGAATTTTTTCAACTCGCAATAATTATTGATTCACGATGAATTTTTGAAATTTCAAGTTTCGAGCCGGAATTGATAATTCTAATTACCGCAAAAGAATTAAAAATTAAAACCAATGTGATCGTAATAAATCATTTTTGCTTCCTCATAAAGATGGAATTGTAGAATGTGAGCCTTATGAGCGCATATGCAGTGTGTGAAATCTGAATTAAAATTTTAAGGAAGCAATTTGCAAGTTTAAACTTGTTTTTGTAATTCAATAAGAAACTTTATCATGCAGAAACGTATACCGGGCCTCAAAGGCTCAACGAGAATGAGCTACACAAAAATCTTGATAGGTCCGATGATATTATACTCACGTCACACTTTATCGCAGTTTTTCTATTTCTGCAGTAAACATTGATTCCTTTTCGGCATCCTCGTAGAGGCTTTGTTGCGACAAATCCAACACTCTCTTGTGCTTGTTGATCCATGGTTACGTGGCTCTCATCATTGTCGGATTGCACGAAAGCAACGAACAATGCGAGACAAATTATCCACAGAACTTTAATGGCAACTGCGTATAATATCAGAAGGGACACAAAATTAATTAAATTAACTCGCCGCGGAAAAAACAGTGCTGCAAACTACAGGCCTATAATCTTACCCATCGTGTATATATGAGATTTGAGCGAGCAAAGAGTCGTTGAAGGTAATAGTTTTTTCGATTCCAGTGACAACGCTCTTATATACCCCTGAGAGCTCGTGTTTTAATTTTTTCGAGCCGGGTGTGCGACAATTTTTTAACATGTTTTTTTAATTGAAAGCGAAATTTGTAATATATGTTATTCATTATCATTACACCTGATAAGAGCAATCAACTGAGTCAATAGTCGAATCAAACGCTTCGACACTCGGGTACGTAGAGATATATGTATGGTAAAAAGCCGCAGGCCGTTAATTTATACCCTATTGTCGGATCCCCAATGAATTCAAAGATTTTTTTTTGCAAGCGTATATTGTAGAACTTCTCAATTATTTTTTCACCGTCTACGATCTAGAAGATTCCAGGCTGATTAAATAAGATAATTGAAGGAATTCAATACTCTAATTCTCATTTTTTTTCCCTCCTTATATAACCATACAGATAACGGTTCATTAAATTGTCAATCCTTGTTTATTAAATTTACATTGAAATAATTGCTCCATTGGTGTATTACATTTGCACGAGGGCACGGGGAAACTGCGAAAAACCTTGCTGACAGAAGCAGCTATATTTTCATCCAAACTAATATTCGAAATTTATAACATCCAAGCGGTCACCTATCCCGGTACACATCCAGGCTGACCGATAAGACCGCGCATCCATATTTATCAACCTCAACACCTGCTACAATATTGAGGTGATTTTTTGGGGCAACGCGTCTTTCACGTTTAATTGCATTTCAACTTTGCTATTTATTACAAAGAAACGTAAGCTGAATTTGCTGTAACGTTGGAAAAATTTATTTATTTTTTATTTAAATAAAACTTGGGGTAGCGGTTTAAAGAAATTTTTTTTTTTTCAATTGTTGGAATGAGCTCGATCTAAAACTTTGTTCCTTCCAAAAAGAAAAAACAATGCTTTGAATCGAGTCAATTTCCACAATTGAGAAAATAAAATAAAATAAAAAAACAGTTTTACATCTTACGTTTATTTACGAGAAAATATTTGAATTTTTGATACCACAGACTATCCGTTTTGCCGTGATAACTATTCCATGCAGCAGCAGCGGAGTTTCGCAAGAATTACTCGAATAGGCGATAATTATAGTTTAATGGCTTTATTATTGTTAAAATGATGTACAATGAAAAACACAAAATCCATAAACTTGTGTGTTGAGGTCAAATTGGTGTGACCCCATGATAATCATGATAATGTTAGCCGAATTATTTATGGATGATTGATACTTTTTAACGACAATATCTTATTGAGCGATTGTTAACGAATCTATTTTCTCGAATTTGTCAAAAATTCCAAGATACAAACGATACATAATTGTCAATTATTCAAGCAGCAACAGCAGCAGATGTTCGCATGAATTACTCGAATACACTTATAATTATAGTTTAATGACTCATCATTGTTAAAATGATGTACAATGAAAACCGGAACCACGAACTTGTGTTTGACCCCTTGATAATAAATGATACTTTTAGCCAAATTATTTATGGATGATTGATACTTGTTAACGACAATATCTTATTAAATTACTGTTAACGAATCTATTTTCCCGAATTTGTCAAAAATTCGAATAGAAATGATTGAATTCATTCATGTGGTGTATGTTTCTCGTATTCGATCCAAGATCTCTTTGAAAATCACAGCTATGTACATATCGTACGATCGTCGAGTATACCCATACACTATACAACTGACTTTACTCTCGTCTTATCCGTTATCTCATCCGTACTAGTACTCAAATTAAACCGCAAATTAATTAGCCGAATTATTTTCCAATATAGTCGATAAATTTGTCAAATTGTACGAAATTATTATTTTGATTAAAATTTTTTTCACATTATTATACATAAATATTACTATTATTATTATTATTATTATTATTATTATTATTATTATTATTTCGATGACTTGAACTGACAAATAACTTTTAATTTGGTACGAAAATTTTCTTCATAGGAATTATTAATTGCGATTGAATTGAAAAATAAAGCTCTTAATCAATTTTTTTCTCTCGTAATTTGTTTTTTTTTTTTAATTTCGGCATTACAATTAATGAAGCACGTTATGGAGAGTAATTCACGCACAGAGATAAATTACGTGGGTATATATAGTCGTCTGTTTCGTTCGTCGAGGGGTCGCGCGAGTGCGCGGAGAGTTCATCCAAGAAATTGGCTCATTACTGAACAACCGATTACAGCGGGTTAATCGTTAATCGCGAGAGAGCCCAACCAACGTCATATATAAATATATATATATATAATATATATATATATGCTGTTCTATACTTTTCCCTCCCACGAACGAAAATCTCCCGATAATTCATCGATTGCCTTGCCCGCCGTTTCACTCATTCAGACTCCGCGGTCAAAGGTTCTTAGCGTGGAGTTCTGCGCATCTCGTTTAACAACGTATTACACACATAGAGAAACAAAAAAAAAATTAATTGCCCTCTTCGAATAACGAAGCACAAATTATTTTCTCTTACATTGCAATATCCACTTCTTTCTTCCATTGAAATTCATATAAATATTAATTGTTTACTCTTTGGCAAGAAAAAAAAGGACAATAATTATGAAAAAAATGTCCTATATCCTGGCAAAAATCAGTTCTGCGATTGTGGAATAATGCGAAGCTCTTGAAAAATAAGTTATTTTGAAGAGCAGCTCGATGGTTGAGTTTGTAAATTTTGTAAAGTGTCCAAATCCGCGGACTTGCCTCGATTTGATTTTACTTTCTTTTTAATTAAAAAAAAAAAAAAAAAAGCCATTCGTATCACCCAAATAATATACGCATATATACACGCATGAATGTACATCGAAGGTGTATAATCAACGAGAGCTATATGTGTACATTACAAGCGACTATATATTTCACGACGATAGTTCGGTCATGAGGAACGAAAGATCCTTGGGGCTATTCATCCGGATAGGCGAGCCCCGACGTGTATTGATAAACGGCGTACGATTATCGGACTCGAATATATAATTTATGGATCCGACAATGGGCCGGAAGAGTATCGGTCGAGTCCTCTCTAGCGTGGCAAGCCGGTGGGCACAATACAAGCAAAGTCTTTGGGTATAGGCGTCCTCAGAGAGGAAGACTGAACCACCGCGATGATGCCCATTGAGTATCGAAAAATATACGTGTGAATGCTAAGGGGTGACGTTTTTTCTTCTTCTTCTTCTTCTTCTTTCATTCATCATGGCATATGCTTGCACAGACATCTCACACCGCAATTCACCCTTCGTTCATTCACAATGAAACCGTTTACGCAGACAGATAAAAATAAATAAATAAGAATACAAAAAAGTACAACATCCTGCAGGGAGAAGCGAAAAAAAATTAACAGGAGCAAACACGTTTGTCTAAAGAATCCATTGGAGCTTCGATCTTCTATTTTCGAAAAGAATAATAGAATTTTACAAAGGATATTTCTCGTGGTGTGTAAATTGGTCCAGCCGTTGTTGAATCCCTTACGGTGAGGATTTCTACAGGCACCCAGCACACACACACACACACACACACACACATGCGTTTGCACGACAAATGTATACGCGCTTGATGCACGCACGTGGTTACAGAAAAGCCCGCGCATATATTACATATATATGCCGGATTATGCGCTTCGCAGTCTGGTATTCACGAGGGACAATTCATTCTTCCAGCCAGCAGCCCCCCGAACTCATTAGCGCCGCGAGCTCGTGATAACCTTAAAAGCTCCAACTTCTGTCAGAGACTTTTAATTTTATTCTCAATTACTGACTCGTTTTCGTAGATTGTTCATTCGATCCTTTTCCAACACTTGGTTTCTAAAGATACAGCTCAATGTACTGGGAAAAGTCTATTGAGAATTGATAGCTAGGTAACGTGAACTGTTTTCGGCTAAAGATTACAATTCAACAGGAAAAAGTTCAGCTGATTTAGTAGAGATGATTGAATATCAACTCGAAGAATATTCCCCTTTTCCAAGTTACCTATGAAAAAAAAAAAAAACAATGATATAATCGTGAAAGGTATCTCAAGTGCAATCGCAAAAAAGATTGCCACCTCTTTTGTTATCTCGAAATTCAACGAATATAGGTAACACAAAGGAACTATGCAGTCCTGTTAACAAGTTTCGATACACTTTGGCTAGAGAAAAGTGTCGTAAATGGATCTTCATTAGCTTCGGCTGAATCAGAAGACCTAGTTCGATTAGTCACACACGCAACAATGAAAACGTTCCGGATGCCTTTTCTCCATTTGCCCAAAAGTTGCAACGATACGCGTATATTTAGAAAAAAAAAAAAAGCGATCAAAGCGATGGAGTGTTGAGGGCAGTAACGGAAAGAGAGAAAGATAGAACCGGATGAATGCAAAGAGAGTTAGAAACGCCAAGTTCTCTCGCGTGACAGACGATGCAAAGGGAGATCGCTCGAGCAGACCTTCGGTGTGCAGGAAATGAATGAATGGGATGCTGCCCCCGGGATTTAACCAGGTATGATGCCTCCTCAAAGATATCCAAGCCCAGCTTCGTATGTGTGCGCACCGCGTTCGTGTCTGCGAGCGTTTCCTCAACAGTCTGTATGTAGTTCTCGTTGTATGGAAGTGCCTTTACAACAAGGTCCGCACGAGTTCACGGGGTAGACCACTACTCCGGTCGTTAGTTCTGCTGCAACACCATCTCTCCCACCGTGCGTACTTTAAAAACAGTTCGGACGAAAGGCAATGGTCGTTGGCCATCGTCTCAGTGATTAGCATAGCCTCCGCAGTCTTTTGGTTAAATGCAGGAACGCGTGTGCCTATAATACCGTTTCATTCGTCTGATCAAACAGATAAATCCCTCTGGTTTTCGGTACATTACAATTCTGCCCAAAACTTAAGTACCTAATAACATCTCGATTATAATTTAGCGTCCCCGAATAAGCCAACCATACTGAAATTTCTGCCCAATTACATGTTTACCGGACAAAAATTTACCATTAGCCGGCCCGAAGAGTTGCATTCTGGTAGACATGTAATTGGCTAGAGATGCAAGGCTTCATTATAGTAAACATGTCATTCCGTAGCGACGTTATTGGATATAAATGTTACCGGGTAGTTTTGGGTAGCAAAGTTATTGGATAGATTGCCGCATTATATTTGTCGTCATAGGCGGCCCAATCACTTCACTTTTAAATGTGTAATTCCCGAATCGTCGCACCTCTAGGCTGTTTGGTTATGACAATGTCTCTCGCGTTCTCTTTGTTGCCTCACATTGGTTAATCATCCTCTTCTCCGAATGCTTTTCTGCAAGCTGAGACAATAACTGTATCTCCCATATGGTTTGATGGGTCAATCACTGTGCGACTTCCCATATTCCATGTACCACGCAGAAAAGAACAAAAGAGCGCTGCTACGGCGACTGTTGGATCTGTTCGTTTGCTATAGTGTGTGGCACGGGCCTCGAGTTTCGCTTCACCATGCTGTTGGTTGAGTCGGCACGTTTGATCTTCCCCATGGCTCTCTCGTGCGTGTGCGCGTTCTTTACTCACATTCGTGAATGCTCGGCGTCGACGATGAAAAGTACCCCGGCGCTGTATATATATATATATATATATATATATATATATATATATACAGCTGGCTCTTGCTCCCTCGAAGAATGCACCTTGCACTCAGGTATCCTCCGGCACCCGGTGCATTCGTCGTGTCGTACACAGCAGCCTGTGGCCGTTTCACCGTGGTCTTTCTGTGTCTATATATATATATATATATATACATGTACCTCTGACGCGGATATGAGACCAGCAGCTTTTCGTCTCGTTGTTCTCCCTCCTTTCCCACTTGACGGACGAATCTCTTTCGACTATAATCTTGAAAAAAAAAAGATTTATCCTGTGTTCAACTTCATGGGACGTTTCTCGCAAATCTGGCGATCGATGCGGGGCCTATTAAAGTTGCCTGTGAAATATCAAACGTTCCGGAAATTGTACTCGCTAAATTAACTCAATACTATAGTACATTTGAAATTAAAGGCAACGACATCGATAATACTTCTGAAAAAAAAAATGTAAAAATGATACGAGGTCTTTAAAGCCGAATATTTGGCATTTAAATTTCCGCGATTCAAAGAGGTAGCACCGACACAAGTCTTATTATTCCCCGACCTACTATAGTCAAGTATTATATATACGAATGAATTTCCTGCATAGCCAAGCGCAAAATTTTCGTAACACTGCACGTAACATGATTTGTAGGCCTAGAATATGTGTACCCACATCATCAAAGAAAAGCCCTCCACTTCTCCGCCCTTCTGATTATTACTACTACTATTATTATTATTATTATTATTGTTGTTATTATTATTATTAATACCTGACTCGGACCTACCTCCGCGTTCTTTTAATGGCCCGTATGTATCGAGACCTTCTTTCTCTCCCTGCGCATAACTTCCTCTTCCTTCGCGCCGGGGCCCCCGTCTCTTTGTTCCCCACTATTCTTTTTTTTTCGTCCTCGTACCGGAGTTTGCTTTCCTCTCCGCGTTCCAATCTCGCCCGTTTCTCGCTTCATTCCGCTCTCGGGCCCAAAGCCACCCGGATTCCACGTTCTTCTCTTTATACATATGCCGTCACAGTTGCACACACGGTGATCGCACAGCTGCAGTCCGAGAAGTAAGACAGGCTATATAATCCAGGACCGCGAGGGCGCGCGCGCCTCGGAGAGTCCTCTCTGGCATCATAGCGATCCAAATAAAAGTCAGAGGAGGGAACGCGATCGAGAGCTCTCTGTGGCGAGCAGGTGATAGAAACACATATGGCGTGTGTGGACCTCACGCCGTTATCCACCTTCTTCCCTACTTATTCTTCATATACCACCCAACTATATACTTCTTATAAATACATACACGCACGCACACGGACACCCATACAACTCTAACTCCGCTGTTGCTATAGCTATAGCCTGCACTTTAAACCCGAAGAGATCAACGAACGATTATCATCGGATTTAGAGGTTTAACTCATCCCCTTCGTTTTATACCTTCCAAGTCGGACTTTGACTCGACGTTATGGAGGATGAAAAAGAGAAGAAAAAAAATCGCATATCTCAATCGAACCGTTGTATCGGTGACGACACACTATATAGGGCTATTATGTATATACATCGTTGAAATATATAATATGGAAGTTTATATTCTGTTGTTGGAATATTAAAAGTTGCACGAGGCTTATATTATCTCTGGATGGGGAATTGAAAAAGCAAAAGTCTTTTGAATTCTGTGGAATGTTGCCCACGGTGGAAAGACGCGACTCTTTCGCGTGTTCATTATTCTGCAATTATTCGATAAGGCTTGAACTTGTGCGATTTAATTTTTAATCGACAGATGATGATTTGTTTATTTTTGCGTTTATTTTGATTTTTGATGCGTGAAAAATAACAATCATTATGACGTAATTTCAAATATATCTCGGATGGGTAGTTTTCCAATATTTTTAATTCCGAAAGTGGGGGGGGAGAAAAATAAAAGATTACCGGGTATACCGTGGGAATTGGAGTAAGCAAGATCTGCACATATATTTGCTGCTATATTCGATAGAAAAGTTCGATTTATCAGCTAAATTTCCACTGTACTGGCAAACACCGTTATAATATGCCACCGGATGTGCTCGTTTCTCGATTTGATCCGCGACGTCGATCGCAAGCTCGCGTCGTCGATGATAAGACGCTCGAAGCGACATGAACGAATCGATGGATATGAGGCTATCTATACATTTTTTTTTTTTTTTTACTTTTATCGTCTGTTGCTCCAGCCACGATTTATGTGCATGCGGAGTGTATACAGCGAAGAGAGGAAGAGAAAAGAGAGGTTTAAGGATGAGATGGGAAAAATTATGGGACAGGGTTGTCGTTTGGGAAATGAAAAAATCTTTGACGAGAGAAGGAAATAAATTGTTAGATTGTCGTGAAACATTCGTCGTTCGAGAATCTTCGATGTTCCATGCATTTTAAGTCCGGGTCACGCGATTTTATTTTATTCGCTTATCGCAACTCTTTTCTGAATAACATATAATACAGCGCACTGTATTGCAATCTCAAAGGGGATTGGAGAATAAATATGCGCATCATTGCGATTAGATTTTTTTTTTTTCTTATCAATGCATTCCGATAAAGATGTCCACATTAGCCAAGGCATTTATTATGTCTTTGTTATTTTGTCTCTCATCGAGACGAACCGATATTCTTCAATCGAATTTCGCCTTGAGCCACGAGAGAAGCCCAATGCTCCTGTTTGCACGATTTCGATCGTAAAAAAAAAGATTTAACGAACAATATAAAGATCGATATATATACTCGTATTGGCAACCGATATTTAACGGTAATTATTGTACCGCGAAAAGAATGTCAGCCAAGAGGAGGTCAATGGAGAAAAAAAAGTCTCGAAGCTCTCTCACAAATGCCATCCGGGTTCTAGGGTGCGGTATGTTATGTGCAACGTTTATTGTCCTTGTGCAACAAACGCGTGTAGAGATTCAGCGCCTCCGCGAGAGCTCTCGCGATGTCAGATGGTCATGGCTCATTAGCGCGATAAAAACTCTCTCGCTGCGATAAAGTTTTGCCCCTCCCGCAAACATCGAGAGAGGCAACTTTGTGCATCGCCGTCGCTTTCTTTTTTTCCTTCTTGGCAAAAGCTTCTCACGAACTCCGTAGCAAATACTTCAAGTGTACATTAATGGCAGCTATTACCGTTTAGCTCGAGGAGCTTTTCGCGCAACTCTCTCTCGCTCTCTCTCTCTCTCTCTTGCTCCAGCTCTTCAGGCTGCGACGACAAGAGCGAGAAAAAAATCGCTTTTTTTTCAAACTTTCACGCTGAAATTACCAACAGGACGGGAGAAAAAAAAAGTTTTGCTCTATTGCGTAAGTTCATTTTCGTTAATGTAACGCGATTGACAATCATCTCGTTGAATCAAAGACGAATTTAGACAGCGCGGATCGCATAATTTATGTCGGAGATATTTCATTGAAGCATACATGAATTATACGTGGGTATATTAATTGTAATGCGAAGTCATTTTGGAGAGTAAGTATAAGAGAGTTGCAAGGGAAATTGAAAAATTGCAATCGCGTGGCGAGACGCTCTCGTTTAAAGCAATTTACGTATATCGTCCTCATGGACGACGTAATATCCCAACCCACATGCGTCTTCCCAGCGAAATTACGGAGTTAAATATGCGTTCGAACTTTTCACGTGTCGATGCGTTCCACTTTTTACGCTGCTCGTCGCGTCTTTAGGGAAGTCTCACAGGCAATTCTTATATTGCGATATTTCAAATGGGATTCTCAAAGCGCCGAGCTCTCGTCTCTTCTCCCCCTCGTAAATGTCTCGGGGCGTATACGTGAACGAATACATGGATCGATTTCTGGCAAACAAAAGGCCGCGATCCATTGGATTTAAGACTCAAAGTTCCGCGCGTCTCCAGGGCTCTTTCGTGCCCTTTCGGTAATCAAAATGTATCGTATGCACCTATACCAAAAGATTCAAGACTCATCGGGTAAATTCGACCTCGAGACTCATCACATTCTCCACCCCCCCCCCCCGAGTCTTCGAAAGATTGTAAATGGGGACGAGGGATGATTCACGAGATGGCAAACACGATGATTTCATCCCCGAACTGTATATCGCACATATAGACAGACACGAGAGCATTTTTTCTCGTTGCCCTGGTATAGTTCAAAGCTGTGGCTAGCTTTAATCTTTATAGTCACATGATTTTGTTTATCAGAGCCTCATTGCACGCACGTTCTCGTTCTTCAACGTCATCATCACGTACTTCAAAAACGACCTTATGCCATGTAATATACGCATCAACGTTCATGCATTTTGCTTGAGGGGGATGACAATGAAGGAACCGGATGTCGGGCTAAACTGTAACTTCCGGGAGTCTACAGCATCGTTGCCCTACAAAATTTCCAGTGACGAGGTCTCGTGTGACATTAAATCATAAATTTAAATTGATTAATTCATTTTTCTCCGTTCATTCCCCCACCGTCTTTGGTTCATTCCTTTCGGAAAAAAGCACCAAATTCGAAAAATATTTTATTGAACTTCTAAAAAAAAAAAAATATTTTCTTCAAAATTTCCTCCGTCCCTAAATCAGCGAATCGCGATGAAACAGTTTCGAAATGAACGATGAAAAATCAAAAGTCGAGTCAATCTTCGTGACATTTTACTTCGGGAAACATTTCCGGACTGACGATCTCGCGAAAATTGAAGTTTTTCGGATTTAAATTGTCCCAAAACGTTTTGCGTGATCAGTCGAGAATGAGCGCTGGGAAAAAAAAAGTTAAAACTATCCGTGAATATTTTCTCCCGTTGTATATGGAAAATGGCTGGATTATTTTCCCATGGAAAATTAATCAGCGAGTAAACCGCGTCCAACCGCATTCGTCGCGGAGACCTGTGGGGTTGGCGCTTATCAGCAAACGTTTGTACACACACGCACAGTGTTGGGTATAATATAATAACTTGTAGTTATTCGTGTTCGCGTGTATTTTTATGCTGTATAGTTGAGATATCACCCAAACTATGTATACGAATGCCTTGAAGCTTGAATGGCGCTGAGAGAAGAAAAACGAGATATGGGTGAGAGAGAGAGAGAGCGCCAGACAGGGAGCATTGAACAAAACGTGTGTGCTCGCGCAGAGTATGAGTCAAGCGTGTGAGTTTGCTTAGCAACGCCCATACGGATTCGTTCATGTACCCGTAGGCAACGAGAATCGACGACGAAAATCTCGTGGTCCATGAAGTATCCTCGTGGATTCTTCATTTTCTCTCTATCTCTCTCTGTCCTTATTTCTCTCTCTCTCTCTCTCTCTCATCGCAATCTTTTCTTCCTCTCGCTCCGCTTGGTCTCTTCGTTCTCACGACGAAAATAGAGCAAACCGCGGACACGGGGTTGCATGCAATAAAAAAAAAAAAGAATAAAGAACTGGGAAAGCGATACACGACGATGATCTCGCGGAGGAAGAAAAAGTCCGGACCGTACCGCGGGGGCTTATTCAGGGAGAATTGAACTTTGGTTTTATACTTCGACGTGTGTGCGTTTCCGCGGCAAACGATTGCTGAGATGCCACACATGTGCGATACTCCCTCTTTTTGTTCCTGTACATATCTCGCTCTGTATTTATCATAGTTTTATTTTTTTCGTTTTTCCGTTTTCTGCCTCATCCCTATACTCCCCTCGGATTTCTCTCGGCTCGATCTTGAATCGAATCATACGCGCGTATGCGTTCATATTTGTTCCAGCAGTTATATTGGTATGCCATAGGGGTAGCATGTGTCGAGTCTATATTATCTGTGATGGAATTCCGAATATTTCGCAGCCTTTCAACCTCTTCTTATTCGATAGAGAGAGCAGAGAGCACAGAGTCTTCGTATTCGCGCGATCGCCTTTTGAAACAATCTCTGATTGTGGACTTTCA
This sequence comes from Rhorus exstirpatorius, assembly GCA_963564615.1. NCBI lineage: Eukaryota > Metazoa > Arthropoda > Insecta > Hymenoptera > Ichneumonidae > Rhorus > Rhorus exstirpatorius. Next base: position 5,086,996 of record OY751313.1, read on the forward strand.
TATTCGTTTCCGGTGGACCAATTTAACGAAAAATTTCGCCAAGAATTCTCATATTTCATAGTCCGCAAATTATTTGAATTCGGGCGATCAAAGAAAATTCTGGAATTAATCTTCGTCGTTCAGCTCTTTATCTCGTTCATATCCCTCGCATTTTATATGATCGTCATTCTCTCTTCCTCTCATTCTCGCTTTTGAGATTCGTTTATCATGCGATGTAATTTTTATTAACAGAAAACTCAATATCCTTCCCACCCCGAGAATGGCTGATCCCTCTGTCTTTGCTCTTTCGTTTATATCTTCGTCTCTCTCTCTCTCACTCTCTCTCTCTCTTTCTCTCTCTCTCTCTCTCTCTCTCTCTCTCTCTCTCTCTCTCTCTCTCTCTCTCTCTCTCTCTCTCTCTCTCTCTCTCTCTGTGCGCACACGACAGACGAGGGGCGCCAAGATTTTACAAAAGTTCTTCTTTTCGGCGAGAAAAAGAGGTAGAAAAAAATAAGTTTGCCTCTTTCCTTTTCCCGCATGCGTCGCAAAATATGGGCTGACATGTGCAGTCTCAAGAATGCACATTTAGCGTGTATGTAACCCCACGCGCGCCCCGAGCCTTATTAGCATAACTCGGCCCGCGTCTTGCAATTAAGTCGTTCTTCCTTATTTCTCGTGAATCCCTCCTCCTGAAAGTTTACGTCGAGAGTGCCTGTTTCCGGCCACACCACGCTGCTCTGACTCGACACCATATACACGCACACATGCCACTAAATATCGCAAGTATAGACGTAGGATTGCGGGATATCTTTGTTGAAGCTTCGTCATTTTGCTCCTCTCGGTGCGCCTCTTTGACAGAGAGCGCGCATCTCGGAATCTTTTCATAGTTTCGTCGAACTTTTTGGCCAATGTATGCGACGAGGCCAGGATGGAGATGGGCCTGTTGGGAAAATCTATATCGAGGCAAACAAGATTTGGTGGTATTCGCGTGTACGCAAGAAAATTGAATACAATTTGATGAAACAAAGTGTATCTTCGTTCTGTCGTGTATATATATCGATGCAAAATATCGATGGAGTCGGATATGCAGTGTGGGACAGGAAAATAAAAACGTGAACTTTACATTCGAAATATACCAATGGAGATCTGTGAATCCCGTACAGCGAGCGCGGCAGTTTGTAATCGGACGGTTATGACGCACCGTTCCTTTGCTGTACAAATACTTTTTTTTTTTTTTTTTAACGTAAAAATTCGAGAGTCGCTCCATCAGCGACGCCATTCCGAATGGGTTTTGGAAAACGATATGAACGATAAAATATTACACTCGGCGGCGACAACCGCGAGAGGGATGCATGGCTTCGGGCACATATATCTTATCGTTTGTTCAAAGTAAATGACGTATTTACCTCGTCGACCGATAAAGATATACCTAATATAACATATTTTTTTTTTGTCAATCTTTAATTATTTGTCTTTCTTTTTTTTTTTTATTTTTATTGCACCATAGAATCGGTTCTCGCGACTCGTCACTCTGACATCCGGTATTGTTTCTCAGCAAACACTGTCGTGCCACAGGCTAAAATAAAAATTTTTGTGAATTACATTAATTTATCGCTTGATTGAAATTAATTTAATCGATGTATGGTAAAATACGTAAGCCAATTTTGATTGTTTGGTGGAATAATAATAATTATTATTACACGTTCCGAATGATTGCTATGAATTCGATTCCTACTGGTGAGTTTCGATATCGAAGACACTCGTTTCGATGCAATTTTATGCTAATGATTTCATTTCAGAGCTCGACAAAGTACCTGAAAGTTCTGGAAGTACAAAGTACCGTAAATACTTGAAGTACTCATGTATTTCAAGTACCAAGTACCGTAAATACTTGAAGTACCAAGTATTGGGTACTTAAAGTACTAAATATTTGAAGTACTTGAGGTATCGAGTACTTGAAAAACGTCAAGTATCAAGTACCGTATATACTTGAAGTACCAAGTATTGAGTACTTGAAGTACTAAATATTTGAAGTACTTGAGGTATTGAGTACTTGAAATACGTCAAGTATCAAGTACCGTAAATACTTTAAGTACCAAGTACTGAGTACTTGAAGTATCGAGTACTTGAAATACGTCAAGTATCAAGCATCAAATACTTTTAAAATTTTCAGGTATACATCTCGTAAGTTCTAGTACTTACATTTGATTTCTTACGTGCTCTTCAAAAACATTTGATTTTTATTCGAGTACATTTTGTATCAAAACATATTTTCACATTGTACAGTTCACTCAGGGTAGGCGGATTGGAATTAGAAATGGTTAAAAACGGAGCGATGCATTGACAATGACACCGTAACTATACCGTAGCTTGAGCCTTTGAACGGTCATTCCATGCGATCTTTACCAAAGATGGCGCAGAACGTTCCTCAATTGTATATTCAAAGGCGTTATACGTGCAACCATTCGCAAGACGCATTCAAAAGTACTTCATACTTGGTACTTAAAAAAGTACTTGAAGTACAGGAAAGTACTTCAAATTTTAAGTACAAATACTTAAAGTACAGTTCGAGTACTTGGAAATTTGAGTAGAATACTTGAAATACTTTTTAAGTACTTTGTACTTCAAGTACTGTACTTCCAGTACATCGCAAGTACCGGGTACTCGAAGTACTAGCTCTGTTTCAGTCAATCTCTCGAAACTCACGGAATGGTTTTTCTTTTTCTTTACTTTTATGAGCTCGATCGGAGAATATAATATTACAGTGAGCGAGGTATTATAAATAGGAAGAGCTCAATTCCAGACTAAAATTTTCATTAGAATCGTCCGAGAGGCGCATTCGAAAAAAAAAAGTCCCTCGACCACCCACGGTTTCGTTGCAGCTCATTGTTACCAGGGAAAAGTGTTTGTCCGCGTTTCTTCCACAAAAACGTGCGTAACTAAATTTCCAAGAATTCCTACGAAATATCATTCTCTAAAAAATATAATATATATATTACAATGCTATTTGACGATTCGTCATCACGAAGCGTTGGTTTTTGTCGACCTGGTATAGCGTCACATTCGTTCCAATAACGTTAGTTTCATTGTGCGAGACATCCTACATCGTATAGACAAATGTTCCGGTGATTCTCGAGAATTTTAAACCAAAAAATGCACTCCAGTACAAAGAAAACTCGACCACACAAATCGAATAACTTTCAGGTCGTGACCGAAATATATTTCGTTAAAAATGTCACACACATATATATATACGTCGCATTCCACGTCAACTCAGCCACCCCGTTTTTTTTATTGTCTCGAAAAAATTATTCAGTATGGGCAATTCAAAGGACAATATATCCATGACATTTTACCAAAATTTCATCCCCCCACTATTGCTGGTTCTCGAGATAATGATTAATGAAGTCTCAATTTTGTAAAAATCATAACTTCGTAACTACTGATCGGATTTAAACGATTAAAAAACGAATCTTTTTTATTTTTTTTGCCCTTTTCGAAAAAAAATATGTCATCATCGGATAAAAGCTTATTAGACAGTTTTCGGGGTAAATTAACAAAAAACAATTTTTTCCTCGTCACTGATGCCTTGTTCCATTTTGAAAAAATTCTGCGGAGTTGTGTATTGCCTCCCTCTATCAGAAAAAAAAATACTGAGTAGAATTTCGATTGGCCCTTTCGTGGAAAAAAAAAAAAATCAAAAAATTTTCCCGAAAACTGTCTAATGAACTTTTCTCCAATGACGGCATATTTTTTTTCAAAAAGGGCGAAAAAAATAAAAAAGATTCTTTTTTTAGTCGTTAAAATCCGATCAGTCGTTACGAAGTTATGATTTTCACAAAATTGAGAATTTATTAATCATTATCTCGAGAACCAACAATAGTGGGGCGATGAAATTTTGGTAAAATGTCATGGATATATTGTCCTTTGAAATGCCCATACTGAATAATTTTTTCGAGACCAAAAAAAAAACGGGGTGGCTGAGTTGACGTGGCTGCGTTGACGTGTCGTATTCCACGTTAATTCATCAGCCACCCCGTTTTTTTTTGTCTCGAAAAAATTATTCAGTATAGGCATTTCAAAGTACAATATATCCATGACATTTTACCAAAATTTCATCCCCCCACTATTGTTGGTTCTCGATATAATGATTAATAAATTCTCAATTTTGTAAAAATCATAACTTCGTAACGGCTGATCGGATTTTCACGATTAAAAAACGAATCTTTTTTATTTTTTTTACCCTTTTTGAAAAAAAATATGCCGTCATTGGAGAAAAGTTCATTAGACAGTTTTCGGGGGAATTTTTCGATTTTTTTTTTTTCCACGAAAGGGCCAATCGGAATTCTACTCAGTATTTTTTTTTATGAAAGAGGGAGACAATACACAACTCCGCAGGATTTTTTCAAAATGGAACAAGGCATCAGTGAAGAGGGAAAAATTGTTTTTTGTTAATTTACTCCGAAAAATGTCTAATGAGCTTTTATCCGATGATGACATATTTTTTTTCGAAAAAAGCAAAAAAAATAAAAAAGATTCTTTTTTTAATCGTTTAAATGCGATCAGTAGTTACGAAGTTATGATTTTTACAAAATTGATACTTCATTAATCATTATCTCGAGAACCAACAATAGTGGGGGGATGAAATTTTGGTAAAATGTCATGGATATATTGTCCTTTGAAATGCCCATACTGAATAATTTTTTCGAGACAATAAAAAAAACGGGGTGGCTGAGTTGACGTGGAATGTCCCATACATATGTAATATGTACAATATGCAGATATACGTTGAACCGTGGCTACGATCGTTGAAAATTTATTTCATCCCGCGCGTAATAATTTGTCCGTGGTCACGAAAACGTTCGACGGTCAAGTCTCTGCATATATGCAATATCCGTCTCATCGAAAATATAATACAATTGCGTCATATGCGTATCCGCTCGTGATGGCGATCGAGAGCCTCTGATTGCGAAATATATATACTCGTCGAGGCGATACGACGAGAGAGTTTGACCCGAGTGCGAGAGAGATAATTGTTGAAAATGATTTCTTGAAAAAGAAAAAAGAAATAAAACAAACTTTTGCTTTGCCCAAAATGTCAACCGTTTGTGGGTGATGTTACAGCAATGGAATTTATTTATCGATCGATTCGTATATCGCGTAATTTGCAAAATGAATCGTCAGCCTTGCCAAAGCCCAAGTTTTTGCACTTTAATATTATTTAAAAGCGCTTCGTTGTCTTTTCATATTTCCACTTTTGTACCGAATGAATATTCCGAGGCTTAAATTCGATATTCCGATTTTTACATGTCTTTCCATTTTTTCTTTTTGTTTTTTTTTTTTTTTTATGTGTGGCGTCGAGACGCTGCAGTGCCTCTCGATATATATATATGAATAAATTCTCGACCATTTGACTGTTCGAGCTCGATATATCCACGCGCCGATTTTCCAATGAAAAGAGCTTTTGCACCGACTCACGCGGCAATCGGTCGAGTGTGCCCGTCAGCTGTGACGGCAAAATCGTCCGGTTTGTTCAACGAGTCGGGTATAATATCCGTTGACCGGTGCGTATGTTGGGAAATTCGATTTTTCATCTCCCTCCCGCTTCATAGCTATGGCTCTCACACATTGGAATGTTCCATCACGCACGCTCTCTCACTCTCTCGTATATGTAATATATACGATCGAATCGTCGGGGCTCGTCGAGAATTCCCACCGTGTTCCGGCTCGAACGAAAAAGTAATTCAACTTTGGCTTATCACGGTTCGTTAAAAATATACAGCGATATACCTCGTTATAAAATTATATTTAAAAAAAAAACAGTATTTTTTCATGAACGTTTCACTATGCTACACTGGACATCCGTTGATGTCAAATATATTTGCAGATATAAATATTTCATGGGAATGCGATCAACACACGCTTTGAGCATTTTACATTTATGAAAATTCCCCCTTTTTTTCAATCATAAGTGAAGTTATTTGAAAAAGGAAAAGTATCCTTGATTGGAACTCTTGAAATGTAGTCAGATAGATGCGTTTTATCGTTCAAAGTGATATTAGAGGATCTGTATAGGTACCCGGACAAAAATCGTTCAGATCTACGTAGATCTGATTTAGATCTATCAATCTGATATTATGTTCGAATACTTTTGCTCCTTAGATCATCGCTTATCTACTTAAATCTCAGTAGGCTTACTCAAAACTTAGAAGGCCTAACGGAGATCCAGGTTACGTCTAATTGAGATCTAGTTAGATCTAATTGAGATCTGGGTAGGTCTAATTAAGATCTACGTAGATCTAATTGACATCCCAGGTAAGTCTACGATTTCCCTTTATATAACAAATCTGTCGAAAATCGGAAAAGGAGTAGACTTCCTATCAAACTTTTACCCTTTTATGATCAATTTTAAGCTCCATTTGCAGCAATAACTGAATAAAAACAAAAAAAAAAATAGACGCGGTCTAAGCGAAGCTTTCAGCGTTCCAGTGCAGACTACTGTTCGTCGATCAATAACCAATTCGTATTTATCCAATTCCGCTTTTCTTTGCTCATCGTCTTGTCAGTGCATTGTATCTTAATTGCATTGCCCGAACTACTTGTCTCAGCTGTGTGCACTCAGTTATCCGTTACGGAGCAAACACACACACACGCGGACAGCAATGCCTTTTCTTCCCTGAAGTGCCTCGAGGCACTCGCGATTGGCACTAATCGACGAGCGTGTACCTAACGCGAACAGACGTCTTTCATTCCTATATACGAGACACACGTTTATCGGCGGGAGGGACGGTTGGGGGCCCTGGCACGCGCGTTCATGCACGAGATCGCGTCGTCACTTGGCGTCATTCGCTGGTGAGGGATCTTCGAAAGATGAACGAGCGAGAAACTACTTTATCGTCTTCGACAGCTCACTTATACTCGGGCTACCGATAAACGATTAACACCGCTGCCTTCCGTATTGCTCCCTTTTACTCCGTTCATTCTCGTGTACAAGTATATTAACCCAGAAAAACATTTAAAAAAAAAATGATAGTAAAAGACCCGACTAAGCAAAGAAAACTGTTGACCAATTTTTTTCCACAATTGCTTTTTGATCAATGATAAATTGGTCTGAAACTCTTAGACCCGCATGGATGATCCAACGATTTTAATCATCATTGATCGACTTTATTGTCGCATCACCCTCTGATGCTTTGACATGTTTTCCGCATAAAACGAGAGCAGCCCAATACAAACTCTCGGTACGATAAATTGCTACGCAGGCAAATGACCCGTCGTTAATTGTACCAAAGTTCATCGACCATGCACGTTCTCCAGCCTTCGCTGCTTCTGCTCTGTTCCCTATATTTAGAGAATGCACACCGGACGTTGTTGCCCCCCCTTGATCGTCGTTTTAACAGCGCACACCCGTTCGTTAAATGCCGCGAAGCTCCTTCTAAACTTGAAACGCAAACAATGAATGCCCGATGGGTTATATTACGCGAGAAATAGATTTTTGAAAGATCGAAAGCCACCAGAGACGAAGCGCCAAACATACATGCTTCATGTTGACTCGATGGTCGGTCCAGCCAGTGGAATTTCATTCGATTCAATGTAAAATAGCTCCGCGTTCGTAGCGTCTTCACTGCTATCGCTATGGCAAGAAGTATAGGATTATAGAGTATTGGATAGTATAGTCGCTAGCCCTAAGAAGAGTATGTACACTTACAAATGTACATAGAAGACGAAGGGTTCAAAAACAAATCGACGCGGGGAAACCCATAGTAATCATAAACATAAATAGCCGACTCGATACCTGGCATAGGCAAAGAACGAACCAAGAGTTCTTTCTCCTTTGGTGACAATGATCTTTAGAGTTTGGTCTCGTAGAAATATTTGAACAGTACAGACGGTCCTTCCTCATGAGAAAATAAAGAGTTGAATAATCAAATTATAATTGTATTTTACATTATTTATATTCCCATTTCCAATATAGAGCCTGGGTTAGAGTTACAAATTGACCACCCAACGGCTATTCCTATCATTTGGAATGTTCCACGGTAAATTTCTAGCGTTGAAGACATCGTTGCAACTATTCTTTCGATATCCTTTTGTGCCCTGACTATAATTCATTTCTCCAGGTAGACAGATAGAAATGGACTTGAGGCAATCAGTGTATCCGTAGGTTAAGTGACCTACAACTGTATTGTTAATCCCGTATGGCTGGTCCGCGGCCATTCGTATATAAATGCATGACGAAAGAGATCCAAGAAGCCAATGCTAGTTTTGATCGGTATCTCAGGAATCGTCACGCCAACACACAGTTACTTTTTAACGAGTTTTATACTCCTCGCTATATATACACACACACACACACACAGTGATTAGACGTTATATAGGTACAGAGTCGCCATAGCGTATGCGTCCCCTTCAATGTGGTTTTCATGCTAGCACGCATGGTGTCCAGTTTCTCGGATCGATGCTGAGGTTCTCCCCCATGTGCGCTCCATTCTCCAACAGCAATATAGACTCTCAACCGTATAATACTGTACGGACTGCACAAATACTGTTACTAACAGGGCTACGGTAAACTGTGGTGCTTTTGTATCCTATACACACCCTCTACTGTAGATTTTACTACATGTATTGCGTGTTGCTACCATAGATGTGTATGGTGTACAGATTCAGTGTACTGTATACGGCGGTGCCAAATGATGTGGGGTGAATTCTCTTGTACGTGACGCGCCACATTGTCGCCCGGAGTAAAACCTATCCACGTATAAAGAGATATAGTTCACCCTTTATTTGCATTTCCATCTGGTCTAGTGTGTCGTCATATACCGATGAGCCTCCTCGTCGTATGCCTCGGGGCCAAAGTTCTTTGGTTCTGGCGACGACGATGAGAGAGCAACAATTCCGCGATAGCGAATAATGCGGGGAACTATTTTATATATAAGCTGCTCCGAAGCAATCGCCGCTGTAACGATCAACCACATATATTCACGTGCCCGGCCCTGCGAGCTTCACTGGTGAGTTAACGGTGACATGAAACTCCGTCGTTAAGCCCGAGGAATGGATCTTTTATCACGAAACTTCCACAACACAATTATCCGCTCTCATGATCGTTTTGTTAGCTCCATTATTTTTCTTCCAACGATTTTTCAATTTCACACCGATCCTCTTCTTCTCATCTTATGAGAAATGGGCTTATGAGGATTTGCGAATAGGAAGGAAATAAAAAGAATGCGCATTCGTGCAAAAAATTGGAAAAATTGATTGTTATGAAAATTTGTTTAAAAAAATCAAAAACACTTGGTGGTTTTGAGCAGCGTGCGCGGTAGCTTCGACGATTACGAAGAGAATGAAAAAAAAAAAAAAAAATGGATCTTGTGACTCCTTCGGGAAGTGAAATTACAGCGGTATGCGGGCGCCCATCAATTAACTTTTGGGCCAGATGCGAAAAGAGACTTTGATTATTTTAATTTCCCGATGATCTATTTGATATTTCGTTGAAAAACTGTTTCAAAATCCCAATCTCAAAATGAACCTGTGTTCGATTAAGCTGAATTAATTGAACGAAGAAAAAGGTATTAGGCAGATGTATGTATTTCATATTTAATATCTGTCATATTTAATCCTCGATTGGCACATCATTTAATCGAGTTATCGATTGACTGCCCTCAATGTGTGTCAATGCTCGTCTATTTACAACACATTACCGCTATAATGGAACGAGAGACAAACATCTGAATGCGTGACTAATTCACGAAATATCATGATGTATAGCTGAAACACTCGGTTATATACATCGAACATATATAAGTATAATGATGCTGCGGTCTGGCGCGGTAGCTCATGAACCGAATGACAAGAACTTTTCCGTATACCACACACGAGAGATCCGAGTCGTGAAAAGAATACGTAACGAGAATATGCCATCTGTATATACGATGAGTCGTGATGTGACTCGTTTTTTTCCCCTCTATATCAAGCACGTCAGGTACACGCATCTACATATATGTGGCACCATTATAATAATACTTTAGAGCGGCGCATGCAGCAAACGGCTCAACGGAATAGCATCATCATCAGCTACATTGTCCTGCGCGACGAATTTTAACGACCCAAGAAGCAACTAAAATGCGGATTCTTCGGAATTTCTCCGTTTCAAGCTGCCTGCCTTAATACTCTCATTGAGCTCTGAGAAAATCTTTAAATTTTGTGTTGCGTTCCGCTGTAATTCGTCTTCGAAGGGTCTTCACAAGAAATAACAGCTAGGGAATTCTTTCCGATTAGGCACAGGGGGATTTATGTGAAGTCGGTAGCTATTTGTATATCTATCAGACGAGTAGGAGTAAAGCTCGACAGGAAGAACGAATTTCAGCGTCAATTAAGCAAGTAAAACTATAATGACGAGAGATGGAATAATTTAACGTTGCTGTCCTCTGCGCAATTTCCAGAATACCTTATATAGCTCTCTCTCGTGGAACAGTCGACACGTTAAGTGTCTGAGTCAGCCGATCGTTTGCCCCTAACATCATTTGACCCGGTTGAATTTGTAGACGCCTTCTGATGGAACAAATGGTGGAACAAAAGTTGACTCAATATTTTATGTTTATACTTGTATATGGATCATTCGTTGTTTCACGCAAGAGAGCAAAAGTTCGATATATAGTTTCGTTTTGCTTTACACGTGAGCTTCGAGATCTGTCACACACGTGATAGATGCATACAGATCAATCGATATATCCAAGAATAGGGCTATGCTTTGCTTCCTGGTCTACCGGTGCACAAGTTGTTCGCGGAAACGGTGGTCTTGCGCAACCCCTGGTGTGTCGTGAGAGGATAGGGTAATGCAATATAACACGTGGAAGAGGGTGTTTCCCTGGCAACCCTGCGTCTTTCTCATCCCCCTGTCGCTTTTTAGCCCTCGGCCCCTCTCGTTCATTTCCCCCCCCCCCCCTATCCATGTCCCGTATATGCGTCTTGCCACTGCGGATAGAAGGACCTCGTATACAAGTTAAGAACTCCGGACCATCGGTGCCCTCATAACTTTCGTTAAAAAATCTTCCCGTACACCCTTTGCTTATCTTCATTTTATTCTGCAGTTATTCCACGATCTTTATCCCGTTCTTTGAATGTTTATGAGCTCTTGCGAATGCTTTTACCCTATGAAAATTATCATCGAGACGAAGGAAAATGAGGCTCCAACTGTATATTGCAAACTGCGACTTGGAATATGATTTTTAAATGTGCACTACTATCTGAAATTCCAACTCTGCAAAATTCTAGCCTGTTATATTACCGCCTCATCCCCTCAGAGCCTCCAACAAAAGAATTTGGAAAAACTGTGAAAATATTCATATCGTTTCGTGAGGCTGACGGCGGAGCTTCGGATCATGACGAATTAAACGCTCGAGCCTCCCTATCGCTATAGAGTCTCGAAGATATTCATCGTCTTTGGCAATTTTCATTGCTAGGAAGCCAGAGGCAAGGAAAAGACATTGAATGAGAAACGTATATAGCGGGAGAAGCGTCTTGATATAACGTAAGCCGCGGGCACCGGATCGTCCGGCATATATAACGATCTTACCGCGAAATCCCATTAAATATTTACTGCCGGGAAAATTATCCGGTCGAGCGTCTTTCCGCTCGTATTTATATGTACACCTTTACCCACCGTAACGAAGACCGTCCTTAAATAACTCCTGAGATGTTCATGGGGCTAATTCTCAGGAAGCGCAGGGATTAACCATAATATCCTTATAAAATCTATCCGTCATACGATTTCAGAAAGCCGTGCAGCAAAATCTTTACGTTCTCAATGGAAAACTGACCGTTTTGTTTGGTCCAATGTCCGGAATCTTTTTGCTTGCGTTATAGCGCAATATAGCTCGAGCAGTCCGTTCTTGAGTAGGTCCGTTCATAAACTTTCATGTGACGTTTACAGGTCTTGCTTGGCTTTTATTCCCCCCGAAAAATGCCGGAATTCAAAGCTATATAAATCGATCGGCAAAAATTTTTTTCTCAAGATCTTCTTACCCGACCATTATAGATATTTATCCTGCAGTTTGCACGGCAGTGAATTCCAAACAGGTATTGTTCCTTTAATCTCTCGAGAGGTTGAGGGTCCATGCACTTTACTCGTCTCATGATGTAAATAATGGAAATGTCTGTAGCAGACAACAGACGTTCGTCTGGGCTTTAAACCGAAGAGACGGTGAGACCAATGAGAAAAGTGTAAGCAGTATAATACGTTGCTTCCTGCTACCGCGGTATAGTTACATACCGTAAAAGCGCCTAGCGGAAGATTTTCCGGAAAGGCCCTGTGCAAACCGACCACCAAAATACATCAATTTCGTCTCCTCTCTCGCAAATATTTGATATCCCGTCGAGCTTATACCATTAATTTCCCGCCTCTCCATCGTCTCTTGCTCTCGCGCATCACCGCTTTCCCAACTCAACGTGTACATCTTCGCTTGCTCTTGTTTTCAATTTCTCCAAGACGAGAGCTTTGTACCCTCCCCCCTCGAATCCTTCCCGCGCGCGCAAAACAAACCCTAACGGTAGCTTCCTCGCTATTCTTCGACCCCATCCTCGCGCAGACACTTTTGTATAATACACGTGCTTCATGGAATCACGATGCGAAGCTTGCGATGCTCTATATAATATAATAAGGGCGACATTTTTGTTCCCGTGGCGCATTGCTGGGAATACATTTTGCTTGAAAAAAAATAGAAATAATTACAGCCAACCCAATTTAAGTTCAATATTTTCATCAATCGTGATTGCTAGCTGGAATTTTTTAAGGTTGGATTATCTCTGACAGTCGCGCTTCTTTAATGACACTGAAATTGATGAATCTTTTGATTTGATTACTCATTTTCGACTTCTGCTCAACCGTGCGCTATATGCGTGACGCAGTCTCTCACGCCAATCTGCGTATCGCGATATCACGGTAACGAGAGAGCGCGCGGAAGAATCTTTAGGACCATTATAATGTAACTATAGGTTGACGAGATCACGGGAGGATGGTTTATTCGCGAGAGCGCTCATGCGACGATATATATCGTGTTTGATATTCTCGCTGCCGTCAACGGTAACGATGAGCATATGTGCTCTGTCATTGTGCAGTTTCGGTTGCGGGGGGAACCCGGTAGACATGCATAAATATATATATATATATATATATATATATATATATATATATATATATATTTACAACAAATGTAGGATCGCATATTCCGACGTGTGGGGAAAATTTTTTTATTTTGATTAAATACATGAACGATCTCGTCGCGCGCGCGACAGTAGGAAATGGTTGAGCGCGGATTCGTCCGAGCGTTATTCTCTGGGAGGGGGGTAAATTCACGCGCCGACGAATTTCACGTCGGCCGAGCGTTTTTGAATGCGACTCATGCCCTACATCCATCGATAATTGTCAATCTGGATGCCATGAGGGAAACTGACGAATTCGCTGTACATACACACACATATATGTGGTGTTACATATAAATGGAGTTTAGTGGTCGCGAGCGTTTTGATACAGGAAATTGTGAAATTTCCAACGTAACGGAATTTTCCGTAAATCGGCAATTTACACATGTACATGTGTATGATGTATATATTGCAAATATATCGCTACATTTGTGAATGTAGCCAGGAAATGAGATACTCAGCCGCGCGCTAGATTCCGATTAATTTATAGCTCTCTGTTGCGACGAAAAAGCAACTGAAAATATTCTCAACTGTAGGATCTACATATGTAGTTTCACTGGAGGGACTCCATAGAATCATTTATTCAAGAATTAGTTGCAAACTTAGGTCTAGATATTGTTTTATCGTCGTCTGTAACGATCATCGAGTCAATCGATAATTTTAGGCAAATAAAAATGAATATGAAACTATGGAAAATGTGGTCAAGTATAATAGGCCCGCTCTCTCTCTCTCTCCGATATATGTAAATCATTCCTACCCTTCTCGGAAAAAAGAAACTAAAAAAATGATTCTCGCGGCTCTATCGGGGAAGATAATCGGTGGTGTTGCCTGCAGCTTCGTCGATTGGCATCCTCAAAAATATAGCAAATCGATGGGAAATCGAATTCCCGGTTTAGCAAAATATTGGTCGGGGAAGGAAGGATGCCCCTTGAAGGAAATTGGCACCATCAGAGGGCTCTCCCGTCTCGATCGTATCCCTCCCCGGTTTGAATCTTTCGGCTGGTTGGGTAGACCCATAACCACGAGGCTACGAAACGCCGGACGAATCTTCGTGTGGCGGGAAGAAGCTTTTGCCCGTCGCTAATCGAATCCAAGCACATTCTGCGACGCCCCTCAACTCTCGTGAGTAGCTACAGAAGCGTATACCGCGAGGGGTAGTCTTCCCGTGGCACCCCTCTCGAAATTGGTTCAAATTTTTCGGATCTTTTCCGGGGAAGCTCGAAGACCTCTCTTCGCGAGCCTCTCTCTCTCTCTCTCTCTTTGCGGAGTAGCATCTCGGGTCTAGAATTTCTCAAATAATCAAGCAAGCGTTAGCAAGACTCGATAAATAGAGGGTCTCTCTCTCTCTGCTTTCCAGCTGAATATTAACCAATGTAAAGCGACGAGAGAGAACGAGAGTTGGAAAGTTTTGACGCGCGCTAGAAGTCTGGCCTCTCTGCTGGCCAAATTAATTGCGTGCGACAAATCATGAAGGGCCTTTGATCGTCCAGCTGGAATTTAACTCGCGGCAAAAAAAGGGGTGAAAGCGCGAGTAACGCCGACTCGAGAACTCCTCCCAGTAGTGGTTTTTCCACACGCGAATATTTTTCCATATATTGTACGCATATATATACCCGCGTGATAGACGCCACATCATTTTTTCCTACCTCTTTCAACCATACGTAACTTTGCTTCGTCTTTGGTTTTTTTTTTTTTTTTTTTTTTTCCATTTCTTTTCAACCATCAACGGAAATACCCTCGGGGCAGCAGTTCTCTCTGGTACCTTAACGCTGTAGGATCGTGTGAAGTTTATTTTTTTTTTTTACAAAATTAGACCCAGCAACTTGGCAAATTTCATGCTTTGCCGCGAATTAAAATGTGGCAATGTCGGCCAAAGTTGTATGCTCGAAAGAATGTTTAAAAGAATTTTCGGTTTCACGTCAAATATTGTTTCATTCGTCTCTTGCGCAAATGACACGACAGTTTTACGTTCGGGAAACCGTTATATCTGCCTTTCGTTTGTCGCATCATGATCGCGAGAACGAGAAAAATTCCCGATCAATATACTCCCACGCCGTATGTTATTGCCAGCGCATGTATGACGCAAAATGTGTCAGCCCTTTTGCGAGTATACACTCGAAGAGACGCGCGACCTTTCAAGGGGTGGAAGAAAATGAAAAATGTTTCAACCCCGTTCTCTCGCGTTGATGCGCTGGCTAATTCTGATCACTCTCTCTCTCTCTCTCTCTCTCTCTCTCTCTCTCTCTCTCTCTCTCTCTCTCTCTCTCTCTCTCTCTCTCTCTCTCTCTCTCTCTCTCTCTCTCTCTCTCTCTCTCTCTCTGTATAACGGAGCAACACGAGCGAAAGCCCGCGACGCGATAATATTAACCAATCGAGCGTTAAACCCGTGGCTGACCGCGACGAACGATGCAGTCAGCGACACGTGTAATCTTCCCGGTATACGTACAGTAATGCAAAATCCACGCGATGCTGTGCGGTGTATACCCGAGAATATATGTATGGACCTGCGATCCGATCGAGAACACACACGTTCACACCCTTTCCGGAACGTGTGAGCTTCAACTCGAGTTAGCCGCGAGGCTATTCTTTTTCATTGAAAATTAAAACGTGCTTATAAATATATTCCAAGCGACGAGTAGCTCTTTTTTTCCATTCTTTTATCAATATTTATCATTGACAAAACGTACTGGTTGTCGTAGTTCGAGAATTTGTCAAAAAAACTCGGGAACTAATCGGGATATAATCTGGAAAATATTTTTCAAAGTGCAAGAATTACAAATTTATGACTCCGTGTTAGAAATCTTGAGCTGTTGCAATTTTAACCAGAAATTTCTTTGCCCTCATTCAATTGCGATTTACCCTCATTTGGATGAGGGTTTTTAAAAGAGCAAAATTTTCAGAGTCTTTTTATTTAAAAAAAAGAGATGCAATGAAATGAAAAGCTGTTATCGACGAGTCCTATGAACTGCGAGCCTAAAAAAAAATCCAATCGTTATGATATATTTTCATTGGAGTTTTCGAAGAGTCACTGGCGGCCCTCTCTGCGATCTCGCGTGTGTGCCTTATTGTCCACGGAAGTAGACGTCGCGACAGCGAGTCCTGGCGTCTGAGCGTCGCGACGCTTAACAAATGCGACGAAGAAGCAGCGATGTTAATCCTGGTGCGCATCAAGACTTTTACATTTACGTGCACGCGCATATATACACACGCGAATGTTTTCTGCACACACGATCCGTGTGTGGAGAACCACTTTCCACTGGCTCATCGTATTCCTCCGTATGTATATGTTATATCGTTTTGGCTCGTTGCGAAATTCAATGGTACTTACCGAATGAATCGTCGAGTACCGCCTCCCCTCCGTTGACTCGTCGGTCATCGTATAATGCTCTCGACTCGAACGCACAAATCTCAGAGAATTTTTGCTCGTCTATCTGCAAAATTCTCTGGAAATATATTTCTGGCTCTCGTCTCGCTTATTGCGCCAGCAAGGACACTCCTCGTTATCCCTCTCGGGAAATTTAACGCGTTGCCAGCAAAAAAAAAAAAGCTAGAGAACTCGATTTACATTCACAGAGCCTTAAACAAGGCTATTTCCTGTCTCGTCGGATTCGTCTGCAAGGGTGTAAAGTCTATACCGTTCTATTTGATCTTGATGCTGAAGGATCATTGACCGATATGCCAGGTACTGGGGGAAAAAATCATTCAGATCTACGCATATCAAACGTAGATCAACGTAGATCTAAATTTTGGTACATTCGAGTCGACCTAACATATTATGTTCGTAACACTTTTCCTCATTAGATCTCGCTTTATCTACTTAAATCTCATGCAGTATAGATTTACTCAAATCTGAGTAGATCTCACGATAATTGGATTCAAATAGATCTTATTGAATAGATAAATCAATGATTTTTCCAAAATGAAGATCTACGTAGATCTAAACTGTTTTTTTTTCCCGATCCATGCCAAGTAATTCTTCTCGCAAGGGAAACCCAAAAATGGCCTCTCAAATTCGATATTTGGAATTGGGTTCATGAACGTTTTTTTTTTATTCCACTAATCGATTCTGTGTATGTAATTGTAATTGTAATTTTTTTTTTATTCTAAAATTTTAAATATTGACAAAGTTATAGTCTTTTGAAAATTTGCTTTTTTAAACAAAACCGACCACGCGGCGGAATCAGCCGAAATTACCCGAAGCATCAGTGACGTCACGATGTTACAAACAACCTGATTGTATGGTAGAATTAGGATAGCCGTGCTCGTTTAAAGTAATATTTTGTCGCAATGAATACTGAAAAAAGTATAAAAACGTACAGAACTTGTTTCGTACCGTTGTTCAAAAATATCACAATAAGTACTCCCGAAAAAGTGTTCGCTACAGTGCCACAAAATGTGATACGTCGCTCACAGTGCTTCCAGTCAGCTCGACGTGATTATTCTAATTCACGTTCGAATTATTTTTGCTGTGAAGATCATTTTGATGTAAATATTCGTTTATACAGATTAAATACATAATACATATAAACATATGTATCATTTATTTAATAACTAACCTTACAAAAAACTGACCAAAAGGCAGACAGGAAAAAGGCAATAACGTTCTGACAGATAACCTAACCTCACTTTATCTCATGAATGAGAGTATGAAATTCGACGTGTCTAAAAGTTGCGCTGTCAACTAATATTATTTTCAGTTTGTTGGAAGTTTTCCTATTTGTTTTTTTCAGTTTGTTAGAAGTTTTCCTATTTTTTTTTTTTTTTTTCTTTTCTTAACCACCGGACGCATCGACGAAACGTGACATAGGTTTCTATCCTGCTAATACGTAACAGCTGTCAAATCTGGCGCGCTAGAGCATAACATCGTGACGTCACGGTTAGCCGGCCAATACAGTGCGTTTAGCGATCACGTGATAACATTCAAAATTTTGCGATAATAAAACTATTATTACAAACTCACGGTGACATTAAACTTAGCAATTTTTGCTTGTTTCATGCTTATTTAGCTCGACTGCTGCTATTTAGCACGAAAAACTTGAAAAAAAAAAAATTTTCAGGTTCCCAATTCTCGTTATAAGCAGCTTTACTGTTTCACTTTTTTCAAACTCATTAGCTTGTCCTCGAACTATAGTTACGAATTCTTCGACAATAAATAAGTTAAATAAAAAGTATCCTCGTATCCCATTAACGAGTTTATTCATCCAATTGCTCGAAATTCCATTGTACACCCCTTTATTCGAAAAAAAAAAGCGTTACGAAATGAACTCTCGCGGACAATCCTCGTTACGTACTTTCCTCGTTAATTTCTTTATAGCCGAATAACCGAAACGAATCTCTGGGGTGCGGGGGGGTGGATGGCGAGAAATCGAGATGAGCAACAAATAAAACGCTGCGCGCGGGTTTAATTCTTCCCGCTCTCCTGTACAATTTTTTCTCGTTTTTTTTTCTCCTCTCTCTCTCTCTTGCATTCCTGGCAATCTCGTGGAAAATGAATCGCGGGGATTACTTTTCAAAGTTTCCAATGAAGTGCCCGGGAGAGAGGTTGGAGCGTCGAGAGGCGTTTATACACAGGGATGCTCTTCGAATTCATTGCCAGGATATGGGGATACAGGCGAGAACGATGTAGCCGAAGGTTGGATGGAGGTTGAAATTAGCTCAGACCTCGTACAAGCCGGTATCGGCAGATAAGCGCTGCAGAGGGATTGCCCCCTTTTCACACTGTAAAACGTTACCGCGCGTTGAATCCCAACAAACTGGTATACGGGGATTCATCAATTCATTGTTTTCCATCCCTCGTCCTTTTCACCGTCCACACCACGGCGGCAACTCCAACCCCCGCGCTTGTGCATCGTTATTCTCGCTACTCGATTCGTTGCACACGATCCCGGCGCACGAATATAAACCCTTATCGTCCTTCGGCAATTCGTCCTTGCCGAATGAACGAAATTCTTCGATATCCGCGCTGCTCCGGTCTATGCGCGAGAGCTGTCGAAATATTTTCATCGAACTTGGTATTTCACATTTTTTACTAATTAAAAGTGCGCTTGCGATTTCGAGTATTTTGGGGCTGAAAGGGAGATCCTTAATTGGGAAAAAAAAAAATCGGAAAAATTGAATCCTAAAAGTACGCAACCGGTTCGTTCAAATTTCACGAGGTGTCTTTTTACGATCATTTTTTTTGCCCCCTTTATTTAGCAACGTTTGCAATTTTACGAACTTTCCTCGCTGGCTTAAAATCTTCATTGAAGAGATTATGTGATGCTCCGCGTGTACTGTCGTTTAGGAAAAACTTTCCGGGCCCCCCCGCGGAAGTCTCCATTTATATTTAAACGTATATAAGAAAACTCCGCGGCCTTCTCGTATTATGATTTTCCTCCAACGAACGGGATTCTCTCCAACGAAATGAGTTTTCCTGTGAGTTTTCGTGATTGCTATATAGGCGATACCGCGCATTGAGAACAAACGGAACACTCGTAATCGAATTGTAAATACTGTAGATTCTAGTTTTACTCTTTTATTTTTATTTCTCATGTCTTTTGCTCGTCCGGAGAAAAGCGAAAGAGAGACAGAGGGAGAACGGAGCAAAAGATAGTTAAGTCCTGATAAGTCCTTTTTTTTTCTTAACTTTCCTCGTAACATTTTCCTTTTCACCGTTCGCCAGCCATCTCCTCCGCGTTTCATCATATCTCTCTTGCTCTCCCGGTGCTTCCCGGTGAACGATGCCGGTGTTCTCGGTCCTCGAGACTAAATTGCATTTACGGGAACCCTTTACGGATGCCTTGAGAGTATTTCCTCGGTAAACTCTATCCTCTCTTGGGCTCTCTCTCTCTCTCTCTCTCTCTCTCTCTCTCTCTTTCTCTCTCTCTCTCTCTCTCTCTCTCTCTCTGTCTCGTTTATTTTTTGCACTCCATCTTTTTCTCACTCGATCCTGGCCTGCCGCTGCTGGACATTCTCAAGTCCACTTCGTACCGCACTTGTGTACTCTCAAACCGCTTTCCACGATTCCCCATGGTTTTTTCTTCGAGCCCCCCCCCCCCCCCCCCATCTCTCCGCCCTTTTTTCTTAACCACACACTCATGTCCTCTCGTCAGAGGTTTTTCCATCGAGTGTGTGACGAGAGACACGCATCACTGAGATTTGTTCGGCTGTACTGATAATTCGCCTAGCTCTCTCTCTCTCTCCACTTTTTCCACATATTTATCGATCTAAGAGCAGACATACGAATGACACATCTCATTGAAATTTTTCATCGCGAGAGACACCCGAAGTATCAGGTGACCATTTCGAAATTCTTTTAGTTGGGAGTCCCCTCGCCCCACGATATCCCCCGAGAGCTGTCGTCGTTTTCTGCGGCACCTTTTCTTCCGCCCCACGTCAAATACTCTTTATCGACGGGAAATTAATTAATTCGATTTCTCGTTCGCGCCCTCGTTGGTTCCGAGTTCCAAGACGACTTCCAGCCATCCTGGAAAAAAAAAGAACGTTTGCCACGTCGTTGAAAATCACTGAAAATTGGTCTTATTGTTCGCGAAGATTCCTTCTCTCTTTCGTTACCGCGCGAGTCGCGCCCTGTCGGAGTAAGAACAGACAAAACAAAACAAAAAAAAACCCCCCAAAGCCTTTTTTTTCCTCCCTCAAGAACAATCCGATTTCCAGCGCTGGATAAGAGGGTACTGCCCGCGGTGATCTTAGAGTTCACCATGGAAAAGAAAATAAGAAAAAAAGGGTTTCGCGTGTGCGAATTTCAGCTCTCGACAAACTCGCGCCGGGGAACGAAGCCGCCGATGAAAATCAATTTTACGACTTTTGTCAACGAGGGGAAAAAAAATTCGCGAAATACTTTTACGATCCCGGATAGAAAAATTTTAAGCTCGAATGGAAAAAAAAATAAACCAAAAATCGACTTATTCTTTCCGCTTGTATATTAACGATCAATTTTTTGTTTTTTTTTTTTTTCTGCACTTTCAGCCAGAGAATTAAAGTCATGCGGTGGGATAAGCAGCGGTGGTGAGGTATGCTGCTCGGCTGACATGGAGCTGAGATTGCAAGCTAGGGCACGTGATAAACACGAGAAGGCCATGAGAACGACCCTTCAGAGACTTCAGCAATTGCTCGTTGCAAGAGGAACACGGTTTCACAGTGAGTATAACATGTATTAATCCTGAAATTATCTCTATTTTATTAACTTTGTCCGATATTTCGATACGGTGACGCGAATTTGTAGCGAGCAGACTCGCATTTTAGTGGACAGAAATGTCGACGAAAAAACAAAAACAATAGTGCAGACGTACCAGTTGTGGCCACTGTACAGTTTGTGGTCACCATTTCCCTTGAATTTCTTAAAGTTTCAACGCTATGTTCACTTCATCGAGCGGAATATTTTGATATCCGAGATGTTTCCGCACCACTATCGATTGCATTATTGAATATCTGCTAATTTACTTTAACGAAATATGACGAAATGTGTCAATGCTGAGCGCGGTTTGTGTAGTTTTCTTGGCAGAAGTTTTGAGGGATCCCGAGGTGAGAAGACTACGGTTTCTCATTATCCAAAGTCATTCCGCCCCATAAAAAATGTATACTTTATCAGTCAAAGCTCATTTTTCGGGTTGGAATCACAAAAAACTGACATGTCAGCTAAAATACCTGAAAAATATCCGGTGGACAAAAGTGGTACATTCAAAATGCGATTTGTTCTATTTGTGGCCAGCTTAAGGCCCCAATTCGAAGCTTGGTGGCTAAAACTGCGGTACTTCGGATGACCAAAAGTAGTGCAGTTGTGGCCACAAATGGTGAAAATGACAGCTACAAGCTAATTTCCTATTTTCTTGCTTATCATGACCGGAAAAGGCTTTAAATGACAACAATTTCAATTCTGTGTACCTTTTTAGGTTATATCGATCACTTTTTTAGTTCTAAACTTGCAATAACGTGAACACTGTTCGTAAATGAATGTTCGAAAGTGCTTAAAGTGTACCAGTTGTGGCCACTTTAAGCACTTTAGAAGACCAAAAGGAGTACAATTGTGGCCACAAATAGTGAAAATAACAGCTACAAGCTAATTTCCTATTTTCTTGCTTATCATGATCGGAAAAGGCTTTAAATGACAACAATTTCGATTCTGTGTACCTTTTTAGGTTATATCTATCAATTTTTCAGTTCTAAACTTGCAATAACGTGAACACTGTTCGTAAATGAATGTTCAAAAGTGCTTAAAGTGTACGAGTTGTGGCCACTTTAAGCACTTTAGAAGACCAAAAGGAGTACAATTGTGGCCACAAATCGTGAAAATGACAGCTACAAGATAATTTCCTATTTTCTTGCTTATCATGATCAGAAAAGGTTTTAAATGACATCAATTCGATTCTGTGTACCTTTTTAGGTTATATCGATCACTTTTTTAGTTCTAAACTTGCAATAACGTGAACACTGTTCGTAAATGAATGTTCGAAAGTGCTTAAAGTGTACCAATTGTGGCAACTTTAAGCACTTTAGAAGACCAAAAGGAGTACAATTGTGGCCACAAATAGTGAAAATAACAGCTACAAGCTAATTTCCTATTTTCTTGCTTATCATGATCGGAAAAGGCTTTAAATGACGTCAATTCGATTCTGTGTACCTTTTTAGGTTATATCGATCACTTTTTTAGTTCTAAACTTGCAATAACGTGAACACTGTTCGTAAATAAGTGTTCGAAAATGCTTACAATGGCTACAACTGGTACGTCTACCCTATATCGTGTATCGTGTATTAATCAATTAGTAATTACTGAAGCTAGTTATATCGGCCAATTAAAAAGAAAAGGAAAATTAGTTTCTCCGTTATCAGAGGCCTGCGAACCTCAGCCTCGTATTTCAATGATGAAACAAAAGTTGTTCAACTTTTTATCGTCCAAAGAAATTTCGTTGCAAATTTCAATTCAGCCAATATCGATCGAAGAATCTTCCAAATGACAGTGACAGTGAAGAAAAGAATCCAGTTTTCAATGCTTTGTATTCAAAATGTGCAAAAATTTCCACAAATCACATTTTTTTTTTTTTATTTTCGTTGAAATTGCTCAAAGGGTCTACGTTCTGCTATAGCTCTGAAGTTTTCGAAAAATTTCTGCGATCGCTTTAACTTTCGTAAACTTTCAGGTATCGCGCTAAATTTTTGGTAATCAAATTTAATCATTTTGTAATCAAATTTGGCGAAAATCGCTCGAAAGATTCGTGTTCTATGAAATTTTGAGCTTTCCGAAAAAAAAAAAAACCTTCTGACAGCTTTAATTTTCCCCAATAGTGAAAATCTACGTATACGACAGTATGGAGGGGAAAAAATTGCACATTTAAAATTGCAAATCGTTTCCTCAAAATTTCGCACGACGCTGAAACTTTTCTTCGCGATGAAGTAAAAAAAAAATTGACAAAGCGTAAGTTCCCCATGGAATGAGCATGTCGAGCATCGTGCGAGATTTGGAGTCAGCAATTTGCAAAAGTTTCAACTTTGCCTTCCATTTCTTTCTTCTTCTTCTTCTTCTTCACCCCCCGCACAAAGCTTCGTTTGTTATTGGAGAGCAAATTTAAAACTGTTCGAGGCGCGCGACGTTTTAACCGGTTTTAGTCGCCCTGGAAAACCTCGGCGATCCCGTGAATGGCGTTCGCGCGAGTATAGATCGGAAACAAAAAGAAAAAAAAAAAAGAAAAAGAGAGTACGATGAGGCTTTGGCTACGCGTATGGTGCGTGCAAGGGGATGAAATGAGATTCCGGTGGTTGTAGACACGCGCAGGAGGGGTTTGACTCGGAGCTTTCGCGATATAGAAGTAGAGTTGTGGAAAACCGAGAGCGTCCCTCGTTTCTGTACGCCGCGAGGGGTTGGCGCCGAGCTTGTAAGGTTTTTTCTTTCCGGCTCTTTTTTTCTCCTTTTTTTTTTATTGAAGAGGGACCGCAAGTGCATTGAGAGAGAGAGAGAGAGAGAGAGAGAGGTGAATCTGGGCGAGAAGTGTCATCATTGTCGAGGGATCATAGGTGGAAATTTCCCGCGTGTGACACACGCACTTGCACACGTTTGTTTTTTATTTTTTTTATCATTTTCGCGTAACCGCGAATCTCTCGACGTTCCCTTGTCGGATGCTTGATATCACGCACACTTCGCGAAACAACGGAGAGTGCATTGGCCTGACTAGCGTGTTGAATTATATTTTCTCCCTTCGCAAATTGGGAAGGAAATAAAATTGTGCCGGTAGAGAGTCATTAAAGCTCTCTCTCTTGTCAAAGTGATATTCGAATTAGTCGTTCCTCGTATGAATCCTTCAAAATGTATCCAGGTTTATGTTGTATGAAGAGGCTAAAAGTGGAGGGAGAATGATGGAAAAAGGAAAAAGTGAGGGGAAAAAAATACGATAGAAGTTATCCATTTTCTTTTTTTTTTTGTAAATGTTCATCGTGGTTGAGAGCTTTGGTTCGGTACAAGCACTTTAGTGTACAGAGATCGTTTATGAAGGAAATTGAGTCAGTAGCCTCAGCAGTCTCTCTCTCTCTCTCTCTCTCTCTCTCTCTCTCTCTCTCTCTCTCTCTCTCTCTCTCTCTCTCTCTCTCTCTCTCTCTCTCTCTCTCTCTCTCTCTCTCTTCTCTCTCTCTCTCTCTCTCTCTCTCTCTCTCTCTCTCTCTCTCTCTCTTTCTCTCTCTCTCTCTCTCTCTCTCTTTCTCATTCTCTATCTTTCTCTCTGTAGAACTGCAGAGCTTTCGATCTCAAACTACCTCGCTCTCATCCCCGAAACGACAATTTTGCTAATCTTTTCATTCCGTACCATCGTTCACCGTGTAATCCCGGTCTTGATCCCTCGAATCCACCGTCCACGACCAACGAGAGTCCTTTACTACCGTCTATATACTCTGTTACGACTCTGGTGTGCTCATCTATCCACATCTAAACGTACCTGCGGCTATTATACTCACGTCATATAATTTCTGAACGTATATATACCCCGCTATCGATGCATCGATTTTTTCAATCGAACCTCTTTCAAAAAGGTTTTTGAAAACGGTCCCGCACAAAGAGGGTTAGTTTTCTTTTAACGAAAGATGCCGACGGATATACTTTCTCTCTTTTTTTTTTATTTTCTCAACGTTTGCACGAAATTGCAAACTATAAGAGTCAGACAACGATAATGTTACGAGCAGGAAGAGCAGATGTGTTCTATGCCGGGGAGCTTAGCAATTGATCCAGCATCGAGTTTGTATTATAAGTAGGGTATATATATATATCGATGCACACGAAGCAATATGTCCGTGCACCGATGGTGCTGTGGCAAAATTTCATTCGGTAAATTGGTAATCGATAGCGAAATGACCGTGAGCAAAAGATAGACAAAGATAGGCAGAGTTGCAGTCGATATACGAAAAAAAAAAAGGGATGAGGTATAACAGGCATCAACTCTCTGCAACCCTCTCTCTCTCTCTCTCTCTCTCGCTCTAGCGAATATAAATCCAATACGATGATTACAATATCGAGTAACGTGTGCTAGCATAACGACGAAAAAGGCAATGCCAGACCTTGTTCGAAGAGTTTTTGGCCAAAATGGGATATAAATGTGAGCCCGGTAAATTTTAACTCTAGAAAATGTCTGGTAAAGATTCCATATAGCAATTTTGCAATGTATATTCGAGTTATAATTATACCAGGATCCAGCTATCACTAGCCCAAAATAATGAATCGAAAAAAAAAATCCGAAATTTCGATGTCTGTCGGGTCCGAAAAGATATTTCTCACGTCAAAAATTCTTTTTCCAATCCTCTATTTCGTCTCGATATATCATAAAGTCAGCGCGAGCCGACTAAAGTTGGCCTTATATTGAAACTAAAATGCAAATGATAATTTATTTCTCAGCCTTACCCCGTTCGATGAAATTTAATAAAAGCTCCGAAAAATTACATAAAGCTCGAAGCAAAAAAAAAACATAATTAATTTCTCAGCTTTCGGGGGAAAAAAAGATTCAGATTAAAGAACAATTATAAAGTTCGTATAAATTTATCGGAAAAATTGAAATTCAAGTTCTTTTCTTTCTTTTTTACTGCTATAAAAATAATTTCTCTCCCATCATTGTCACCGGAGCTCAATTCTTGAGGTGTCTCGAATACGCCTGAATTTTTTCCGATTTTAATTTCACTGCGAAGCGACAGAGTCGAACTTTTAGGATTCCTACATCGTTAACGAAAATCGGTGATCAGCGCGACCGTTTTCGGAAAATCGAGACTCTCGTCTCGTTCGTCACATTTTTTTTACCCTTCCATCGAGCTCTTTATTAATAACCACGAAGGCCTTGGACTTGGTTGGGCAGGGTGAAAAAGCGTAAATCTCGGTGACTTTATACGTTGGCGCGTCTCATCCCGCGATTTTCATACATATATATATAAGTATTACGTTGTACCACAGTCTGTCGCTTTTGTCGCCGCATCGTGTGGCGCTGCGTATGCTCATTGGTACCAAAGAGCACCGCCGCGACCCTCTCACGCGAGCCCCAGTCTAGAAGACCCTCTTGTGAACTTCTATCACGGAGAGTGCCAAGTAAAGTGGATGCGTTGGTACCCTGAGCTTGGGGTACCCTCGTATATATATATATATATATACCGTACACTTTTGCCACGTACTAACCGTTATATATATAAATAGTAAAGCACATACTCGCGTTGATACGAGTACTGTCCGCGACTCAAAGGAAGCAGCCGGCGAGTGTACCAAGGCGAAGTAGCTCTAGGTACGCTCGTACAGTACGAAGAGAGAAAGAGAGAGAGAGAGAGAGAGAGAGAGAAAATTATGTTGCCATGTTTGGAATCATTTTACATTTTCCCTGATTCGTTTTTTCTCATCAGATTTCTCTTTTATTTTATTTTTTTGGGTTTTTTAATCAAAAGATAACTTGCCCTAGCTCCGTGATTGATATCCTGCTTGAGAAGTGAGAAAAAGATCCAAGAATAAGGGAGCTAACAATCGCAAATTTTCCTCTTATTCTCATGGGCTACTTTAACGCCTCTGATGCTGAAAATTAGTCAAGATTTTATCATCTCGTGACAGACGTTTGTGAGTTAAAATCTCTGAAGCAATCGCTCAGCCACGTATAGTACACAAAATCGTCACGAGTGTATCAGCTTTTAACACCAAGTAACATCCCCTTTTCTCGCTCCTCTGGCTGTTCCCTTAAACCACAGCTAAGTGCTCCCCTTTCATACGCTCTCTCTCTCTCTCTCTCTCTCTCTCTCTCTCTCTCTCTCTCTCTCTCTCTCTCATCTCTCTCTCTCTCTCTCTCTTTCTCTCTTTCTCTCGTCTGGATTCATTACGCGGGTTTCTCTCGCCTCTTCTCTCGTTAAAAGGAATTTTAATCTCATTCTTTCCGGACGAAAGTGACTGTAAGCGTTGCCCGAATAGGCGTATAGAAGTTCCCCAAAAAAGAAAAAAAAGGGGATTGCCCTGTCGTTGTACTCTTTGAATTAATGCACGAAATTTCGAGATAATCCGAGCAACAATTTTTTTTTCTTTTTTTTTTTTTTTTTTTACACAATTCTACGTGTTTTGGCAATTAATTTTCCGGTCCCTCATCACGCCGATTCGCAGGCCAGGATATTTTTGATATCCGATCTTCGATCTGTTGTATCTTAAAACTTAGAAATTTCGAAGAATCGTCGAAATTTTTGGGGAAAAAAAATCCCCCGAATTCATCATAATTTATTATTATTTGCTGCCGTTTGGGTTTGGATTTTACGAGAAAAAATAAAAATCCAGACAGAAACGAATTCGTCTCTCCTCGACCGGATTCATTTGAATGTAATGTAATTTTCTCCCCCCCCCCCCCCCCCCTCCCTCCCTCGATTTCTTCTCTGCAGCTTTTTTCAAGGAATTACTCGCTGCAAGCAAGAAGGGCTTTCACGAGATGTTCAAGAAAACTTATGGTATTCTGTACGAGCAGAACGCCTATGTATTCACGGATCTCTTCAAGGAACTCGAGAATTATTACGCCAAGGGAACGGTGAGTCGCTTTTACTTGTGCCCCCCCCCCCCCCCCCCCGTGCTCCTCCTCGTCATTTCAGTACTCACCCGTTAATATTACTTCTTGCGCGAAAACTTCCCTCTCGTTTTCTCGGCTCGCAATGAAATTGGAAAACGAGATGGAAAAGCTCGTTTATAATACTCTGTTAAATTTCTTAATTCCGACACTCTCGAAACATCCCTGCTGGCTTGGAAATTTTTTGTGCGCGATATTAGAAGCGAGGAAATTAGCGAACAAAAGTTAAAAGTTAGCCCTCCTTCGACTTGTATGAAATTTTCTCGAGGGGGCCGATCGATTAATTCATTTTTTTCTCAGACTTAACAATTAGATCGAAAAAAAGCTGCCTCTTTTTATGATTAAAAAAAAAGTTGATAATTATTCAAGAGTCGCGACAGCGACTCGAGACAAGCATAAATTTCGTCCTATACACAACTTGCTCGTACAAAAGATACGAGGAACCTAATTTTCTCAATTATTAAAGAATTGTATGGACTTTCACGCCTGAGTATCACGTAATATTTATGCAATAATAAAAATAAAAAAAATAAGAAAATATTGCGAGAGACTCGGACGTGAAAGTTATTTTTCATATCCGAAGCTCTTCTTACCTCTCGTCGTTTCTTCCTTGAATCGTTACGATCGAAGGTGTCGCGCGCGGTTTTCCCATCACTGGCTTCGCCATTAACTTTATGGCTTCCCTCTCTTGTACATGAATAAACCTTCACCGAAAAAATCATCCCCTCGCGAACGTGAATGAAACAAACGCACCGTTCGAAGGTGTATTTTACTTGCAAGACCTGCTCTCTCTCTCTCTCTTTCTCTCTCTCTCTTTCGTCTTTCTATATTGCCTCGTACCCCCGTAAAACCGAGAGCCAAAGCACACGCGGGCTGTAAATCAAATTTTCGCACAAACCATCCAACTGGACGACCGAGACACAATTCACAAAGGCAAACTCTCGTAAGACATATTTTTCGTCTTATACGCGTAACTCTACCGCGATTTTTCTACCCCAAAACACACTCCCTCAAAAGTATACGTTAGTTATGAAAAATGAGCCTTCTGTCGACTCCAATATTTGTCCGAGGACAGTGACATTAAAGTGCAAGGATGACGTCGAATTTGCACGATTTATAAGGCTTCGAGAAAGAAATATATTTGAAAAAAAAAAGTCATTTTTGGACAAAGTTCGAAGCAAAAGTATGAAAAAAAAATTCTCCCGTCGATGATTCTTGTTGAATTACCAGAAAAAAACAATGTTAAAGATTCATAGCGCTGTTCTAAATCTGACCGGAACTTCAATCTTGTATTACACGTTTCGCGACCCCTCTCGTCTCGTGGGTAATTTATTATTTTTTTTTTTTTCGGATGTTCTGACCTATCACCCTCTCGTATGCATCCTTCTCGTTTCCTATTTCCCGCAGAAACAGAATCCGCCCTTCGGGGTAGTTATATACACTTGTACGTACGTGCGAGAGGCCTCTCCTTATTCACCTTTCTCTATACCCTGCGCGATACTTAAGTACACGTTGCGACTAAACCCTTCAACTATATCATCCCTCGTGTCTCTTTCCTCGCTCTCCTTTTGGTCCCTCTCGAACACACGAACCCCCACACATACACACATACACACACACACACACACACGAAAATTTGTTTGCCTCCTGGAATAACCCTTGGCTTGAACCTTCGCGGGTATCGCGTGTTTCGCAACCCTCAATCAATCCTTTTGACTTGCACGACTCTCGTTTATGAAGCCTCTCCGACGTCACACGAGATTCTCCAAGAATATTCCAAGGGGTCTCCGTGTCTGATGTACGGATTTTCCTCACAAGTGTATAACACCGAACCCAGCCAAGCACACGCTATATAAATCTCGGCTAAACTTTCTTCGATCCCTTCTCAAAATTAGAGAAGCTTCGATTTAAAAGAAAAAAAAAAAAAACTTGCTATAAAAATATTTGCTATAAAAATATTTCGACAATTGAAATCTTGGATTTGCTCTTGGCCGCTCAGGTTGATCTCGACGACGCGATGGACAATTTTTTCAACACCCTTTATCAGAAAATGTTCACGGTGCTCAATAGCCAGTACAAATTCGATGCCAAGTATCTCGAGTGCGTTGGCAATCATATGAAGGAGATGAGACCTTTCGGCGATGTGCCACAAAAGCTTGGGGTTCAGATAAAGAGATCGTTCGTAGCTACCAGGGCATTCAGTCAGGCGCTAACGGTTGCCGCTGATGTACTCAAAAATATGCAAACCGTAAGAAATTTAATCAAATAATAGTCATAGGAATAATAATAATAACAGAAATAGTTATAATAACAATAATAGTATTATTATTATAATACTATTATAATATATACTATATATATTAGAGTGGTCCTTATTTTGGTCATTTTCGAATTTTGATTGCATCCTCTCGTAGAAGGGTTCCAAATAATTAAAAACAAATATCCCCAAAATTTGAAATTTTTATCTGAATATTAACACATGCCCCAGAGCTCCGGAAGTTTCCCTATTTGATTAACATTACGTTTTTACTGAACTTGATTCAAAAATCTGCCACACCGACAATAAGTACGAGAAAAATCTAATCCCGATATTATTTTATCGAATTTTAAGAAATTTAAAATTCAAAATGGCGGACCCAAAATGGCGGCTTTAAAATTTCGAAAATGCTCAAATCCACTCAAGGGTCAGCTTGAAAAGGTTCTGGGGGTCGCTGATGTTAAATTTTGTGTCAAAAATATGAAATTCAAAATGGTGGACCCAAAATGGCCGCTGTAAAAAATCACTATGATTGAAACCCATAGTTTAACACCAGATATTTTCTATGATCAAGAAAAAATGAATTACTTATCAAGAATCACAGAACCTAGCCTTGACACGCATTCCATCTGAAAGATTGTCACTCACAATTGTTTCTTGAAATTATTATTATTTCTTTTTTTTTCAGAGACAATTAAAATCGTTTGTTAAAGACAAAGCTTCATTCGCCAGCGATGAATTTGAGTACAACATTCATCGTTGAGTGAATGAATCGGATCAATCATTTTAATTCATTCAAAATATACTATGACAAACAACAATGAATAATTTGAAATCAGGAGGTAAAAAACATTTGCAGCCGTAATTTTGGGTCCGCCATTTTGAATTTCATATTTTCGACACAAAATTTGACATCGGCGACCCCCAAAACCTTTTCAAGCTGACCCTTGAGTGGATTTGAGCATTTTCGAAATTTTAAAGCCGCCATTTTGGGTCCGCAATTTTGAATTTAAAATTTCTCAAAATTCGATAAAATAATATCGGGATTCCTGAAGAGATTCCAACCGGGATTAGATTTTTCTCGTACTTATTGTCGGTGTGGCAGATTTTTGAATGAAGTTCAGTAAAAACGTAATGTTAATCAAATAGGGAAACTTCCGGAGCTCTGGGGCATGTGTTAATATTCAGATAAAAATTTCAAATTTTGGGGATATTTGTTTTTAATTATTTGGAATCCTTCTACGAGAGGATGCAATCGAAATTCGAAAATGACCAAAATAAGGACCACCCTAATATATATATTATATATATACTAATATATATATATATATACTATATATACTATATAATATATAATATATAGTATATACTATAATATATAATAATATTATAGGAATAATAATAATACTATTATTATTATTATTCCTTTGAAATATTTACAATGCCTGTGATAAATTTGTCAGCTGCACGACACGAGTAAATTATGAAAAGAAAATTTTTGAAAAAAAAAAAATAAATAATACATCTCGTCGCAGCTGAAATCGTCACCGGAGTGCGCCGCTGCATTGACGAGAATGACTGCATGTCCATCCTGCAGCGGTATACCCGGCAACGTATTAGCCTGTGGTGACATGTGCGCCAACGTAATGAAGGGTTGCCTTGCTCAGCACGCTGCACTCGACACTGAATGGAATCACTTTGTCGGTAAGTGCACCCTTTGACCATAAGCTCACCGGGTACCCAATAAGCGCACACGCACGCATACGTGCGCGAAATACTGCTCGAAAATGCACGCGAAGATAAATCCCCTGGCGACAATATTATACTCTCAGACTGACGAACGATGGAAAAAAAAAAAAAAAAAAAAAAAAAACGAATTATCATCAAACTATTGAATTTTCATTATTTTTCAATTTACGATCTTTTATCAACGATAGATCGAACGATCTTCCGGTTTTTCGATCGAACTGCTGATTTTTTTATTCCATTCCTCGTGTTCCAAATGGTGTTTGATATTTTTTTCAGATTTTTATCACTAATAGTTTTCGAGATATGATTTTTCATAGATTCCCGGAAACTTTGCTGAGATTTTGTTAATTTTCGTAATTTTTGAAACTCGAAAAAAAGATTGTTGATGAAAAAAAATTGTTAAGATTGCAATTGTTTATAATATATGAGAAAAAATTGTATGAATAAATTTATCTATTCATATTTATTTCAATTTTTATATAATTAATGAATCGAATAACATTGAGTAGGAAAAAGAGGAGATATTATTTTTTGCAATAAACTTTTGACAGAATAAATTTCGCAAGAATATATATTGCTCGCATTAAACGAGAGCTCCGTGAAATTTACTCTCGCGTCTTGATAATTCTCTGCCCCCTCCCTTGAGCTTCGACGAATCAATTATAATACAGAAACTCCATGGCTCATGAATTTTTATTTCATCGTTCGTCGTGGAGAGACCCCACCGACTCGCCGAGCACCAAGTTCACAATTAAATATTCGAAATAACGTTCGTGACTACGGTGGATCTTGCGCATTTGTATATATATATATATGTATGTTTCATGAATTTTAGACTCTCGTCGTATCCGGATGTTTTTCCCCTGATTGCTCTAAAACGATTCCGAGAAAGTCCTCGGCAATGCAATAAATGTTAATTTATCATTATAACGAGAGTCTCCGTAGCCTCGAGACTCTTTTCCTCCTTGAGTCATTTTTCTACTAAAATTTCGTACAACGCTGACAGTGTCTTGAATGAGTTTTCGAGTCTGAGTACCATCGGTTAAAAATCTCGTCTCCATCTTATATTTTTCCTTGTTCGGTGTGCCAAGAAATTTATAACATAGCCGAAGAATCCACAACTTGAGCAATCTTTAAATTTATCATTTTTAATTATCCGTATGAACATGAAAGAGAAGAAGAACTTTGTAAAAAAAAAAAGTTAGAGAGCCCAAAAAT
Organism: Rhorus exstirpatorius; assembly: GCA_963564615.1. Classification (NCBI taxonomy): domain Eukaryota; kingdom Metazoa; phylum Arthropoda; class Insecta; order Hymenoptera; family Ichneumonidae; genus Rhorus; species Rhorus exstirpatorius. The sequence goes on from OY751313.1 coordinate 5,120,434, forward strand.
ATTCAACTTTTAACCATTTCAAAGTTCTCGCAGAGCTCAGACTCTGTCGCTTAATCAAATTTTTCTCAGAGTAAAGAAATTCCCATTCGAAGCTCTTGCCCAGAAAGTACTGAGTAAATTTCACAAGATAGCCCACTGTGCGAAGAAAAATTTATCACACAACATGGTATATCTTCTGTGCAAGAGCTCCGAATGAAAATTTTTACACTCGCAGCGTAGAGAATCTTCTTATAACGAGATTAAGACTCTGCGAAGCGAATTTTGTTCATCGGTGCACTTTAAAGCGTCTTAAAAGATTGAAACTTTGCGGTGTGAATTTTATTCATCGGTGCAGTTTGATGAAGAAATTTCTCTTTAAAGCTCTTGCGCAGGTAATGAAAAAATTTAACAAGTTCCCTACTGCGCAAAGTAAAATTTATCATCCCAAACTCAGTATATCTTCTGCGCAAGTGCTCAGAATCAAAATTTCTACACTCGCAGCGAAGAGAATCTTTTCCCAACGATTTTGAGACTCTGCGAAGCGATTTTTGTCCATCGGTGCACGTCGAAGCTTGCGGAGAGTCCAAGATGAAACAATATCTGCACCGATGAACTGTGCTACACGAAAATTATTAGAATCATGCGAATCTTTCATTTTTTCATCACCGACCGGTGTCCGCTACAAATATTCCATATTTACAATCGAGCAATAGAGCCAAATTAGTGTCTCTACGCTGAGAACAAGAAAACAAAAATTTGTCACAAAAGAAACAAATGAAATTTTATTTCTTCCCAAACTTACTTTCTGTTTCATTTCAAAATGAATATAACTCAAAAAAAAATCAAAAAATGAATCGCCATTCAAGAGTTGTTCTCGACTTTACAGAGGCAGTTGGCAAAGTCGCCGAGAGATTATTGGGACCGTTCAACATAGAGATGCTCGTGAGACCGATAAATCTCAAGATATCCGAGGCGATAATGAATTTTCAGGAAAACAGTCATGACGTTTCGCAGCGCGTATTCACGGGTTGCGGACGTCCTGTATTGGGGAGAAGACGAAGACGTCGCGATAACAGAGAAACGGATATGGAATCATCGACGTTCGATCAGGAATCGACGAGCGACGACAGATCCCCGACCGCAGCGATGCTCGACAAATTGGTGAAGGAGATAAGACAGAGGGTCAGAGATTCGCGACAATTTTGGATCTATTTGCCATATCAATTGTGCAACGATGGACTCGTTGTGCCACCGAGCAACACCAAGGAGTGTTGGAACGGTACTCACGTTGACAAGTGAGTTTTTTTTTTTTTCTTATCACATTACAGAGAATTAACAATTTCCCAAAACAAAAAAAAATATGAAAAGCCCGAAATCGATAAAAAAAAAATCCCTCGAACGATTAAAACTTTGTTCAATTAAATTTTTCATTGTCCAAGATATTTGCCCAGCGTTATGAATTTTTTTTTTTTTTTTCTTTTTGTTAATCGCACACGTTATTTAAAATTTTTTTTTTATAAAATTGACTATAATTCAGGAAAAAAATATATTAGATTAAAAAAACTTGCTTAAAAGTGTTAAATTGGGGGGGAAAAAAGAGTGGCAAAGTATTTTAGACTTTTTTTTTACTTTGTACCAACTTTGCAAATTCGTCTTTTCTTTTCACAATGTTTGTTTTTTCTTTCTTATCACATCACAGAGAATTGACAATTTCCCAAAACAAAAAAAAAATATGAAAAGCCCGAAATCGATTTAAAAAAATCCCTCAAACGATTAAAACTTTGTTCAATTGAATTTTTCATTGTCCAAGATATTTGCCCAGCGTTATGAATTTTTTTTTTTTCTTTTTGTTAATCGCACACGTTATTATAAATTTTTTTTTTATAAAATCGACTATAATTCAGGAAAAAAATATATTAGATTAAAAAAACTTGCTTAAAAGTGTTAAATTGGGGGGGAAAAAAGAGTGGCAAAGTATTTTAGACTTTTTTTTTACTTTGTACCAACTTTGCAAATTCGTCTTTTCTTTTCACAATGTTTGTTTTTTTTTTCTTATCACATCACAGAGAATTGACAATTTCCCAAAACAAAACAAAAAAAAATATGAAAAGCCCGAAATCGATAAAAAAAAATTCCTCGAACGATTAAAACTTTGTTCAATTGAATTTTTCATTTTCCAAGATATTTGCCCAGCGTTATGAATTTTTTTTTTCTTTTTGTTGATCGCACACGTTATTTAAAATTTTTTTTTTATAAAATTGACTATAATTCAGGAAAAAAATATATTAGATTAAAAAAACTTGCTTAAAAGTGTTAAATTGGGGGGGAAAAAAGAGTGGCAAAGTATTTTAGACTTTTTTTTTACTTTGTACCAACTTTGCAAATTCGTCTTTTCTTTTCACAATGTTTGTTTTTTTTTTCTTATCACATCACAGAGAATTGACAATTTCCCAAAACAAAACAAAAAAAAATATGAAAAGCCCGAAATCGATAAAAAAAAATTCCTCGAACGATTAAAACTTTGTTCAATTTAATTTTTCATTGTCCAAGATATTTGCCCAGCGTTATGAATTTTTTTTTTTTCTTTTTGTTAATCGCACACGTTATTATAAATTTTTTTTTTATAAAATCGACTATAATTCAGGAAAAAAATATATTAGATTAAAAAAACTTGCTTAAAAGTGTTAAATTGGGGGGGAAAAAAGAGTGGCAAAGTATTTTAGACTTTTTTTTTACTTTGTACCAACTTTGCAAATTCGTCTTTTCTTTTCACAATGTTTGTTTTTTTTTTTTCTTATCACATCACAGAGAATTGACAATTTCCCAAAACAAAACAAAAAAAAAATATGAAAAGCCCGAAATCGATTTTAAAAAATCCCTTAAACGATTAAAACTTTGTTCAATTGAATTTTTCATTGTCCAAGATAATTGCCCAGCGTTATGAATTTTTTTTTTCTTTTTGTTGATCGCACACGTTATTTAAAATTTTTTTTTTATAAAATTGACTATAATTCAGGAAAAAAAATATATTAGATTTAAAAAAACTTGCTTAAAAGTGTTAAATTGGGGGGGAAAAAAGAGTGGCAAAGTATTTTAGACTTTTTTTTACTTTGTACCAACTTTGCAAATTTGTTTTTTCTTTTCACAATGTTTGTTTTTTTTTTTCCCAGCGAAAGATTCAATTCGCTCGATTATTATTGTTTTTTTTTTTTTTTCATTTCCAGATATCTTTATCCCGTCTCATCGGACGGTGAGACGCAGACCCTGAATCCGGAAGTCCGCGGCGGAGGTCCGAGACCATTGATAGTGCGAGATCAAGTGCTGGCTCTCACGACGATTACGAACAGGCTGCGCTCGGCTTTCAATGGCCAAGACGTCGATTGGATAGACAACGGTAAGCCCTTTTGCGTTTTCATCGATCCGCGAGTATTTACACGTCGAAACGTTTGTCAGGTGACAACGGACAATCAAGAGTCAAACGTGAGAGACCAAAAACAAAAATGTGAAAAATATTGAAACAGTAAAAAAAAAAAAACGATGTATAATACAAAATATATATATCAATATTAACATTATTAATACTATTATTATTGACAATAATATTATTTATAATGTAAGTATATCTTGCGTATAATTATGGCTATTAATATAACTAATATATATATTTTTTTTTTAAATTATAATCCATCAAAACTATACTCGAGAAAATTGATCTGTGACGATCTCTGCGAGGAAATTTTAAAAAGCGAACCAACTTTTATACCCTCCCATTTAAAATTCCAAAAAAACAAAAACAAAAAACGATCAAGTTTTTACAAAAATTCATATCTGGTTTTTTGGTAGTTTCTGGTGTTTTGGTAAAAAAAAAATGGAGGAAAAAATCTGAAAAAATTATGGCACGTACTTTTCAACACAGACTGCTGTGCAACTTAAAAAAAAAAGATCCCCGATAGTCAAGCCCAAATTTGGCCGATAATCGATGTTTTTACTCGTATAACAATAATCTCGGATAGTCGATTAAGGTAGTCCTCGTGCAAATTCGTTTATAATGAGAATTCGTTGAAATTTATTGCGGACGAAGAGAACGCTAGTACCCAACTTCTCATGAAATTTGAAGCATATTTACCGTTCCCAACTCGAGATATTCAATGTCAAAGTTAGCAACCATTGCGTGCAGAGCATATTAGCAAGCATTGCCGCACCCCGACACTAGCGCGGTTTTTTAAATATTGCAACTAAACGCGTAGCCAGATTTTGATAAAAAAAAAAAATTATAGACGGAAGAAGACTATTATTCACATGTTAGGGGGAAAAAAAAAAAAAAAAATTATTAACCGTTTCGTTTACGAGCGACGATCACAAACAAGAATGCAATACGAATGAAAATTCGACGCGTAAGCTGCATATTTTATGGTGTGAAATTATCCGGTTCCATATATGTGTAACAGTCATTTCTGTACAGAATCAATCAAAAGTTCGCTGCATATGACCACTAGGGCCGTGTATATTTCATCATGCGGTACATAAGAAACTTTTTACCTGACTATGATAAAATTACCATATTCCATCCCTGCAACGCGGGCGGAAAGTGATTAATTTTAGACCAGAGGGAATAAATATAATTTTGCAGGCAAAAAAGTAAATAGCGGGCAAAAAAGCGGACTTTTTTGCCCGCACTTTACTTTTTTGCCCGCTTTTTACTTTTTTGCCCCCAAATTTACTTTTTTGCTCGCAAATTTACTTTTTTGCCCCCAAATTTACTTTTTTGCTCGCAAATTTACTTTTTTGCTCGCAAATTTACTTTTTTGCCCGCAAATTTACTTTTTTGCCCGTAAATTTACTTGTGTGCCCGCAAATTTACTTTTTTGCCCGCAAATTTACTTTTGTGCCCGGAAATTTACTTTTTTTCCCGCAAATTTACTTTTGTGCCCGTAAATTTACTTGTGTGCCCGCAAATTTACTTTTTTGCCCGTAAATTTACTTTTGTGCCCGGAAATTTACTTTTTTTCCCGCAAATTTACTTTTTTGCCCGTAAATTTACTTGTGTGCCCGCAAATTTACTTTTTTGCCCGCAAATTTACTTTTTTGCCCGCAAATTTACTTTTTTGCTCGCAAATTTACTTTTTTGCTCGCAAATTTACTTTTTTACCCGCAAATTTACTTTTTTGCCCGCAAATTTACTTTTGTGCCCGCAAATTTACTTTTTTGCCCGCAAATTTACTTTTTTGCACGCAAATTTACTTTTTTGCTCGCAAATTTACTTTTTTGCTCGCAAATTTACTTTTGTGCCCGCAAATTTACTTTTGTGCCCGCAAATTTACTTTTGTGCCCGCAAATTTACTTTTTTGCCCGCAAGTTTACTTTTTTGCTCGCAAATTTACTTTTTTACCCGCAAATTTACTTTTTTGCCCGCAAATTTACTTTTGTGCCCGCAAATTTACTTTTTTGCCCGCAAATTTACTTTTGTGCCCGGAAATTTACTTTTTTACCCGCAAATTTACTTTTTTGCCCGCAAATTTACTTTTGTGCCCGCACTTTACTTTTTTGCCCGCTTTTTACTTTTTTGCCCCCAAATTTACTTTTTTGCTCGCAAATTTACTTTTTTGCTCGCAAATTTACTTTTTTGCCCGCAAATTTACCTTTTTGCCCGTAAATTTACTTGTGTGCCCGCAAATTTACTTTTTTGCCCGTAAATTTACTTTTGTGCCCGTAAATTTACTTTTTTGCCCGCAAATTTACTTTTGTGCCCGCAAATTTACTTTTTTGCCCGCAAATTTACTTTTTTTCCCGCAAAATCATCTTTCTTCCTTCTGATAAAAAATTGATCTACTTTTCGCACGCGCTGCAGCGATGGAACATGGCCACTTTATCCATCGGATGAAATATGCCACACGGGAGGAGCGGATTTCCCCTCCCTAGTATCAGCATAATGTACTAATTCTCGCACTAGGACTGCCTTCATCGTTTTTTTTTTTTGTTTCTTTTTTTCTTGTCGTTAATTTCTCTTTTCGTTAAAAAAATCCGTTAAAACAGAGGAGGAGAGTTACGGCTCGGGAAGTGGCTCGGGCGATGGTAACGACGACGACGACGACGAGGACGACGGTGACGATCCGATAACCGACGACGAGGATGGCTTTAGCGAAGAATCATCGGGCTACGAGCCGAATCAAACGCCACCGGAACAGCCGAAATTGCCGCCAGTACCGATAAATCCGGCGTCACCGCCGAGGCTCGATATCGAGCCCAAATCAGCGAGCAACAAAACAACGACATCGACGACGAGCGTCGTCGAGAGCGGCGGTACAACGTCGCATCATCAACGTATGCCATTGTCGCGCGCGCTTACGACGTATTTGTTCCCGATCGCCGTTATGTGGTTCGGCGGTTGTCTCACCGAGTGGCTGTGATCCTTCGATTCGACGTGTGTTACGGCTTCAGCGTGTAAATATATATAAATTTTATTTTTTTTTTTTTATTTTTTTTTTTTTCTTATTTTTTTTTATCATTCAAATTTTCTAAACTAAAAAAAAATCACCATCCTTCTTTCTCGACTCGTCGTCGTCGTCTCTCTCTCTCTCTCTCTCTCTCTCTCTTTCTCTCTCCCTTTTTCAACGATTCGCGATAAATAAAATTAAAAAAAAAAAAAAAAAAATTACTCAACTGAGCGTGAAAGATCCCCGGGACATTGAAAGTCTCGAATTAATGAAATTTCGAGGAAACAACGGGGATAACCCGGAGTGAACGCGGATGACGATAATTCGCATTTTTATGACAAAATACGAAAAAAAAAGAAAAAAGAAAATATTTCGAGACAAAGAGAGAGATCGAGGAGAAAGAGGGGGGGAAAAAAGGTGAAAAAGAAAAAAAAAAAAATATTGCGAAGCTGCGATGGAACGAGGGGAAAAAAAAAAAAAACAAAAGGACGACGAACAATTTTCCGAGCGGTGTGTGCCATCGTCGCGGTGAATTATAATTATAAAAAAAAAAAAAAAAAAAACAAAAAAACAACAATAATATTGATAATTATATCCGTAATGAATGATAATAACGAACGTTAATGACGTGCGCGAGAATTTGAGAATTCGGTGGGTGAGAAGAAGAAGAAGAAAAAAAAAATAGAAAAAAAAAAAAGAAAATACCGAAATATACGTAAGACGGAGAGAACTGAGAGTATACGAAAAGCATACCAGGACTGAAATATATTTATTAATCGTATATTTTATAGATTTTTTTTTTTTTAATTTCTTCACTCTCGAATTGAAAATATTCGTCGAATTTGTGTGCTTGTACTTGGGAAAAATTGGCCGTTTGGCTTTTTTTTATTATTTTTATTTTTTGTTTTTGTTTTTTTAATTCTCGAATCGATACTTCCGGCAAATGCTGAAAGACAATTTGCGGCACGAATTTTCGGAGCTCGTTTGTCACGTTTTGGAAATTACGACGAATAAACGTCTCCGGGTGTTGATGAATTGAGAAAAAAAATAAAATAAAATAAAAAGTAACGAAAGTCAAACGATGATAAAGTTTTGGGCACGATTTTGCCATTTGAAGCCTCGATTAAGAGAAATATCAGCTCGAGTGACTCATGAAATTGGCGAAGAAGGGAATAGGCAAAAAACAAAAGAAATATTTTTTTGTCTCGTCATGACGGAATTCGCGCACAATTGTCTCGTCGTTAATTGACACTCGGAGGGGGTAAAAAAGAATTTTAAAAGAGATAGAAAAAATAAAATTTGAATGACGAGTCGAAATTTCATAATTTGAGGGGAAAACAAAAAAAAACTCCAAAATAATGCCCGGGGGCAAAAAAAAAATGTTTAAATCTGCGTAACTATTTTGAAGAACAAATTTTTTATTTACGTTGAATCGAAATTTTAAAAAATCGTAGATCTACCGAGATCCGAGTAGATCTACCGAAAATCCAGGTAGATCTACGATTTTTCCAAAAAAAAAAAATTCTATCCGTGCGGATCTAAACGTATTTTCTTTTTATTTCAATTTTTCATAATCATTCGTAGCCAGGAAATCATTATTTGACATTCACCCGAGCAATTTCTACTGTGACGATGTAAAAAAAAGAAAAAAAAAAAAAAAAAAATACTCCAAAACGTGACAATTCGAGTTGAATGAAAAAAAAAGAACATACAATTTTATTTTCTCGTCGATTTTGTACAAAATTGTAAATAATAGATCGACGAGAGTAGCGGATATCCGGTAGAGGCGAATTTTAATTTTTAATTTTTTATTTTTCATTCTTTTCTGATATTTTGACATAATTTGCTTTGCAATTTGAATCGAGTACGTAAGTTTTCCAAAATTATCCGCTGCTCTCTGACACGTTCGTAGTAATTAATGTTTGGTAATATCTTTGCGTGTATGAGAGAGAGAGAGAGAGAAAGAGGGAGAGGAATAATTATTTAAAAAAAAAAAGGAAAAATCAACAAAAAATGGACGAAAAAAAGTGTGGGAGGCAAAAAGAAAAGTGCTAAAGCGTGGGTGGTGCGTCGCAGGCGAAAAAGAGAGCCAGGCTACTGTGATAAAATCGAATAAAGCCGTAAATCTGATAGAGCGGCTTTTTTTTTTTTTTTTTTTTTTTGGAGAACAAACGCATAAATCCCGCGTTAATTTTCCCACATCGCCTGGATGATCCACTACAAAAAAAAAAAAAAATATATAGATACTTTAGGGTGGTCCTCGTTCAGGCTTTTTTCAAATTTTAATGATCTCACTCCCCCCGAATCGGTTCCAAATAAATTTAAAAAAAATCTCTGCATTTTTTCAGATTTTTATTTCAGATTTAAAGTTTCCCGTAAGAATAACATGGGCGTTTTTAGGATTTACCGTATAAAATTCGAAAGCACGAATATTTTTCAGCCGAAAAATTCAAAATTTTCGCAACTTTATCTGGATTGATGCAGTTATATGGAAAAAAAATGATAAGACTATTTTTTTGAGTTTTATATGCGTTATTTCATGCTGAATAGATTTTTTTTTTCCTCAAAAATATGGTTTTTAACGATTTTTCATTTATAATAATTGATAAAAAAAAATGTTTCTCAGCTTTATGGGTCAAAATTCTCGGAAACTCGTCTGCAATGATGCCAGTTTATGAAAAAAAAAAAATTAAAACACGATTTTTACAAATTTTATACGGCTCATTCCACGTCTACTCGGAATTTTTTCTCGAAAGAGGAAAAATTTCTATAAAAGTTTGGCTACCGTTAGTTAAATTTTTTTTCCATGCGGTAAGACCATTGAAGACTGATTCTCGAGACTTTCAAATTGTTAAGTTGAGAAATATATTTTTTTTTATATTATCAGGAAAAAGCTCTCAAAATTCGTGAATTTCGAGGAAAAATGCCGGGAAATTTGTAAAAATGGTTTAAAATTTTTTTTTTTCATGAACTAAGGTCATTGCAGACTAGTTTCAGAAAGATTTGAACTACCAAGCTGAGAAATATTTTTTTTTTTAACAATATTAGGAAAAAGCTCTCAAAAAACGTGAATTTTGAGAAAAAATAGCGGGAAATTTGTAAAAATCGTGTTTAAAATTTTTTTTTTCATAAACTAAGTTCATTGCAGACTAGTTTCAGAGAATTTTGAACTACCAAGCTGAGAAATATATTTTTTTTTCAATACTATCAGGAAAAAGCTCTCAAAATTCGTGAATTTTGAGGAAAAATAGCGGGAAATTTGTAAAAATCATGTTTAAAATTGTTTTTTTCATAAACTAAGTTCATTGCAGACCAGTTTCAGAGAATTTTGAACTACCAAGCTGAGAAATATTTTTTTTTTTCAACAATATTAGGAAAAAGCTCTCAAAAACCGTGAATTTTGAGGAAAAATGCCGGGAAATTTGTAAAAATCGCGTTAAAAATTTTTTTTTCGCGAACTGGGATCATTGCAGACCAGTTTCAGAGAATTTTGAACTGCCAAGCTGAGAAATATTTTTTTTTTCAACAATATTAGGAAAAAGCTCTCAAAAACCGTGAATTTTGAGGAAAAATACCGGGAAATATGTAAAACTCGTGTTAAAAATTTTTTTTTTCATAAACTAAGTTCATTGCAGACTAGTTTCAGAGAATTTTTAACTACCAAGCTGAGAAATATTTTTTTTTTCAACAATATTAGGAAAAAGCTCTCAAAAACCGTGAATTTTGAGAAAAAATGCCGGGAAATTTGTAAAAATAGTGTTTAAAATTTTTTTTTTTCGCGAACTGGGATCATTGCAGATCAGTTTCAGAGAATTTTGAACTGCCAAGCTGAGAATCATTTTTTTTATCAATTATTATAAGTAAAAAATCATAGAAAATCGTGTTTTTGAGGGAAAAAAATTTATTCGACGTGAAATAATCCAAATAAAACTCAAAAAATAATGTTATCAATTTTTTTTCGTGTAGCTGCATTAATGTAAATAAAGTTCCGGCAATTTTAAATTTTTCCGCCGAAAAATCTCGATGCTTTCGAATTTTATACAATAATCCCTAATTAAAATAAAAATCTGAAAAAATTCAGGAATTTTTTATTTTATTTATATGGAAACGATTTGAGCGTTGAAACCAATAAATTTTGAAAAAAAAGCCTAAACAAGGACTACCCTGATACGAATATCTTGAAACGAAGCGGGAATTAAAAAAAAAAAAAATGAGACAAAAGAGAAGTTTTGCAAATCTAGTGAAATATTCAAACGAATACTACGAATAACTAATTATTTGTAATTATATATATTATTATATAAATATAAATATACATATAAAATTAATATAAAATTTATCATTGTGTTTGAGGATGTCTTAGAACGTGACAACATTTTTAGGGTCTCGAATGGCACTTAGGATTATCAAATTTATCGAGAAATCGATTTTCTGCAACGCGGCAATAATTGTGAAAACTAAAAAAAAAAAAGCAAAAAAAAAAAATACAAAACAAAACTTGTAAAGAAAAGAAGAAAAAAAAAGAATACACGATAAAAAAAATTCCGTACTTTTTCTCCTCTGGACGATTTGCGTCGATCACAGAGTTGGGCATTATTTGACGAACAGAAAAAAAATGTTAACTTTCTCGAATAATAAAAGCCATTTTTATTTCACCGTCAAGCGCTGAAATCCTCCCTCTCGTTATATATTTTTTTAAAATTATTTTCTCAAATAAATATCGAGTAAAATAAAAATGAAAAAAAAAAATTGCCCAACTCTCGTCGATGGAGGTTGAGCAATTTTCGTTGGGAAACCAGGGTTTCGAAATATTTCGAAAAAGCCAAAAAGAAAAAAGAAAAAAAAGTGTGGGAAATTCTCGATATTTCCTGTGAGAAACGAAAAAAAAAAGCGTTTCTCACTCCAAAGTGGCTCTTACCCGCTCGCTCATATGCGCGCACAATTGACCGGAAAAAGGGGAAGAACAAGAGAAAAGAAAAAGTGTAAAAAATGTGAAGAAAGATATTTATTCGTATTGAAATAACGATATGACGGAGATAAATCATTCGGAAGAAGAAAAAAAGAAACGAACAAAATGACTCAATGTTAAGTGTTCCCTTTTAGCGTCAATTTTTTTTTTTTCCTCCGACGTGTACATCGACGGTCATTGCGATTTATCGAGTCTCTCGAATTTCTACGATTCAAAGTCACGGAAATTCAATTGCATTTTTATTTTTTATTTCCACAGAAACGAGAAAACTTTTTGGTAAAATAATATTCCGTTCGAGTGTAAACGGATCAGCGAATTATTAAAAACCAAAAAGAAATTCCATTCTTTTTTCATTTCCTCAGTCTCATGATTTTTGGAAAATGGAATTTTCTGGCATTTGCGCAGCCATCGATTAATCTACGATGCCATATTTGTTTGTTTTTTTTTTTTTTTCCCCAATTAATTTACTTCAATCTATTACAATTTCTGTTCCGAACAAGTGAGCCATCTCTAATTTTATACATAATATATTTACTTGTAAGTTTTATATATTTTATTTGTTAATAATTTTTTGTGTGTGTGTGTAACGGGGTGAGTGATGAGGTGTATGAGAGTGGAAAATTTTCATGTTGAAAAGGTGAACGAGGTTGAAGCGCTTTCAAAGCGTTTATCCTTATTCGTAGACGATTCGTAGAGAGAGAGAGAGAGAGAGAGAGAGAGAGAGAGAGAGAGACACGAAAAACTTATAAATATATACATAATAAATATATATTATTTAAAAAAAAAAAAAAAAAAAATACGACAAGATTGAACGAATGTTTGCATGATGAGCGTGAGATTTATGAATCCTAATTTTTACGAGACGCGATTTTCACGATTCTCGATTCACACACACACAAAAAAAAAAAAACACGCGGGAGAGAGACTTGTCAATCGTGAATTCGATGTGAATTAATCGTACGGGGGATGATTTCCCGTGTTAAAAAGAAAATATAAAAATAAAAATCAACACGGAATACCGAATAATGTGAAAGAGGAAGACGAAAAATTTTTTTTTTCCACCATTCCTTTGGGATGAGTTGGAATTTTAAACTTTTTTTTTTTTTTGCAAAAGAGCTATCTTAGCCAATTCTGATTAATTTTTTTTTAAATTAAGGATGTATCGGACGTATCTTCCCGCAACCAAAAGTGACTTTCGTCAATCGAGTTGAAAAAAATGAGTTATAACAACTCAAATTGAGTTGGGTCAACCGAATATCGAGTTAAAACATGTACATGAAATAGTTGCTTCAACTCTGAAATCGCGTTAACATATTCGGTCAAAACAGCCACCTAACGAGTTGACCGAACTCATTTCAGAGTTGAATCACTCACAACAGAATAGTTGGTCCAACTTTTTCTGCAGTTCGTTCGACTACGATAATTGAATGAAACAACTCAATTAACAGCTCTTTGAACCAAATATTAGGTTGATTCAACTACATTTGTGGTTTATTCGATTATCATGCGTCGTCATTTTGACTCTGAAAAAGAGTTGGAAGGACTCGATTAATAGTTCAATCGACTACATTATGTGGTTCTATATATCACAATTTACGTTGAAACAACCCTTTTATGTGGCTCTTTGTACTACCATAAATGTTCGAAACAACTCTAGAAATAGCTCTTTTAACCAAATTTTAGGTTGATTCAACTACATTTGTAGTTTATCCGATTACTATGCGTCGTCATTTTAACTCTGAAAAAGAGTTGGAAGGACTCGATTAAAAGTTCAATCGACTACATTATGAGGTTCTATTTATCGCAATTGATGTTGAAACAACTCTTTTATGTGGCTCATCGTACTGCCACAGATGTTTGAAACAACTCTATAACCAGCTCTTTTAACCAAATATCATGTTGATTCAACTACATTTGTGGTTTATCCGATTACTATGCGTCGTCATTTCAACGAAAAAGAGGTGGAACGACTCGATTAAAAGTTCAATCGAAACTCAAAATATAAATAAAAAATATAAATGTAAAACTAGCAAAGTTGTGTGAAAATGAATTCTATTACTAATCAAAATCGTCAAATGGTAATGGTAATGACGCATTCAATTTTGTAAGTGTGAGCCAGCATGCAGCGTATATCGGAAAATTGATGAACGAAATTCAACAGTAGTCGATAGCGCAATAGGTAGCGTCCCGGGTTAGTAAGCAGGCATTAGGTAGGAAACTTGTAGGTAGGCGGTTCGAATCCCGGCTCAGACAGAAATTCTGTAATGAGTGAATATCAACGGAGAACTTTTTTTTTTCGTGTGATATCATTTCTGTTATATTGTTATCGCGATAAATGCATTATAATTTTTTTTTAATTAATTTTGAAGCTCAAAATTTAAGAAACGCGAAATGTACATCCGGTTGAATGAGCTACATCGCGAGTTAAGACAAACATAAATCGAGTTCGTTCTACCGAATATTTAGTGGCCTCAACTATATTTCTGCGTACGTGGACTTTATTTTTTGGTTGAAGGAGCCACAAATCGAGTTAAATATACCATCGGATCGAGTTCAATCAACCAAAAATGTGGCTGTTTTAACCATGTTGATAAGTCACATTAAATAAATATCAGGTTTAATGAGCCACATCGCGAGTTGAGACAACCACAAATCGAGCTCGTTCTACCGAATATTTAGTGGCTTGAACTATATTTCTGGGTACATGGACTTTATTTTTGATTGAAAGAGCCACAAATCGAGTTAATTGTACCATCAGATCGAGTTCAGTCAACTAAAAATGTAGCTGTTCCAACCATACTAATGAGTCACATCAAATAGATATATTGTCGAACCAGTCACATCTCGTGTTGAGACAACCACAAATCGAGTTTATCGTGCTACATATTGTGGTTAAAACAGCGCTATATATGAGTTGAATCAACTCGAAAATGTGGTTCGCCATATGTTACTCTAGAAATGAGTTGATTCAATCGTTTTCGAGTTGAATTTACCATTTTTTTTTTACAGTGTAATGAGGGTTTTTGAATATAATATTGAGTTGACTCGAATGTAAACCTTCTACACGGAGATTCGGTTGGATCCACGATTTTCGAAAATTTAGACTCCCGCAGATCTACCTGGATCTCTGCTGAATCTACCGGGATCCATTATATCTACCTAGATTTCAATTATATCTACCTAGATCAATTATATTTACCTAGATCCATTCAGATCTCCAATCAGATCTACTAAAAGGTAAGTAAAGCTCCTGAAATTCAAGTACAAAAATGGCGATATAATATAAGCAAAAGTGTTTGAACATAATATAGTATAAAAGTTTATATTTACGTAGATCGAAATTGATCCAAATAACAAGTAAACGATTTTTTCCTGGGCACTCACTCATTCTCCATTGAGGATTTCCGTAGAGGATTTCTTGGTGAGACTTTTTTTTTTCTTTAAATATTTTTTTTTTGTGTGCAGAGACCTACACTCGGCCAACGCTACCGAATTTTTTTTTTCTAATTACTGATTACTCAATATTCTCACTCATTATAGTCACTACTACATGATTTTTCAGGGATGACTTTGATATGAAAGTTTTTGATTTTTATTGAACTGCTAGGCAGCCAAACTTGGCCTATTTTTTACTCATTATTTATTATTTCTAATTGCCCATCACGCCTCAATTGCTCTCTCGTTACACTATTTGTACAGGATACTACAATTTTAAAAAATTGTGTAATGAGCCAAGCTGGGCCAACTCTGCCAACATTTTATTTTATTTTTGCTAACTACTCATAATTTATTAGTACTTCAGGCCCGATTTCGATTTTGAAACTTTTTTAAACTTTTAAATGCTTCTCCACCCCCCTTCTTGCATATTATTATAACTTAATTATTATTTAATGCAGTAATCGTCACTCATTATTATCCCTACCGATTTACTACGTCATTACAAGTCATCTCAGTTCGACTCCACCATCATAGATGTCTCTCTAGATCTCTCTCAATGGTGCTCGGATGCGAACATCACAGTCTTATCGACAGAGTAAGTAACTCGCGATCGAACAGGACGGCGAGATGTCGCTAGTTGACGCAGAATACTGTCATTTCCGCGGGGGATTCCCCTGTATGATTAGTCGTGAGTACAGCGATCTTTATTCCCGCATATCATCATCGGATTGAATCACGAGATTTTCAAAAATAAATTTCACGCTTAAAATAATTACAGTCGCCAATTAAGGATTTTTTGCACTTACGTTCCCATTCAGTAAGAAAAATCCTTGTGATTTGTAGCGGATCCCGATGTGTTGTGAAATTAAAAGATGTTGAAAAGTTATAAATGAAAAATAAAATAAAATTTTTTTAACTATATATTCAGAAAATTTATCCTATTTTTTGCATGAATTGTAATATCTGATTTTTTTTTTATTACTCACAATTTTTTCCATAAATTTATCTCAATTCTTTGTACGTTAATAATTGAAAGAATTAAATTTTTCTGTAAAAAGAATATTGTTTTATTTTTTTTCTGTGCTGCGATAAGATTGTTCTGTCTTGAAGAATTATTAATAGTAGTTATAATTTTTCGTTTAATAACCCGTGTGTCCTTAATAAATTATGAAAAGGAAATATTTTCGAGATTTTCACGAATGTCAATGAAACCTCTGTGAGTTGATTAGAAATTTTGCAATTTTCATAATTCTCTCTATTTTTCAACTTTATGTGCAACATCCTTAAGGGGTAACACCGCTCGAACGACCGAAAAAGGCCTAACTTTGACGTTTTATTTTAGGAGTATGGAAAAAGATATAGCATTTATTTTCAGAGAATTTATTTAACACATATTGGGGTATGAAAAAAAAAAATTTATTATCATTTTGATGCAAAATGGCGGCGACAGAGCCAATCTTTGAATCCGCCTTTTTTCAAAACTCCTTCACGGGAAAACGGATTTCTCGTAAAGTATAAGACCTGGAACAAAAAACCAAAAAAGTTTATAATCTTTATACTATTGCCTGTAGGGCTACGTAGGCATTTTTTTTTTAATCAAATTTTGTAGAAATGGCGCACTTTTGAAAAAGTAAATCGATTTTTGGCCAAAAAATAAGCAGTAAATTGTTTATAAGCAAAAATTTACATTAAACAAAAAAAAAGCTACGTACTCCCATAGAGAATGTAATTGTGAAGCTACTGTCAAAATTTCAAATCGATCCATGCAACGGTGTTCGAGTAATCTGTCCTCCCAGTTTGAAAAAAGTGGTTTCGAGAAAAATGCGTTTAAAGTTTTCATCGTGCTCAGCGCGCGCTCCGAGGCACTGTGGCGAAATCGAGAATTGAACCTTTTAAAAAATTTTTTTTCACCATAGGACCAACTGAATATTGTTTTTATGACTCTCAAATATTGTTTGAGCCAAAAAAAGTCGAATTTTCTAAAATCCTAGAGTGGTGTTACCCCTTAAAATGGGTAAGATCAATTTTATCATGTTTTTTTTTATTTACAATAAAATTTCGCATCGCCATGAAGCAGAAAGGAGAGAAAAAAAATGTTCTCATCGAATATATCGACGATATTATATTTTATTTAAAGAAATGTTTTACCGTCACTAATAGTTCTGTGGAAAAAGATTGTTATAACGAAGTATTCGTAAAATTTCATTTTTCATTAATTGCATTGACCTTTTCATTAATTCACTTCTCGATGGATTGAAAAATTCATTAATTAGGCATCTAATTCAATTTAAATTAATTATTTATATTGATAAATCGAGAGTGAAGGGGGCTTGCTCTAATTTTTAATTAATATGGAAATATTAATTAAAATAAAATTACGAAGACTCTACACACGTTCGTCACAATAAGTTTTATAATTTTCCTTCAATCCCGAGATCCTTGAAGGATGATCATCAAAAATATAGCAACTTGGACGAATTTTGATAAATAAGAATAAATAAAAGACAATGTATGCTACAAAAAGGATGAAAATATTATATTTGATCTCTTATTAATTGAAAGAAAAAAAAATCCTGGCTATTTTGATCGAATTTTCCAATCGGCTCACTCAACCGTTTCGTTTGCACTTAATTATCGAGGCGAGCGCGTGAATCGCGTGACCAACAGCGTCCCACAGAGAGCCCGTCAGACCCGGAAACATATTCACTCGACTCTCTTTATTTAACAAGTGCACAGAGAGAAAGAGCGAGAGAGAAACTTTAATGGCGAGAAAAGAGGGCCTCATGGGGCCCCGTCAACGGGCGGGTCTGTGCCCCCTCTGCCCCCTCGAGAATGCCATGCACATTGAACGCAACAAGTGAAATTTCGTATCGCATCGACTTTACGGATAGAAAGTATACCCGGTGCGGTATCACGTGCTTGTTTACTCCGATACGTAAGCGAGCCACGATCGTTCCTTGACTCACAATATGACTTACGAAAATTTCAAAATTAATTCCGCGAGATCAAAGAAAACAAAAACAAATTCTCACTCTCATAACTCGCACATAAACTTCGAAGATCGAAAAAATTCTTTTTCCAGCTGATCGTTTAATTATCAAACAATTTCCAGGTCCACGTCTATTTGTCTTTTAATGTATGGTTAATAATAAATAAAATAAAAAAAACAACCAGAGTCGATTGATTTATCGTTTCGCAAAAGTATATCAACGCTTCAAATGTTGAGAGGGTAGATCGGATGCAATCGTTCATAAAATGCGTTTGGATAATTCGTGCTCTACGAAAATTAGGACAGATTTTTCGCCAATGAATTTTCATAGCTCTACTACACAGACAAAGCTGTTTCATTGCTTTCTCCGAGAGGCGAGGAGAACACACACGCCTTAATAATATACGTGAAAATGGTTAATGATCACCGGCGAGTTATCGCTCGTGTGGGTGCTCGCACTTTGGGGCCCCCTCATGGTTGTACCGTTAAGCCGATTCACACCCACCTTTACATTTTATAATGTGGATCAGCGAACAGTTGTCGAGGTGCAATCGCGGAAAAGATAGGGCCCCCCGAGGCGTTCAGCCACGTGATTGTTGTTCAACGGGGAACGTAGACTTCTTCTCTTATATCATATCTACACCGAGAGTGTAATGCCATTAGTACATACATATATAATATGGAGTTTTGGGTCGCTGAATCTGCCCTCCTCCCACCAATCGAACCCTCTCATTAGGTTTACATAAAGCCTTATAGTAATGCGGACAGACAAGCAACTTTTTCGTGTACTTGGAGAAATAAATAATAAATAACTGATGAAATAAATGATGATTTTTTATTTTCTTTCTCCCTCGTTCCGAATCTCCAATGCAGATAATGGATCGTGAATTAATTATTCTGTCAATGAACACTTTTCGAGGATATTATACCCTCGCTGTAATGACGAAGGTATATAGTGCACCTGCCTGCTATCTAATGAGACCTCAACATTTTATCAAAGGTGGAAAATTTATATAATTTTGGCCTCTCAAAAGTGTGGCATAATTAGCGAAAATTGAGTAAGTTCCTTCAAAGCTAAATATCCGTATGTTCGTTCGTTAAATCCTCTGATTTTTTCTTTCTTACCATTGATACAGTTTTCATTTTTTTTTCTCAATATTATCATTGTTTTTTTTTTTTAAATATAAACCACAAATTTTGAAAAACTAATCTGTTTATAAAGGCGGATGGTCGCGGGAATTCCCCGTTATGAAAAAATCGTGTACCACGAAGAATATAGAGATACGCCTTGAAACGAGGAACTAGACGCGATTTACGATCAGCGAAAACGCTAATTGCCCGGAGAAATCATTAATTATGTCGCTATCCCTATTTTCTTCCTTCTTCCTTTCTTTCGCCCCCCCCCCCCCTCTTTTCCTTTATCTCGCTGCGGCTATTCAGTAATTATACATATATATATATATATACAAATACCTCTTTAGCTTCACGTAGAATCCTCTGAACCGGCATTCTTTCCGAGACGCCCGCTAACTATGTGAAGAACTCCCACGAGTCCGCGAATGCTTGCACTCAAGATCAGGGGCTTCTCTTGCTCTTCGCTCGAGACTCGCGTATATATATACATACAGTATGTAGTACATAATTTATGTATATGTATATAAATATGGGCACTTTCGAACGAAATTTACAGTGACCCTCGTATTTGTTTTTTTTTTTCTATAAAATTCTTTAGTTTGTGAAAAAATGCCGTTTATCAAAGGGGAACATACGTCTCTAGGGCCTTTATCTTAGAGGTCTGTTATGACAATAGTAGTGGGGTTGGGCCGGAAATGATACTTTCAGTAGAGAGCTTGGATTATTGCCTACGAAATGCCTCATCAAAGTTTTTCAAATCAACATAGTACAGCTGTAACAGGGAAGTTAGTGAGTCACTGCGAAAAGCTTGCGCTCAGGATTACTCAAGACAGATTTATCCGATCGAACTGATATTTTAACCACATGCTGAAAGAATGCGGTGAATCAAAATGATGATCCAGTTTTGAATTTCACTGATTATTTTTCCCATCCAAATTTATTCAGGCAATATAACTGCACCATTCGACGTTATTTTGTATAGCCTACACGGTATTTAACTGATAATTTTTGATAATTTCACTGGTAATTTTTCACGTTGCCTATTTGGAAAAAAAGAAAAAAATTTCCAATCCAGTTAACCCTCCATCGAATCTGACAGATTGAATTCCATTGTGTCGATTGAAAAGTTTTGATGAAAAATTTGTAGATTTTGGGATTTTTTGAATATTAATTCAATTATAATTCTGTGACTTTTAAATTTTGAATTTTTAACTGTGGATTTTTGTCTCATGGTACAATTCTATCGGTCCAATTCTATTCCACTCGAGCTTCAAAATTAATCGGGTATTTCCCTCAAGGATAATTTGATCTTTATCGGCGCATAATATACTCTATCTTAGAAATCAATGGATGGATCAAATTTCTGGTTCATCATTTCAACGTGGATGACTTCAGTAATTTTTGTGCAAAATTTCATCCAGATCGGTCCAACGGTTCTGGAGATATCCTGCGCTCAAGGTTTTTCCAGTGCAATCCAAGCTTTCTACTAAAAGTATCATTTCCACCTCAACTTCACAACTATTGTTGTAATAGACCTCTAAAATAAAGGCCTTGGAGACGTATGTGCCCCCTTAACGTCCTCAATTTCATCAGCGTCATAAAGCCATTTTTTCAAACGATTGAAAATCGTGAATATATTAAAATAAAAGAATCAGAAATTGACAACGTTTCGGCAACGATTAAACCAATTTGAAAAAAGATCTGAAAGTTTTTGGTGACATTTTGTGTTATTCGATTTTACAATATGGTAAAATGAAAAACAAAAAAATTTAAAAAATTGGGAGGGCTCTGTCGGTTTGGCCTGGAATGTCATATGCACATCTCGTTACAGGCCTCTTGAACGAATCTCATATCCTAGCGAAGCTTGGGCTGCTCACCAAACTCCTACGACGACCGAGACGACGACGACGACCTTTTCCTCTCTATTTCTCACTCGCTCTCTTCCGCCCTCGCAATTTTTTCTCTACTCTCAATATATGTATACATATATACATACTCACAAATATATACCCGATCTTCCTATGTGCTTGCGCAAACTCGGCAGAGTCTTTTCTCTGCATTTTCTGCGAGACCAACTTCCTTCGCACTTCCTCATCTTCTCAGGAAATTCTTAACGCGTGCGTGCACGCAATCTTCATGTTTGATTATTATATTCACCAGCGTCAGTTTTATAGGGGAGGGCACACATACGCGGAGCTCTCAGCTTTATCATAATCCGACGAGTCTGGTGTCCGTTAAACTTTCTTCGATCAGACTCGATAACGCTTCATTGAAATTTTTTTTTCTTTCCATTGTAGAGCAGCCTTATTCAATTGAAATATGCATAATTCCTTTATTTTATGTGAAAAAAAAAAACCATCGTAGTGAGATGCAACGTATGAAAAATGAGCGCAGAAGTAAAACGAGTTTAATCAAATTAAATAGAATATTTTTCGAACATTTGGAAATTGAACAATTGCCAAAATAATTTACGATATCATTACTTGTCATGTCACAAAAAAAAATAGTTCGATCGGGAATATAAATTCTTAATAAATTTTTCTTCAAATTCAATTAAAGTTTATTTGGATTAAAAGAACAATTTTTTAAAAATATTTTTTTAATTGCATTAATCTAAATCAGTTTTTTTGCTATCGAAAACCAGATCAAGACACAGACACCCTCTCGGTAACGCTCCAAATCTTGCTCAACGAGTTTTGCGTACGTGAACTGACACACACACACACACGTGTATAGGCTGCGTACAAAATTACGCAATTCCGTCTCGAATTTATTCAACGTTTTTATTTAAAATTTTTTTTTTATAAATTCCATACGTTGAATTATATTCGAGACAAGTGTAACAAGCGTTTGCATCGCTATATAGAATAACGAGGGCTACATTGAATAAAAATGCTGGCAGCCACGCTCCTCGAGTGTCACGTACGTATATATCTCTCGATCGTCGTAATATTCCTTTCGTCCAACGGCAACAGGAGCACACAACGCCATGCTTCGTGTACTCTCTTCTATATATATATATAAACATTTGTCTTTTCCTCGCGAGAAACGCAGGATGTACTCGAATTACGCTTGTTCAGTCATATACACGCGTATATATGGGACATTCCATGGCAAGGTTAATGAACATTTCATCCTTACGTAAGGTAAATATCATTGCTGATAGTTCGTTACATTCATCAGGATACGATGAGTTTGTGGTATTTTTTTTTTTCAGAATTTTATTTCAATTAGTCTCAAAGAATTGAAATTTCAAACGATCGAGCTATTTTGCTTATTTTCTGCTTCCTCATAGAGGGAGCTTTGTTTTAATGAAAAAAAAAAAAAAAACATTCGAGCTTTCTCTATGAGGAAGTCAAATTTGGAAAACAGAGCGATCTTTATGA
The DNA here is from genome assembly GCA_963564615.1 of Rhorus exstirpatorius. Lineage (NCBI taxonomy): Eukaryota > Metazoa > Arthropoda > Insecta > Hymenoptera > Ichneumonidae > Rhorus > Rhorus exstirpatorius. The sequence continues at coordinate 5,142,763 of OY751313.1, forward strand.
GCGAGATAAAATAATGAGGAAGCAATGTGCGCAAATTCGCTAATTTGCATTGTTATAACCGCTGATTATTTTTTCACATAAAATTTCGATGATTCTCATCAGAATTTTTTTTCTTCATTTCATCATTTGAATTTTCAAATTATGTTTCGCGTAACTTCAAAATAATTCGGTAAATTGAAAAAAAAAATTTCAAACACAAAAGTACTATAGATTTGGATTTATTTGTTACAAGGATTGTTCTCCAATTTGTTATCCAGCTATCTCGTTGGTCTTAAAAATTGTGGCTGAAGATAATTTTTTTTTAATCTTAAATTAGTACGCGATATTCCTGTACATCTCTCCGCAATACACGATGGATTTTTCTTAATTATTTTTCAAAGGGCGAACAAAAATGATTAGGATGATTGTTTCAATGTAAAGGAGGCCAATTTTTTTAAATTCTGGATTGGAGAGCATTGGAAGTTCCGTCCATTTGACGTGGATCGCCCTTTATCCGTGAGTCTCTGGGAAGCAGAAGGGCGTAAGTCACATGACTTTGCTTCTAGAATAGTGGGGGTTAATCCTTTCTGCTTTTTAGCCATCATTATTTGTACGTATGCATTCTTGCTCACGGTTTCATTGTTAGCTCTCTCTTATTCTCGCGCTAGCCGACTCTTATTTATTCAGAGCACACGCGCGCGATATGCGTTTGTTTACTCGCTATGGAAATATGTATTTTTCTCTCTATCACTCGCCCTCGTCGTTCTCAAGTTTTTTTTTTTTTTGTTATCTCTCACCTGTCTTCTTGTATCCACCTGTAACATAGGAATCCAAAAGAGAGCGAGGGAGAGAGAGAGGAAGAAATAAACTATGAAAGCTGATCGTTCTGCTTCATCCACTCTGGAATGCGACAATTTTCACGATCCTACGAGAAACTCTTGTGCCAACAACTGCAGAGAGAATTCGTTAGCTGTATAGAACTTTTTAAAGTTCAAAAATGTCGTTGCCCTCTATGATACGAATCCAACTAAAACTGGAGATATCGAAAGAAAATTCATTTTTTTCGTATAAAAGAAGAAAATGTATTTTGACCTTTGTCGTTTGAATTTTTGGATTTTTAGACTTGTAAAATATCGTGATTTGTCACGAGGTCATAATAATTTTCTCTCCTCGTATAGAGATCCCTCAGGTTCGCTTGGGTATTCAATTACCTAACAAATATTTTAATTTCGATAAAATGAGAATATAACAAAGTTCAATTTTACGTGAGATTAATCGATTGGTTTCTCAGCGTTCTGTAAAATATTGATGATTATTTTTCCCACCCAAATTTCAGCCAATAGAATTGCACCATTTGACGTTATTTTGTGTAGCCTGCACGGTATTTGCTGATAATTTCACCGGTAATTTTTTATGTTGCACAGAGGATTTTTTGTTTTTTTACAAATTTTTTTAGGTCTAACCATGGATTCGTCCAAATTTTTATCCCTTCTCACCGATTTTCAGCTATTCTTTAAGTGCACTTATGGCTACGAAAAGTTGACACCTCGGGATATAAATCGGTATTCTCTCAATGGACTCGAGATCTTTTGAAGCCCCTCCATTTAAACCTAAATCACTCGAGCAAGATCAAAGTTATGGTCATTTGAAATTTCTATAATGTGAAGTTTTCTTTTAATGAGCAAACAAATTACAAAACTTATTTTTTTAACTTTCACTCTTTTTAAAGCCATTATCCGATCCGAAATTTACCCCGATTACGAATCGGGCCGAGTTTTTTTGTCATAAGCTCAAAGGTTCAATGTGAAAATGCGACAAAAATGCAGAAAGTACAGTAGCCTGATATATACGAATTTAAATATTATGTATCCAAGTATATTCTACACGTATTCGATGTTTGAAGTGTGCCTAAGGCCGCTGTTTACCGTTATAAGAAAATGAAAAACTTTTTCGTCTAAATTTAGCAACTCGATAGGCCATTCGAAAAACGAAAAACAAAAGATTTTCCAATCCAGTAAACCATCCATTGAATCTGACAGATTGAATTCCATTGTGTCAATTGAAAAGTTTTTTGATAAAAAATTCGTAGATTTGGGAATTTTTTTAATAAGAATTAAATTATAATTCTGTGACTTTTAAATTTTGAACTTTTAACTGTGGATTTTGGTCTCATGGTGCAATTCTATTGGCTGAAATTTGGATTAAAAAACAATCCCCCGAATACCACTCGAGCTTCAAAATTGATCGAGTATTTCTCTCAAGGTTCTCTGCAGTTTTTCAGAAAAACTTGACTCCCTCGTTTGTTCGCAACGAACCTAACGGGAAATATCCGATAATTTTGAATCTCTTGTGGTATTACATGTGAGAATATTTACTCACGTTTGTTTGACTGAAAGGATCACGTATAAAACACGATGACATAAGTCTGTTGACTTTGAAGTTATTTGTTAAGTCGTTGATTCACGTTTAAAAAAAATGCATCTCTATGCATTACTTTTCGATAATAAAAAATTTAATAAATTCATGTAATAATCCAGAATGGTAATATTACTACTTGTAGTTGGGTAAAATGTCATTTTCACCTGAAAAATTGACATTCTTCGCCACGGTAAATTAAAAAAAAAAGTGAAAGAGTAAAGAATTTTTCGAATTCACAATAATTCGAGAAGAGGACACGACTAAGATATGTGTATCGGCGTCGCGAGAATAGAAATAAACATGTGGCCATGATATTTACTGGCTCGGCCTCCGCGTGAAAGTGTTCCTCCGCGCCTTGTGCCTCTCTAACGTGAATATATATGTCTTACAATATGTAAGGTAAGAAAGAAGGTGAGCGCTCGCGTATGTATACGAATGCATAAAAGAGAAGGCACCACTCGTTCGATGCAACGGGTGTGTTGAATTCGTATATCTAATGAAAATTCAACGACAGCGATGATTCATAATGATCAATAATATCGCAGCGAGCACCTGCACTCATTGTGTCAATGAGGATTTTCTTACTTTTTTCAAAATTGCCAGAGCCTAAATTTCATATCAATTTTCGTGAACTTTTCTCGCACCCGGAAGTCTCATCAGGACTACATTTTTTTTTTCACAAAAGTTCATGGCTCTCCTCCGAGTATGTCTTTCCAATCGTGAGTCCTCCGTATGATCGAGAGATCCATACACACACACACACATACATACTTACACAGACTTTGTGTAATCTCCTCGAGAGAGGCTTGTACCACGCAACCGATCGTTCGACTTTGCGGTTCCACTTTTCTTCTTCCGCCTCTTTACACCGGCAATTAGCGTATATCACGAGAAAAGGACTCGCGCGAGATAAAGCTCCTTCGGCTTCTCGAGTGCCTGCGTATATGATAGAACCAGAGAGAGAGAGAGAGAGAGAGAGAGAGAGAGAGAGAGAGAGAGAGAGAGAGAGAGAGAGAGAGAGAGAGAGGGATTGCTCGACGTTTTTTTGCTTTCAGGGCAAAGTGATGAAAGAATATATTTAAAAAAGAAAACGAAAAACCAAATCGAATGAAAGGAATCAAAGCTCAATCAAACGAAATTTGTCCTTGCAATTAAACCTTTTTTTTCATACGATAGAAAAAATATCAAGCCAAAAAATTGATGAGAGAATATTCGCAATTGATTTTCATTCGTATTATAATTGACCAAAATTCATTTTCATTGGCTGCAAATCAATTAAAACGAACTGTCGACTAAACTGCATTTTTCAATGTCCCATCGAACATAGCAAGAAAAAAAAAATCATCGATATTGGATTCAAAATGAATGCCAATCGCAGATTGTTCTTTATGAGCTATTGAGAAGAAGAAAAATTGTCATACTTGATTGATGCGTGGAAAAAAAATATATCTCGACACCTTTTATCGCATCGCTATAAATTTGGGCTGTATGGCAAAAAAAAGTCTCTCAATTTGAAGGGCCCATGCGCAGGGACTGGGATCTTTCGCGAGCTGCATTATATATCGTGGCATAAGTGCACGTCGAGGAAAACCTTTCTCGCGCGAGTTCTCTCTATCTCGGCTGAGAAAAAAAAAGGAGTCACGAAAGAAAGAGACGAAGAGAAATAAAAATTTGAAGAAAAAAAAAACCGAGGAGCTCTCCAGGTCCGTGGCACATACACGGCGTGATGGTGCGAGTGACGTCACTGGTTCACTCACGAGAGTGCCGCTAGCCTCTCACTTCGTCGCTGGCGCTCGACCCGGATGGTTCTCGCGGGTCCTACGACCCTGCAATAACCGCGCGCCAGCCTGTGCATTATCCGCGTTCTCGCGTTTCGATTTTTGTTTAAAAAATCACGAACATTTTCGTTTTTTTTTTCTCTCTCGGATCGCGAAACAATCGACGAATGTGACCATCGAACTAAAGTGTCGTTACACGTGTGAAAAAAAAAAATCTGTGTGCGCGAGAACGTAATCGGAGCAGAGATCCCGATACATCGGATCTCCCGTTTCGATCTGTGCCAAATTCTGTGTATCTCACTTTTTTTTGTTTTTCTTTACTTTTCCGCGTTTGAATTTCCATTTTTTTTCTTTCCCAAAGCCCTCGTTTTCCTTTGCTCCGAAAATAAATCCTTCGATCCCCCCCCGCCGAACTGTTGAGTGAGAAATTTTTGTGCCCTAACTGAAGTGGATATACCGATTTGGATGGATTAGAGAGCGAGGATTATTACTGGTGAGATACTGAAATTTGCTTAAAATGAAAATAAAAAAAACCCATTTTTTTTAAAAGAATATTATAGCTTAAGGTCTTTAGAATTCTCGCTATGGTTAATTTTATTTCCAGCAATAAATCGAAAGGTTGATAAAATTGCTTCGATAGGATTGATTTTCATATTGAAAGATAACTCATTGCGATATAACAACCAAAAGGCAATGCCCTTTTTTCCAATTTTATTTCGTTTGATTTGTCATTTTTTCTCAAGTCATGGCGGATTATGGATATAAAAAAAAAATAGCCTCTGGTATCTTCAAATATGAATTATTAATGCGTTCACTTAACTGCTCCAGTTGATTTTTTTATTTTTTTTTTCCTTCTTAATCGACGTGGTCTAGAATCAAGACAGCGCGCTCTCACGATTGCGAAAATCTCTTTCTCGCGGTTGAAGCTCAACGCAAGAGCAAAACCGTTACCGATCCTGCAATTCCAAACGAGCGCGTGTATGTACTCGCGAGAGACTTCTCTCTCTCTCTCTCTCTCTCTCTCTCGATTTCTCGATGAAAACCCACGCGATCTGTATACTCTTCGATCGTTTGTATACCCTCTCTCTCTCTCTCTCTCTCTCTCTCTAACCAACAATATCGCGCTTATTGCGAATCACGAAATATTTTTTTTTCGGGCGCTCCTATTTTGTTCCATTTTGTAGATGACCGTACATCGATATGACTATACATCGAGGCAATAAAGTCGTGAGATCGCGGTTGCCCACGCCGGATTGACAAATATATAAAGGAGAACCGGATCGCGTTCGAGACACGTTTTGCGACTCCCTCGCTACTCTCGATGTGAAATTCCTTTTCAGTCAGCTCTGTCCGGATCTCCGGGTCTGCAGATCAAAAAACAAAATCCCGACGAAATCGAGAAAAACGAGAAAAAATAAAGTACCATTTTCATGACTCTTGGTACCTACCACTTTACTTTCAAGTCTATAAAAACAAAGCCCTTGCCCGAAAGAGATTCACGATGCGAGATCAAACGACACGGGAAAAAGTAATATTTTAATGGCACTTTGTCACATCACACATTTAACTCTGAAAGTTGAGAGCCATTTTTTTTAAAATTAAATCTCTGACGACATCGTACCACGAAAAAAAGTACCATTTTTACGACTCTTTGGATGATTCAATTTTTATTCTCAAAGTGCAGAGTCCATTTTCCCGAAGATTGTCTCAAGGAGTCCGTGTAGATTTCTGGTCGGTTCAGCGACTTTTCAATTCCAGTGTTTTGCACATTGGAGAATGGTACCGTGGCATTGTTTCACGGATGGTCGAATAACGCGAGGGGCCAGCTGGCTTAGGGAACTTCGATGCCGAGAGAAACGAGCAGCAGAAGCAAAAGCGGCTCTCTTTCGCCTTCTCTTGAAATCGCGCTTGATATCTTTTTACAATTTTCATGGAAACGATTCGTCTTTGTTCTATACCAGCGAACAAATTACCGATCATTGCTGCTATTGCGGTTAAACGGATCTTCTTTACATAGCTATACGTATATGCACCTGTAAATATAATTATATACAGGTGCATCTGTGGGTATATAGATAAACGAAAGTGGTTAAATGTTAGCCATCTTTGTTTCTCCCTGGGACCATCGAGAAAAAATTGATTTATTCGAATTTAATCAAATCCTGAAGTTTAATTAAACGATAATACAAGCTCACAAAAGCGATTTCAAATAGAAATCCAAGATTTTTTATTCTCTGATTATTTTAGTCTCTGCTTAATTCTCCTCGTAATCGTTGTAGCTGTTAAATTTAGCTTGATTCATATGAAGCACCGAGGATTTTTTTAATTTTTTACAAATTTTTTAGATCAACCATGAATTTGTCTCAAACTTTTGTCCCTTTCGACCGATTTTCAGCTCGGGATATAAATCGGCATTCTCTCAATCGACTGGAGATCTTTCGAAGCCCCTCCATTCGAACCTAAATCACTCGAGCAAGAGCAAAGTTATATGGTCAGCTGAAATTTCGATATTTCGAACTTTTTTCTTTAACTTTCACTCCGTTTAAAGCCATTATCCGATTGGAAATTTTCCCCTCATTACAAATCGGACCAAGTTTTTTGTCAAAAGCTCAAAGATTCAACGTAAAAATGCGACAAAAATGCAAAAAGTACAATAGCCTGATATATACGAATTTAGAAATTATGTATCCATGTATATTATACACATATTCGATGTTTGAGGCGTGCGTAAGGCCGCTGTTTACCGTTACAAGAAAATGGCAAACTTCTTCGTCTAAATTTAGCAACTCGATAGGCCATTGCTCATTCGAAAAACGAAAAAAAAACCACGCAAAACCAACGTGTCGCACGCCCACCTTTTACTTCATATATAGTCAAAGTGACCGTTTGAATGTCCCATTTATACGCGTATGGTACCACGTTTTTTTTTTTTCTTTTTTCAACGACCATAATCTTTCGCGAGACAGATTATTGTTATTCTTTTTTCTTTTAAAATAAAACTTTATAAAAATAATAAAAAGTTTTTTAACGCTTTTTGTATCTTGTTTCCTCTCTGACAAAACTCTCGCGAGGCCAAAACATTTTGTTTCAAACGCGTCCATGTCGAAAAGATACATAACATGGTTAGCCCGTAAAAGCACATGGCCTTGGCACATGGCACGTAATTATTTCGATTCGTGATGCGGAGAAATTAGATTTTACCTCGGACCGTTAGATTCGCTAGTGGGCTCAATGAGGAACCATGCTGAGGGTCTCGTATAACTATAGTTTAATGGGTCCAGCTCTTTGTATACTCTCTTGCGGAGCTCTCATAATGCGCCATGGCGAGGAAACGCGGCCACCTGTTAGCTTCTCCTATCCATACTGTCGGTTGTTTTCTTTGCTGAACTAGAGTCCAGCAAAGCGAACCAGTCACTGGCTTCATATCCGTCTAAAGCACTAGCTTATTTTACCTCACTCTCAACCGTACACCCATATTCGAATGAATTTTGAAAGAAATGAAAAAAAAAAAGGAACAAAAGTTCTTATCAATAAACTAAAACGGTATTTTAATCCTGAAAATTATAGCCACCTAACGGAAAATTATTACTGTCGAGCAATGAAAATTGCAATTATGATGAAGTTTATAATTTTGTCCAGAAATACAATTACATTTTAATGGCGTCAAAACACTGCCGCGTTCTCTTGGATATTTTTTTTTTCAATCGTTAGCAGTACGAATGTACTTTTTTTTTTCTTCAAACGAGTGAAATATTTTATGCAACAGGTACATACGTAGCCCACGAACGAATCTTAGTTAATTTTTTTTCATTCAACGAGGCTTAAAAATTCCACGTACTTAAGGATTAAGCGGATATATACGCGAGACGAGAACGAGGATCTTTTTCAAAAAGGGGGATAACCGCTTTGTCGTGTGCGAACAGGACAATATGGATATTCAAGCTTGAAAAGATATGTTAATGCGCGGGAACACATTGAAATAGTGAGCATGTCCGAAACATTGTGGGAGGGATGAAGTTGAAGTCACTGAAAAAGCAGAGAACAAGATCGTGACTGGAATAAAATTGTTGTTGCTTGGAACGCGGTAGTTCGAGTTGAAATTGTAGTGATCCAAGCAAAAGGCTTGTGTTTTTTTTTTACTCTTATTCGTCGAGTATAATGTACACATGGGGGTAGGGTAGACGTACCAGTTGTGACCACTGTACCATTTGAGGACACTCCGCATTTTCCTGAAATTTTTTAAAGTTTCAAGGCTGTGTTCACTTCATCGAGCGGAATATTTTGATATCCGAGATGTTTCCGCACCACTATCGATTGCATTATTGAATATCTGCTAATTTACTTTAACGAAATATGACGAAATGTGTCAATGCTGAGCGCGGTTTGTGTAGTTTTCTTGTCAGAAGTGTTAAGGGATCCCGAGGTAAGAAGACTACGGTTTCTCATATCTAAAGTCATTCCACCTCATCAAAAATTTATATTTTATCAGTTAAAGCTCATTTTTCGGGTTAGGATCATGAAAAACTGACATATCAGCTAAAATACCTGAAAAATACGCAGTGGCCAAAAGTGGTACATTCAAAATGCGATTTTTTGTGGCCAGCTTATGGCTAATCCCAACTCAAAGCTCGGTGCTCGGTGGCCACAACTGGTACTTCGGATGACCAAAAGTAGTACAATTGTGGCCACAAATGGTGAAAATGACAGCTACAAGATAATTTCCTATTTTCTTGCATTGATCAGAAAAGGCTTTCAATGACAACAATTTCGATTTTGTGTACCTTTTTAGGTTATATCGATCACTTTTTTAGTTATAAACTTGCAATAAATTTGAACACTGTTCGTGAATGAATGTTCGAAAGGGCTTAAAGTGTACCAGTTGTGGCCACTTTAAGCACTTCAGAAGACCAAAAGTATAGTGCAACTGTGGCCACCATTTGTGAAAGTGACAGTTACAAGACAATTTCCTATTTTATTATTTATCACGATCAGAAAAAGTTTTAAATGACAACAATTCGATTCTGTGCATCTTTTTAGGTTATACCGATTACTTTTTTAGTTCTAAACTTGCAATAACGTGAACACTATTCGTAAATGAATGTTCAAAATTGCTTAAAGTGGCCACAACTGATACACTTCAGAAGACCAAAAGTAGTACAATTGTGGCCACAAATGGTTAAAATGACAGCTACAAGATAATTTCCTATTTTCTTGCTTATCATGATCATAAAAGACTTTAAATGACAACCATTCGATTCTGTATACCTCTTTAGGTTATATCAATCACTTTTTTAGTTCTAAACTTGCAATAACGTGAACACTGTTCGTAAATGAATGTTCGAAAGTGCTTAAAGTAGTCACAACTGGTACACTTCAGAACGACCCAAAGTAGTACAATTGTGGCTACAAATGGTGAAAATGACAGAAGATAATTGCCTATCAGAAAAGGTTTTAAATGATAATAATTCGATTCTGTGCACCTTTTAGGTTACACCGTTCACTTTTTCAGTTCTGAATTTGGAATAATTTGAACACACTGTTCGAAAATGAATGTTCGAAAATACTTACTGTGTCCCCAACTGGTATACGTCTACCCTGTTCGAAGTAAAATCAATAAGTTAAGTGATCTTCGATCCTTTTGGATTTTCCAATTAAATTAACACGTATGACAAATCCCTGATGATTTTAGACCAAAATTGAAAAAACCGAAGTTTCATTTGGCTCGGAAATCTCCGTGCAAATACGAAATATCGAAAAAAAAAAAAAAAACGGAATTGTCTCAGCAGCAAGTGGGTCGCCAGGACAAAGGCGTATAAAAACGGTGCTCCATTGCGATTGCTAAGAAACAAAAGGGTCCAAGGTACATGAATTTGCATTGAAAAATATTACGAGTTACGCCCTTCGATATATATCCCATTGATCGACAAATGCGTATCGCGGACAAGAGATAATCCATCGGAGCGCAACGAAATTGCGAGCGTATCGATATAATCGAGAGATGGAAAATTACATGAATTTGCGACGTTCCCGTGACGAATATAATAGCAAATTTTTTTTATTCCTCGCATTATTTTCGTTCTATTAAAGATTCAAAGCGCGCGAGAATCGTTCCTCCCGCGGCCGCCATATATCCACTTATTATATCCGTCTAAGCTGGGTCAATGGACTTATTGGAACGGAACAGTCTCGTGGATTGTCCGTGCTCCATCGTGTTCAGAGTCTTCGATTCAACAGATAGAGCGAAAAAATTCGATTATAAATGTTTATACAGCGGAGAACTCGAACTGAAAATTTCCTCGCAAAGCTTTCGTGTTCTCATCGCGCGTTATCGATGCAAGGATGCAGAGAAAAAGAGAAGAGAGAAATAGGCAGAGAGAGAAGGAGAGATCTACATATAAGATTCGTAAAATGTGTTTAACCTCAACCCGATATGATAATTATTCCGTGACCTCGTCTCGCGAAAAGGATTTTGCCTGTAAATGCGAGAAGCGAAAGACGCACGAATGTCCGAGCTATATATTGGCTGGCCAATGGCATGAAAATTTTGCAACGTGTCTGTAATGAACGAAATCGCTAGATCGTTGAAGGAAATTTTCGTCGAGCTCGAAACGAATTATACGGCATTTAAAGGCATCTTCGCCAACGAAAAAAAGTTTGCGGAAAATCGACGATACAATGCGGACATTATTTTTTTTTTCTTCGTTCACCGTTGAATTGAAAGTCTCGAATAAAAGCCGCAGCTTTCACTTCATTGGACCAAACGATAATTTACAGAAATTTGTATTACTAAAATCATTCGATACGTAATTTTCCCTTGCGTGTAAATAAATGTCAAATATTTCTTCCGCTTATTTACACGTAAATTATTCGCCGAGGAAAAATCATAATTTCGAAATTTGCCCCTATATATCGGCCCAATTGTTTCGTTTTAAAAATCATACGAACGTCCCATCGATTTCAATAAACTTAGTGCAAAACGAATCGAAGCATTTGAAAAGATTTTTCTTTTTCGACACTCGGATATTAATTATTTTTTGCCTGTTTCAATTGACTCGACTGATAGTACGAAAAAAAAAAAGTTGTTCCGTCGATTTCTAACGAGAGTCGCCGGTGCATTGCTCGTGCTGAAGGTTCTCCTGTATTCTCGAGAGTGCCCCACACGCTGGACCGAGAGAAGCGTGTCGACGAGAGGAACAAGAAAACCCGATGACATGAGAAAAAAAAGGGGAGAAAAATAAAATACGGAAAAAAGAAATGAACGACAACGAGGAGACTTACAATCTCATGCACTCGCGAGTCTCTCCGCGTTCGCCTTTACTTATATATATATATGTATATTCTCCTCTTGTTACTACATAGAAATCTCGTAATTAACGCAATTAAATTAATTGTCCGATGGTAATAGTACATACGTGAGAGATCGTTGTGTGCGAGTGTTATTACGCGCACTCTCGCGCGCAGCCTCACCGCGGGGGTTGCGTTCCACTCGAGGATTCTATGCAGGCGCAGTTAAATTCCGATCCCCTACCCAACTATACTTGTCACACGCGAATGCCCGGTACTGTATACATGCATTCGGAGTCTCGAAACTTCCTCCGGACACACGATGAACTTTCCCACACGATTATAATGATTTTTTTTCCCTCGAAAATCGAACGATACGTGAGAGAAATTTGAAAAAAAAAAGGTATCTTTAATTTTAGCCGATATATACGTTCCTCGATTTAAATGACTGTCATTATCTGCTACCCAAGAGAATCGTGACTCCACGTTTCTCCTCATTTTTTTTTTCGTAATCCTTGAAGCGTTAAAATGACGCTTGGTTCATTAAGCTGAAACGTTTTTTCGATTTTTTACAAATTTTCAATGTCTCACCATCGATTGGTGCAAGCTTTAGTTGTAAATTGAAATTTTCGGGTCTCTTATACTAGGGTAGACGTACCGCAGTTGTGGCCACTGTAACCGTTTGTGGCCACTCCGCATTTCCTTCGAATTTCTTAAAGTTTCAAAAGGCTGTGTTCACTGGATCGAGCGTAATATTTCGATATTCAAAATGTTTTCGCATACCAATATATCGATTGCTTCATTGAATATCTGCTAATTTATTTCAACGAAATACGATGAAATGTGTCAACGTTGAGCGGTTTGTGTAGTTTTCTCGTCAGAAGTGTTAAGGGATCCCGAGGTGGGAAGACTAGGGTTTTTCATTATCTAAATTCGTTTCGCCCCATTAAAAATGTATATTTTAACAGTTAAAGCTCATTTTGCGGGTTGGAATCACAAAAAACTGACATAGCAGCTAAAATACCTGAAAAATGCGCGGTGTGATCAAGAGTGGTACATTCAAAAATGCGACTGTTCTATTTGTGGTCCAACTTGTGGCCAATCCCAATTCAAAGCTCGGTAGCCACAAGTGGTACTTCTGATGACCAAAAGTATATTACAATTGTGGCCACAAATGGTGAAAATGACAGCTACAAGATACGTTTTCTATTTTCTTATTTATCATGATCAGAAAAAGTTTTAAGCCATAACAATTCGATTCTGTGTACCTTTTTAGGTTATATCGATCACTTTTTTAGTTCTAAACTTGCAATAACGTGAACACTGTTCGTAAATGAATGTTTGAAAATGCTTAAAGTGGCCACAACCGGTACGTCTACCCTACTTTTACGTTATTATCGAGTCGAACGTTTTCACGCAATTTCTTTTTGTCGATAAGAAAAATACGCGAGATGGTTTGAATAATATTTTCATGGGGAGGAGGTTCTCGTTTCATGAAAATTCAAGGGCATTAAACACCCGAGCAGCATCGATCTGGTGGTTGGCATCATTTTCAAAGTATATTTTCGCGTCGTGGTACACGTATCTCGCGAGACAGCGGCGACTCGCAGATTTTAGAATGCGAATGGGCCTTATAAAACGGGGAGAATAATGCGATTCCGCGAGTTCTCGCGAGAAAAACCAACCTCTCGGCATATATACCGTAACCATACGGTGAAGGGTGTGGGCGTTCAATGCTCGTCTGATGTCTGATGTCCTTCTCGCCTCTGGGGCACTCCTGAATTTTCGGCATATCTCGAACATACATACATACACACGTACATACATACATACATACATACATACATACATACATACATACATACATACATACATACATACATACATACATACATACATACATACATACATACATACATACATACATACATACATACATACATACATACATACATACATACATACATACATACATACATACATACATACATACATACATACATACATACATACATACATAGCATACATCGATCGAAAATATAGCTCGAGATTCAAATCACGTTGTATTTTACGTGTTTGATTGAAATTTGAAAAAAATAAATTATTTATTGATCAAAGATTGCAGTTAACGGAGCTTTAACCACAAAGAATGTCAGTCAAAATCTTTTATTCGATAATCTAAGAACCATTATTATTCAACTTTACCGAAAAAATATTTAATCTGCACTTTATATTTGACACGATGTGCAGACTTCGATGATCTTAACTTCTTCAAATAATAATAAACAAACAAAAAAACAGACACTTTTATCAGCTCATTGGAGATTTCTGCTGGAAAAAACGAAAAACTTGTTCGATTCTTCGTTTCAACATCGCAACTCGACTTGTCTTTTTTTTTTTATTCGATCGCAATTACATGCAACTTTGCCGCTAGATATATGCATCGATCGATGTATATTGAACGTATGTTCGATCGATGATTATTTCACTTGTAATCCTTGTAACGTATGACAGAGGTGACTGCTGATTTTTATAAATATTAAAAAGGTCATGATTATTTGCAGAAAATAATAGTAATAATAATAATAATAATAATAATAATAATAATAATAATAATAATAATATCGATATACATAGGCAATAAATAATCGATCATCTGCTCGTTGAGTATGGCTCTAAAAGTCTTAGGCGAATGATCAATATGTTGCCATGCAAAGACAAGAGTTGCATAAGACCGTCGGTGATTTTATTCCTATTCCTGTATTATGAGTTAATGACGGGTCTCGTCGATGAGATACCAGCGACGATCAATCCTGTCTCGCTGTCTACTCCATGCGAATTTTTTTTTTTTCGCTCTATCGTGTGTGGATGAATTGCCCTCGGGCAATCGATCTGATGGTCCACACTATTTTTGAACACATCGGTCGGAGTAATTTTTTTTTTTTCAGTGAGAAAAATCTTCGATCAAAGATGTATGGTCAGTCACGATATGAGACAAATGGAGATCCGATCGATTTTAATTTTATTTCAATCAGGATAAACATTTTTAATAATAATTTTTCTAAATTATTTTTTTAATTCGGATTTTATTCAATTCAATTAAAATTTTTTTTTTATTTAGCTTGTTTTTTTAATTTTTGTTCAGTTCGAACGAATCATTTTTAATGAGGAAGTAAAAATTAAATTTCAAGATTCGTATGAATCTGTATCAATCGTACATCAATTATATTCTGATTCGTTTTCTTGATAGAAATTTTTACGATTTCCGTAGTCTCGATACACTTCGATACACGGTGAAACCAGAATCGTCTTGCAGCCGCAAATGATTTGAAAAGAATTGCAAAAAAAAGAAAAAAAAAAAAAAAAAAAAACAAAAAAACGTATACCGAACCAGGATATATCGCGAGTCTAGGAAGAAATGGAAGACTCCGCGACCGCGAGACCGATAGGATTAAGTATACGGACGCGCGATGAGGTGTCGGCGGGATTATAACTCGAGAACGCGCGTGTATATACCGCGCCTTCACCGCACTTCGCATCGCCTTTCTTCCAATTTAATTATATTCACGGCATGATATATATATACTTTCACACACAGAGAAAAAATATTCACAGCTCCGAGAACTGTATATCGTCCGCAGGAGATATCGTCTATCCTTGTGGTTCTCAGTTCCGGCAAATGTAAAAAGGCTTTTTTGTTTTCCTTATCTCATATATCTTTCAACTATTTTTCCTACGTATATCATTAATGATTTCCACAGACGTAAAATCTATTGTTATTTGTTTTTTTTATTAGTTAATTTTTTTTTAGATCAAGAAAACTTTTTCCGATCTGGATCTATCATAAAGGATTATTTTTATTTCGTATGAGGATCGAATTCTCATTTTTAGATATGAAAATAATGTATTAACTGGCTATGACGAGTTCGTGTACTTGAGAATGTGGAAATACCGGAGGTGCCGTTTTTTCAAGTCGCAATGATATGGTGAGAACGACGAGAAGAAGAAGAGAGAGAGAGAGAGAGAGAGAGAAACTCAAGAAAAGCCTCTTAAATGACTGAAGATAATAATAGTGCGTCCAAGCAACACCCATCGTAATTGTTACATTTCACTTTTCGTTTCTCTCACTCTTCTCTACGAGAGCTCTCATCGTTTGTTCAATGATTATGAGGCACTATCAGCCGCGAAAAATTTCTTTCCTCAAAATCCCTCTTCTCATCCGTTAATTGTTCTTCATTTCATTTTTATTGTTCGCTCTCTCTCTCTCTGGATGCTTTGTTTTACTGACGGAGAGCATTGAATTTTGGAAAGACCATGAAACTTCATTATTCGAGCTCTCTGCGAACGCGTGTCCTGGCGTATGTGCCCGTGCATTACGGGCCGAAACTACTTTCGCCCCGAACTCACGCTGGCCCGAGCCCCTCTCTGTCGTCGTCGCAAACACGCGATCCGCGTTCGCTTTCGCGATGCGAATCGGGCAAGCAAAAAAAAAGTGCTTGACACAGCACATCGTGTGCACGTATATACGTACATACTAGCAGGATTGTCGTGGTAACTTTAATAATCGCCCGAAAACGATGGGGAAAGGAGGGAATGAAAAAAATCGTGAAAATCGAATAGTCCGGCTTTAAAAATCTGCAAAAAAAATTTTTTTTTTTAACTTTAGCTCGATGAACGCAAGCAGCTTTTCAAAGTCTGAACATTTAAGAAGAGAACGAGCGTAGAAAAAAACTGTCGACTCTATCGAGAAGTAGAAATTATACAGTGAATTCAGTGCGACGACTGATTTTTCGCCGCCGGAAAGCAAAGTATTTTTGGATTTTCAAAATTATCTTTCTGGAAATTTAATTCAGCCATTTTACACGGAGATTAAAAAATTTTTTTTTTTTTTCAAGCGAAAAAAGGAGACATTATTTTTTACTCTACTTCGTTTATTTTAAATTCCAAAATCTTCCGATCATCACAAAAAATCGACAACGCGCTTTGCCTCGAGATTGACATTCGTTTCTTCGGGTTGCGTGCAACGATTCGCCAAGTCATTTCCGGGTAAAACTCGACGGGGATCTCTCCGGATCTTTCACTCCCAAATAATCTTGCCAACGTAATCTCTTTCTCGCTTTCCTTTTCCTTCTTATATTCTTTAGAAAAAAAAAAAAAAATATCCTCGCACCGTATATTTCCCGTTACAAGGCATTAATCCGACAATAGCAAACACCGCGTGAGATGCACGACGCGCGGTCTCGAGAATTGGCCATGGGAGGTCGCTCTCGCGGGCTCGTACACCGGAATTGAAAAGTCAGGAGCATGAGAAAAAAGAAATGAGACAAGTGTATTATACGATCGCGAAAAAGTCACAAGAGGCCCGGGGCACAAGACAAGAGCCAGCGAACTACACACTCGGGACAATCGTGAAAGCAACGGAGCATTCACGCAACTCTCGCCCGTTTTATATAAACTACCCCGCGCGCGAACCACCAGCGATTCAACGACGCCGCAATTGTCTCACTTCGAGTAGAAAGTAAATATATATAGTGCGCTTAGAATCAAAATCAAACGAGTCTTACCGGTGCGGACGGTCATAAAACACGATGAATACAATTCGCGGCACTTCAACGCTAATCCCGACCTACATTCGACTATCGCCATCCTCAATTTGGTCGATGATATTTTTTTTTTCAGTTTTATTAACGTCTCGACTGTGAAAGATAATCAGATATATTTCCAGTCCAGTCATTCTAGCCATTTTTTCTGCAAGATTCTACAGAAGATTCTCGTAAACCGTGACATTGTAAGACAAAAATACTTTAGGCCTTTTTTGTAGATAATAAAATTCTCTACAACTTTTATTCGAAACTTTTTCCTGTACAGCGCATAGTTTTTTATTTATGGCGTGGTAAACTTTTTCAAAAATACTTATATATATTTAACGGTTCATGTAACAGTTAAAATGATGATGTTCGGAAAAGTTTGCCGCGCTATAAATCGAAAACCATGCACTTTACAGGAAAAAGTTTACAATAAAAGTTGTAGAAAATGTTATTCCCTACAAAAAAAGTTTCTACTAATTTTGTCGCACGGTGCAGGGTTCACGAGATATTTGATAATATGTGTTTTCCCCCCGCGTCACGGTAACTTAAATTTACACTCTGTAACCCTGAACCTTTTCCAAAAGAAAAATAAATTCTGTACAAAATTGCATTCTACTTTTTTTTGGCTAGAATGACTGGACTGCCCCTTCAGATTTTCACACCAGACGTTATTGAAAAATGATAAAAAAAAAATTTTTAATTATACAAAAAGTTTAAATCAAGTAAAAAATCTGAAGCAATTCTCAAAAATTCGGACTTTCGGCTAGAGGACATCGTGGGCTAGAATATTTTATATTTATGCTCGATGCAAAATTGGATTGCGTTTACTTCCGGTATTGCGGGGTTAACAATGGGCGTGGCTTATACCGCAACCTGATGAAATAAAAAAAACTGGAAGTATAAAACAAGAGATCGCGGGAATTGAATCCTAGTTTAACGCTTCGCCGTGCGAAAAGATCAGCGAGAGTGCGCGATGTCGAATAGAGAGAAAGAGAAATGGCACGATCGAAAAAAAAAAGAACAACTTTCCGGACCGGAAGTTATCGCGATTATGATCGTGAAGTACATACGCGAGGAGTTGTCACTCGCGATTTCGCTGTTAAAAAAAAAGTATGGCCGGTGGCACGAAAATCTGAGAATTGGATATAATTTTAAATTTATTTTTACGTAGGAACATTTTTGCTCATTGGATCTCCATTTATTTACACGAATCTCAGATCGATCTACGATTTTCCAAAATTTAAATCTACGCAGATCTAAAAAATTACCACGTAGATTTGAATTATATACGTAGATCCGAAACGGTAGCTACGAAGATCTGAACTATTTTTTCCCAGCTGCTTATCAAATTATTTCATCACATATATGTCGCTTAATGATTGAGTAATTTTCGTATACCAATGAACGAACCAGATAAACGAATTTCAAGACTCAGCAACCGTTGCTTCAACGCGGTATCATCCATCTGGCACATATGAATATTTTTTTTTTTTTTTTTCTTAGCAAAGAACGAACAGAAATGAAAGGACAGAGACGAGGTCTCAAAGAGATCTCGCTCGTCGATGGTAATTTTGGGATCACGAAATGTATTCTTGTGGAAGGGGAAAAAGATCGCAGAGCATGTTTTTATCGATTTTTTCGTCTGCCGTTCGATATTTAACCGAGGTAACGTATATTTTTGGGTCTGTTTGTGCGCTCTCGCGAGGTTGAAATCTTTATTTTAACCTCACGTGGCAAAGTGCCGGTGTAAAACGGGTTTCATGAAGCCCGCAAGGCCTTTCTTCAAGAATATCTATATATGCGGCATCAAAGCCCAATGTAATCAAAAGCAAGCGCGTTCGAAAAATAAGTCTCGCCCTGGTCGATTTGGCAAAAAAAAAAAAAAGGAAAAAAAATATAATGGAGAGGAGCAACGTAGGCATATACGGGACTATAGACACTACGACGTCCCCATTATACGATATTATAACGCACATATATACGCATATGTGACTCGAGATTTTTTTTTTCGTAGTCCGATCACGCACTCTTTCGCCCTAGGACGTGTCTGGGCCCTTGTTCTCATTATTCCTTCGTTCTAGATCTCCCCGCAGTCTGACAATGTAGCCAGCCTCTCGGATTCTCCGAAATCATTATTTCGTCTTCTCCTCCAGGGGTCTTTGACTCCGGACGACTTTTTGGACCATCCTCGAACCGCGATTGTTTCGAAGATTCATTAAACCTTCGAAGCCTACAGTTTTTTTTTTCTTCACATACCCAATTTTTCTTGAACCTCGTCCCACATAAGGGTTTCTCGAGTCACTCATTACGAAGCTTGGGTAAAATTTTGAAAATGAAAAAAAAAACGGAAACAGCTGACTCAAAATATTGATAATCGTAGCTAGTCTGGAAGATTCGATTTCACATGCTTGGTCAAAATACAATAATTATGGATCCGTTAGGATGAAAATTCATTTTCGCTGCTCCAATTTATAATTTGCTGATTTAGTTTTTTCTATTCGAAGCCTTAAATTGAAGCTTCGATCTTCTTCGTTCTCTTGCAATTGAAATTTCGATCTTCTATTCCTGAATTCCACATTCAAGTATACCAGCTATGACTTCATATAAAATATATTTAACAAATTGGAAAATTATACAATTCTTGATCCAGTGGACTTTCCTCCGATTGAAACAAACACGGCTCACAATTATTGAATCGAATAAATGTTTCGTGGCGAATGGCGATGATTCCAGCTTCGGTAATAGCGACAAAAATATACACACATGTATATATGTGTGTATATGTGTATTTGTGTATATGTGTGTATGTGTGTATGTAATACACAGACATGTGTGTATTACAGACAAAGCTGTAGACTATAGGAATCGATCGAGATGGCGATAAATTCTCAACAAAATCTTTTACCGTGTCTCCGAGCCGGAGAGCAGCGCGAGTCAGCGTTATTTCTTCTCTCTCGTAATACACGACGACGCAATGAAAACTCCGGCGAAGTGACATAATCGAATCTTCACCAGGTTGATACGCATGTATACCATACACACGAGTCCACGGTCTCGCCAAACTCTTTTTTTTTTTTTCGTGTTTCATCCAACGTCCTGACATCTGCATCGTCTCCGTTTCTTCTTCGTCAGTCAGAAATCTCTCCTCAGTCACATCTATCCCCGTAGCTATGAAACCGCAAGGGAACGAAGAAGATACGGTGTGGGGAACCGAGACCGAGAAGAAAAATAAGAAGAAGAGTGCATACTCTTGCTCAGGTATACACGTTCGCTGCACGTTGCAACGAGACCTTATACTACCCAGCAGGAAGTGCTGAGGATTCCGGGAAACGAGCGAAACGATCGGTTGATGAGGGAGAAAACTCTCGCGAAGGATGCAGAAAGTTTTACTGCAACGCAGAACAAGAGGGAGATAGAAAGAGAGAGAGAGAGAGAGAGGGAAAAGAGCTCATAGACCTTTCGAGGGAACTTGCATCCTTGCATTCTTGGATTATAGCGAGGAAAATTGGCTTTACCGGGTGTGTTGTTTGAAAGTACAGTGAAAAGACGAGCCATAAAGAATATGCATACGTGTGATATTACGTGAAGACTCGTATACAATGCACTGAACGTAAATATATGCAAGAACAATGATAACGTCATCGACCATTTTTATTAATTTTACCGCGATTCTAAAAAAAAAAATGTTGATGGGCAGTCAGCAATCTTTCGAGGCTGCTCGATCATTTTTAAACTCGAACGAGCATCCAATATTGCAAAAAAAAAAAAAATCATTTGTTTTACAAATTGGGTCCATCAACGAATTAGCTAGAATTATAAAATCAATTCCAAATCTTGATGACCAATTCGATTCGTTCATTTATTTTTACATCCCCATCTTCGCACAACAGTGACTCCAAGGTGACAAAACTTAGGTATTATTTTCAGACTGGAATGAAGCTGCATCGATAGGACTATCACTTAAAATAATCAAGAATTAATGAGGCTGCGTGAATTCTTCTTGCCAATTTTTTTTTTATCGTCGCAAATTATCAACGAAATTCCTTTCAACGTAACGAGCTAACATTGCCGAAGAAATATCGCGTCGAGAATTCATATAGTCACTGTTACATCGATGCTGCTGCTGATGATGATGATGATGATGATGATGCTGATGGCGCGTGAATTACACAACTCGAAACCCAATAACCTTTTTGTGCCATATGTTTAGACGTCGGAGCAGCGAACTATACTGCCACGAAGAAGAGAGCTCGAGGAAATAATACGTATAGTCTGAAGAGTGTGATGTGTATGCTCGTGTGTGTGTGTGTGTGTGTGTGGATGGTATCGCGTAATAATAGGTAAGTTACAGCCATATCTCGTCCTCACCGTTAAGGTCACTTGTTCGGAATGGCGTTCGAACAAGTCACGAAGTTCGTACGACGACGCATGACCGACATGATAAACTTCTGCGCTCTTTGAGCTCGCGCGTGAATGCCCCGCAGCGGTTGTGCCTCTTTCTTCGGAATTCCAAGCTCCCCGTACCATACAGAAACGAATATGAAGGAACTCTTTTTTTTTTCTCAAATGTATTCTTCAATCAGCCATGCACAAAATGAATCGTCGTTCACTTCGCGCGAGAACAAAAACAAACAATAATAATAATATAAGTTAAAAGAAATTAATGTCCCCAACGGATCGAAGTTCCGCTCATCAATTGCATCGCACACACTCCATGGATCCTTGGTAGCTTCATAGCGTATTCAAGGATTTGGGTTTTTTATTTCCAGACGTTTAGACGGTTTTTTAATCTTTATTTTTTATGTAATAATATAGCAGCAAAAGTGTAATGAAAGAGTACTCTCTGACGGTATCATTAACGGAGAGGTCATCATCAGAGGCCGAGTTAATCGTCGTAAAACTTGTCCGTCCAGATTTCCAGATATCTTTTTTCAGATTTCGTTCTCTCTAACTCATTTTTTTTTTTTCAATAAACGATGCAGAAGAGATCAACGTTGTTTTTCCGCTGTCAGAGAGACCAAAAAAGTGATTGGAATTCTCGATGAATGAGGCTAAAGGGCAAAGACGTTTTTGAGGAAAATTATACAGATTGTCGAAAGTGGAACAAGACTGGAAGACGAGATTGACGATCCGAGAGAGATATCGACTCGTCCTTTTTTTTTTTCGTATTCGAAGAATGATTTTTGTGATCGAGACCCGGGATCAGAGTAGGATGCTGCCCATATAATATGCAGCCCATGGCAAAACGTCTCGCGAGTCGGATTTTTGTTCGCCCTCGTTTCGGAGTTGCCTGCCGTGTGTGTCTCATTGGGTTAGTCCACGCGTCTGGTAGTTCGGACGTTTGCTCTCCTATTGACACACTTTTGGGCCTCGTATAGTAGCGGGAGAACCTGCCGGTTTCGTAATGTTCTTGTCGCGCCAGTGTTTCTCAGTTCGCTTCGTTTTATATGCGACAAAACAACTGACCAACAAACGGATAATGCGACAGACCATTCCGAAATTCCTTGGAGCAAGTTGTTCGCACGTCTCTACGTGTGTGCGCGCGTGTGTGTGTGTGTGTGTGTGTGTGTGTGCAGGCTTACGTGCTGAGAACTTCTTCGTGATCTTTTCTCGACGCACACGAAGAAGACGCGCGCACGCACGCACGTGTGGTGCGTCTGACGATTCACTCGATCGGCCTAACGGGGACATAGTCGCGGGTCGTCGTCGGCCCCTTCTCGTGCATCTCCTTTGCCTGCGTTGAATCGCAACAAGGAAGACCCGAGTATTTTCCTCGTTCGTACACGTTTTACGAATGCCCCAGGGTGCATTGAAAATTCAACTCTTATTGTCGTTTTGCACGCTGTCTTAATCTTCATGAATTTGATGGAAGAAAAAGTGACTCGTGTCAGTCTGGAATTACACTATACTCGTGAGATAGGAAAACGAGTGTTCTTCTTCGACAAATCAGATCGGTAAAAAAGTCAACGAGAAGTCCTCTGTACGAATTACATGCTTCGTTCGTCGTGTGTTCTCGTTACATCGTTACAGATTGATGATGTCATTGAAGCCATATTTGGATCAACGAAATGAGAACAGAGGAGACTAAAGGGCTACTTGGCACTTTGTTTCAATAATGGAAAATTGATGATTCGAGTGACTCCCTGACCTCATAAAGTTTGTATTATTCTGCTGTTTTTTTTGTATCGTTCCTTCCTCTACTTTGAGTGTCCTTCTTCTACTTGTCAGAGTGCCAATTTCGAAGTATGCAACTCTTCAGGATTTTGTATGGTCGAAATAAATTTATTTTCCGCCCCATCTGCTTCTTCGACTCTCGTCGCCTGTGGCAATGATCCCCAACCGTAAGACTCGAACAATTACGGGACAAAGAAGAGTTATACATTGGATCGCGCGCGGGTTGCCCCGTTGTGAGGGGAACAGACAGTGACCCCGTTGGTTCGTGCACGCCCGACGAGCAAAACGGTTCGTTCGATCGCGACTGGTCAGCGACTCGACACACAAAAAAAACAAAAAAAAAAATCAAAATAAGAAGAAAAAAAAAAGGTACGTGGAAAAATGCCTGCCGATGTTCCACACCGACCGGTTCGAATTCTCGCCATCCGAGAAATAAGATGAGAGAATGTCGATCCTTGCTCATATATGCTGCTTGTATATACCCGCGACTCATCGCGCCCACGATTGCCCAATGTATGTGTGTGCTATTTGCTGCAAATCCGTACAGCTACTCAGCAGAATGTTGTATAACATCGTATGTTGGTAATTCACAAGAGGAAGAATTTATTCTTCTTGTGATTCGAAACTTCTGCTGTATATACAGACGCCTTCGAGATCGATTAATCCTAACCGGGGTTTTACTACCGTTACCGCAAACTTTTCCGTGCAATTAGATGGATTTATCAGCTGTCGAAGCATCAGTGAAGCGAACGCAAAGCGAAGTAAAATCTCCGGCTATACCGTGAGATTCGATATATACTCTCGACGAATCAACACGATGAATAAATTAACAGCTGTATAAAATTGGTCAACCGCTAAAAGCATCGAAGCCATGCTTTGTGGCAGAGTCATAGATATTGTATACCTCTGGTGTATTTTTGTATTATGGCTTACGGTTCTGGTTGATTGTGAGAGCGGAAATGAATGTTGCAACAGAGTGGCGGGGAATTAAGAAATCGTGAATTCTAGTTAATTGTCTCATCAGGGCCCCTTGGCTATACCGATTCTGCGCGTTGATCGTTGATCGCGTAAGGTAGCACACGCGATCGCTCGCTAATCCATTGAATTAACGCGATATACTATTGGGAAAACGTATTTGGAATGCGATACCTTTGTTCGCATAGAAAAATAAATAATTGTATATAGATTCGATTTCTACACGAAACTTTGACTCGTGAAACAAAATTTAAGAAGCAAAACAAAAAAAAAAAGCGTGCAAATTAGATATACAAGTCCGGACATTTTTTCTAAATATGATTTTTCGATATTTCGGGACATTTTGAACATACTGGCATGAAAAACTCAAAATTTTTGTTTCATGCGAAAACAAAAATCTACGAGGAAGCAATTTCTTTATCTTTAACGAGCGTTGCGTACTGAAACATTTCTCCAAAATACAATCTTTCAAAATGACATTTCCGAACGTTTCCTGAAATATTCCGTTACATCACGAAATGCCGCTTGAGGTTGTTAACGTTCTCAATTATCGTTCGTCATCTAAAATACAAAAATCCTTAAACGGTGATGATATATCTAGCGATATAACTGGTAGAACATCGCTAATCCGTAACTCAAATTTGCTTCCGAAATTATCGCCGAACGGGCGTTGGCAGTTAAAGCAGCTCATCCAAGATCAACTGCTAATATTTCTTAAATATTTCTCAACAGCATCGTTCTCTTTAATTCAACGTTCTCTTTGTTCCACAAACAAAATAAAACCGGAGAAAGATATTTGACGATAAAACAATCCGTCATACGTGAAATATCGTTTCTTTCTTTTTTTTTTTTTTCTCTCCATTCAATTTGTACCGACGAGATTCCTCTTCTCGAATGCCTCTCAACTTGTATTAAAACCAACATCGTTCATCCAACCGCGTCCGTTAGCTTCTTTATAAAAAAAAAAAAGTGTGCTGATGCCAGTTCTGGTATAACACGCGGCGCTTGTATATACTGGCAAATGCAATCCGTAGACGTATTCCATGCGGCGCGCTCGTTGGAGTCGCGCGTGAGCACGCTTTCCAGCATCGCGAAACGCACTTATAATTGCAGTGGCCAACTTTTCCCTCGTCTGTTTGTGTACATAAACGAGTATCGAGCACCCTAGTATATTTATGGAGGATCGCCACAGCGGAAAACAAGCCAAATGGCAACGGACATATTTTGCGTGTGTGTCCGCATGTAGAAGTATTACAGGAGTTCGTGCCAAATTGTAAAACGTATAAACGTATACACGCGCGCTAAATGGAGTCGTGCCGGGTCCAAAGGTCCGTGACTCGTGAAATTATTCCTCTGACCTGACGTTGGAAAGTTCGATGAAAATTGTCGTTTTACGAGGCTTCTGTTTGTACAAGCTAAACGTTTCGCTTGTTTGCACGATCTCTCTCTCTCTCTCTCTCTCTCTCTCTCTCTCTCTCTCTCTCTCTCTCGTCGAGATTGCAATAAAACTATACATAGTTATAGTCATACCGTTAAAAAATTTATTTCCAACTAGCACTTTGTACAGGGTCCCGTGAAAATACACCATAAAAAATTTTAGATCTTTTAACTAATTTTATCCAGCTGAGATGAAATTTATTCCAACTGACAAGGTTAATTAATCGTTTTTTGCTGATTGAATTGATTTATTAGGGGGGGAAAAAAAAAAAATATAAAATTCAATGCCGAAATTCCCAATCTCTTTGGTCATGGAGTGCCTCATAGACTTAACTGTGATCCAGCGAAAGACATTCTATATTATAATCTTCCGTGGTCTCTCGATATCCAATCCGTTGACCCATCAGGCTAAACAGAGCGTGAATGCCAAAACTCGTTTTAACGAATACGTTTTCTTTAGCCCTCTTCTGTTCTATTTCTATTTCACTGGACGCAATCGCAACCTGACATCGATTCGACCTCATGAAATCAATTAAGGGTTCTCTCAAAATGGTGTCATACACTTTTCCGGACTCTTTTGTGAATTTTACGATGAAAATAAAAATCGATTATCAGAAATACGATGATAACAAAGTTGTTTTATCAAATTATTCGTAAAAAAATTAAATTAATTAAATAATTCATATGAAAAAAAAACAACGCAAACTGTGATTGAAAGGATAATAACGAGGTCGATAATTTTACGTTAATTTACAAGTTTTTCATTTGCTACGAGGATTTTAGCTCATCATTGATGACGAGAATAAAAATTAGTCAAAAGCGTTGAAAAAAAAGGAGATGATAAGCTAGCGTGAGACTTTAATTTCATCGGTATGAGGAAGACAAGCTCCTCTAGAAGATATTAGAAAGAGGAAGTATACTCGAGGTGCAACGTCTCTTTGCGTATCGCATCACGTATGCACTTATATCTCTCTGTATATAATATCGAGTTGACCCATAGCAAACGGAGCGTGAACGGTAGCTCGTTCGACGACTGGTAAAACTATTAAAGAACCCGCTGAGAGAACTAGCAGCTCCAGTATATATATACACGAAACTCGTATAGATAGACTCGGATGCATAGCGATTATCTATTAGGACACGGTTTAAAGAAATAAATTATTTTTATAACGCTTTGTTCATCGAGATTCTATGACTTTATTATAAGAGGATAGCTCACGAAAAGCACCAAGCTAGTCAAAAAATATTTACTACTGCCTCATTAACCGGAAACTCGTACGATTCGTTTTTTAATTTTACTTCGTTTAACTCATCATTGATTTATTGATGCTTTTTCACCGAATAAAAAATCGTGAATCAACAAGAAATAATAATAAATAAAAGGTATTTTGAATCATCATAATATATATTCCGTCGGTTTAATAGAGCCTGCTCGTCACACGCATTCCCTCAAGCGTGTACGCATCTGTGGATGTACATTTGCTTGAAAATGCGGTTTTGTCCGTTCAGCTGCAAATATACATGCTATATATAGCATATATAATATTATTATAACTACAACTATCACTTCGCGGTAGTCCAAGCGGAACGTTAATATACCCTGCTTAAATTATAACGCTAATTTGTGCCTTGCACAGACGGTAAATATTATTATGATAGATATAGTACATTTAAGGACGCACTGGCATTCTGTGCCTCGTTTAGTTCGTTTCTTCTTCATAATTTTACTGGACAGTCGAATAATATCCATTATTAAAATGCTTTAAAATTAAATATCAATGCAATTAACGAATTATTTTAATTTGCTTAATAATGAACGATATTATCTTGGATAAGTTCGTAGAGAATTTGTCAACGAATGGAAATGAGCAACGAAAAAAAAATATATATTTTCGAATTTTTAATGAACGAGCCAATCGACGATTCGTCTTTAATTCCAAAAAAAAATATAAATATAAAGTATATCGTTGACATGAAATTGAGGATTGCACAACTTCCGTTTCTTCGAATTATGAAAAAAAATAAAATAAAACAAAAAGTAGCTCGTCATCTTTTTGCAATTTTGCATGCCTCAAAGTGCTCGAAGAATTCAAAACGAGTAAGGGAGCTGCGAAGCTTATGGCGATGAAGCGAACGACGGTGGATCAAGTACCTGGTCATCTTGCCGTTGGCTCGATTGAACGAGAATTTCCGTATGCAAATATACATTGGAATGGTCGAATAGAGCTTTGTTTTGATATAAATCTTCCTCCTCCAATTACGTACCGGCGGGAAGAATTTTTTTTTCCAACCATTTAAATGGATATTTTGTGAATGCCAGAAAAAAAAAAAATCTCCTGCTCAAAGTACGCTTGGATCGATGAGTCTGATCGGCACGTGTAACATTTCCCTGTCAAACGATTCCCCTTCCTATATACTTTTATTTATCATTCGTCACGAAACACGAGAAGCGATGGTTGAACACGTTTGGCCAAATATTTTTTTTTTTTTTCATACGCATCGGCGAGAAATCGAAACCTTTTTCTTTTGCCTTTCAATGAAACGCGAGACACGATGACGGCTCGTGTTTGTGACGGTTTGCGAAAACGTTTACGAATACCGAGAGAGCTCGTGCCAGATGAGTGACGATTTTCTTTTCTTTTCTTTTTTTTTTTTTTTTAATAACAACGGCTCTTCAAAAATTATAACAAGCAAGTGTCGATTCTTTCGAAACATTTTTTTTTCTGTTTCCAATGCGTTTTTAAATATACAACTTTTCACTTGTATTTTTCTTACTTTTTTTTATTATGCTTTCAATTTTGTAAAAAAAAAAAATTTAAAAAAGAAAATTTCGAGTTGCAGTTTAAAGCAAAGTTTGGGGGTTGAGTAAAGTGTAGCTTGTTGTATGGATTGTAGTGGAGCATAAGCTTCTTTTGGAGGGTTCTTTTTTTTTTCGATGATAAATTGAGCATTGTCATAAGTGTATTGCAAGGACTATGTAGCTGCCATTCAAGAAAATTTCCTCTCAAAAGGCTCGGTCGCGACTCGGCACTCGTGCGAGTATAATATAAACTTTCGCTCAGCATCGGCGAGGCAACTCTCGATCCTCATTGCGATGAGACACACATGTACATGTTACATATACGTACCGTACGACGCATTTATCTGTGGCTCTTTTGCGGTACGCTGCTCTCGCAAGGATATTATATATACACACACATACAAATATATGTGTGTGTGTGTGTGTGTATTTGCAAGGAGAAAGAGTCAATTATTTCATAAATCGTCCTCGTCGTCGCTTCGACAGCCCGACGACGTTCAGACGCAAACTGAATCATAGCTCGATATGCACAAGAACATTATAAACTGTGACTTTTAAATCTTGAATTTTTAACCGCGGATTTTGTCTCATGATGCAATTCTATTGGTTGAAATTTGAATGGAAAAATAATCCCCGGAATACCGCTCGTGCTTCAAAATTATTCGGGTATTTCCCTCAAGGTTCCCTGCAGACAAACAACGAAGTCGTCGAGTTTTTCAACAAAAAACTTGACTCCTCCATTTGTTTGCAACGAACCTATCGGGAAGTGCACGATAATTATGAAGCTCTTGTGGTATTACACGTGAGAACTTTAAAGCTAGACAAAACGATAAATTGTTCCGTAATTCTTTTGATAAATTTCATCGTAATCGATGAGCATTTGTTCTGCGGTATTTCAATTTCAAACGAAACTTATTCTCAGTTTTGAATTGAATAATCAAATAATTCATGCAACTGTTTAAAATTTACAGATTGCTTGAGTTGAATTTAATCGTAACGCGGTGCTGGGATTTTCATTTTAAAAAATTGCTCGACAGGTTCAGAAAGTTGAAATTTCAGTCACGTCTCTCTCTCTCTCTCTCTCTCTCTCTCTCTCTCTCTCTCTCTCTCTCTCTCTCTCTCTCTCACTCTATCTATCTCTCTCTCTCTCTTCGACATTTGCTGTAATGATAGGCGGGAGTGCACACTTTTACCCTGCTTGTATCCTCGGGTGAGGCCACTTTCATGAAGCGAGGAAAGCAGTCTACCTACATTGTAGGCGCGGGAGTCACTTACATATACGCGTTGTTCGATGTACATACATACCTAACCGTGGATATACGTTTGGTTTCTAGAGCAACGATTTTTTTCTTTTAATCAAGTTAAATTAGTCCTTTTTTGCGCTGAAAATGAGATAAATTGTAATTGACGAGATTTAGGAGATTCCTTTTTTTTTTTTCATTGAAACAAATATTGGGCAATTAAGGGCTTCTCCCATAATTCGCAATAGGGTTTTTTTTTCGACATATATTGAGAAGAAAAAAATCATGCTCGTTTTTTTTCGATTATATCAACAGAGTATCGTACATTAAATTTCTTCATTTACGAAAAAAAGTAAACCGTTGCACATGGCCTCTTATAATTTCCTGAATTCCATGATGGCTTCCTTTAGATCGTGTTACACGAGTTATACACAGAGAGTCCAGATATTACATTTCATGTGTGTGCTGGTTTCACGAAGGAGATTGTCCGGGAAACGCTCGGACCGTTCCTCATTCGTTTCCTCCCGTGTATAGTACACTCTTGCCTCTCTCGCCAGCTCCTCCACACCAGAGCATATAATATCCTCTCGTACGTATGCGAAACACACGACGATAAAACGAAAGGAAAGGAAAGCTTCCCGAGCTCTCGGTGTATCGTTATATTCGTTGCGATAATATCGAAATTGTGCCAACCGCCAGCCGTGTGTGAGAGAATCGATCGTGCGGTTTCCGGTCACCGCACGGCTGTGGATATTTCCAAATATCCGATCGAAGCAAGACTCTCGAGAATGCGTCGAGTATATAATGATAAAGGTTGGCTCAGAGAGTGTCTTGTCCCTCTCACGGAGTGAATGAATCGAGAATTTCACACACGCGTAAATGTACATCGATGCAACTGGCAAAAAAAAAGATCATGACGAAACGAGCTGGGACGCAAATTGATGTGAGTTACGCCCTTCTGTCTGTTAGCAGTATCGTATATAGTATCGTTGGTTCGGTGAGCTTCTTCCTCGCGCGGTGTCTCTCGGCAAAAAGCATAACGGGGTTATCTCACCGGCGATTGTTTCGGCATCTTCGATTGTCCCTTTTTTTTCCTCAAACTTCCCCTATTCACAGCGCCAAACTTCGCGGATCGTACGAACGCTCGTTGCGAAATTCTTGCATCTCCTTTTTTTTCCACCTCGTCCTTCTTCCTATTCTCTTCAATCTACCAAACGAAAAAAGTACACAAGTACTTTTCTCTCTCTCTCTCTCTCTCTCTTTTCTGTGTTGCATTAACTTTATACACAAGCTGGTACAAATGAAACGAACAGGAGAGTGTAACGTGCGATGGATATGTCTTATCGAGAAAATCGTCTCGCGTGAGAGTACGTCACACGCGGTTGATTCTTAGCCCAACGAGATCGCCATTACATTCGACTCTCAACTTTCCAGTACACAGAAGCATCAATTTTTCACCTGGACCGATCAAATCTCACGGTTGATAAATCTTTTTTTTTTTTGGGTTAAACATTTTTACAGGTATTCAGGTCTTTTGAATAATACGGTCCAATCCATACGGAGAGAAATTTATTTTTTACTACCAGGCTTTTATAGTCGTGTGGTTTGCATGAATTTACATTTTTTTTTTATTGACCCTACTCGCATTATTAACCTGATATAGGTTAACGAATGATTGATCTTGGGATACTTGCAGTGAATGAAATAACAATGTCATTACAAGCCTCGGATCTGGCTAACTGAATTCCGTCTATCCATTGAAACATTATCAGACGGATAATATAAATTATCTGCGAGAATTGATATATATATATACACGAGCAAGGTGATTCGTATCATAGTGATAAATCGTTTGATTTACAAAGTGCAAGTACACACGCAAGGTTGTTCGTTTAATGAATCGATCCAATGTGTACGTGTGTCTGTGTGTGTGTGTGTGTGTGTATGTATGAACGAGAGAGCAAAGAAAATCTCGTTAAACGGAAAGTGAGAGGAGAAGAGATGCGATAGAGATGAAAGAAGTGTAACAAAGAGAGGAGAGAAGGATTTTCCGAGGTCCACAGCAGCAGATATGTATCGATATATCATGCACGCACTGACCTAGGATCCCAAGTGTTGCCGGATCTCTCTCTCTCTCTCTCTTACTCTCTTCCCTCGTCGCTGGTTATGAAAGTCAGGAGATGGAACATATAAAGTAGGTCGAATCGTAAACGATAGGCGAGAGGCGAAACCAAAACCCACCTGTATACCCACCTGCACCTTTTACCAGGTTTAATGGCTGCACATCCGGATCCAACACGATTACAATTTAATTATTATTCGTCACATTTGAGCTCAAGCGGTATGCATTTTTAAAATATGGAGCATAATTTTGGTTCAATTTGGTCCCGATCACGAATATTGAATTTTCATCAAAAACTGCCCTTTTGATTAAACGAAAACATGCAAAATTCATGAGCATTGAAACTTTGATTCAAAGATTATAAAAAAAAAATTGTTAAGGAAGTTATTTTTCGTTGTTTGCAACGATATCATTTGCGTCTCTCGCTCAAAAGCTCAAGCCTAATTTATACCGGACATCGATCCCTTTCACCTTCTTTTCTGACTCCGTTCTTTTCCTCTGGCCGTTGTCCTCGTTGCGTCAAATCGTTTTGTCACTTCTCTTCATTAATTTATACAAATTTAGGATTTCCTCGTCAATGAACTTTTCCATCTCTTCTCTCTTTCACACTATCGCCTTTTCTTCGTCATTTTCGTCAAGTGTGTGTGTGTGTGCGTGTCTGCCCACACTATATGGACGACACGTTCTCTGCAAAGCCTGCTACAGGAACTTTCGACTGGAATTTGACGCAGGTTTTGTGTTATCTCGTCGCATACACACGGACACAGATACCCACACACACACTCTTGCACACGATATATTAAAATGAGATTCTCGATGTCTGTGTGCGGTCGTTCTCAACCGATAAACCGTTTCTCGCCAAGAGAGTACCGTTATCGGGTCATCATATTCTATACCTGGTTGGTAAATATATCAAGTGAGATCTCGTTTCACGGGGAGGGACAAAACAGCTTTTTGTATCTCCCTTGACGGCCTCGGAAAAAGATCATTGAGTCTTCGTCAATCACCATCTCTCTCTCTCTCTCTCTCTCTCTCTCTCTCTCTCTCTCTCTCCCCTTCATTTTCGCTTATCTATGTGAAACGCTACCTTCAATTAGAGCCTTTGGTCATTAGACTCTTCGTATTAGCATCCAGCACTTTGCACATCCTCGCGATTTTTTTCGCCATTCAGCTACATGTACCGGACTTTCCATGACAACTCCGACGAATCAAGGACCCAGTATAGTGCAAGAAAATAATAATTTTTGGATTTTTTTTCGCTTTCGTTTATATTTGTTCTCGACGTCGTTGAGATTTTTCGAATTAATTTAACGAAAAGTCGGTTCGGGCGAGAAGAAAAAAAACAAAAAGCATAAGCGATCGCTCGCAGTTTGAATGTATGTACGAGAGCATAGGCGCCATAGGACGAGCGCGGAGTGAAAATTTCAAAAGTATCCGCGGCGATCGTTTATTATTCCTCTCGGAGTGCCTGGAGGACGTAAAAGGTGTGTGTGTGTGTGTGTGCACAGAACCCCGCGACGCGTGGCCCTCGACCCGTGAGAACTGGAACACACGCGCGCGTGTCCAGACTGCGGGTGGTGTGTTGTTCATATACGTTCATGTTGTATCGTCGTTATCATCGGGATAACCTCGGCCTTGAGGCCTTAATGAAACAAACATAGGGGGGGGGGGGGGGGGGAAAGAAAAATTAACGTTTCAAACGCATTCAGGACGATCGTCCTTGGGCCAAGAGTATGCCCCATCCTTAACGGTTAATCAGCTATGCGTATATCCCGCGATGGGTAACGCGCAATTTTTTTTTTCTCGATCGATTAATAGCAGGCGTCCTTGGAGCACATTCGCGAAGCGAAATCTTGACCAAAATGAATTTTTCAAGGGGCTGCTTAATCTTGAATGTCGAGCAAAACGTTCAATGACGATCGTGCTGTAACATTTTAGTGCAATCAATTACGAGAGCAGGCTCATCAGGTGAAATTTTCAGCTTCGAAAAACCAGTAATTAAACTGAAATTCCATAAATATTCACTCGGTTATATATAAAGTTTACTTCGCGATCTGCGACTACAGATTTGGTTTGTTTACCGATCATTTTCCTCAACTCATGCCTCGGCAAGCCCAGTATGGATTTGTTTTGTTTTTTTTTTTTTTTTTTTCAATCGCGATCTCTAGATCGAATGTGGCAATAGCGATGTATCCTTTCACCGAAACTCCATCATCAACCATCCATTTAATTATTCCATGTGAGATCTCCATTGAGAGAAATTACAGTACTAAGAGAATAACTATACCGGCATAAAAATTTGATATCTAAATCTAGCTAATGGACCACTTATAAGTTTAATATATTCGGCTGTGTCATAATGAAGAGTTTGGATATTTTTTGTTCTTAAAATAATTGCAAGAACGGTAAATTTATATCACAGTGGTCGTCGCATATGATACATTAAATTACCAGAATTTTCTCTTTAAACCTTTAACGCGTGGATTTCTCGTCTGTGCTCTGTCTCGCTGTTATACACACGGTTTCACGTCTCCGAGTGTGCTTGGCTGCCGAGCGCGAGAATTCGAAAGACTACTTGGAATGCGCGGTAAGGAGCTCTCGTGAAAAAAAGAAAGAAAGAAAAAAAAAAAAAAACGAATGAAAAATAAGAGCTTCGACGACCGAGTGTGTGGAGAATGCGTGTACGATCGTGCATGACAATGCCCTCTAGTACTCTCAAAGTACCATAGAATCGATTATACATATATATATATATATATATATATATGTCGACAAAAGAGTTAACAGTACTCGGAGTAGTATGCAACAGTGAATATGCAATCGAGCGTATGGATATTTATATTTTCTTTCTCTTTCTTAAGTTGCCAATGCACATGGGAGGCGTGTCAAAAGCCTACATCTTTCAGCTTATCCTCTCTTCGTTCCTTTCTGCCATGGCAATCTTGCTGCAGCAGCAGCAGCAGCCAGCCTTATCCCAGCATCCATATTGCTCCTTCGCTGATTCTTCGTTGATACCATTTCCGGCACACGAACTACATTACAACCCATCTATATATATATTCATACTGCACGCTTTTATGGGACGTCGGTGCCTTTTACCAGCCATTATAATATACTCTCGAGACCAGATCAAGACCATTGTCTTCGCGACAATGACTGTAAAATACATTCCACGAAGACTGATCGTACCGCGTGACTGCTCGATGAGACCGTGATCGTTAAAAAACTAAAGCTTAAAATTCAGACTGTTCGAACTCGACTGAACCACGTTATTCTTTCTTCCATCAGTTTGGGATATTTTAACATTCATCGAGCAGACGTCTGTCATCAATGATTCATTTGGACAGAGTAACAATTTTCTTAATGTTCTTCCGAATAATTCTTTCGTCGGAGTTTCCGTGTGCTCCACGAGAATCTCTTTTTCTCAGAAATACAATGAATATTCAGTAGCAACAATTTTCTTTTGTTCTCTTCAATAGCTTTTTCTCTTGCTCTCATCGGATGTTTAACCTTTGAACACCGACGACCAGAGATATACATCCTGGACAAATATTTTCCGTATTCTATCGGGACACCGAGTTCGAACGGTGGAGTATTACCTTCTTGGGTAATATAGGAGAGCTTTCCTGCGGCAGATGAGCGGCTAAAAGAGACGGGAAGCCACGTGATGAGCGTTACCTTACCACTCGCGTTGCAATATAGTTTTTTGCCACATCACCGCGCTCACCGAGCGAGCCTTCCCCTGCTCGCGATGACCCGACTTATTTCAAACTAGTTTCCACGATTCTCGGAGCTCATCGCGCGGCCGAACTCGCGGGACAAATTATATATTTATAGCGAGAGAGACTCTCGAGGGTGTGCGGGATCTTAACGGAAAGAAATTTTAAAAATTGCCCGTTGCTTCCTCATTATTTCATCACATTCACGATGATCCCTCTATGATCGAGTGGATTTTTCAACTTTGGCTTCCTCGCATAGAGAAAGTTTTGTGAGCGACGTATAGTGAAGTGAGGAAGCAGTTTGTAAATTTCTGATTTGCACGCTTTGTTTCGGAATGCCATTTCAACAATTCAAAGGCACCGCGGGCAACAAAGTTTCGTGATTGTCTAAAAGCTTTTTAACCTCAAAATCACAAAATTTCATAGCGTCGGAAACCGTTTGCCAATTGTCGTCGAAATTCCAATATCAAAAATTGCAAAATCTGAATCACTCGAACGATTTACGGTAAATCCAATAACAATCGTCTTCTCATGATATTCTAATTATGCCGAATTTCATGTCAAACATTCTTGTCCCATAATGTATTTGTGTAGAATTTTGCAAGGCCCCCCGCACACACACACGCCCAGCATTTTTCATAAATGTGATTTTTCGAAATTTTGACACATTTTAAGGACTCTGGCATGAAAATCGCAAAGTTTTCTTTTTCATTAAAACAAATCTTCCTCTAAGAGGAAGCAAAAACAAGTTGATAGAATCTTATGAGGTTGAACTTTGAAAAAAAAAACAAATTGCGCTAGACCGATTTATTTTACGAAACGCGTGTTCTTTGGGCCCCCGGTTATTCGCTGCTCGATGAATGCTTGTCTTGCGCAGAGCTTATCAGACCTTATCAGAGAAGAGACTCGACATTTTCTGGAATCTCGAGGATCGATTGTAATTCATTTGTCCCATCGCGAGCATATGTCTGAGGTAAAACCAACGTAAAAAAATAAACGAGATTGATGCAATTTAAACGCTGGAACGAGAGTGGAAATTCGAGTTGAACAAGGGAGATGAGAATGTCTATGCTCTTGTTCAATAGAGGACACCGAGAAGAAGAGCTCGTTGACGACACCCCACATAAACCACTCGGCCATCTTTGTGCCCGCGTGAACATACACATACATACACACACACACACACTCGTAGAACGGGTTTTCCCGCGGATGTTCGAGAGACACGGTCGTCGCATCTCTTCCTATCTCGCAAAACTTCAACTAGCATGTATACCAGAGGGATGCTGCGTTTATTATATACGTATATACACCCGCGGACCACGACTGGCATTAATCGAGATTATTCTGTTTGCGAATTCTCCTCAGCACCGCTCCTCCGATTCTCGTACACACCTCGGATTCCACTAAAGATGCAATTTTTTTCTTTTTACCTTACCACTAAAAAAAAAAAAAAAAAAAACAGCCAAAGCTCGTAAAGGAAAAAAAAGTAACTGGTGAATTCGCAAAACTGGAGTTGTCTTTTAGGGGGACACTTTAGCCCTCGAAAATAAAACGAAGACCAGCATGTCTTTAAGGCCAAAGTCCGTTGGTCCCTCTCATCGTCGAGGATTCTTAACCGCCCACTCAAAGATTATCGACCCCTTTTTTGTTCGAAACTTATTTTTTTTTTTTCTCGTTTCGCCATAGCGGATAACGCGCTCTGCCTCAGATAAAGATTCTGATGTGGACCCATCTAAATTAAACCGTCGAGAATGTTGGAGAGAAAAAGAATATAAGCAAGATGTAGGAGAAAACCGGATATACTCTCCGCGGGTGGTGTCGAAAGGGTCGTTGGCTCCCATAAAGGGAACGAAAACCCTCGTACGATTATATTATATATATTCTCGATTGGAGACCAGAGAGCTTGGGGAAATAAGAGACGAGCTATAGGAACAATTTGATAGGATTGTCTCATTGAGATACGATATGGAATGTATGGAACTCAGGAAATTTAGCTGGTATTGTAGCTAAATATCACGTTGAAAATCGATATACTTTTATACATATATATAGTCCAGTATCATTCTAGCCATTTTTTTCTGAAATCTTCTGCAGAATTGATTTTGCTTTTGGAAAAGGTTCAGGGTGGTGTCCCCCGAGTGTAAATTCAAGTTAACGGGACACGGGGGCGTCGAGTTTCAGCCACCATCTTGGATAACATG
This sequence comes from Rhorus exstirpatorius, assembly GCA_963564615.1. Taxonomy (NCBI): domain Eukaryota; kingdom Metazoa; phylum Arthropoda; class Insecta; order Hymenoptera; family Ichneumonidae; genus Rhorus; species Rhorus exstirpatorius. Next base: position 5,180,479 of record OY751313.1, read on the forward strand.
TTTTATCAAATATCTCGTGAACCATGCATCGCACGACAAAAATAGTAAAGATCTTTTTTGTAGATAATAAAATTCTCTACAACTTTTATGGGAAGTTTTTTTCCTCTAGCGTGCATAGTTTTTGATTTATAGCGCGGCAAACTTTTTCAAACAAACGGTTGACAGTAGAAATTATGATGTTCAGAAAAGTTTGCCGCGCTATGAATAAAAAACCATGCACAATACAGGAAAACATTTCCAATGAAAGTTGTAGATAATTTTATTATCTACAAAAAGTTTTTCACTCTTTCTGTTGTGCGATCCACGGTTCACGAGATATTTGATGAAACGTGTTTTCCAAGATGGTGGCTGAAGCTCGACGCCCCCGTGTCCTGCCAACTTGAATTTACATTCAGAGGGCACCCCTGAACTTTTTCCAAAAGTGAAATCAATTCTGTAGAAGATTGCATTATGAACCTACTTTTTTGGCTGGAATGACTGGACTGACATGGATATACATAAATACATGTCTCGTGCATTATATCTGACAGGCGAGTACTCCTCGCCAATTGGCTCGTAATACACAGGAATGTCGAGAGGAATCTTTAGAATCTCGATCCTCATCAACGATCGCATAATACCAGCGTGTCTCGTCGACGTTGAGATCTCGCGCGTTGCAGAACATTATATACTCGTATACATATGTTTGCAGGCGAGCACGGTTTATGTATATAAAGTGTCTATTATAATAACTTTGAATACACTGCTCGAACGTTCTTATAGAATCCAGCGCTAAAGTTCCGAATCTCCGACATTACCATTAGGAGTAGCGAAAGTACGAGGGAAAATTAATCATTAAAATACGTATAGATATGAGCAAGTTCTTCCAAATGTTCTTATTATATGTATGAAGAATTTCGTGTCCAATCAAGTCATCGTCAGTTCAAAGATTATTTGGAGTTTTTGCAAGTGAATTGATGCTGTAAGATAAGCCAAAAGTCAAGGAAAGTGGTTCATTGGAAAGTAAATGATACCAGGCCATATTATTCTTATTGTATTATTATATCTTATTTCAATTGAGATGGCTTATCTAACATGGGAATTCCATGCAAAGTGCTCCATCACATACGAAAAGTAAAGTGAAAAGATTTTCGAGCGCAGTCGACTCTCGTAATACCGATACGCAAGAAGCGCGACTCCTCGGGAAAGCATCTCAACACCGCTATACATTATCCTATATATATGTGTATTAATCTAATCTGATTTCCATTTCTTTTCGTTGGATTCCCGCCGATCCCCCGCTGTGGAGAACGCAATAAAAAGCGAAGTGAAAGTTTTACGCCGATTTCATGATTCGAACATTCTTTTTCTTTCCTCCCGATACGACGTAGCGAGAGATCGATATCGAAGACCAATATAGAGAAAAAATTAAAGGAGCGGTTTCTCGACCTCCTTGTATGTATATCGCAAATCTATTATCGCTTTTTCATGATTTAAAAAAAATAGGGCTGTACGCCTTTATGCTTGTCGATATAAAGACGATTGTCATTTCGAAGGCAAACATCCGGCAGCAGCGGACAATAATTATCCCCGCGGCTTTTAATAATCGATGACTTGCACGTACTCACGTGACGATCGCTCTCGCTTGTATACGTGTAATCGAGCTACGACCGCGTGTCACGAAAGATATACACACGAGACAATAATAATACACCTCGTGTATTTATCTCTTGTGCTTGCAGCACAATAAAATACGTGTCCGGACATTCAAACGTCATTTTGAGACGGTAATTAAGTGTACCATACGATGATTTCGATAATCACGCGGATAACCCCGTGACCCGAATTTTATTTAGTTTGACTTTGAATCAAGACTTCCGGCCAACATTCTAGCTCATACATTCTTCTGGGCAATGAGGTTTTTTCTTTTTTATTTATTCCCTCTTCTCAATTCTCATTCACGAAGATATCGTGGGATAATAATAATGTGCATAGAGAGAGTGGTCTGAGAAAACGTCGAGAACATATTTTTCATTCAAAGTCGTGGCTGATTGAAATTTCTATGCTTTGATTAATCGATCTAATAAAAAGAAAAAGCGTCATATAAGAATGAATCAATCGTAAAAAGGATAATTATATACGGTTGTCTTTTCCACTGTTCCTGCGATTTGTTTCTGAGAAAACGCTGTCGCACGCAAGACAAGATGAAAAATGTTCGAAAATATCGTCGACAATTAGTTCGAGACGCTTTTTCTACGTTTCCTCATTTGGACATACCGATCTAGAGGTATAAGACAGCTCGCGAGAGGTCATCTTGATGTCTCTTGACTTTCTCCAAAATTCTCTCTCTCTCTCTCTCTCTCTCTCTCTCTCTCTCTCTCTCTCTCTCTCTCTCTCTCTCTCTCTCTCTCTCTCTCTCTATCGTGGTGTCGCTTCAAGGATTTGGTGTATACGCCACGAGAGTGAGACGAATCTTGCGAAATCGACTTTTGATCTCCCGCCCCCGCGCTCTGTATATATACTTTCGCGACCGCGGACGCGGATAAAAATGTTATTGCATCACGAGAGCGCTCTATCACCATTGTATGCGCGGATTGTTACGCAACGCGAGTTTTCATACAGACGCGGATTTACGCAAGACAACAAAATTGTTTTTTTTTTTTCCTTCTTCCTTCGTTCTGGCCCTCGATTCTTCATTTTAACGAAGACTTCCGGTTCGTTGATATATTATACGCGCGCTATCGATCGCACTTCGTGCCCGAAGATATATAAAGGCAAAGAAAAATTAATAATCACGAGACTGGGATCGTTTTTTTTTTTTTTTTTCACGACAAATTGGAAAAATGATTTTGCTAAAAATATCTGGATATGAAATTGACACGGCGTTTATCACTAAGATTTTTTTAAATCGATGGAAAAAATATGAAAATTGTTAAATTCCATTGAGCTGAATTTGATTGTTTGTTTGTTTGTTTTTTTTTTCCCCTCGCAGAAGCTGATACGACGAGGATGAGATCCTGGGAGAAACGCAACAGCGCAATCGGACATAAGAAAAGTGAGGGAAGCCGGGGTGATTATTATCCGCACGGGAGATACAGAAGTGTCGGTTCGTCGCTCGTGAGAATCTCCGGCTTGGCCGGAAATGACAATGACGAGCGTCGCTGTCGCCCCGGGTAGTCTCGGTGCGCCACCGGCGATGCTCACACCAAAGAGGTATCATCTGCAGCCAGGACTGTCGCAAAATTCATCGTCGACGACACCGGTAAAGGTATAACGGGGAAAGACGAGATGAGATAGCGCGAGACGAGATAAAAAAAAAAAAAAAGAAGCGTGAAAATTAGAAATTTACACACGTTGCTTCATCATTATTTTAATCTCGCTCATAATGATCCCTCTATGGAGTATAAGTGAGAAATTTCAAAGCTTTAAATCCTGTAAGAAAAATTAACTTTTGGCTCATTAGCCAAAAATTAAAAAAAAAAATATTGAATATTCAGAAAATTTTTGACCCCTCAAGCGATTTTCGTCAATCTCAGTGCCACGCATATGCATCCTTGTCCCATAAGTTATCCGCGTACAAACTTTTGGCTCGATAGTCAAAAATTTGCGAAAATTGGAGCTATCGGAGATATTTTTGAAAAATTCAACATGCTGCCAAATTCAATACCAATCATGCTCGTGACTGAGTCTCCTTGTGTAAAAAAAAAAAGTAGCTCGATAGCTGCAGAGTTACGAAAGTTTTGGAGGGCTCACGGAAAATTTTTGAAAAATTCAAAATTCCGCAAAATAAAAAATTCTCAAGCGATTTAAATAAAAATTGCAGTCAACAAAGGTGTGTATATGATCTACCTCTGCACGAAGTTTCAGCTTGGCTGGTCGAGTAATTCTCCAGATAGACGGATTCGAATTTTTTAAAAGAAAAAAAATGTTTCGTCGTACAGGATGAAATTGAAATTATTATTATTTTATTATTTAGAAAATTTCAGTCGACCCAAACGGTACGCAATTGAGTGAAACAGTGCCAGATAATAATTGCCAATGAAATAAATAAAAATTTATTTCCCTATAGTCACATTAAGAGCTTCCTATAACTTCGAGTTTCATTAAACCTTTAGTAATGACAGTTTGAGTCAAGTCAAAGAACTAAAATGTTCTCTTTAATTTTTCCAAACGCAGCTCAAATGGATTCTTATGATTATACGAGCCAAACAAACAGTAATATTTCCTGCGATTACAATTATTTTGTAATTTGTATTATAATAATAATAATTAATGTAATAATCATTTCTGCTGGGAATCGTACAAATTTCCTTGGCTCTGGCGCACTTGTGGCCTTGAATAAACTTTATTTATCCAATTAAACGAACCGTTATCTAACAGATCGTAAGAGAAAAATAAGAGAGGGAGAGAGTGAGAGAGAGAGAGAGGCAGCGCGGAAAATCGATATTGCGCGTGACTTTCATATAATCTCATCCGATCTCGCGTGATTTCCACAGCATCTCAACATATCGCGAGGCATCTATACTTCCATCCCCCCCCCCCCCCCTCCCCCCGCCCCTGCGCGAGTCTCTCGCATTTGCGGAGATGAGCACTCGATCTCTTCCGTGTCGATTTTCAACCGTCAAATCTTTCATTTTTCCTTTTGCTCTCTCACGGACTATGGCGCGAATCGAGAACTCGATCTTTCCGAGAGTGCGATACAAACTATTTTTGTCATTTTTTTATTTTAAATTCCTCATTACCTCGATAACGGGCAATTGAAAAAAAAAAAAGCAAAGAAATATTTCTCGTTCCTCGTGTTCATAAATTAAAATATATTTAATATTCGTTATTTCGAAATTTTTTTTTTTTTTTTTTAATTACACAAGACGATAAGGCAGAGTCTATGCTGTTACTCGTGTATATTTTTATTTATATTTTATTCATATATATATATATATATATATATATTTTTTTTTACATGAAAGCGTGCTCGGCTCGTTATGGCCGGGAGTGTGCACGATTTTCTCGAGCGATTAATTGGCACGAGCCGTCGCGCGGGGCATGCGGCTCAACATATATGCGGAATTGCGTCTTTTACGTAACGATATTTTGCATGACCGAAAAAAAACGCGATATTTCGTGTTTTTTTTTTTTCAATGTTGTCACGTCAATGGGAATCTTTTAATCTAGACCTGTTTTTTTTGTTTGTTTTTCATCGTACACATAGGGAATATTTTAAGCACTAGCTGTACGTATTTTACGAAACCGTTAAAAACGAAAGTTGCAAGAGTGGTGCAAAAGAAAAAAAAGTTTTGAGAACCGCCGCGAGAGTTGTTGCTCAGCTCTAAACCGCGATCGTGATTTATTTCTAAAGTCGTCGTCGTCGTCGTCGTCGTCGTCGTCGTAATAAACGCCTGCGGACAGTTTTATAAATATATAGATATGTATAAGGCATTTTCCGTTATACATAACACATGTATATATATATATACGTGCATGAGCCCGCACTATCGTTACCCTGACAAATTGCATTGTGTCCGGTTAAACCAGTTTTACTTGAGAACCCTGAAACCGAAACGATTAGCGAAGGACGAGAGGGAGCTTAAAGTTACTCACCTCGTTTTCCTCTCCCATCGCGCGCTGTACCTGTCAAAAGCTTTACCAACATAAATTCGTGCATGCAAAGATCACGCGAGAAGAAAAAAAAAAGAATTGTTTTTCCGTGATTGACAAAGTCATCAGCAGAGTTAACTTCAATTGTCCGCCCATTTTTCAGATAAAGTAAATTATAAATTAGTTAGGGAGTACAGAAATTTCTCAAAGGGCAGTAGATTCGGTTATGGATGACCACGAATTTTCGAGTCATCAGAGTGGCCCAGGTATTCTGAGACTGCGCATCGTATGTACATTGAGATTTAGTACACTGTAGGGCTTGTATAATGTTTAAATTTCATTCATTCCTTGTGCAATCAATTTCAAAACTTTCTATGGGCGATCTCAACGCTATGAAATATCACAAATGCTCTCTGACGTTACCTTCGGGCCATAAGCTGGGAACTCTCAGTGTTAAAACACTATCCCAGAGTCTTAAAAAAGAAATATTACAAAAATGATCCATCGTTCAAAGTCCCATTAATACCAAAATGCGCTTTCAAGTGTATATTAATTACTGTCACACGCGCATAGCTGCTCGAATTTGCGTCTGAATAATATTATACATACATTTTCCACTGGCGCTCTTATTACATCTCTCGATTTTCTTATAACAAGATCCCTATACACTCTGTTGCATATTTACTACGAATGCAGTTATGCATATATACGTGGCTCAATAAGCAATTCCTTTGCTGGTCTTGAGATAAAACCAGTCAACGCGGTTATGACATCGCGGCAGCTATATATGAATTCTGATAGACGCTGGTGGCAGGTAGGCAGGCAAAAGTTGCCTATCCCGATAGCCATAAAACGCATCGGCCAGCGCCAGAGGCCATGCACTTAGCGCGGATAATTTTCTTGGATTGAAATTCGAGGAAGCCTTTTACGCCAGACACCGCGTTTATTCAATCACGACTGCGTTATCAATTCGTCTCGTGAAAAATAAATATGAAAAGTAATTCGTCGATGAAAATTTCGATCCACGAAATGTGGGAACTTAATCTCGGGGGGGGGGGGGGGGGGGGGGGGAATTTCTTTCATGAATTCTAGTGCGCGACGAGAAAAATATAGAATGTGGGATTTTTTTTTTTTTTCTTCCCTTCGCGAAATACTACTTTTATTCGCTCCAATTATACGCGAGAGAAAAATCCGTTCGTTAACATCGAGAAGCACGGCGGTATGCACCGGGGGAATCAAAATTTTCCGTTATTCCCATGAAAACGTATAAAAGTGCATGCTGCACTTTTTTTTCTCTGTCGCGTTTCACGAATATGTTTGAGCTACTTCTCGTATCCTTCGTGCATCATATTTATCTCTGCAGTGTCTTTTGTCGCAGCTCTTGATATATTTATATCGGACGCTATAACTGGAAAATTTTTTTTTCAATTCTTCGAATAGAATTTTTGCGTTTTAGACAAAAAGTGGGCTGGATTCGTTAATCAGGGGAAAATTTTTCGATTCGAATAGAAATCAGGGAGAAAAAAAGTTCAGATCTACGTAGATCAAATTTAGATCGACGTAGATCTCTATTAGATCTGCTCAGATGCAAGTAAATCTAATAACAATTAAGTAGATAAACGGAGATCTAGGTAGATTTACGATTTTCCAAAATATAGATCGACGTAAATCAAATTTGATCTGAAAAACAAAAACGAAGATCTAATTTAGACGCAGATCTAAACGATTTTCTTTTTTTCCGAGAAGGCGAAAAAAAATTGTCCACACTTTTTACATCAAAAAGTTAAAAAAAAAAAAACATTTCATTCCTCTCGGCCTCTTGCATAATGTACGTGTATACATCATCCTCTTCGAAGATGTTTTTTTTTTTTTTACTGCTAGATCGTCGTGTGCCCCAGTCTTCGTGTATAGTCGCCATTTTTTTTCCCCACATAATATTCTGGATTTTATGCCAGAGCGTGTTGGATACGAAGAAGACTTGTGGTCTACGAAATGATAGTCCCTGTGGCAAAATTTATGTATACATATATAAATGCGGTTTGGGTCATACGACGATAATCGCACGAGCTCCGAGGGTGCATAGTACAAGGGGGGGGAGTGTCCGGGTCTCTACGCACTGTGAGAGTAGTCTTACCTTACGAGAGTTACGTCGGTTACACCGCAACAACACTCGTTGTATCGAGTTGTGCAACGCATATAAAAGCCCCTCGGAGCTCTCTCTCTCTCTCTCTCTCATCGGTGATTCTGCGCTTCTATATGAATCCACCATCGTGTAATACATAAACCCAGCTATATAGTCCGGTACCTCGATTCTCTGGATGCATCCACCGTGACCCTTGCAACCGAGAGCTGAATAGCGCGAGCTCGAAGCTCACGAAAACGATATATAAGGAGATTGTGTACGATAACTCGATACACGTCTAGATATAATATGACTCTACGCGCATATATCCACTCGTATATCGAGTTATAACCTTTTAACCATGTTATTAAAGGAGGCTCGAACGACCTGCAGCTCTTCACAGCACGATTTTACATTGTATCTACTTCGAGCATCGTAACGCCCCCTTAAGAAATCTCTGAAAATTATGAAAAAATTCATAGAGATAGATTGAACTCTGCTGAACGATTTTTGTATTCACTATTTTTTTCTACGATTCATAATTTGAGAAATAATCGTTATAATGTGAAATTGTTGTGACTGTTAAGCTGCGTGGATATTTCTTGGGAGAGATCGTTTTGTGGTTTAAAAAGGAAAAAAAAATCCATTTTTCGTAAAGTGTTTGAGAGGCGAATCTGGAAAAAATCGTTTCAGCCTGAGAAACAAAATGAAATCATTGTCGATCGAAAAATTGGTTAATTTGGCGTGGAATACCCCGTACATTTTGATTGCGCGGGATCCAGAAGTCCTTTTATCAGTGAAGCAGTATAAGCGATTATCTTTACTGTCAGCAGCGATACATCGTACACATTTTGTATGAATCCCGAAAGAATAATCTCTATGAAGCTGCAACACTCCGTATAGATAGGGTAGACGTACCGGTTGTGGCCACTTTAAGCACTTTCGAACATTCATTTACGAAGAGTGTTCACGTTATTGCAAGTTTAGAACAAAAAAAGTGATCGATATAACCTAAAAAGGTACACAGAATCGAATTTTTGTCATTTAAAACCTTTTCTGATTATGATAAATAAGAAAATAGGAAATTATTTTGTGGCTGTCATTTTCACCATTTGTGGCCACAAATTGTACTACTTTTGGTCTTCTGAAGTGTATCAGTTGTGGCCACTTTAAGCACTTTCGATCATTCATTTACGAAGAGTGTTCACGTTATTGCAAGTTTAGAACTAAAAAAGTGATCGATATAACCTAAAAAGGTGCACAGAATCGAATTGTTGTCATTTAAAACCTTTTCTGATCATGATAAATAATAAAATAGGAAATTCTCTTGTAACTGTCACTTTCACCATTGGTGGCAACACAGTTGTACTACTTTTGGTCTTCTGAAGTGCTTAAAGTGGCCACAACTGGTACACTTTAAGCACTTTCGAACACTCATTTACGAACAGTGTTCACGTTATTGCAAGTTTAGAACTGAAAAAATGATCGATATAACCTAAAAAGGTACACAGAATCGAATTTTTGTCATTTAAAACCCATTCTGATCATGATAAATAAGAAAATAGGAAATTATCTTGTAGCTGTCATTTTCACCATTGGTGGTCACAATTGTCCTACTTTTGGTCTTCTGAATTGTACCAGTTGTGGCCACCAAGCTTTGAATTGGGATACGGATGCGCTACAAACGAAAGGTGAAGTATTAGACAATCAGTGACGACAGATTCAAGTTAAAAATATAGTTACATATTTGCGTCATAAACATATTACTGAAGCGGTTATAAGTGTTCTCTATTTGTACCCATAAGCTGGCCATAAATACAACAATCTCATTTTGAATGTAGGTACCACTTTCTGCCACCGGGTATTTTTCACGTATTTTAGCTGATACGTCAGTTTTTCGTGATTCTAACCCGAAAAATGAGCTTTGACTGATAAAATATAAATTTTTGATGCTGCGGAATGACTTTAGATATGAGAAACCGCAGTCGCTTCTTACTTCGGGATCCGTTAACACTTCTGACAAAAAAACTACACAAATCGCTCAGCGTTGACACACTTCGTCATCCTTCGTTGAAATATAATAGCAGATATTTAATAAAGCAATCGATATAGTGGTGCGAAAACATTTCGAATATCGAAATAGTACGCTATCATCGACAAAAGCGGTTGCACCGCGATATCAATATGCACTCCATAGACATTGCACATGTACCGTGTAATAACGCGATGTATGAACGCACGAGTATTAATTAACGAAACCGGGAATCCACTTTCCCCGCGCTGACCAAGGCCTGGATAACGATGACCTCGCTGATGAGAATCATCGTCTTCGGGTGTCTGGCTCGCTCTGCCATATATTACATGTGTGTTATTTCGACTCTTCGTCGTAGTAATACACACACACACACAAACACACACACACACATATATATATATATATATATATATATATATATATATATATATATATATATGTGTGTGTGTGAGAGTCTCTCGGAGAATCTCGCTATCATATCGTTGCTGCATCACGATTGCATTTTCGCAACTATAAGCTAATACGCCTGACAGCTTACAAGCCGGAAGCTCCCTCGTCTTTCGTACGTTTTTTTTTTTCTTCCTCTGGTCTCGCGCTTCTCTTTCACTCGCAGTCTTCGGTTCGACGCTTTTCTTCTTCGCCTTTTACGTTCTTTCACACGTAACTCAACATTAAACACCATCCCTTATAGCTCGAGAACGTTGAAAATGAGTCGCAAAAATTAATTTCATTGCTTTTTGCTTTTGATTATTGGAAAATTCGTTCTTAATTTTGCATTGCCGATGGAGGAAGCTTCGCGAAAATCATGATTAAGAAATATATTGACAATGTCAATCGTAAATTTTCTCGCTCCAGCAAGACTGATTTAAGATCAGATTAATATTTTTTTTTTAAATTAAAAAACATAACCAGAAGTTGAGCAGAACACGTGGATGAGTTTCGCAGGCGAATGAATTAGCACACCGATGCAGGATATATTCTCACCTGTTGTCACTTTGTTGGCACTCCGCCATCTCTGTTGACTGTGCGCGAGCCAAGCTGCAACGGGGGGACAATGGGGACGGTCTCTCTGGATTTCCGGTTTCACGATTAACACCGCATCGCATGCACGCGCTCAGCGAGCATGCGTCGCTATATTGACTATACCGAGAGTCACAATAGCGTATATTGAAAAATTACGCGATATACGCGCGATCTCCTTGCAGTCCGAAAGTCCATATTGGAAATTCGGGTTGGGCACTTCAAAAAATTTAATATCGCGATTTCCGAATTAGGGGATCACTCTCGGCGAGGAATCTTCGAGTCTCCCCTCCCCGGGAAGTCCTCACATATTTATCGCTTTGGTAATGATACCACAGGCCAATTGCAAGCTTCGTGGATTAACGAGCATCCGTCGCGGTAGAGCATACGTCAATTTTCACAAGATCTTTGCAATTTTTAATAAAAATTGTTTATACCCTCGTCGAGAGATAATAAAATGAAATTGCAATGAAATATTAATCGCGAACTCTTGGGACAGACATTTTTTTTTTTTACGACGTTCGAACGAGAAAGTGCCGAGATATATTTATTTTTATATACATGTGTGTGTTTGTGTGTTGCCTCTCGGCGCCAGCCTGTCCCATTTTCTCACCGCGTTTATAATTATTTATTGTAGGGGGATTTTTTTTCTTCTTGCATTCTCTCATTATAGCTTCGGAATTTTTTACGGGTCTCTCATTATCGACATCGAAATCGGATAGTTGATCGCGTATCAGATACAGTGAAGATCGTATCTTAACCTCTCCATTGATCATATGAACATTCCATACACGACAGTATAGTTAAGGATTGACAAATTTTTGTTTCTTCCTTCTTGCTTGCTCCTGGAGAAAGCTTCGTTTTGGAGCATGAATATATTCCTTTACCGCAGAATTTTCTCAAAGTTTTCTCAATGAAATAAAAGGGCAAAATTGAGAAAGAGGAAAAGTTGGGAATATTTGACAAAGATCATGAGAAAGAAAAGTTCAGGGGCTTCTTTTTTTACTCCACGAATCGTAGGAACGATCGATTTTTTTTGTCCCCTCGTACATTTCAGGTGCGCTCGCTTTTTACGTTTCTCGATGAAGAAAGAAAAAAAAAACGTTGACAACCGTCATTTCTTCGCACCTGCTGTTATTGGAGGAGGGCATGGAACGTATATTTGTCCCGCAGGTGTGGAAGAAACTCAACAGTTTGTCGTTTGACGCACGCGATGACTCGAAGGAATGGAAATGAGGCGATCTTTATTTTTGAAACTCGAATTATATAGGGGATTTTTGTTTTGAAAAATCGTAGAAAAATATCGAAAAATCCTCATGAAAGTATAATATATCTTTCGACCCCAAGCTGTTCATTCGATTTTCGTAATCAAATTAAAATGAGAGAGAGAGAGAGAGAAGGATTGAACGCAGGAACGAGCACGCGTAAGACCGGCAGATCTTAGATTAGTCTCTCTCTCTCTCTCTCTCACTCTCTCGACCTCCATGCTTCGTTGTCCTATCGTGAATTTTCATTTTATTTTTTGCCTTCTCCCACCATCCAGAGAGTTCCACAGATCGTTTCAGCGAATGCACCAAAGACTTTAAGCCTGTCAGTTTTAACGAGCTAATCGAGACTCGAGTCGGTAGCTCCGATATAGTCCACAAGACGTGTATACTTTTTAAGAAAAAAATAAGCTTGATCGATTCGTTATCGGAGAAAACAAAAAAAAAAGTTCGTTCAAGAATCAACGCAGAGACGTATCCGAGAAATTTCTAAAGTGTCAGCCCGTCACGCGATCGAATAGACTTGAGCTGGTAACACCGGATTAAAGTTCAAGTGAGTTGTCACAGTCTAAAGTCAATGGAGAGGTGGAATGAGGAAACAAAAATGGACTTTTATAATAAAAATGAGGGAGATAAGGCGCTCTCAAAGCCGGTTTCCTGATTTTCCATTTTGCACTATATAGCCGCAAAAGAAACAACCGCAGCAGTGAGTTTGTGGGATATCGTTCGTGTTACTGATCGGAGCAGCGACAAAAATTGCCTTCACTCTCTCGCGGGCCGGGCAGACACACTCGCGATTCCATTGGCCGACAAACGAGAGTGCATAACGATTTCTCCCGCGGTAAACGAATTTAAATGCGTTTCGTGTCCGTGTGTGCATATAACGTGTACATTTATCCGGAGTCTTTCTCGGACCGTACGAGCCGAACTTCGATCAATTCCATCGGTGCTCGATTCTCTTTCACTTTCCCCGGGGTATTCACCAAACAAACGAAACGACCAAACACGCATGCACGTTCTTCGGAGCTCTCTGATCCACATTCTCTCGATATATAATTCTCTTTTACCCCCCTTCCCTCGCCATGGAGTCTTTCTCACCTCTCAGCACCTTTTCCGAATCGTATTTTTCTTTTTTATTCCTCCATGCCACCACACTTGTCCTCGCTCCATCGAAGCCCTTTTATCTTCCTCATGGATGAAACTTTGTTTCGATGAAAGAAAAATTTCGAGATTCTCATACCAGTGTATTCGAAATGTCCCAAAACGTTGAGAAATTATGGTCAGAAAAAATTTCCGGACCTATGCGTGTGCGTGCCTAAGCTTGGTACACAGGTGGACCATTGTACCCGTCTGCAATTTTTTTCTTTAAATTTCTTTGGAATTTTTATTCGCGCGGGATTTAAAATTTTTCGAAAAATGTCAGTGGGTTCTCTGAATTTCATAATTTTGCAGCTACCGAGCTATTTTTGTATATTTTTTTTTTGCAGAAATAGACTCAGTCGCAATTCTTCTTTTCAATTATGATGTGCTTCGGCAATTCGACCATTTATGGTTCTGGGACGAAGGTTTTGGGTGTCTCCTGATTTATTCTCATGCACTTAGGTCGATGTACAAGAAAGTAGTAGGGGTGTACGATTTTTCAACCGTTTGTTCGACTCTGTAAAAAATTATGATCGAAAAAGCAACATTTAAAAGAGAACATTTTTGTGCCTAAAACCCCTTCCAATTGAGATAGAGAGTTAAATTATTTTTTCTCGTCCTATCAAGTCAAGGGGGTGTGCGTCCTTTGAATTTGCCACATCGCTGCTTTAACGACCACCCTAATGGACAGGTTATAAAACAATGATGCGTGACATTGTGATTGACAAAGATCGCTTGAAGGGTTCGAAATTGATGAAATTTTGAATTAAACAAAAAATCTTTAATAGCTCTAATTTCTCCAAATTTTTGGCTAATGAGCTGAAAATTTGTTTTTCGCGCAGACTTTTGGCAGCAATCACGGTTCTTATTGAATTTGGCAAGAATCGATCTGAGGGATTCAGAGTGTAGAAAATTTTGAAATTTTCAAAAAAACAAAAATCAGAAATTTGCACATTGCTTCATCATTTTTTATCTTGCTCACACAAAAGCTTCCTGCATGAGAAAGACAAATTTGGGAAAACCTACTCGCTCATGTGATCCTTATAAGCGACGTATAATAATGAGGAAGAAATGTGCAAATTTGTAATTCGAACGCTTTTGTTTCGGAAAATTATATGAACTTCGATGTTCGAGCATTGAAAAAAAAAAAAAAACCATTTTCATCGCAGCTATTTCCCTGTCTCCAGATCACCCATTGGGTGTATCAATGACCGAAAAGAATTTCTGATCTATCGTAAGATTATAGTTGCAATCAACCACTTTCAAAGGCACAAGCCTGCTGATCGTTACGATTGAAGCTGCCTCTTGTTTTCCAGTTTTTTTTTTTTTCGATAAGAAAACGAACACTTCGACTGTAATTCAATCATTCTTACCTCGCTTCCTCATGGAGGAAGCCTCGACGATCGAAAAAAAAAAAAATTGTGCCGTCGATGCTAAGAGAGAGCTTAGATTTTATGAAATTCTGTAGAATCGCAAGCAATTTAACTCGGTTCACCGTTTCAAGATGAACTCTGATCGCGTTCCCTGAAACTAATCATTCATCGCCGATCGTTATTCGTTTATTTTTCATTCTCTTCTGTTCAAGAATTACGACACACTGAGCAAGGGCAAAAAATCGTGGAGCGTTCGTTTGGGTCTCTCGCGCCAGAGCCATCGAAGCGCGGATGAAACGACGAAGGGCTGGGGCACGATAAGCGGCGGTAGCGCATTATCGCGACAAATGTTATACGGTGATCCGTGGCTATACGGTACGGTAAGATCGTCGCGGGGTATACACGATCCGCGAGGTTATTTGAATCCACCACCGCCACCGCCGCCCGGTGCCCCGGTCCTCATAGTATGCTCATGCCCGGAGTTTCTCATCGGTACGACCAGAAAGCTGGGAAACTGCCGGAAGTGCGGCGGTCATCGACTCGCCGGTGTGCCACTCGGTGGTACATGCCGTATGGCTACGACTTCCACCAGGACTCGTCCGAGCCTGGCAGGTAAGGGAAATATATATATATATATATATGCCCATCCATTAAAATCTTACATACCTAAATCATAATTATCATAGTTTTTACGAGGTAAAAAGCATTAAAGAAAAAAGGAACAAAGCGAGCAAAAGCTCAGAGCCGAGCGTAGATGGAGAATCTTCTTTACGGTTTACTGAAGGCCCTCTTGGCAACGCTAAAGGCCTCGGAAATTTACGACGAGTTGTAGAATGAAAAAAAAGAACTGAGAGAAAAAAAAAAAGAAATTTGTATCAGCACAAGTGGGAACGTGAAATTATTGCAACTAAAGTCTAATCGTGTAGTGAAGTTAGAATTTTTGTTCGCGAATAAAAAAAAGAAAGAAACGAATCCCGTAGCGCAGCCCGCCCCTAAGGAAACTTCAACGACCCTACGATTTGTTTTTTCCCCACAAATTATAGTATCGTTGCAAAATCTTTCAATTTTTTTTTCTCCTCCCTTCGCTCTCGTGCTCCTCGAGGTATCCTGAGATCCTCCGTCGACGATCCGTACGATCTGATGCGACGGAGTCGTCTCGTCGAGCCGAGATCAAGGGCGCGCAGTACGTCGCCCCATCGACAGTCGAATCAGCGAGATTCGCGATGTCAGATGAGCACAGCGCGGCCCGGCAAAGAGCGCAAAACAGCCACGACGGAAGTGCCAGTTTCGAGAACCGAGTGGTTCGACAATGAGATGTCAACGATCCCGTCTTACGAGGATAATACGCGAAAATCAAGGCCGAGCTTCGCCGGTGCATCGAGCGACGATTGGCACGAGGAAATATCGCCGGAGGACACGAGAAACTCTAATGGCCGTGTCGTCAGGATAATGAAGAAACCCCGTAATTGGCAGGAGACGGACAGTGCGGTGAGAGGACATCAGGAGAACGTTCGACGCAAATCCGAGGATGATAGGAACGATGGAAAAGCATTGAACAGCGGAATTTCGGTAACGAATGATTCGCGCAGAAGTATACTCGAGTGCGACGTTAATCCGTATCTTCTCGTGAAGAAACAGATGAGAGACGAGGATGATCTTAGCGATGATTTGTCGGACAATGCGCTTGAGCACGACGAAAGATCATCGTCGAGCCTGTTCGATCCGTCAAAGGTCAAGTCGATCGAGCGTTTGCCGAATAGAAGCGCCGTAGCGGCGATCGGTGGTCAGAGAATACGCGTATTCAATGAGCCACGCGAGATATCCGACGAGGACGATGAGACCGTTAATGGCGGAACGATAACGAGAATTCCAATATCGAAGATATCGCCGAAACGACCACCGAGACGAGTCAAAGAATCTCGAATGACCCTCAAGAGTATATTGAAGAGGGGCAAAGCCGATGGTAAGCGTAAGAATGTTTTGTTCAACGTTAATAATGTGATTTTTGCACCGGAAAAACCACCGGAAGTTGCCCTTACGAGCGGCCGAAGATCGAGCAGAATTTCCATGAATTCATTGCGCAAGGATGATCCCTCGGAGATCAGCGGTGATATCGAGGCGCCCATTGTACCCGAGGAACAAATAACCGAGAGACCGAAATTCATAACGATACCGAATATACGAGATCCGAGAAGAACGAGCCGCGTACAGCAAGAGACAAAAATCGTGCCGGAAGTGAAGATCAATTCGACGAACGATCGAATCAAGCTCGATCAATCGACGATCGTCCGAAGATCCGACGCGCCATTGAGAAATTTGTCCAAGAGAAACAGCTCGATTGACAAAATTATCGGGGATACGACATCGAGCGAGGACACGAGATCGCTCACGGATTCAACGATAACCGATGTTTCCATCGATCTCGCTTGTTTCACGGATAAAAATGCGACGAAGCGCGACGCGAGCGACGAGGATATCCGCGAGGAGGATAAAACACGAGTGAGCAGCAGCGAGACATCGCTGGATACGATAAGACCGGAGGACGAGACGGAATTGGAGATCGAGATCGAGGAACTCGAGGATAAGATCACGGGGATTGAGAACGAGGACAGAGAACTCATTTTTAAAACTGGAGGTAAGATTCAGCATCGTTTTTTTTTTTTTTTTTAATTTTGGTCGTTATTCAATCATTTTTTTTTTCGCTGGCGTAACCAGGATAATCATTATTTTGAGATAATCATTGTGCGTGTACGAAGTATATCGATGTTGCTGTTGCAACCTTAGACGATGTTTTTTAGCCTCTACTATAGATCCTCTTATCGTTTACATATGGCCCTACTTCAATGGAATCTGAATCTAAAATCACAGGCATTTTGCTCCTAAAAATAAATAAGACTGAAGCCGAGTTGAACGTTCTGAGCGGATGATTCAAACTATTTTGACGCTATTCGACTCACACGCTCCTCCATTGACCCTGAAAACGCCTTCTCCATGTAAATTCTAAACACTTAAATCTTCAGAATTTATAATCTGCGATCGGAGCATCGATGCGATTATTCGAAGTATCGATTATTCAAAGCTTATAACGCAAGGGATTTTAGGTAATTTTCACTTCAGTTTCATTTCAGGTAATTATATTCGTAATAACCATTGAAAATTAACTATCCAATATTCCAGTACATCGCAAGTATACCGGGTACTTGAAAGTACTGGCCCAGCTCTGGTACGGAGCAACTTTATCGCTATACTTTCATGTTTGATGAAAAATTCGAAAATTATCGTTTGAAGTTTGATACTCAGGCCCATAATTGAACTAGTAAATATATGCGAATCTTTTTTCCTTTGGAAAATCGTTCACAGGCAACTCAGCGATATATAGTTAATTAATTAATTCAACAAAATAAAAATACTTTACACACTTACCTTCGTTCTACGAGTCTTTCGTACGAATACTTTTTCACGAATACTAATTTAGGATTTTCTCCAACGGCCCCGGAAATAATTCTCAAAGCCGGAATGAGAGAGAGAGAGAGAGAGAGAGGAGAGAGAGAGAGAGAGAGAGAGAGAGAGAGAGAGAGAGAGAGAGAGAGAGAGAGAGAGAGAGAGAGAGAGAGAGAGAGAGACGAGAGAGAGAGAGAGAGAGAGAGAGAGAGAGAGAGAGAGAGAGAGAGAGAGAGAGAGAGAGAGAGAGAGAGAGAGAGAGAGAGAGAAAGAGAGAGAGAGAGAGAGAGAGAGAGAGAGAGAGAGTAAAGTAAGCGGAAGTAAAGACGATAAAAATTATTAAGCTCATCCCAATTTAACGACGCGTCTGGCCCGAGGTCGTAGTGACCGTATTTTCAGGTCGTTTCCTCTCCCGTCATACGGGGATCCTCCTCGAGTAATTCATACGTTGTTAATATGCCTTATCCCTCACACTCATGTGCATATGACATAAATATTGATATATTGTTGTATATATATACTCGTGCGCGACGTACATAGCTGCGAGAAGGTTTAATGGACCGTTAACGCGCTGACACGAGTTATCGCGCGCGCCTGCCGCGCAAGGAATATATCCTTGAACTGATGAGGAAAAAATGCACATATCGCGAATTACAGGCAAGGATAACAGGAGGCAAAACCTCTAGGCGCTCTTTCTATATATCCTATCCCACAGCAATGATACATATATATCGTCTGTTTCTTCTCGCCCCTACGTTGCTATCCTGGTTAACGGTCTTACTTCGCGGACATACAAGAGTACCTGCCTGATACACACACACATGCTATCATTATTATATCTCGTTCTTGCTCTTATAGAAATCCTCGAGACGGGCTTAATCGATTGCAGCATATATATATGCATCAGTCATCAGAATCTCCAATTTACCGTTAAAATAAAAATTCTTCGCTCGAGATTTTGCCGAAAAATATTCGTGTACATGACATATCGTATCGTCATTCGTCATTGCTCAGAGATCAATTTTGTTTTTCTTCAAATCCTCTTATCCGTTACGCCTAAATCTATGAACGGTCAATCGATCTTTCCCTTTTGTCACGGTCAAATTATGAAGAAAAATAAAAAAAAATTTATTGTGGCTCGTAACTATAAAGTACAGTGACTATGACGACTTTGATGAAAAATCAAATTTTTTAATTTGCACGATTTTTTTCCCCTCTGAATTCGATATTAATAACGATACAGCGACGAACACAAATTTTTTCCAATTAAATTTGAAACAATGAGGGGTAATTTTTTCGAAATTTTCATAATTTTCTGCAATCCGAATCCCTCAATGGATTTTTGCCAAATTTTATACCTACCGTGATTGAGGCTGAGAGTCAATTTGTGCAAAGACAAAACTTTTGGCTCATTAGTCAAAAATTTAATTTTTTTTTTGTTGCCATTGCAACAGCCTCATCTTCGATGATAAACTTGTTTTATTTTTCACCTTTTGATTATTAAAATTTCGAAAATTCGACTCCCAGGCTACTTGAAGTGACTTTGAGATTCATTCTGCATAGCTGACAATTTATTTTCACATTTATTTTCACTTGGTAATCAAGGTTTTCATGATTGGTCTTAGAGGATTGTTGCGCAATTCGTTCAACGCGAAGCGCCAACAGTCCACAAATTTTCTCTAGCTTAATGGCCTTTTATTTTTCGTCAGAGTGTGCCGTCATTCACCGATGATAGAGAGAGAGAGAGAGAGAGAGAGAGAGAGAGAGAGAGAGAGAAGTGTTAAGAGTCCTTGACACGGATATAATTGAAAGAAAAGGTTTTTGTTTCTCGTGCTCTCGTGTGCCACAACGTGGCATGACATTTTGTAATGAAGAATTTTTAATTTTTTTGTATCTTCTCGAAGGATTATCGATGAAAATCCAATGGAGAAGATGTGAAAGGGATAAACGAGTTGTTTTTTTTTTTAATTGCATCGAAGTACTTCTAGCACGCGAGGTTGGCAAAAAAAAAAAAAATATTCGCTGCCTCGTCGATTTTGAAATTACAGAAAGTGACCGTTTCAAAGTACAAAAGTCGCGAAGCTCATTAAAGTGCATACTCTCCTATCGATTTTTAAAGTATGCTATACACTTTTATGAGAGTATAGTATACTTTTTGTAAAAGACCAAATCTGTGCAATTTTTTTTTTAATCCTGACTCTACTTCGCGAATTTGTCCCGTCCAATAAAAAATAAAAATAAAATAAAAATGTCATTCGATGTCACATTACCGGTCTACTATATAAATTGTTATATTGTTCCACGAAAGCTGACGAGAAACCTGCGGAATTTCAGAATCATACTTTTTTACTGCTTCATCAATTTGAGCTTGTCTGAATTTTTTTTCTTTTTTTTTTTAACAGCAGTCCGTTCTCAAAAAAAAAAAAAAAAAAAGAAAATGGCCACAATCCCAAATTTTAAAATCGATCGAACAATGAATCTTTTTTCCCCTCTTTTGTCACGGGGTTAAAGCGAATCTTGGCGAGCAACGCGAAGATATAAAAGGGTTCTTGTTTTTTTTTTGTATTCCACAACCATCCCAATGCATTTATGTGAATAAATACACAAGTCGAGTGTCCTTGGGAGTGAAAAAAAACAAAAAAAAACAAAAATGCTTTTTTCTCGCATTAAATTCTCGAGCATGTCGTGGTCTCGGGCAGGGAGCCAGGTAACGTCATTATAATCCCGGTTTAAAGTTTAACAGAGACGCTGAAAGACACGAGCTGGGTAGGGGCAATCGCGACGACGAGAAAAAGGAGAGAAAGGTTATTGCGGATCCTGACGACCGTGAGCCGTGTCCTCCGGGCAATATATATATGCGTGTGCTCGTATGTGGACCCAAAGAGATATAATATACATAAAGCATTGCGGACTACATCGTATTGTGGCTGAATGTATATTAAAAACAAAAAAAAGTATATAATACGAATGAGTACTGTATACTTGTATATTGCATGGTCCAGGCAGGCTATACTCGCGTCGCTCAGACCAGTAGATAAGGTCAGGGACGGTCAGACCATCTGTATTATATTTAACTCTCTTTCTCTTGTTCAACGTTCTTACGTTCTTTTTTTTTTTTACCTTTTACGACCTTAATATAGATGGGTCATTGTTTTTTTTTTTTTTTCGAAACTCGAACTTGGACCTCGCACTTAGTACGATTTTTCCACACAAAGATTTTTTTTATTTTCTGCTTCCTCACAGAGGAAGCAAAGCGGTGAATTTTTTTTCTTATTAATTCTAATGCCATTGTGTTGAGGCACAATCGTGAGCAAACTTTGCACACAACTTGGGCCTGAGACTCTCTTTGTTTATTAAAATTTTCACCACAATCTTTGACGCGTGTCCTCTTTTTACTAATTTTGAATTTTTCAAAAAAAAAAAAAAAATGACTTTCGAAAATTTTCATTCATCGGCTCGAAATTTTTCACGCAAATAGGTCATGGGACAAGGATCATTGGCATTGAATTTGTCGAGAATCGCTCGAGGCGTTCGGATTTAAAAAATTTTTAAATTGTTTAAAAAAAAAGTTTTCAGTAACTTCAACTTCTGCAAATATTTGGCTATCGGGTCAAAAATTTTTACATCGATGGGCTACAGGACGAGAGTGCATTGAACTTCACAAGTATCGCTCGGGGGGTAGAAATTTGAAAAAAAAAAACTGTAATTAAATAAAAATCTGTGATCACTTTAATTTGCGCAAATTTGGAAATATCGGACATAATTTGGGACGTATTTTCGACAAAGAAAGAGTAATTGGCATTGAATTTTGAGAAAAATTGGTGAAAAAATTTAACGTTTCATTAGAATTTCAATTTTTTAAATTTTATTGAAAAATTTGTGTTGTATTGTTATTGAACGCAGAAAAAAAAGGGTGCAAATTAGAAATTTGCACATCGCTTCCTCATTTTATTTCGCTCGCAAAACTTTCTCTCCGAGAAAGCCAAAATTGAAAAACTCCCTTCTAATTTTCAGGCTTTTTTTTTCTATTCACGTTCTGTCTTATCCCAGTTTCGTGAATTTTTCAAATTTTCCTCGAATAAAAAAAAAAAAAAGACTGAAAATAATTCAACAAAGATCACGTTCTCGTGTCTATTGTCAAATTATTTTGTACAATAATTGTTCGTCAAATACTTTTTTCGTTCGAGATTTTTTTTTATACTCTCGCAAAAGACGAAACGACTGAATCGCAAAAATAGCATTGGTAAAGGGAATTGAATTTACAGGGACGTCTCTCTCTCGATAATCTAATGCGAATTGTTTATATATACAGTCAAGTGAATAGTGAATTCCAAATGACTTCCGGCGAACGTTCGTACGCCAAGTCTCCGGAGGATTTCCTGTTCGATTCCTCATTTCTCTTTCTGTGTTTATGTATACATATATATACATATATATATATATATATATATATATATAGCTACTCGTGCTCCAACTCAATTTTAACTCTCAACAACGACGTTTACTTCCTCGTGTTTATTTTTCGATTTGATCTTCTCTACGGGATTACCACACGTCTATGCGAGGGGAAAAAAAATATATTTATGATGTAGTCGTACGAAGGTTCGATGATCGATATGAAAATGACGATGATTCTATGAGAGCAGCCGAGGGAGAGAGAGAGAGAGAGAGAGAGAGAGAGAGAGACTTCCGGCGATCATATTTCCGGTGGTGCAAATCACTGCTCGATATTTTTCGATCATTCATTTTTTCTTTCTATTTTCTCTTTTTCGATTTGTCCGTTCCATAATGTCTTTTTCTACTTCGTCTGTTTCATGTCGTTCGTAAAACTTGTTTTTATTTTCAATATTTCTTTTTGTACTTGGAAGATCAAGAGGAAGAAAATACGAAAAATTAAAAGATCGTACTATTCTCTCTCTCTCTCTCTCTCTCTCTCTCTCTCTCTCTCTCTCTCTCTCTCTCTTCTCTCTTTCTTTATTTTCCTGTGTCCCTTTTAGCATTCAAGGGCTGGTTGCTATTTGCCTGAGAGTTAGATAACCGAGACCATCCGGTTGAGAATACATGACAACGACGACGACGACGATGACGACGAGAAACCTCGTGGGCGAACGGCCCCCGATGATTCTGTGGCATTATATCGCTATATCTTCTCAACTATATGGTATACTATACATTAACTCATCTACTGTACAGTGTACGATCGTACTTCTCGTACGTTCGTTCGTATACCACTGTTATAGAGTGGCTGGGCGTGTTTCTGGTACGAGGTACACGACCCTCAGGCGCACGCAGCTATACAGAGTCACTCATAGCTTGAGAAAAAGGGAAAAAAAATTCGCGAATCTTTTACATTGCGAAATTAAAAAAAATTAAAAAAATTAAAAAAATTAGTAGAGGATGAGGAAAATTAATTTTCGATTAAAGCCAATTGTAACGTAATGAATTCTCATCGATCGATTCATAATTCCTAAAATCATCGAATTTGTTCTCCGTTTTTTTTTCCACTCGACCTTTCGTTAAACTTTACTGATTAATTTTAGTTCGATTTTTCATGAAACTTTCGAAAAAATAAAAAATAAAAACAGTGCACTCTGTACCTGGATGATTTTATAGCTCTTGTCTGACTGAAACTTTTATCGTCATTGACTGAAATTTGGGCGATTAAATGAAAAAAAAAAGAAGTATACCATAACATTCGAGATGTATAAAAATATTAATTTTTTTCGCGATTAAAATTTTTTTTATCGAAGCTTTGATCGTGATAAATGAAAAAAGGAACAAATTGAAAACTTGCACATTGGATTTTTTTCATTAAAAAGTTACCTCTATGAGGAAATGATTTTTTAAGTTTCGTAAATGTGGCGATGGCTTTTCGTAATTTTTTGTTTTCTCACAAAGAAAGCTTTTTAATGAGGGCAGCAATGTTGCAAGTTTCCAATTTTCACGCTTTTTTTTCCCTGAAAACAAAACTTCCTGCATGAGGAAGCAAAAAAGCCTTTTACCAGAGCTAAATAACGAAATTTAAAGGACGAAAGTTCTCAAGTTCGATTCAATGTACCCTGAGAATGATTGCTGGACAATTTTTGGCCACCCTAAAATCTTTTCAGTCTCTCTGAATCAGTCGGTACAGGGCTCGGATATATCCATATGTGGCATCCGCGATATGCCCGGTGTACCGTGCGCGAGTTATTAAGTCTGGTCTAACGCACTTTCAGGCGGTATACCACGCAGGCATTATTGCGCACACGTTGCACTTTACTTGCGATTTCTCGAAGGAAAACACGTGGGTCTCTCTGGTGCATCGAGAGTCCCCGATCTCTCATTCCTCTCTTATATATACGACCTGAGATAAAATTGCGATTTTGTTCGAGTTATTTGCCAGAAGATACAACGTGTCTTTTTCTACTGATCTCTCTCTCTCTCTCTCTCTCTCTCTCTCGGTCCTATTCTATAATGACTGATGCAGCTCACTATAAATGAATCCAGCGTAGCAATTTCATTGTTTTTCTTCGCTGTCGTATCTAGCAAAGTGATTTTCGTCCTATTTGTTCAAAATGACAAAAATTTCGGAATTTTTTTCTGTTCTTTTTCTTTTTGATTCCCTCGAAAATCAATTGATTCTCGATTATACATGCGTAACGAGCGCGTGCAGTCTCGCAACGCGAGGCCATTATTTCTCAATTTCCTTTTCATTTTACAGCAATTTCTTGCGCCTGGCGCAATTCGCCTCGCTGCTATATATATACGAGACTCGAAGACTTTTTATTGCGAAAAATGAGGGGCCAACAGGGAAAACGAGTCGGAGTAAATAATTGATTTTATTTTTTATTTTTTGTTTACTCGTAGACGCAATAAAATCGACGACTTTTTATTATCTTACGTCAAATAATTCATTCGTTCAGGGGCCAACTTTATTGTTATCGTGTATTAAGGAGGTTCTTAACATATATTGGGTGCGATTATATATTGGGTGCGGATTGCGTTCGGCATTTGTTTCACCAAATACGTTTTCATTTTATTAATTTGCCATTACTCACGCTCAGCTCTGTTTACAAGTATATATTTCACAATCGGAACGGTGGAAAAACTTTCTTTACGGGCAAATTATATCTACGAAGGTCTAATCTGTCGTTTAAGCGGTTCTTCGGGAAAAAGTTACTACCGTTTTTTTAACTCCTAAAATAATCTCCGATCATAACTACCGAATACTTCTCCCATAAGAGCCCACCGTATAAACGGCATATTCAATGTTTTTTTTTCTTCTCAACTACGTGGTCAAAAAAATCTGAAATAATTACGGTATATTTCTAGTACCTCCCCTCAAATTTTAGAATAATTCTTACCGTTTTTCTCTGGGTCAAGAACCTCCTTATAATATAAAAGAAATAATTTGACGCGTTTTCATGCACACACGGCTCTCCTGCTTTCTGTAATTTGAGCCAGCCTTTCAATTTTCTTATTTAACCTCGAGGATTTTTGGGCAATTGAATTTTCATCCGAGAAAAGGAGGGGGGGGGGGGGGGGGGGGATTTTTGGGATGCCGTATCTTTATCGATCTCGCGCACATGCGTTTCAAAAAAATTCCGGATAATAAGCGCGATCGCGCCTCTCGAATAAAAGTGGAGCGAGAGAGTTCTCGCGGGGAGAGCGCGGTCGCGGAAAAATTCTCCTCATCTATATACACAGATAATGTAACTACACACACATGCATCGCGAAGAACACGCCCTGCCCCGCGAGTTTTCCATTTTACGCGGCACGACTCGAGAAATTCCGCGACGCCACGAAACTTCTTCGTGGTAGACAAAATTACGTGTGAACAATGTTTATATATTTATAAAACGATCGCATCGCTCTCGTTGTCTTCTCTCGTTCTCGAGGCACGAGAGCACACACACCGCACGCACTTTCACCGATCGTCGCGACTCTCGGGCGCACATGCATCGATGCATGCGATGCAGATTTTTTTGTCATTTTTTTGTTGTTGTTTTTGTTTTTCATGCTACTATTTAATAATTGATTACGGTAATTGCTGTTTAGTGACACTTTGTAGTGTTTCATGACACTATTCAGTGTTCAATTGTGATATTTAGTATTTAATTGCAATTTTTAGTGCTTCCTGACGCTATGCAGCGATTACTGATACTATCTAGTATTTCACGGCATTATTTAGTATATTTCATGACACTGTATAGTATTTATCGATACTACTTAGTGTTGAATTACACTAATTATCGTTTAGAAGGACTATTCAGTGTTTCACGAAAGTATTTACCATTACGAGGCAATGTTTAGCGCTTTAGAAATGGTATTCATTTATTCTAAATCCTTATTTAGTGTTTTTATGAAACTTTTTCAGTGTTTAATGATGCTATCTAATATTTAACTACGCTAATTGGTATTTAGTGACACTGTATAGTGTTTAGCAATACTAATTAGCATTGAATTACAGTAATAATCGTTTCGAAGAGTTATTTAGTGTACTGAGAAAGTATTTATCATTACGAGCCAATGTTAAGCATTTTAGAAATAGTATTCATTTGTTCTGAATCATTATTCAGTGTTTTTATGAGACTTTTTCAGTGTTTAATGATGCTATCTAATATTTAAATACACTAATTGGTATTTAGTGACGCTGTGCAGTATTTCACGACCCTGCATAGTATTTATCGATACTAATTAGTATTGAATTACACTAATTATCGTGGAGAAGGACTATTTAGTGTTTCACGAAAGTATTTACCATTACGAGGCAATGTTTAGCGCTTTAGAAATAGTATTTATTTTTTCCGAATCATTATTCAGTGTTTTTATGAGACTTTTTCAGTGTTTAGCGATGCTATCTGATATTTAACTACTCTAATTGGTATTTAGTGACGCTGTGCAGTATTTCATGACACTGTATAGTATTTATCGATACTACTTAGTGTTGAATTACACTAATTATCGTTTAGAAGGACTATTCAGTGTTTCACGAAAGTATTTACCATTACGAGGCAATGTTTAGCGCTTTAGAAATGGTATTCATTTATTCTAAATCCCTATTTAGTGTTTTTATGAAACTTTTTCAGTGTTTAATGATGCTATCTAATATTTAACTACGCTAATTAGTATTTAGTGACACTGTATAGTGTTTAGCAATACTAATTAGCATTGAATTACAGTAATAATCGTTTCGAAGAGTTATTTAGTGTACTGAGAAAGTATTTATCATTACGAGCCAATGTTAAGCATTTTAGAAATAGTATTCATTTGTTCTGAATCATTATTCAATGTTTTTATGAGACTTTTTCAGTGTTTAGCGATGCTATCTAATATTTAACTACACTAATTGGTATTTAGTGACGCTGTGCAGTATTTCATGACCCTATATAGTATTTATCGATACTAATTAGTATTGAATTACACGAATTATCGTTCAGAAGAATTATTTAGTGTTCTGAGAAAGTATTTACCGTTACGAGCCAATGTTAAGCATTTTAGAAATAGTATTCATTTGTTCTGAATCAATATTCAGTGTTTTCATGGAACTTTTTTAGTGTTTAATGATGCTATTTAATATTCAACCACACGAATTGATACTTAGTGACACTGTTTAGTATTTCATGTTACCGTATGTAGTGTTTAGTGATACTACTTAGTATTGTATTACTTAGTATTTAATTACACGAATTATTGTTTTGAAGGAGAATTTACTGTTTCACGAAAGTATTTACCGTTGCGATCCAATGTTAAGCATTTTATAAATATAGTATCCATTGTTCCAAATTGTTATTCAGTGTTTGTTTGAGACTTTTTTTCAGTGTTTCATGATGCTCCTTAATATTTGATTACACTAATTGGTGTTTAGCGCCACTATACCGTATTTGACGATATTATTTAGTGTTCGATGAGACTAATTAGGATCAAGCAATACTTTGCAGTACTTCCTGACACTATATAGTGCTTAGTCATACTATATTTAGTGTTGAATCATATCATTTACCGTTTCAAATCACTGTTTAGTCTTTCCACACGGTCTTTTCGTTTGTCAAGTTAGTTCTTAGTGTTTCAAGAACGCGTTAAATATATTGAAAATCATTAAAAGCGTGATTTTAAATCATATTAAAATTTTTCTACGCGCTATATCCTGATTCAATGCCCCATGCGACTGTTTGAAGAAAAAAAAAAGTCACTACGAATCCCGAAAAAAACCAGAGCTGGGCAAAGTCCGGAAAGTACTTCAAGTACAAAGTACAAAGTACTCTAAGTATTTGAAGTACTCGTGTATTACAAGTACCAAGTACCGTAAATACTTGAAGTACCAAGTACTTCAAGTACTCGGTACTCAAGGTTTTAAAGTACTTGAAGTACTGAGTACTTGAAGTACCGAGTACTTGAAGTACGTCAAAAATCAAGTATCAAATACTTTTCAATATTTCACGTACATCTCGTAAGTTCTAGTACTTATTTTTGATTTGTTACGTACTCTTTAAACTCATTTGATTTTGATTCGAGTACTTTTTGTATCAACACATATTTTAACATTGCGCGATTCACTCAGGCTAGGCAAATTTGAACCGAAATATTTAAACGAAGAATTATAAATAAAAGTCAATGCTCAATCTCTCATGGCACTATTTGTCGAATTCTCTCTCTCTATGTCAAATGGAATATAAGTACGTATAAACATGTAACATAAATATAAAATATATTTTACATATCTTTTATAATTACCTTTCCCCTTGAGAATAGAGTTGGTTTCATTCGATTTCCACATAATTTGGCGTTGTTACACCAATTTTGGCGGTAAAAGTCAATATTTCGACTTTTTTTTTTTAATTCCCAGACTTCGATTCCCGGAATAAATAGACTTTTTCGAAAATCAAGTAAAACTAAGCTACCTGTCTCAGAACTTTATATTTTCACTTTATAATGTCGTTGGTTTTGTTCAATTTCGATAAAAATCAACGGATATATTGCAAATTCAATAAAAAAAAAAGTCATTTTTACGATTTTTTCATGTTTTTTTACCCTTTTACCTCATTTTTGACTAACTTTTCCGACTTCAAGCAAAATTTCCGTAAGCTCACGTGATTCTGCATTAAAAAACCCAAAGAACGAGCCGAAATTGAACCCTTTATGTGAAATTTTACCGGAGATATGAATTTTTCAAAATTGGGATGTTCGGTCACCCCAGAGGTTACCATAATAGGTAAAAAAAAATAAGGTTACCATTCTAGGATTAACTCGATTCGTCTCGCGGCATCACTGCGCGGAACGTTCCTTAATTATATATTAAAAGGCATATTATACATGCGACCATTGGCAAAACGTATTCAAAAGTACTTGATACTTGGTACTCGAAAAAGTACTTGAAGTACAGAAAAGTACTTGAAATTTTAAGTACAAGTACTTGAAGTACCGGTACTCAAAGTGCAAGTACTTTAAGTAGATGCCATGTACTTGAAAATTTAAGTACAAGTACTTTAAGTACATGACATGTACTTGAAATTTTAAGTACAGGACTTGAAGTACAGGTCAAGTACTTGAAAATTTAAGTACAATACTTGAAATAATTTTGAAGTACATAGTACTTCAGGTACTGTACTTCCAGTACATCGCAAGTACTGGGTACTTGAAGTACTGCCCAGCTCTGGTATATTGCGGCAATATTCGGCGCTTCATAAAAACCGTATAGTGCTTAGTTATACTATAGTTAGTGTTGAATTATATCACTTACCGTTTCAAATCACTGTTTAGTCTTTCCACACGGTCTTTTCGTTTTTCAAGATAGTTCTTACAATTAGTGTTTCAAGAACGCGTTAAATATATTGAAAATCATTAAAAGCGTGATTTTAAATAATATTAAAATTTTTCTACGCGCTATATCCTGATTCAATGCCCCATGCAACTGTTTGAAGAAAAAAAAAAAAAAAAGTCACTACGAATCCCAAAAAAGACCGTGCATCTCGAGGAGATTTCCACCAGGCTCCGCTGAAAGTGGAGCGAGAATCGTACGATCGGTCGTTAAATCGACGCAAAAGGTCAAGGAGAGCGTTCACGATCCGTTAGAAATGTAACACGCGAGGAAAACTTTTTCGGGAGCCGTTATATAAACACATCTGTAAAAAACCCGGCACTCTCAAACTCGAGAATTTTACCGTTCGAATTACCGCTCGCGCATTGTTCACGAAAACGCAAGCCTCGACGCAATTAAAGCCACAAAGAATTGAGAAAGAGGCTCAGAAGAAATTTAATGAAATTTTTCCTACCTCGAAAATTGTAAAATTGAAACAATCGAACGAACCGTGAATATCGTACGGTAATTAAAGAATTTATCTTCATTACTAGTATTATTTATCTTCATTAGGGCAGGCTTGCCGATTTCTCTCGAATTTTTTTTTCAACTTTCAAGGCTATGTTCACTTCACTCAGCGTACTATTTCGGGATTCAAAATGTTTTCGCACCACTATCGATCGCTTTATTCAATATTTGCTAATTTATTTCAACGAAGAATGGCCAAATGTGTCAACTCTGAGCGATTTGAGTAGTTTTCTTGTCGGAAGTGTTTGAGAAATACCGAGGTAAGGAGACTGCGATTTTTCATATCTAAAGTCATTTCTCCCTATCAAAAGTTTATATTTTATCAGTTAAGGACGTAACGGACTTACCTTCCCAACCAAAAGTGACTTTCGTCGACAATATTGCGCACTTCGTGATAAAATAAAAATCGGAAAAAATTCAATTACAATAAAGACGATGAGAACATTACTTTTTGATAATAATAATGCCCAAAAGTTATCAATAAATTGTTTAAACAAAAGATTGTTTAACAAAATTTTGGGGAAAGTTTTTTTTTTGTCATGTTAAATGAATTCGTTGATTTTTTCCGACTACGCGTGAATTTTTTTACAATTTTTTTTTTCATCATTTTGAAATTTTGGTTTTCGAAAATTTGTAAAAATTTCCTTCATTTTTCAAAATTAAAAAAAAAATTTTCGGAAACCAAAATTTCAAAATGATGAGAAAATTTTTGAAAATATTCAGTCGGAAAAATCAACGAATTCATTTCACGTGTCAAAAAAAAAAAAAAAACTTTCCCGAAAAATTTGTTTAACAATAATGTTTTGTTTAAACAATTTGTTGATAACTTTTTTGGCATTATTATTATGCAAAATTGATCTTCTTATCGTCTTTATTGTGGCTGAATTTTTTCCGATTTTTTTTCCGAAAATTTTGGTTTTCGAAAATTTGTAAATATTTACGAAACTATTCGTTCAATGTCCTGGAAACTTTTTAATTGTAATATAAAATGTTTTTACGAAAAACATATCCGAAATTCACGATTTTTCCTTCATTTTTCAAAATTAAAAAAAATTTTCGAAAACCAAAATTTCAAAATGATGAGAAAATTTTTGAAAATATTCAGTCGGAAAAATCAGCGAATTCATTTCAGGCGTCAAAAAAAAAAATTTTCCCCAAAAATTTGTTGAACAATGTTTTGTTTAAACAATTTGTTGATAACTTTTTTGGCATTATTATTATGCAAAATTGATCTTCTTATCGGCTTTATCGTGGTTGAATTTTTTCCGATTTTTGTTTTATCACAAAGTATGCAATATTGTCGACGAAAGTCACTTTTGGTTTGCGTCCGACACATCCTTAAGGGGGGGACTTTGGTGAAAACAGAAACTTTTTTGTCTGTGAAAAAATATCACTCATGTTTTGACAATGTATGCGGAAGCTTCAAACAGGATATCGAGCAAAAGTTGGTCTCTGTCGGTTGAATACTTTCCAAGTTATAGCGTTTTTTTCTCATTTTGAAAAACTATTTTTCGAAATGCTCCTTGCGTTACAACTTTTATCGCAGCGAGCTGAAATTTATTTTCAGTACAGATACGAGTATATAGACTAACTTTTGTAGGAAGCGATTTTCAATTCGACCTTTCTGAGATAAAAAAAACATTATCTGAAATTCTTTTTGGTCATTTTTGACCGAAATTTCACCGAAGCTCCCCCCTTAAGCGGCCATACAATCATTAAGATTTATTACACTCGCTCCATCATAACAACGTTTCTTCTTTTGTTTGCTTTTCGATTTAAAAAAAATGGAACGAAAGTACCAAAAGAAAAAGATTCCACCTAACGACGATTTAATAGTTCTGCCGAAATTATCCTCAAATCGCAGATGGGCTATCTACATGATACTCTTTTGAAACCGTCACTTCCGGATCACCGTACAACGATTTTACAGACTCTCTCTCTCGAGTTCAGCGCGCGCCCATGTGAATCGCGCGAGCAGCAACGAACACCGAGAGGCACTCTCTGTTACGGGGGGGGATCGGTCATGCTAGACGAATCTGCGGTTTAACTTCCGGTTCTTCCACCGATATGCGTGATACGTTCCCGAAGCGTGAGAGAGAAAATCGAGACAAACTCGACAGACTCGAGCATAACGTCCGGAGATTTTGTCAATTCGAATTCTCAATCGGTGCACTTTTCGGGCATTTAAAACTTTTTTTTCGGGCTTTTATCAGCCCTAGGGTGATCAATACAGACAAAAATCAAACATATTTGGCAAAAAACATTCCCAAAATCCATTATTTCCCCTGAATCATCGAGAAAAATCCGATTTTCTCTCGTTCATAGGGGCCGAAATTGCCGAAATGACTTTCGCACTAAGCTAAACCGAGGTGAGCTCGCAGAGTCGACACAATTTCACTCGAGCAATCGGTGCTCAAAAGAGTCGCCCGATGAGTGCCGAAATTTTACGGCACATTCGTGGCTCTCTCCCAACCTCGCCGATTCTCGCGTCTCAACGAAAAAAATGTTTCGTTATAATCCCAAAAACTTCAATCCAACTTAACGTCTCATTGTTTCTCTTTCTTCTTTTTTTTTTTGTTTTTCGGGGCCTCGCTGACGCTCAAAGATGACAGCAACGCCCGAAAATCATCGTGCCTCGCGAGAAGTCAGAGCGATCGTACCTGCATAAGGCCCGAATTGACAGCCGCTTGTATAAATTATTCGGACACGATGCGTCTGAGTCTGAGGCGAAAGATAACAGCCGAAAATATCGCGAGTATGAAAATTCTTAACGAGCCGCGAATCGCTGTACCCGAAACGGACGATAAGAACGAAAAATCGGCAATGCCCGAGCAACGGAAAAATTTTGCCGAACGTACGACCGAAATTTCAACGATTGCCGAACAACCGAAAAGCCCGAAATTCGTGAAAAAAGATGCCGAACCGGCTCGCAGATGCGAACTCATGAGAAATCATGAAAATTTTCGGCGCATGAGACCAACGAGCTGGTCACCACCGCCAGCGGCAAAGCCGAAACATTCGAGCAGAGAAAGGATCAGTGATCCGGGCTTGTCGTCGGAGCCGAAAAATCATCGTGACGTTCGAGCATCGATGCCGAAATCTTTGTTTCTCGATTCGACGGAAATGACGAATTTCGAGAATTCCCGAAGCCCGAAAAGTTCATCATCGTTCGGCAGCTCATCGAGAATCGAAATTACGAATGACGCGCCGAAAAGTAACGTTTGCAAAATTACGGTAAGCCCAAGAGCATCGCCTCTCGTGCATCGTCTGAGAATCGTCGGTAGCGAAATTTCGGCAGTTTCACGGGCTACCTCGATAATGATAAACGGCGATCAGAGTTCCACGTTCGGTGAATCAGGGCCGAGCAACGGTGACAACAAAGTTACGATAA
The DNA here is from genome assembly GCA_963564615.1 of Rhorus exstirpatorius. NCBI lineage: Eukaryota > Metazoa > Arthropoda > Insecta > Hymenoptera > Ichneumonidae > Rhorus > Rhorus exstirpatorius. The sequence continues at coordinate 5,214,145 of OY751313.1, forward strand.
GCGTCGGTGGCGAGGACAGCGTTTGCAATTCAACCGTAATATCCGTAAATTCGTCGATTATACCGAAAATTCAGAGCACAACGGAGAATCGTACGCTCGTTATACTCGATAATTATCGTTCGAACATCGTTCACGAGAATTCGGCGAGAAACGACGAGCCGAAAGATTCATCGTTGGCCGATGAGAATGAAGACCGTAACGACGATACGTCGTGCCGTAAAACCGACAATTTCATGATTATTAGCACGGATAATTCGTCAACCGAACGTTTCGACAAAAGTTCAAAATTTCGGCAACTCGATGAACGTGAAAATTCAAGATTTTCCATTTTCAATGAACGCGAGGCTGGGAATTTTTTGAAAAATCAGCCGAAATCGCGTTATCGCGAGATCGACGGTGCCGAATGGTCGTCACTGTCGAGGGAATCATTGATATCGAAGCTGCTCGAGGATTCGCTGAGAAAGGCGCGTGAAAACGGTGAAGTGATTGACGAGAGCAGCGGCGAAGCGATATTGCGTATACTGAAGCAAAGTTTGCTCAAGAGCAAGGATTACGAGAGCTCGGAATCGACTATCGAGCCCGAGGCAGCGTCAACGTACTCGAGATCACCGAGCATGAATTCCGATACGGATTTCGTATCGACGAATTTGTTTCTCGATGAGAATCCATATGAGATTATAAAAGAGCCGATTTACGAGGAAATACCGGATGAACCGCCGCCGTTGCCGCTAACATCGCCGCCGAACGACGATGATTACATCAAGGAACGAATTTATTACGGCGAGGGATACAAGAAAAACGAGGCTTATTACAAGAAAGTCAATGCCGGACAATTTTTGCGCTCCTACATGGACGACGATGCTTTCAAGAAGAGAAATGATTTTGAGAAAACGGATGTGATCGGTTCGTACGTTACGGCCGGCGAGACGAAGGATTTTTTTCAAAAAGTTGGCACAACGAAGGATGGCAATTTGACGAGTAAATTTGAATTTTTGAATTTTCTCATGGACACGAAAGAACGAGTTGTTACGGTCGGGGATGAGGACGACGATGAGGATGATGTCGATGATGATGATGGGGATGTCGATGAGGATGAGGATGATGATGATGATGATGATGATGATGACGAGGAGGATGAGGAAGATACGGAGGGTGATCTCGAGGCTCTTTACGAGCAGAAGGAAACGAGCATGGGCGATTTGAGCTCGAAGAGCTCGCAGATATCGAATGTTTCGGACAGCAGCGAGGAGTGCAACATCATTTTGACGAGCTCACCGGAAGCTCTCAAGGTACGTTTTTCTTTTTGATAAAATTTGGGGATTTGGGGAACTAGTCCAGTCGATCTAGCCTTTTTTCTCCCCTGCAATCTTCTACAGAATTAATTTTGCTTTTGGAAAAGGTTCAGGGTGATGTCCCCTGAGCGTAAATTCAAGTCAGTGGGATTCAAGGGTCGAAAGCACGTTTTGTCAAATATCTCGTGAACCGTGCATCGCGGGATAAAAATAGTAGATACCTTTTTTGTAGATAATAAAATTTTCTACAATTTTTATCTGAAACTTTTTCCTGTACAGTTCATGGTTTTTGATTTGTAGCCCGGCAAACTTTTCTAAACATGTTTATCGCAAAATGTTTAGCAGGAAGTTTCAAAAATGGAAAAAAAAAATTGATTTTCCAACGGGCCGCACCTTAGATAGTTAGTTTAGGTAGAAAAAAAATTTATGTCGAAAGATGAGAGCTTTAGGCTGAGTGGAAGATCTGCCCCATTTGATTTTTCATTTTTTTCCCTCCCATTTTATCGAATTTATGATTCATGGGTCGAGCTTCAGTCGTTATCTTGGAAAACACGTTTTGTCAAATATCTCGTGAACCGTGCATCGTAGGATAAAAATAATAGACACCTTTTTTGTAGATAATAAAATTTTCTACAATTTTTATCTCAAACTTTTTCCTGTACAGTTGATGGTTTTTGATTTATAGCGCGGCAAACTTTTCCAAACATGTTTATCGCTAAATCTTTAGCAGGAAGTTTCAAAATAGGAAAAAAAATTGATTTTCCAACGGGCCGCAGCTGAGATAGTTAGTTTAGGTAGAAAAAAAATTTATGTCGAAAGATGAGAGCTTTAGGTTGAGTGGAAGATCTGCCCCATTTGATTTTTCATTTTTTTCCCACCATTTTATCGAATTTATGATTCATGGGTCGAGCTTCAGTCATTATCTTGGAAAACACGTTTTGTCAAATATCTCGTGAACCGTGCATCGCAGGATAAAAATAGTGGATACCTTTTTTGTAGATGATAAAATTTTCTACAATTTTTATCTCAAACTTTTTCCTGTACAGTTCATGGTTTTTGATTTATAGCGCGGCAAACTTTTCTAAGCATGTTTATCGCAAAATGTTTAGCAGGAAGTTTCAAAAATGGAAAAAAAAAATTGATTTTCCAACGGGCCGCACCTTAGATAGTTAGTTTAGGTAGAAAAAAAAATTATGTCGAAAGATGAGAGCTTTAGGTTGAGTGGAAGATCTGCCCCATTTGATTTTTCATTTTTTTCCCTCCCATTTTATCGAATTTATGATTCATGGGTCGAGCTTCAGTCGTTATCTTGGAAAACACGTTTTGTCAAATATCTCGTGAACCGTGCATCGCAGGATAAAAATAGTAGATACCTTTTTTGTAGATAATAAAATTCTCTACAATTTTTATCACAAACTTTTTCCTGTACAGTTCATGGTTTTTGATTTATAGCGCGGCAAACTTTTCTAAGCATGTTTATCGCAAAATGTTTAGCAGGAAGTTTCAAAAATGGAAAAAAAAAATTGATTTTCCAACGGGCCGCACCTTAGATAGTTAGTTTAGGTAGAAAAAAAATTTATGTCGATAGATAAGAGCTTTAGGCTGAGTGGAAGATCTGCCCCATTTGATTTTTCATTTTTTTTTTACCCCCTTTTTATCGAATTTAGGATGAATGCTGGTAAATTTTTCTTTTTGCGCTCGATCTGCTCAAAGCCTGAGTAAATCTATTGTAATTTATGAAAATAAACGAAAATCCAATGAGGAAAAGTGTTCTAACTTGATACCAGGAGATCTGGGCTGTATTTTTTTTTTTTGTGAATTTTTTCTAGCGAATCATGAAGATGCATCATTTTGAAATTTTCACGATACATTCATTGACATTTGTACAGTCACTCGGAATTTTTTTTAACCCAAAATATCGTAAGCTGACATGATTCGGGCTGTACTGTTCATTAAAAATAAAAAAAACAAAATGGCACTTCAATCTGCAGACTTGCGGGCTATAAACGAAGCCAAGATCGAGCGAAAGTATTGAAAAATAAATTTTTCGCACGGTTTTGAAAATTTAGTTTAGATTTTTCTCATTTATTTCGATTTTTTGAGCTTGCAAAAGAAAAAATGATCACAGATATTACAATTATGGTAGTTTTTTTTTTCAATTTCAGGAAAATTGATTCAGTAGTTTTTGAGAAATCGTGTTGGCTAATTTAAAAAAATGCAATTTTGAGAAAAACACGTTTGAAAGTTCAATTATGCAATTTGGACAAAGAAAATTTGTATTCGCCATTAATCTGCTATCCCTGGTTCATTAATCCTTTGATCCGCGTATTTTAGAAAAATTATCGAAGCAATTTATCAAATAAATTTTTTTTTCAATTTTTCTGGACCTGTTACACGGAACTACCTCCTAAATCTACGATTTTTTTTCAAAATTTTGATCTATTTAGATCGAATTTGATTTAAAAAATAATTACGTGCATTCAAATCAGATCTTTGTGGGTCCAAACGATTTTTTTTTTTCCAAAAAGGCAGTACTGAATAATTTTTCACGCACCCCGCTTTTCGGATCAGCTGTCCTTTTTCTGTAAACAAAAAAAAAAGTGAATGAACAGCGCGATTTAAAGAGACGTGATTTTTTATTAATTTTCCTGACACGATGAACGACGAGGAAAATGGTTTTTCTTTTTTTTTTTTTTTCAATCATTGTCAAACTCACCAGACTCGTACGGTCGACATCGAGCGCACCGATAGCGGCGTTGGATCTGAGAGCAGCCAAGCGAGCAGCAGCCGAGGAATAGCGAGACGCTGGAGAACCGGAAATGTCTCTTCGGGACCGGGAAGTCTACTTTGCGAGATACCCCAGGTTATTTCCGGTGATACGAAACTCTGCGAGGACTGCGAGCAACGTCTCGAGCCTCTCATAACCGACAGGTTAGCCTACAATTTATGACGAAAATATTTAATTAACTGAGAAATAAATGTTAAATTTATAAATGGGAAGTCAATTCTACATATTTTCGGGGGGGAAAAAGTCGTTTAGATCTGCGTGGATCTAAATTTTGGAAAATCATAGATTCGGCTAGATTTCAATTGAATCTCCGTTAGATCTGCTTAGATCTAAGTAAATTTACCGAGATTCGGGTAGATCAAAGAAGATCTAACGAGCAAAAGTGTTCGAGGATCTAAGTAGGTCTACGATTTAAAAAAAATGTAGATCTACGTAATTGAATTTGATCTAAAAAAAAAACAATAACGTACATCTAATTTGGATCAAATTCGATTTGTCTAGATTCAAATTTTGAAAAATCGTAGATTTACTCAGATCTAAGTAAATCTACCGAGATTAAAGTAGATCAAAGGAGACCTAATTTTTTCCAGAATTTAGATCTACGCGGATCAAATTTGATCTAAAAAAAAAACAATAATACACATCTAATTTGGATCAATTTCGATCTACGTAGATCCAAGTTTTGGAAAATCGTAGATTTACCTCGATCTTAATTGGATCTACCTAGGGCTCAATTAGATTTACCTAAATCTTCGTTGGATTTACTTCAAGTAAAATGAGATCTGAATCATTTTTTTCCCCGATTGGAATTCTCGACGAAGAAAACGACATCTTTACTCGATAACTCAAGCCTATTTATATATGCAACTATGCAAATCCTGGGAGTTCGATGCTGCGGTTACTGGAAATCCTTCGATGTACAACTGAGAGTAATTTTCGATTTTTTTTTTCTTCTTCCATGAAGCGCAGTCGATTTCTCTAGCGATGTTGATCCAACTTTTTTTTTGTCGACTGACAATAGTATTTTTTTTTTTCTTAATTTAATTTTACTTCTCAAGCTTAAAAAAGGATTTTACGTGAACTCTGTGTGGGAAAGTGGCGCGTGTCCTGGCTCGTTAATTCGCAAATTGCGGTGGCCAAAAGCAAAACGAATGTCTCGCTATCGTTCGATATCACTTTTACGAAAGAGAGAGAGAGAGAGAGAGAGAGAGAGAAAAGAGCACTTTCGCTCTTTTCCACTGGCACTAATGGAATCGATAGTTGGAGAAAGTATTTTGGCTTCTTTTGTTTCGCCTCGAGACGGGGGGAATGCAATATATTCGATCGTCTTTTGTCTCTTAAAATCAATTTTTATTTTCTTCTTCAGTTCGTTTCGAAGTATTTGAGGAAAAATTATTATTCAAAATTCTTGGAGCTCGTTGATTGTATTCAATTTATCTGTGAGCTATGACAGAAAGGCTCATTGAGAATTTTTGTCGAATTATTTTCTCTCATTATTAATTGGTAAAATTGACAGAGAAAGAGAGAGAGAGAGAGAGAGAGATTATTTATGGATCGAGATAAGCAACAAGTTCGAGGGAAAGTTCTTATCTTTGATTAATTAATTAAAAAAAAAAGATGGACCCGGACCAGTTATCGATAATTAATAAAAACTTCGATAGTGTCAGTTATACATTTTTTTTTTTTATAAATGAGATTCAAAAGATTTTTATGAAAAAAAAGGAGTAAATTTTACTTTTTGGAGTAAATTTTACTTTTTGGAGTAAATTTTGCTGGAATTTTTTGTAAAAATTGCGTTACTCAAAATATTCGATCGTTTAATTTTTTTTTTAAATCATCGAATTTGTATAATGGTTTTTTATTTTTTTTATTTTGTTCGAGGGAAAGTTCTTATCTTTGATTAATTAATTAAAAAAAAAAAAGATGGACCCGGACCAGTTATCGATAATTAATCAAAACTTCGATAGTGTCGGTTATACATTTTTTTTTTTTTTTTATAAATGAGATTCAAAAGATTTTTATGAAAAAAAAGGAGTTAATTTTACTTTTTGGAGTAAATTTTGCTGGAATTTTTTGTAAAAATTGCGTTACTCAAATTATTCGATCGTTTAATTTTGTTTTTCAAATCATCGAATTTGTATAATGGTTTTTTATTTTTTTTATTTTGTTCGAGGAAAAGTTCTTATCTTTGATTAATTAATTAAAAAAAAAAAAAGATGGACCCGGACCAGTTATCGATAATTAATCAAAACTTCGATAGTGTCGGTTATACAATTTTTTTTTTTTTATAAATGAGATTCAAAAGATTTTTATGAAAAAAAAGGAGTAAATTTTACTTTTTGGAGTAAATTTTGCTGGAATTTTTTGTAAAAATTTCCTTACTCGAATTATTCGATCGTTTAATTTTGTTTTCTCAATCATCCAATTTCTATAATGGTTTTTTATTCTTTTTTTAAATGTTTTTTTTTTCTTTCAGCGGTGTCGTGTACGCACCTTTCGTTTGTCGCAAATGTTCGAAAAAACGAGCCGAGCGAAAGGAGATAATCACGGAAATTGTGGAGACCGAGCAGAAGTATGGCAGAGATTTGCAAATAATACTCGAGGAGTTTCATCGTCCGATGTTGCGAGCTGGTCTCCTGACGCAGGAACAACTCTCGGCAATATTTCTCAATGTCGAGGAACTTCTCGAGCACAATCTCGCGCTCGCCGAAAAGCTCAAGGACGCCGTGGACTTTGGTCAGGTGAGAAAGAAAGTTAATCCGGCAAAAAAAAAAAAATAGAAAAAAAAAAGCAAGCACGTTATCGTCCAAGAATTATAAATTGCGGATCGAACGAAAAATCTGATGAATTTTAATGTTTTTGAAAGAAATGAAATGAATTTCAGGGCCTTAAATTTTTTTGAGCTTTAAAAATTGTCGCGGGGCTTTGAATTTTTTTTTCGGGACAATGGCATTAATTATTTCATCGATATTTCAAAACTATCGAAGCTTTAGCCGAAAATTTACATTTTCATATTGAATTTTTTTCATTTTTCGGCCATTAGCCACTGACCCAGAGTTTTTCTAGAATTACCCGTTGAAATGCCAAAAAAAAAATCATTCGATTCGATATTTTTAAGAATTGCACTGTCCCAAGCCAAAAATTTTTATTATTCGTTCCCGGATTGAGCAACGATGAATCTCCCGAATAATTGAAAAAAAAAAAAAAAAACTTTTTATATATTTACACCAAGTTATCGGGCGACGAGGATCTCGTGACGTTGGACGTTGGAAAGATTTTTCTCGAATCCGAGAGGATGCTTCACGCATTCGAGAGTTACTGCACGAGACAGGGGGGCGCGAGTCTTTTGCTTCAAAATCTCGAGAAGGAGAAGGAACTGTTGAGAATTTTTTTGAAAGTCTCGCAAATGGAGAATACGGTACTGAGGCGAATGAATTTAAATTCGTTTCTCATGGTGCCGGTACAGAGGGTGACAAAGTATCCGTTGCTACTTGCTCGTTTACTGAAAGCCACGCCGTCCGTGAGAAATGACGTTCAGGAAACGAGAAAGAGACTCGAGCAGGCTCGAGCAAACATCGAATTACATCTCGAGCACATGAATGCGGTGAGTTATGGAAATTTTTCGTCAACAAAAAAAACAAAAAAAAGAACACAATTCTTAGGGTGCGTCGAAAATGAACTTTTTTTTTCGCTCTTACCACTCAAAACTTCAAGTTTTGACATTAAAGGGTTAGGTACACTTGCAAGACCAAAAAAAAAAAAACGCTTTTTTTGCGATTTTTTTTTTTACGACAGTTTTCATTATTCGTTGATCAATATTTACCAGTTCAAAATGAAATTAGATAAATTAGATAATGAATAAAATAGATAATTCAAAATGAAATTCGATAAATCGGTAATAAATAATTGGTAATGGCTAATTATTTTTTTAAAAAATGATATTTAAAATGGTTGAAGTGAAAAAAAAAAATTAATAAAAATGATAATTAACAGGAAGCCAAAGACGTGACGTCGACGAGGCTCTGGCGTCGAATTTCCATAATACAAAACGGCAGGAGGTCCAACGGCGAACAGGACATGGTCAATATTAAATTGCGAAAGGTGAGTGACCCTTCTCGAAGCAGATTTAAAAAAAATTATAAAAAAAAAAAAAAATATTTACCTGGTCTTCCGCATATATCGCTTCCTTTTTTTTTTTTTTTTTTCTTTCTCGATCAGATGGCTGTGGAAGTCTTGGAGTGGGCTCACGAGGAGGCCAGATTCGTCCTCGAGGGACGTCTTCTCGTGGCTCAACCGACCGACAATAATTGGAGACGCGGAAGAACGGTAAAGCTCGCTCCCGTCACTGCCATGCTCGTCACTAATGGAAAGGTATACTGAAATAAACATTTTTTTTTTTTCCCCAAAAGTTTCAATTTGTAAAAAAGAAATCATTTAGAAATTTAAAAAAAAAAACCTTTTTCTCGTCCTTTGCGCGCAGCCAAGCACCGAATTTTTGGACTCAAACGACGACTCCCTCTTCCCGAGGCAGATCGGCATAAAGGAAGCCACGCTTCTTCTCGTCAAAGAGAAAATCGGTCGATACTCCCTGTTGCGCGTGAGTTGGCCCGTCTCTGTTCGAGCAGCCTCGAAATTTCAATTTTCTTTATCACGATTCCCACCCCAAATCTCGTTAATTTTTTTTTTAATCTTTGGAAATGGAAAAAATTTGAAAACAAACGAGTTTCGTTTTTTTTTTTTTCTTTACAGGAGCCATTGTACTTGGACAAGTGCATCGTATGCTGCGAGACGGATCTCGAGGATTACTTTGAAATTCAAGAGCTTTCCTCCAAAGAGACGTTCATATTCAAAGTAAGATTTGCACATATTTTCCTTGGATAGTCCAGTTGAGAGATGGGGGCCAGTTTTGGCCATTGTTTTTTTTTATTAAATAATCACTCTCAACACTGGGCGGGGGAAACGAAAATAAAAAAACACAAAACTTAATGATCCACGAATTATAAAAGTATTGAAAAAATGCCGTTTTTTCGCCATAGATGGACTTTTGTTTAAACAACAGGGACAATATCGCTGTTTTTTTTTTTTTTTTGTCAATATGGCATTTTTTTTCCCCGGATATTTGGCCAATTTCGGAAAGTAAAAAAGAATTTTTGGTAATTATTTACTTTGAGGAGTTTTCCGAATTTTGCAAATTCCTGTTTTTTTTTTTCGACAAACACGTTTTTTTTGGTCCCAATAATAATAATGCGGTGGGGGAGCTTGAAAAAATTAAGGGGTTATACATGAATATTCGAAATTTGGTTGTTATTATTTACTGTGATGAATTTTCCGAATTTTGCAAATTCCTGGGTTTTTTTTTCGACAAACACGTTTGTTTTGGTCCCAATAATAATAATGCGGTGGGAGAGCTTGAAAAAATTAAGGGGTTATACATGAATATTCGAAATTTTGTTGTTATTATTTACTGTGATGAATTTTCTGAATTTTGCAAATTTCTGGGTTTTTTTTCGACAAACACGTTTGTTTTGGTCCCAATAATGATAATCAGACGAGGGAGCTTGAAAAAATTAAGGGGTTATACATGAATATTCGAAATTTGGTTGTTATTATTTACTGTGATAAATTTTCCGAATTTTGCAAATTCCTGGGTTTTTTTTTCGACAAACACGTTTTTTTTGGTCCCAATAATGATAATGCGGTGGGAGAGCTTGAAAAAATTAAGGGGTTATACATGAATATTCGAAATTTGGTTGTTATTATTTACTGTGATGAATTTTCCGAATTTTGCAAATTGCTGGGTTTTTTTTCGACAAACACGTTTGTTTTGGTCCCAATAATGATAATCAGACGGGGGAGCTTGAAAAAATTAAGGGGTTATACATGAATATTCGAAATTTGGTTGTTATTATTTACTGTGATAAATTTTCCGAATTTTGCAAATTCCTGGGTTTTTTTTTCGACAAACGCGTTTTTTTTGGTCCCAATAATGATAATCAAGCGGGGGAGCTTGAAAAAATTAATTATACATGAATATTCAAAATTTCAAAGTCCTCAAAAAATCAAAGTCCTCAAAGTAAATAATTGCCGATTTTTTTTTTTTTTTTTCAAAATCGAAAAATCCTCTACAAAATATGTATCAATATCTTTTTTTTCCTTCTGAAAATGCATATTAATTTTTTTTCCCCTTTTCTCAGGCCGAGGACGGGGCAAGAACGAAGAGATGGTGCAGAACTCTTCAAGCGCATGCACAATCTCTCGGAGCTTGGCGTCGGCGTCGCGGCGCGCTTCCCAACATAATGATATGCGGAGTCGCGAGAAGTTGAAAAAAAAAAAAAATAATGCCTCGATTTATCATCAAAGTGACCGACTCGGCGATCGTCAAAAAGACCGGAAAGAGAGAGAGAGAGAGAGATATATCGAGTCCCTGTCGAATTCGACACTCTTAACCAAATAACGCTTTACCGAAAGAATTTAAAGAAAAAAAAAAAAAATCGAGCAGAGAAAATTGCTTTTCTCTCCTCGTAGATTTTTGTTCCTCGAACCACTTCGTTGCTCGAAGTACGGATTTAAAAGAAAAAAAAAACGAAAAAAAAAAAAAAAATCTTCGAGGAGTCCTCGACTGCCCCGGCGTTCGATTATAGTGCGTTGCAGAAACTCGCCGTTTCCTACGTGACTGTCATAAAAAAAAAAAAGATACGAACAAAAAAAAAAAAATAAGCAAACGCTCGTCGTATCGATTAATCGCTGCATGTATGCACTGAGCCATTCCTCATCGACTCGAAATACGTTTGTACCTCTCGGACATTTGTCCATTTTTTTTTTGGTTTAAATTGTCCAGAAAGATTTGAAAGGTGTTGAGCTTTTTTTTTTCAAATTTACTTTCACCAGTAAGGATTCTAGGAAAACAATTCCAGAGTTCTCTGATTCTCCGATTAATTGCGATCCAACTTTTTGCACCAATTTGACGTTAATTATTTTTTTATCTTTTTTTTTCTATGAATTTTTTCCAGCCAAATTCATTTTAAATTATGAAAATTGAATCAATGGCTCTGTCCGATATTTTTTCGTGGCATTTTTAAAGAAATTTTTCTGGAATAACACTTTTTTTTTTCGCTACGAACAAATTAATTATCAAATTACTCATATAAGGTGAGTAAAACAAGCTCAAAAGTTAAAATTGATTCATTTGCTTGATTTGCTGTCGGTGAAACAACAAAATCGGAAAAATTAAACAAACGTCTGCTGGGGTCGGGAGAATAATATTGAAAAAAAAAAAATCATAGATCGAATTCCAGATGGTGAGACTATGACGAGAAGCGTTCTTCACCGAAACAGCCACTTTTTTTTTCTCGCGACTCTCCCCGAAATTTTCGAAACTTTGCCAGTTTGTAGAACTAGCTGATGAGACTGAGTAAATTATTGCAGATTTTTTAATCCAACCGTTTTGGAAATTCTATATTTTTTTTCAAATAAAAATATCTCGAAAAATATAGGTCGGAGAAAAAAAATTATTCAAGGCAAAAGTTGCAGTTTTTCGTCATTTTTTCAATGAAATCCATTCTATAAGTTTGTTGTCCTTGTGAACTAGATTTTTCCGCTTCTGCTGAGAACCACCGCTGCTAGGGGCAAACCGCCCCTAGCAGCGGCGATGCGCCTGAAAATGCACTTTTATTGATGTTTGGTTCGTATAAATTGTTGAAAAAAACATGAAAAATTTGTAGCAAGAATATCCGAATGGAAAACTACCCCTAACGGTAACGAAACATGGAAAACGACCCCTAGAAATAGTGATACGCCCAAAATTGCATTTCCATTGATGTTCAGTTCGTATATATTTTCGAAAACGCATGGAAAATGTGTATCAAGAACATCCGAATCAAAAACTACCCCTGAAAGTAACAAAACATAAAAAAACCACCCCTAGGAGCGGCGATGCGCCTGAAAATGCACTTTTATTGATGTTCAGTTCGTATAAAATTTTGAAAAAACCTGAAAAATTTGTAGCAACAAAATCTCGAATCGAAAACTACCCCCCATCGGTAATGAAACATCGAAAACCACCCCTAGAAGTGACGATACGCCCAAAAATGCATTTCCATTGATGTTCAGTTCGTATATATTTTCGAAAACGCATGGAAAATGTGTATCAAGAACATCCGAATCAAAAACTACCCCTAAAAGTAACAAAACATCAAAAAACCACCCCTAGCAGCGGCGATGCGCCTGAAAATGCACTTATATTGATGTTCAGTTCGTATAAATTTTTGAAAAAACATGAAAAATTTGTAGCAAGAATATCCGAATGGAAAACTACCCCTAACGGTAACGAAACATGGAAAACCACCCCTAGAAATGGTGATACGCCCAAAAATGCAATTCCATTGATGTTCAGTTCGTATATATTTTCGAAAACGCATGGAAAATGTGTATGAAGAACATCCGAATCAAAAACTACCCCTAAAAGTAACAAAACATCAAAAAACCACCCCTAGCAGCGGCGATGCACCTGAAAATGCACTTTTATTCATGTTTAGTTAGATAAAATTTTGAAAAAACATGAAAAATTTGTAGCAAGATTATCCGAATGGAAAACTACCCCTAACGGTAACAAAACATCAAAAAACCACCCCTAGCAGCGGCGATGCGCCTGAAAATGCACTTTTATTGATGTTCAGTTCGTATAAAATTTTGAAAAAACATGAAAAATTTGTAGCAACAAATCTCGAATCGAAAACTACCCTCATCGTTAACGAAACATCGAAATTGATCATAAGGGTTGGAAATTATCCGCAAGTCCTTCGGAATATGCTCACGAGTTCCGGAACACTCATATTTCGATTCAGATCAGGATAAAATAACGGAAAATGAGACAATAAAATTTTATCCATTGGGGGATGAATTTATCTCAATTGAGAAGCAGTTCATAAGGGTCGATCGATCCGTAAGTTCTTTAGAACGCCACTGCTTGTTCCGCAATGACTTTTCCTCAATTTCCGGCAGAAATGAACGATGGGAAATGAAATTAAGATGTTTTCAAGCAATCGGGGTAGTTTTTTTTTCATTCGGGGGTAGTTTCCGAAGGTAGGAAAATTCTGGAATAATATTTTTTCCTCACATCGTGTACTCGTTAATTCAGATTCACCATGTGTCAACTTTTCCAACCGCTCCAAAAAAAAAACTCAGCTGTTAAAGGGTTAAATCCTTTTTTTTGTTTGCTTGAAAAAAAAATATTATTTCCAAAACGGTTGGATCAAAAAATCGGAAATAATTCACCGAAAGTTTCTTCAGCTAGTTCTGCAGTGGCAAAATTTCGGGGAGTTCGGGGAGGATCGCGAAAAAAAAGTGGCTGTTTTGGTCGCGAATGCTTCATATATATATATATAAATATAAACATACTTATAGTTATAAGAAATTCCTGACTACACGATTTACGCGCACACGAGACACTCGCTCACACATAATATATTTTACTTAGCAATTACTATTTAAAAATACAAACTATTAATCGTTTTTTTTTTTTTTTTTTTTTTTCGTTTTCTCCTGCCTCGAAAGAAATGAGTAGCTGTGATATCGACCGGTGTATCGGGTTCTCAATTTTTGTTTTTTTTTTTTTTCCCCCAATTTTTCCTTCTCTTCTATATTTTTCACAATTGGAAAGTTGTCCACTGGTACCGGGTTTAAAAAAACGAGGGGGGCTGTGAGGTTTGCTGATTCCAATTATACTTTTCATATCGTAGATTCGAGAGCGAGCGAGTCCCAAGCAAAAAAACACTTTTCGAGTCACTCGTTCCTTTACTTTTTCGTTTTACTGGTTTTTCTTCATTTTTTCTCTTTTTCCCCCCAAACGAACGATCGTTTTTGAACGAAAAACGAAAAAAAAAAAAAAATCATCCTTCGTTCCTCAGTACTTTTTTTTGTTTTTTTTTTGTTTTATTTTTTCCTTTAACGATAACACATAATTAAATTGAAATGTGAATGAAACAATGTATATTGTACGATATTTCTTATTTTTTAAGTGTTTCGAAAAAGCCAACTGTAAATATTTTTTTTTTTACGCGGTCAAGATTTACCGGCTCGGATTGAGCGGAGGAAATTCGCGCCCGTCTGTCCGCCTGAACGTCGACGCGTAAAAACGCCTCGACACGACGAAAATAAATGTGAGACCCGATATTATATGTACAAGTTTGTTGATTCTTCTACGTTTTTTTTTACGTTTTTTTTACTTCCCTTTTTCCTCCAATCGCGAAATTACGTTGGACTCGTCGCTCGAAGGATCGTCATCGTCGTCGCTCGCGTAATCGTCGATTTCATCGATCTCGACGCTACTGAGATACTTTCGGCCGAGAATTTTTCTCGATGCGCGATAATCGTAGTGCCTTATCGCCGGATGTTTGTCAAGCAGATATTTGTATGCCGAGCAGAGACGATGAATATCCTCGACGCTGAGCTCGTACGGTCGCATCTGAGGATCCAGATCCGAGAGCTTGTACATCATTATCGATAACTCGTCGCGGCATTCCGCTGGGAAGAGCGTTCTGGAAGAAAAAAAAAACAAATTTTTAAAGAAAAAGGAAAAAAATGAGAAATTCGAGGGAAAATAATACAAACAAATTTTTTCTATTTTCGAGATATTCACTTTGCTGGAACGTTGAAAGTTTGAATGAAAAAAAAAAGTAGTTATATAATATTGATATCTCATTTTCTTTGATTTATTACAGAAAAAAAAGAGTTAAAGGAGATGAGGTTCGGGGAGTACAGGAATTCATGGTAAAAATTCGAACTGAGCGGATGGAAAACAAACAAATTTTTAAAGAAAAAGAAAAATGAGAAATTCGAGGGAAAAAAATACAAACAAATTTTTTTATCATTTTTCAGATATTCACTTTGCTGGAAGGTTGAAAGTTTAAATGAAAAAAAAAAAAAAAAAATAGTTAATATATAATATTGATATCTCGTTGTCTTTGATTTATTACAGAAAAAAAAAGAGTTAAAGGAGATGAGGTTCGGGTAGTAAAGGAATTCATGGTAAAAATTCGAGCTGAGCGCATGAAAAAAAAAACAAATTTTTAAAGAAAAAGAAAAATGAGAAATTCGAGGGAAAAAAATACAAACACATTTTTTTAATCATTTTTGAGATATTCACTTTGCTGGAACGTTGAAAGTTTCAATGAAAAAAAAATAGTTAATATATAATATTTATATCTCGTTGTCTTTGATTTATTGCAGAAAAAAAAAGAGTTAAAGGAGATGAGGTTCGGGTAGTAAAGGAATTCATGGTAAAAATTCGAGCTGAGCGCATGGAAAAAAAAAAAAACGACAGGGAAAACGCAAACAGCCACGAAGACGGTTTGGGGAATTGGGAGTATGAATGAAATTTTTTTTTTCAATCATTGGGGTGCATAATGTAGAGTAAGTAAAAATAATGAGGACGTATTTGTTTATTTTTCGTTAAAAATGACAGATGCACCTGTTATAGACAATTTAATTTCACGGATTTTGATATATATATAGATATAGCGTAACACGTGTGACGTCATAATGTTATATTTTTCAATTTGTTATATTAACGGCAATTTTGATTCAAATAAAAAAAAATAAAAAATACGTACTAAATATTTTTTCCTAAACTACCGGATTATGAAATAAAAAATTTTCATTTATACTCCCAATTTGGAGAAGGGCAGGGAAAAATAGAGAAGAGACTCTCTGTTTATTGGATATGATGGTAAAAAAAATGTATGGCATCGAGACACGGGGAATGGGTGATACAAAAGCATATTTGAAAGGATACAGAGTAGCCATTGTAAAATGGCACTGCACGGAAAAAAATTTTGCCTCTCGGGAGAAAAACTTTCGAAATTCTTTTGAATTTTGAAGTGTAAATAATTGTTTTTACAGTTTAAAGCAGCAAATATGGTTATACAGATCGTACATAAGTATATTCTGCGCATTAATTTTTGATCAAAACACTAAAGAGATTAATTTACTGCGTTAAACTGCATTTTTTCTCTCTTCATCGTTCTATTTTTTTAAATTTCAATTATTATTTTTTGAAATGTCTTTTTTTCCGTGTAGGTGTGACAAAAATGTGAAAAAATTAGCAATTTTTGTATTTTGAGTTTTTTTTTTTTCACGAATTCTCATTCCTTCTGCTCGAAAATTGGCCCTGATTGTCGTTTTATGAGAAACTTTGATGGGCTTTCCTGACTGAATAAAGACGAAGATCGACAAATCCTTCCAGGAATTTCGGTAGAGACCGGTGGAAGGGAAATAAGCGGAAACGACGGTGCGGCGGGGCATGCATAAAACAAAAGAGAGTCCCGACCGTTCGTGCGCTATACCCCGTGGATAGTGAGCTTATTTTTTGGCTCGTAACTAATAAACCAGAACCTATTCAAATTTTTTGACAGCCATATCAAAGATCTAACAAAGATCCGACATAAATTTTTTGCGGATGGTAATATTTTAATGGAATTTACAGCTCAAACAAATATTGCTCCCATTTACTCTCGTATAAGGCAAATTTTCGAAAATTATTTTTACAAAAACGACACGGAGGATCGACTTGAAATTTGAGCAATTCACGTTTTGCATATTTGTCACTTATTAAAAAAAAAATTGAATTTGTGGCAGCATTTTCAATAGGTGTACCGAAACTCCTTAAGCTACAGAGAGTAACGGAAGAACTAGAAGAACTAGAGAGAGTTACATAAAGTATCGAAATTTTGGATTAGAGGGAAAATCTCACAGTAGTTTGTAATCAGGAGAAAATTTTCGATCACCCGAAGGCTAAAAATATGGTGAAAACAGTAGAAATTTTTTTTTTTCAATATATTAACCCGTATTTGTAAAAATGTAAACATCACGAAATTTCAATCGGCCATAATTCTGCTAAAAAATCATGAGGGGTGTTTTAAAAAGCCCTTGCGTAGACTAAGAGAGTATCGTTCGTTTTATCCTGATATATAAAGTCTTAATACCCCAGAAAGTTGATTAAAATTTGTAGAATTTCAGTCCAAGGGGTATTTATGCAAAGATAGGCAAAAATCGATGATCCGACTTTAAAAATCTGTCAAAAATCGAAAAAAAAGCTCAGATCACGATGAACCAAGCTTTATTTGAAAGCTCAAGCGGTTGGGAAAAGAACAAGCACCGAATTGAGTCCCAATCCTTGCGGGAAAAAAAAAAAATGACAGCATTTACAGTGAAGTATAAAATTATCCATAAGAAAAAGTGCAGTTTGTCGTTTTTTTCACCATTTCGTATCGAAATTTTGGATTAGAGAAAAATTCTCATAGTAATTTGTAATCAGGAGAAAATTTACGATCACCCGAAGGCTAAAAATATGGTGAAAACAGTAGAAAATGTTTTTTTTTCAATATATTAACCCGTTTTTATAAAAATGTAAACATCACGAAATTTCAATCGGCCATTATTCTGCCAAAAAATCATGCGACGAGGCTCATGAGGGGTGTTTTAAAAAGCCCTTGCGTAGACTAACAGAGTGTCGTTCGTTTTATCCTGATATATAAAGTCTTAATCCCCCAGAAAGTTGATTAAAATTGGAAGAATTTCAGTCCAAGGGGTATGTGTGCAAAGATAGGCAAAAATCGATGATCCGACTTTAAAAATCTGTCAAAAATCGAAAAAAAAAGCTCAGATCACGATGAACCAAGCTTTATTTGAAAGCTCAAGGGAGTTCATCCGATGATCGAATTAACAAACAGATATTGATTTAAAAAATTCGAGTACACTTATGAGTATCTAAAAAGTCACCTGTTCAAATTTAAAACTTTCCGGATTTCTTGTTTGTGCGCAATCAAAAAATAAAATTTTTCTCAATTAACATGGTCCCTTATGGATTGTCGTGTTTTTTTTCCATTTATAAACCTGAAATTTGCAACCATTGACAAATATAGTTTCGAATGAAACTTTTATAATGGATACAAAAAGATGCGAAGAACGTTTGTATAGCTTTCTCAAATCTATAGGATTCTTGTGAACTTTGGAATTAATTAGTTTGTCTCGAAAAATACTGATTTTTTTAAGCTTAGCCTCCATATTATATGCTAAACTTATTGAACGGACTACGCTAGTCGTAACAATTTTTCTTTTGACTAACTCGGTACCGGATGAACTTCCTTAAGCGGTTGGGAAAAGAACAAGCACCGACTCGAGTCCCAATTCTTGGCGGGGGGAAAAAAAAAAAATCACAGCATTTACAGTGAAGTATAAAATTGTCCATAAGAAAAAGTGCAGTTTGTCGTTTTTTTTCACCATTTCGTATCGAGATTCTGGATTAGAGGAAAATTCTCATAGTAATTTGTAATCAGGAGAAAATTTTCGAACACCCGTAGGCTAAAAATATGGTGAAAACAGAAGAAATTTTTTTTTTTTCAATATATTAACCCGTATTTGTAAAAATGTAAACATTAAAAAATTTCAATCGGCCATAATTCTGCCAAAAAATGTCCCTCTTCGCGAGGACATTTTTTTTCCCATCAAAACTCAAGTTTTGAGGGATAGGAGCACGAAAAATCAATTTTCTTTCACCCTAAATATATACAAAAAAAAAAAAAGAGTGCCTGAAATGTTAGAAAATTCGAAATTAATCAAAAAAGCTCTCAAATACAAAATTTCGAAATTTCCGAAACGAAATAATTCAAAAATCATGGCAATATGAAAATTGCCAATCCACAGGGAAAAAGCTCTCTCTCTCCGTTTAAAGTTTAAAAACAAAAACAAAAAAAGCCGATTCAAACTCACCCGACGCCTTTGATGGAATATTTTCGTCGAAAGCTGAACACATGACGAGTTACTTTCTCGAATAATTTGAATTCGTGATCGGTCCTCGGTACGACGAGGGGCATAAAGGAAACCACACCGACGTCGACTTCCGGTTTCGGCACGAATGCCTTGCCCGGTATGAGAAAACAAAGTCTCGGCGATGTCCAAGCTTGGGCCATTATCGACAAACGGCAGCGCTGCGAATGCGAAACGGGAGCCACCAATCTTTCGGCAACTTCTTTCTGAAATGTGAGCACCATTCGCGTTCTGCCGAATGACCATGGACCCTTTCGCTCCGAGATTGCCTGCAGCCATTTTACGATAAGATGAGTCGATACGCTGAACGGCAAATTTCCAATTATATTTATATTCGGACAATTTTCGCTCCAATCTCTCATTTCCGTTTCGTCGATCATCGTTTCGATCCTCGTCCGCAATATATCGTCATAAACGATATCCATTCGACCGCCGACGCTCGCGTAAGCCTCGCCGAGCATCTCCAAAGTTGGCGCGAATCTTTTGTCTTTTTCCACGATCACGAGTCGTTTCGGCATTTTTCGTATTATCGAGCGCGTAAGACCGCCAGGTCCGGGCCCAATTTCGATAACCTGACCATCCCTGAGAGTACCGGCTTGCTTAACGATTTTTGCCGTCAGACTTTCGTCCATTAAAAAATTTTGCGACAATTGCTTTCTCGCGTTTATCCTGTAAAGCTTGATTAGATCTCTCACGGTCGGCAGAGGTGGCAATCTCATCGCCGCGGCAGCCATTTTTTTTTTTTCGATTAAACAAATTTATCGTTTCGTATAAAGCGAAAAAAAAATAACAACAAAGAAATAAATTCGGCGGCTACGAATTTTTAGCCTGCGATAAAATTATTCAAAGTTTCTCGTTAAAGCGGGGGCAAATATATTTCGCGAAGCGGAGTATCGAGGCTTAAAATAAAATAAAGGGGGAGGGGGGATTGTTATTGATCGTTGGAAATTTTTTCGGGTTCTTCGAAATCTTCCAAGAATTTTTCCTGCTTGACGGCTAATATCGTGTAGGCGTATATTCCGGCTGCGAATGCTGCGAGTAGACAGCCCGTTATACGACTGCCGGAGCGCATTTTCTTCAAACGCTCGACTCTCTGAATATTCTCCGCCTCTATGCGTTTCATGTGATGAAGATCCGACACGGTCAGTCTAAGGGCGTCCTTGCTCAGATTTACCTTCGGCATACGTTCCTCTTCCATAACGTGGGATACCTTGGTGGGGGGGGGAGGGAGGAAAAGCGATATAAGGCGACGAACGGTGGCGCAGGGACGTATCGCAAGGTTTGATTTCGCGGCGGTAATATTATTTTCTCGTTACTCTATGCTTGTGCGGTCTTTTGGGGAAATGAGCGAGGGAAAAGTGAAAAAGTGTCCTCAAAGGCGTTACGGATCTTTGAGAAATCGAGGGGAAAAAGTTGAGTGTCCTTAAAAAGCGTTACGGTCCTTCGAGGGATTGAATGAAAAAATGAAAAGTTTCCTCAAAAGGTGTTAAAGACCTTTGAGGAATCGAGCGGAAAAAGTTAAGTGGCCTTAAAAAGCGTTACGGTCCTTCGAGGGATTGAATGAAAAAATGAAAAGTTTCCTCAAAGGTCCTTCGAGGAATCGAGTGGAAAAAGTAGTGTCCTTAAAAAGCGTTACGGTCCTTCGAGGGATTGAATGAAAGAGTGAAAAGTTTCCTTTCAAAGTGTTACAGTCCTTCGAAGGATTGAATGAAAGAGTGAAAAGTGTCCTTTAAAAGCATTAGGGTCCTTCGAGGGATTGAATGAAAAAATGAAAAGTTTCCTCAAAGGCGTTACCGGACCTTCGAGAAATCGAGTGGAAAAAGTTAAGTATCCTTAAAAAGCGTTACGATCCTTTGAGGACTTGAGTAACGTAACTAAATAACTAAATTTCAACCCGATCCTAAAATGACTAAAGATATTTTCACATGCAATTATATTGAGTACGCGCCGTGGTACACGCTACGTTATTTTCCACTCTTCACCGAGCCTGTATTAACGAATTTTCATAGCGCAAGTGATCAGACAAACATGTAACTCAGATATTTTATTAATTGGTCATTATTATTATTACTTAATATATTAATTAGTTTAAGTATGTAATTATTGAATTAATGTGTCGTTGCTCGATGTACAATCGAGAAGTGAGATTAGGTGAGAATTTCTAATTTTCGTGTATACCCCCCGTAATTATTACGAAGGCTATAATTGCTTCGAAAACTCGGAATTAATGATAAATATTATGAAATCCCCGATAGTACGAAAATTCCATGCAAAATTGAGGATAAAGTGAGGTTAGAACTCGAAGAATACATGATTTACGGATTACGTCACGACGATTTACGACGTCGATTATTCGGTATTTCGTAAAAAATCGCGTACATCTTATATCGACATTTTATAATCATCACAAATTGTCAAATTGACGGTATAATTAATGTCTTACCCGGTTTCAATCAGCGATGTCCAGCTTGAAGCAATTTTAACGATGCGGCCATCTTAGAAGTGCATCTGCGCGTTGAAATAGTTGAAGGGTGGGGGTCGTGTATCTTCGGGAATCTTCGTTTCCGTTGCCGTGACAACGAGAACGAGCAGTGGCGTCGGTCGAGAAAAAAGAAGCGCCGGCAAAATACAAGAGTGCTATTATTGTAAGTAAAAAAGTATATAATAACTCGTTTCCATAATTAATTAAAATGAAAAATAATTTATTATGGATAATGGAAAAGAAGTAGTTCGTATGATTATTAGTTTTATTCGTGGGAATTCAACAATAAAATAGTGCAAAATTTGTCACACGAAAAAAGTTTTTTCAACTCGACGCCATTGTTTTCGGCTCTCTCCGGAACGGGCCAATTTGTTTTTTCAACTCCTCATATTTTATACATGTTTGTGTTGTATAAAACGTGTTTGCAACACTGCAATGTTGTAGACAACGAAAGAAAAGCTTTTAAATTTGTGTGCAACGA
Organism: Rhorus exstirpatorius; assembly: GCA_963564615.1. Classification (NCBI taxonomy): domain Eukaryota; kingdom Metazoa; phylum Arthropoda; class Insecta; order Hymenoptera; family Ichneumonidae; genus Rhorus; species Rhorus exstirpatorius. Next base: position 5,236,011 of record OY751313.1, read on the forward strand.
TAATAGAGTATAAGTTTTTTTTTTTTTTTTTCAAATTTCCCACCATTACAGAGAGCAGCACGTGCGCGCAGGGAAAGGCCATACCGCGGTTGCGTAATTTTTTTATTCAAGCACAGATTCTCAAGACCCAGTAAACAAAATAAAGATAATTTTTTATAATTAATTATAAAAAATTGTGAAAAATAGCCTGAAAAAAAGGGTCACGTTTTAGAAGCTCAAATTAGTAGTAATAATAACAATCAGAAGCGTTAAAGATGGCGCTGCGAACGCGATAGAAAATTCGTGCGCGCGCATCAACGGTTGGTGGGGCGAGCAAGGAGCAAGAAGGGAGAGGAGCGCCTGCGCGTCACCATGACTTTCTCTCATTGGATGGTTAGTTTGTTGTTTGTTGGTGAAAATAAAACGGAATTCATGCGTTCACGTGTTTATCATCTCTTTTTATCGTAAACAATAAAAATAACATTATCCATCGTGATTATTCAATCCTCCCAACTTTCAAAATATCGCGAATCTTTTTGCCGTATCTATAATTATAATTCCGTATGGAATTAGAAGGGAAAAAGTGTGCGTGAAGTGATAATTGAGACCCGGCACCCGGCATTTGTTTCGTTTTTTTTTCTTCCCACAAAATAACGACGACAACAAAACAAAATGAATGTATCAGACGAAGAATTGTTTCCCGCGGTGAGCGACGCCGAGGATGAGCCGGTTGAACGTTCGTTTATTCGCAATCCGGTGGCGGAAAATTTGCTCAAGCAAATGCACGATACGACCGAGAGAGTTGACAAAGCGAGAAGCAACGTCGATCATGTCAAAGATCTGACGGAGAAAATTTTGAAAAAAATGCACGTACGCGAAACTTGCGGCGTGAGCAGCGATTCCGATAATGACAGTGAAGTAAGTATGTATCATTTATTCATAGCGATATATCTATATGCGCGACATTCTACAGGTGTGCTGTTGTTTAGAGGGCTCGAATTATCATTGCCAACCGAATTGTGTGCGAGAGAGACAATTGCCTCTCATATCCTACACTTTTAATAATAATAATAATAATGATTAATATCAATAGTAATAATTATTACCATAAATAATAATTATTATTACCATAGATAATAATTATTATAAATAATAATTATTATAATAATTATTTATATAATTATATAATAATTATTATAAATAATAATTATTATAATAATTATTATAATAATTATTATAAATAATTATTATTATTTTCTTTATTAATAATTATTATTATTATTTTCGCACATTGAATGTCGGCTGTGATTCTGATAGAAAATGGAAAAAATATAATTTTTTGCTGGCGGCGTACGAATATGTATTATTTATTAAAGTGTTTAACCCTAGAACGTCACACCTATTTTTTCGTCCCATAAGAAATACATGGTTTTTGCGGTTCCGCAGACCACGAGTGGCTTGCTAGGGTTGAAAAAAAAAAAAAATATCTGATTTTTCATGCTCCCGTCCCTCAAAACGTGAGTTTTGATGGAAAAAAATATCCTCGCGAAGAGAAAGCTCTGTAGCTTAAGTAGAAACCGCCGCTCATTGAACGTTTCTAATTATAACAGCCGATTAACGTTTGTGACGAACTTTTTGGAAGGAAAAATTTGAGACCATGGGGATTTTATTTCAAATAAAGAGAACATTTGATGATTTAAAAGTTGCAAACGATATTGCTGAACGAAAAGTAGCTTTGTGCGCGGAAATCTTTCTGAATCTCAATCTTTACTGAAAATAAATAAATGAATGACATTTTGCGTTTTTTTTTTTGCATAAAGTCAGCGAAAAAATTGTCAAAGGTAAATGAATTTGCTGATTTTTTGTGCTCCGACCCCTCAAAACTTGAGTTTTGATGAAAAAAAAATATCCTCGCGAAGAGGGAGCTCTGTAGCTTAAGCGAAAGCCGCCGCTCATCGGACGTTTCTAATTATAACAGCCGATTAACGTCTATAACGAACTTTTTGGAAGGAAAAATTTGAGACCATCCGGGTTTTATTTCAAATAAAAAGAATCTTGAATGATTCAAAAGTTGCAAGCGATATCGCTGAACAAAAAGTAGCTTTGGGTGCGGAATTTAATTCATTATTCAATTCAAGGATCAAGCGCTATACTTTTAGTCGGTGATTTTCACCGAAAGACGTATGCCATGTATAAAAAGGCGCCGTTGGCATCAATCTTTACTGAAATTAAATAAATTAATGATATTTTATGTTTTTTTTGCATAAAGTCATAGCGGAAAAATTGTTAAAGGTGAATAAATTTGCTTGTATACTATCTTCCCCGAGACTAATCGCTTATGACAATTTACAAACAATTTTTGATCGAAAAATTATTGTTATGAATAAAATCGATCGAAATTTTTACTTAGAACACGCCGGCGTCGGACAAAGTTGTTCAACTTGAAATTGTTTAGAATTTTTTATAAAAAATTAGAAATTAGGAACAAAAAAAATTTTATTTAATAAAATATTTTTTTCTCAATTCGAAATACAATCCTCATGGTCTGAAATTTTTTCTTTCAAAAATTTCGTCATAGACGTTGATTGGCTGTTGTAATTAGAAACGTCCAATGAGCGGCGGCTTCCGCTCGAGCTGCGGAGCTCTCTCTCTTCGCGAGGATCTTTTTTTTTCCATTAAAACTCAAGTTTTGAGGAGTGGGAGCATGAAAAATCAAAATTTGTTTTTTATCGAAACACCCTATTATTTATATTTCACATATATTTAAGAAAAAATATAAAAAATTCTTTCCACGATGATATTTTTTCGACACAACTCATTTGATGTTCGAGTTTTTGGGCAATTTTAATGAAAAAAAAAAAAATTGTTCTCGACAAATTTTGCCAATTTTGCCCTACACCGGGAGAGGCCGTCTCAACTCTCGCATCGCTCTTTCCGAGCGAACGACTCACCGATTGCCCCGTTTCGCAAAGATTTCGCATTATTATCGATAATAATATGTCCCATTATTATCGATGATAAATCTTTTTGTCGTATTTTTCTTACTCGCAAAGTCGTATCAGGCGACCGGCTCACCTGTAGTGAAGAAAAAACACACTCGCCGTACCGCGCCGTCCGAAATATTGAGAGTCGAGAACACGTGGCAACAAGTGATAGACGACAAATGGATCGTCGGTGTTGTACTCAAGAATACGTCGGATCGGTGAGTCGGACGAATATTTAAACAAAAAAACAAAAAAAAAATATATAAAAACGATTTCGGCGATTGAAATTTTTTGCTCGTCGAACGACTTGAATTTTATTCCATCGCCGATTCATCGATACAATGTTCGATTATATTTTTTTTTTTCATGCCTGCGACTCTCGATCCTGTTTTTTTTTTTTTTCTATTTATAAAAATTAAACAACGGTGAAACGAGATTCTTTTTTTTTTTTCATTCTAATGTAAAACATATGCGTATATTTTTATATATATATTCTCAAATGATTATCTTACATTTACAATATTTACAACTTAATAACGCGTACTCGACGTATCAATCGTTCGTTCAAAAATCGATATTTGGTAAATAATTATCGAAGCCTCGAACTCGAGATCCTCAAACTTGCGCTCGAATATTTTCAAAATTTTTCGTATCTCGTTATTCGAATTAGAGCCTGCGGAGACGAGAAAAAAAAAAAAATGCTTTATGGATGGCTGACAAAAGTTTTTCCGGCTCGATGAGTCGAGATTCGATTGCGGCGAGGGGCTTGAACAAGAAAATTGAAAAATTATCGCACGCCGCTGGGTCATGCGCTGTTGTAATTTTTATTTTCTTTTTTACCGCTCGCAAAAATATTGGAATTATTGGAAATATTTGAAATATTGCAAAATATTGGAATAATCGAATAGGGAAATTACTCGAGAAACTCGTTTCAAGCAATTCTTGCCTTGGGTTAGTAAATTAAAAAAAAAAACTGTTTTTCCAAATTATGAAAGGAAAAAATACGTTTATCCGGTCCAGCGATGAGCGGTAAAGCTGGAAAATAAAAAAATAACTATCGGTACAGAAATAGCGCTGTTGCGACGAATAAAAAAAAAAATCTATGTCCCGGTAAATTGCAACGAACTGCACGATATTCATGAAAATTTCAAGTCATTTCTCATTTTTCTTGTTCTGGCTAATCAAACAAAACTCTTTGTGGCAATAAATTTTACCTATCTACTTGAAAAAAAAAAAAAAATGGAAAAAAAACATATTTATAAAATTCTGTGAATCCGGACAGAGAGCGAGATTTTTTTTCTTTCCTTTCGGCTTATCAAAATCTTTTTGTGAATTCAACGAAGGAAATGCAATTTGTTGAATCGACTTAGAAAGATTTTGGGAAATTTGACAACTTCCGGTTCTCATGAGTTATCATTTCGTTTTTTTTTTACATAGAATTTTGAAAATAGTTTTTTTTTTTTTTCATTACGCGCAAACACTTCGGAGTAAAAAATCTTTCGTAGACGACGGATGGGAACTTTTTTCATTTTTCCTCTCCGTCGCCATTCTCTGAAATATTTTCCTCGAGAAATTTTCATCCGTTCGAAGGATCGTCAATCGAGCATCGAGACTCGAAAAAAAAAAATGGTTTGAGAAAAAAATACTCCAAAATGTTTTCGTGCAGTTTTGGAAATTTTAGAATTTTCGAGTTCTCGCATTAGGACCTTCGATGAATAATCTTCGAAAAAAAAAAACAGTCCTCGAATTCATTACTCAATATTAATAACGATATTTGTCATTTCAAAGCTACAGCCAAATTTTTTGAAAATTTAAATCGTATCTGAGAGAAAAAAAAAATTGAGTAAAGTTTCAACAAATTTTGAAATTTTTTCCATCGTTTGACGATTGCTCGTTCAATTTTTCAGTAATTTTCGTCAATTTTTTGAATTTTTCTTCTATTTTCCCATTTTTGAGTTAAATTTTTTTTTTTTTCTGTTTCTAACTTTTGGAATTCGATATTAGGGAAAAAAAGCTGCCTAGGAAAATTTGAGATTTACTTCAAGGAAAAAAAAAAAAAAATCTCTCATAGTTACTCCAATTTTGATTTTTCTCCCAAAATTATATGTGCGATGACAAAAATATCGTAAACTGACCAAAAAAAAAGGAAAAAAAGTACGAAAAATGATTCAAATTATCGAATTTCCAAATTTTTTTGGAAGCTTTTCCAAAGCTTTTTTGTTTTTCGTTTTATTATTACAATTTCGACGTTGAAAAAAAAAAAAAAATGCCAAAAGATCTTGCATTTTCACGCGCAACGAATAATTCCATAGAAACAAAAAGGAAAAAATGCACTCAAGGACAAAATTATTCAACGAAGGTCTAAGATTTATTATAATTGAGTCAACGTTATTCATTAATTTTTTCAAAATATTACGGGAAAATTATCTTTTCATAAAATTGAAATAATTTTTTTTCCAAATGACGAAACAAATTCAAGAATTTTCTGACTTTTTATTTTTATTTATTAAAATTCCCAAAAAAAAAAAAAAAACAACTCTACGAAGAAATTCCTCAATTATCGTGTTACAAATTTCGTTTCGCGAAGCTTGTACGTAGAAAATTTTTCGAATATCGATACTCGACTGACCCTGACGTGAAAGTTTCTTTCTGATTTTCGTTTTTCTCTATCTAAGCCACGCACTCTTGTGTCGTAGATTTTTTTTTCTTTTTCTAAATTTTCTATCCCAAAATCTCAACGTTCAAGAGCTTTGGGATTTTCTCGGCTCGGGTTTGATTCCCAAACTATTAATAAATATTTCCTAAGTTGTAAAAAAAAAATTCCTGCATCTCACCAATTTTTAATTCGTTGTTCTTTCTTCTTTGCCACATTAATTTTCCAAAAAAAAAAAAAAAAAAAAAAAAAAAAACAAAAATCTTTTTCCTTGCGTTATTTTCTCTTACTCTCATTTTCACGGGGTACAATAAAAAAAAAAGATCTTGAGAATATCCTCAATGATTGCCGTTACTTAGCTTACTTGGAAAAAAAAAAAAAATCAAAAAAACTTTTCAATCGTCATAATCCGTAATATTATTTTCTACAAACTAGCGGAGTTACTTCGTCGTTGCCGAACGCCGTGTAATCGTCCGGCGAGTAGCCAAAGAGGACAAAATCGTATCTGGGGAGAAAAAAAAGGATAAATTAAAAGAAGAAAAATATTTATGATAAATCTTTTAGGGGGAAATTTTTGAATATTTTTGGCGGGGTGGGAAAGAAAAATAATTACCTGAACATTTCGTAGAGATCGGCGATCTGACTCTTCGTGAGTTGAGCGAAATAATTTTTTATCACGTCCTTTGTCTGCACTCCGCGGGTTGGATTTTTCCATTCGGGTTTAATGATGTGTCCAACGTGAGCGTGCTTTATGAGATAATTCTGATCATCCTGTTAGCGAGAAAAAAAAAAAAAAATCACAGTTATTAACACGAAAATTAATGTCACTGGCTATTGAGACAATGTCGCGTTTATACGGAATAAAAAAAGCTGTATGTGAATTTTATTTGAAGTATACGAAGTGACAGAGATACATTTTTGTTGTTGCTAACGACGAAAAAAAAAAAAAAAAAAACAATCAAATGAAAGTTAATCGATTAACTAATTATAATAGTATGATAAATATAATCAATCCTGGGCGAATTTGTAATTAATTAATTACAAATCATGATTTGTAATTTTTAATTAAAAAAAAAATTTACAAATTAATTTGATAATTCGTATTTGAAGCGAAATTCATTACTCATTGCAATTGTAATTTGTAATTAAACCGAAATCTATTGCCCATTACAATTATAATTCGTAATTAAACCGAAATCCATTACCCATTACAGTTGTAATTCGTAATTGAACCGAAATCTATTACCCATTACAATTTTAATTTGTAATTAAACCGAAATCCATTACCCATTACAATTGTAATTCGTATTTAAACTGAAATCCATACCCATTAAAATTATAATTCGTAATTAAACTGAAATATATTACTCATTACAAATGTAATTTGTAAGCAAACCAAAATCAATTACACATTACAATTGTAATTTTTAATTAAACCGAAATCAATTACACATTACACTTGTAATTTGTAATTGAACCAAAATCAAGTACCCATTACAATTGTAATTCGTAATTAAACCGAAAATCATTACACATTACAATTGTAATTTGTAATTGAACCAAAATCAATTACACATTACAATTGTAATTTTTAATTAAACCGAAATTCATTACTCATTACAATTATAATTCGTAATTAAACCGAAATCTATTACCCATTACAATTGTAATTTTTAATTGAACCAAAATCAATGACGCATTACAATTGTAATTTGTAATAAAACCAAAATCAATTACACATTACAATTGCAATTTGTAATTCAACCAAAATCAAGTACCCATTACAATTGTAATTCGTAATTAAACCGAAAATCATTACACATTACAATTGTAATTTGTAATTGAACCAAAATCAATTACACATTACAATTGTAATTTTTAATTAAACCGAAATTCATTACTCATTACAATTATAATTCGTAATTAAACCGAAATCTATTACCCATTACAATTGTAATTTTTAATTGAACCAAAATCAATGACGCATTACAATTGTAATTTGTAATAAAACCAAAATCAATTACACATTACAATTGCAATTTGTAATTGAACCAAAATCAAGTACCCATTACAATTGTAATTCGTAATTAAACCGAAAATCATTACACATTACAAATGTAATTTGTAAGCAAACCAAAATCAATTACACATTACAATTGTAATTTTTAATTAAACCGAAATTCATTACTCATTACAATTGTAATTTTTAATTAAAACGAAATTCATTACTCATTAAAATTATAATTCGTAATTAAACCGAAATCTATTACCCATTACAATTGTAATTTGTAATTGAACCAAAATCAATGACGCATTACAATTGTAATTTGTAATTGAACCAAAATCAATTACCCATTACAATTTTAATTTGTAATTAAACCGAAATCCATTACCCATTACAATTGTAATTCGTAATTAAACCGAAAATCATTACACATTACAATTGTAATTTGTAATTGAACAAAAATCAATTACCCATTACAATTTTAATTTGCAATTAAACCGAAATCCATTACCCATTACAATTGTTATTCGTATTTAAACTGAAATCCATACCCATTAAAATTTATAATTCGTAATTGAACCGAAATATATTACTCATTACAAATGTAATTTGTAAGCAAACCAAAATCAATTACACATTACAATTGTAATTTGTAATTATACTGAAATCCATTACCAATTACAATTATAATTCGTAATCAAACCGAAATTCATTGAAAATTACAATTATCATTTGTAATTGAACCAAAATTAATTGCCCATTACAATTATAATTCGTAATTAAATCGAAATCCATAACCCATTGCAGTTTTAATTCGTAATTAAACCGAAATTCATTACTTATTACAATTGTAATTTGTAATTTAACCGAAATCGATTACCCATTACAAATGTAATTTATAATTAAACCAAAATCAATTGCACATTACAATTGTAATTTTTAATTATACTCAAATCAATTACACATTACAATTGTAATGGTTAATGGATTCCATGCATGGGCAATGGACGTAAATGAAGAGGGAAAAATCTCTCGTCGTTCGCTGATTTCGAGGGCGTTAAAACCCCCTAAGTATACACAGCAAGCTTTATTCAATTATCTCCAGTGCAATGTGACAAACTCCCATTAGCAAATTTCACTTGATGCCTGTCGCGTATGCTGAGCCTTCAACCTAATCCTATGCCGCAAACTTAAGCGCATAGTGATATCCTTTCCTCATATATATATACTTACATATATACATATATATATATATATATATATATATATATATATGCAACTAACGACAAGTCACACTTGTCCGGATTCTATTCCTCTGTCGTTGATGAGAAATTAGGTCATTGCGAGAATGTATCTTCACGGTCGAAGCCATATGTGCATACAAGTAGCACTGCCAAGTTCGCACTAAAGTGAACTCTCCCCTCAAAAGCAATTTACCGACGATTTACGCGCTTAGCCAATTCACTCAACGTCACGTTTTTCTCTTTGATCGAGATTTTATTTAAAAAAAAACACACACATTTTTTACTTTATTCGAATTAATTTTTGTCACGAATTCATTTTCATTGTTCATCCGGTCGTGGGTCATTGAATCGGTTATTTTTCTGTTTTTCGTTTCGTTTCGTTATACTCACGTGAAGGGTCTCGAATTTGGCGATAACGTCGAATCGAACCTGACACGGTGTGCAAAAATTAACAACCGGCGTCCAGTGCATATCGAGATCGTAACCGGCTCGCCATTCGCACAACAGCCATCTAACGAATTCCTCAAAGTAAGGATATCTCGGGCCCTGTCTTATTCCCTTTTTCGGGTCCTGTCCAACGAAAAAAGAAAAAAAAAAAAAAAATTAGTGAACGAAAAAGAAAAATACATTTTACCATCCGCGAAGATTTTTCATCGCCAAGGATTAATTTGTATAAAATGATATTTTTTTTTTTTTTTTTTCAATCAGATTCGAATTAATTAAAATTTATTTCAAATCGAATGAAAAATTCATTCGAATAGAGTATAATTCATTCGAATCGAATAAAAATTATTTGAAAAAAAAGTAAATTCATTTGATCAATGTACAAGATTTATTTGAATTGGAATTGAAAAAAAAAGAAAATAAGAAAAAAAATATGAGAGCTCACCTTACGCCTGTACTGCGAGACGATATGAGTGCCGAGCTTGCTGTGAAAGGTATGCGGCAAACTTTGCTCGAGTTTGTCCCTGTAAGCGCTTAACAAACGCTCGAAGGGATGTCTGACGATGAGAAAGCTCACGCTGTCGTTCAGATATCTCGCGAGCTCATCGGCCGTCGGTCTCGGATATCTCTGTCTCGCCAATGAAACCGGTACCGCTTTCGATGATTTCAAAAATTGCGGACTGTATCTGCCAATTTTTGAAAAAAAAAAGCAAAAAAATTAACAAAAAAAAAACGGTTTGAGAAAAAAAAACTATGTCAGGTCTTTTTAGAATTCCGTTTTTTTTTTATTCAAAAAAGTAAATAAAAAAATAAAATTATATTAAAATATTGTAATATTTTATATTCTTTTATTTTTGTATACTTATATGTATATACGTATATTCATGCAACGTGACGTTAACGAGATGGAGATGCATCCGAAGGTATCGTTATTGCAACAAAACGTTGTCAATTGCGAGATTGGTTTGAACGATCATGCCATCACAATTTTGCATGAGGTCAAGAACGTCCCGAAGGGCAGGGGGGAACACGATTCCTAACGTTAAATTCACATATATATATATGTGTGCATGTTATGTAAATGGATATCAGGAAATTTCATGCCCAATTTGAACTAAATATGCCTCTTTGTATCTCGGATTTTATCCATATGAATTTTCATATTAAAAAAAATGAAATAAAGGAAACTCCAAAAGCCATCAATTTTTATTATCAGATTTCGATCGATCCGCACTGTTTGATGAATTTTAAAATTAAAAAAAAAAAAAAAACGTAAAGTAGATGCAACTTTACGAAATCTCCAAAATTACAGTTATTTTTTTCGAATACAGAAAAAAATATTAAAATGCAAATGAATGAAATTGATACAAGTTAAAAAAAAATCACTAACAATAAGTGCAATTGCACTTTGCCATATATATTAGAGAATTTTTATGAATTGGAAATATTTTAATGTCGAAATACTTTTTTTTTTTTCTTTGAGACTGCAAAGTATCAGACATTGCTGACTTTTTCGCGCGTGAAATTTCGATATTAAAATCGTCGTTTTAGCATAGGAGATGGTACGAAAAGATAAAGAATAGAATAAATTGAAATTGAATTGTAAAATAGAGACCTACTCAAATACTGGGGAAGCGATTAATTTTCCGTGAAAAAAAAAAGTTTATGTCTGTGCAGTTATTTTTTAGATCTACGTATATCTAAATTTTGGAATATCATAGATTTTTTGAGCTGTTAATTAGATCTACCTAGAACTTCGTTGGATGATCTTGGATCTTTGTAAATCTGCTGAATTCAAAGTAGATAAACAAAGATGTAATGAGCAAACATTTTTGAGTACAATAGTATAGGTAGACTTGAAAGTACTTAAATCTACCTTTATAATAAGGAGATCTAGGTAGATCTATGATTTTTCGAAATTTAGATCTAGAAAGATGCAATTCGATCTGTAAAATAACTACGTAGATCTAAATTTTGGAAAATCATAGATTTATCTAGATCTAAATTAGATCTACCTAGAATTCCGTTGGATCTACTCGGATCTTGTTAAATTTGCTGAGATCTGAGATCAAAGTAGATGAACGGAGATTCAATGAGCAAAAGTGTTCCAACACAATATACACTATGCAGGCTTGAGTGTACTTTATTCTACCTCTATAACAAGAAGATCTAGGTAGATCTATGATTTTCCAAAATTTAGATCTAGAAAAATTAAATTTAATCTGGATAATAATTACGTAGATCTTAATTTTAGAAAATCATAGATTCACCTAGATCCTAATTAGATCTACCTAGAATTCTATTGGATCTACATGGATCTTGGTAAATCTGTTGAGATTAAAGTAGATAAACGAAGATGTAATGAACAAAAGTGTTTCAAAACAATATTAGGTAGACATGAATATACTCAAAGCTACCCTTATAACAAAGAGATCTAGGTAGATCTACGATTTTCCAAAATTTTGATCTGGAAAATAACTGCGTAGATCTGAATTTTGGAAAATCGTAGATGTACTAAGATCTCGATTAGATCTACCTAGAACTTCGTTGGATCAACTTGGATCTTGGTAAATCCGTTGAGATTAAAGTAGATAAACGAGGATGTAATAAGCAAAAGTGTTCCAAAACAATATTAGGCAGACTTGAGTGTACTTAGATCTACCTTTATAACGCGGAGATCTATGATTTTCCGAAATTCAGATCTAGAATGATGAAATTCAATCTGGAAAATAACTGCGTAGATCTCAATTTTCGGAAAATCATAGATTCACCTACATCTCAATTTGATCTACCTAGAACTCTATTGGATCTACCTAGAATTCCGTTGGATCTACATGGATCTTGGTAAGTCTGCTGAGATCAAAGTAGATAAACAAAGATGCGGTGACTAAAAGTGTTCCAAAACGATATTAGGCAGACTTAAGTGTACTCAAATCTACCTTTATAACACGGAAATCTAGGTAGATCTATGATTTTCCGAAATTTAGATCTAGAATGATCAAATTCAATCTGGAAAATAACTACGTAGATCTTAATTTTGGAAAATCATAGATTCACCTACATCTCAATTAGATCTACCTAGAACTCTATTGGATCTACCTAGAATTCCGTTGGATCTACATGGATCTTGGTAAATCTGCTGAGATCAAAGTAGATAAACAAAGATGCGGTGACTAAAAGTGTTCCAAAACAATATTCGGCAGACTTGAGTGTACTTAGATCTACCTTTATAACACGGAGATCTAGGTAGATTTATGATTTTCCGAAATTCAGATCTAGAATGTTTAAAATTAATCTGAAAAATAACTACGTAGATCTCAATTTTCGGAAAATCATAGATTTACCTACATCTCAATTAGATCTACCTAGAACTCTATTGGATCTACCTAGAATTCCGTTGGATCTACATGGATTTTGGTAAATATGCCGAGATCAAAGTAGATAAACAAAGATGCGGTGACTAAAAGTGTTCTAAAACAATGTTAGGCAGACTTGAGTGTACTTAAATCTACCTTTATAACACGGAGATCTAGGTAGATTTATGATTTTCCGCAATTTAGATCTAGAATGATCAAATTCAATCTGGAAAATAACTACGTAGATCTTAATTTTGGAAAATCATAGATTCACCTACATCTTAATTAGATCTATCTAGAACTCTATTGGATCTACCTAGAATTCCGTTGGATCTTCATGGATCTTGGTAAATCTGCCGAGATCAAAGTAGATAAACAAAGATGCGGTGACTAAAAGTGTTCCAAAACAATATTAGGCAGACTTGAGTGTACTTAAATCTACCTTTATAACACGGAGATCTAGGTAGATTTATGATTTTCCGAAATTCAGATCTAGAATGTTTAAAATTAATCTGAAAAATAACTACGTAGATCTCAATTTTTGGAAAATCATAAATTTACCTACATCTCAATTAGATCTACCTAGAACTCTATTGGATCTACCTAGAATTCCGTTGGATCTACATGGATCTTGGTAAATATGCCGAGATCAAAGTAGATAAACAAAGATGCGGTGAGTAAAAGTGTTCCAAAACAATATTAGGCCGACTTAAGTGTACTTAAATCTACCTTACAACAAGGAGATCTAGCTAGATCTATGATTTTCCGAAATTCAGATCTAGAATGATTAAAATTCAATCTGGAAAATAACTACGTAGATCTCAATTTTCGGAAAATCATAGATTTACCTACATCTCAATCAGATCTACCTAGAACTCTATTAGGTCTACCTCGAATTCCGTTGGATCTACACGGTTTTTGGTAAATCTGCCGAGATCAAAGTAGATAAACGAAAATGTAGTGAGGAAAAGTGTTCCAATACAATATTAGGCAGACTTGAATGTACTTAAATCTACCTTACAACAGAGAAATCTAGCTAGATCTATGATTTTCCGAAATTCAGTTCTAGAACGATTAAAATTAATCTGGAAAATAATTACGTAAATCTCAATTTTGGGAAATCATAGATTTACCTAGATCTCGATTAGATCTACCTAGAATTCCGTTGGATCTACATGGATCTTGGTAAATCTGCCGAGATCAAAGTAGATAAACGAAGCTGTAGCGAGGAAAAGTGTTCCAATACAATATTAGGTCGACTTGAATGTACTTGAATCTACGTTTAAAAAAAATTAATTCATTTCCAAAAGAGTTCACAGTTAACATAAAATTTTTTAGCTCTTTCTCCAACAATTTTATTGCTCAAATAGTCTACCGCATGATTGGTCTGCCACCGAGGACTACCACTAATGAAAATTAACATAAAAATAAAACGCAAAGCAAATTAAAATGAATAAATAAAAAAAAAACGACATTTCTCCAAAACTGGAAAAAAAAAAAATTGTCAATCCTCGTGTTTGGGCATGAGGCTGAAACTCGAGTTGGGATTAACGCGAAATCCCTCATCATGTATGCATAACGTGCATTGTATAATATTCTCACGTATGATGAATGATTGCTTACCCAGCGAGCAAATTGAAATTGTACATCCACGATGTGGACGCAGCTTTGAATACGTTGCACCATATCAAATGATGCTCCCGGTTGACGAGAAATTCCCAGGCGTTTGGTCGATGAAGCGAATCGTTGCCAGGACGATCGAGACCCTCCTGGGTACACTTTTCCGTGAGATATCTTCGTCTCGTCGCCAGACGTATTTCCGTCTCGGCAGCGGTCGTTTGTTCCATCATTTTTTCCTCCGGCGTCAGTCCTGGCTCTTCCTGTATCATTAAAGGACCAAAAATTAAAAAAAAAAATTACAAAATCATATTCCCCCCCGATATTTCTAGGTCGTTTCAATTTATTCATTTTTGTTTTCGCGCACAATCAACGATACACGAATATAGACCTCGCGAGCGATAATTGTATTCATACGTTCTCGCGCGGGACGTGGGTGTTTCACAATTTATGCCGCGCGATCATTATAATCTATGCCAGAATTTTTTCACGCATACAATAACGCAATGGTCCTCGTGCAAGAGTTCGTTGATTGAGGGTCACTCGAACGTTCTCATTCGTACTTATAATTAGTGATGGAATTTTTGAAAATTTTCAAAAATACATTGGCTTCTCTCGACTCGTAAACTTTTATGCTGAGATTCTTCGACTTTACGGAGATTTTTGAGTCGTGGTCTACGAAAAATTAGTATTGCTCGTTTTTTTTTATATTTTCAATTTAAAAAGAACGTATACCGAAATTCCTCATTATTTTATATCTTGCTAAAAAAATTAATAAAATATTCCTCATTAATTTGTTAAAATATTCCTCATTATCAGCAAGATATGAAATAATGAGGAAGAAATTGTGAAAATTTCGAATTTTTGCGGCTTTTCTTTTCCAAATTCGTTTTCAAAATAAAAATGCAATAACGAACGCAAATTCTTCAATGACATTCGAAACGACGAACGGTGATTTTTTTTCGTAAATTTCCGAAATTTCTTACAATCCGAATTCCTCCATCGATTCCTGCCAAATTCAATACCAGCCGTAATTGCGACTATTTGTGTGAAAAAAGAAAAAAAAAAAAAAATTCCGCCTAACTAGGAAAAAAATTGCGGAAATTGGAGCCATTAAAAATTAAAAAAAAAAATTCAAAATAAAAAAATTAGAAACACTTGAAGCGATTTTTGCCAATCTCAGTGCCCACACGGCATCTTTGTCCCATAATCCATCCATGCGCAAACTTTCGGCTCGATAGCCAAAAATTTTGCTAAAGTTGGGAGCTATCGGAGATATTTGAAAAAAAAAAAAAAAATTCGAAATTTTTTTTTCAAAATCCAAACCCCTCGAGCGATTCTTGCGAAATTCAGTACCAACCGTGCCTGTGACTGAGTCTACTTGGGCAAAAAAAAATTCAGCTCAATAGCTGCAAAATTACGAAAGTTGTAGCGCTCACAAGAAATTTTATCAAAAAATTCGAAAATCCCGCAAAATAAAAAATTCTGAAGCGATTGAAACGAAAAATGGTCCGGAAAGATATCCGGAAATTTTTTTAATACATGACTCGTTATAATAATAATAATAATTATTATTTAATAAATGAATTATTATTTAGTAAGTATTATTATTCATAATAATGCTCATTAATAATAATAATTATTTATTAATAATAATAATTATTTATTAATAATAATTGTTATTGTTTATTTTTGTTCCATACAAAAATCCACCTGCATAAATTTTCGTGGGTGCAGGTCTAATAACATTTTATCATCTTCGATCGAATTTCCGAATTTCTGGCATCATAAAACCTGATTTGTTTAAACAAACCCAAAAAAAAAAAAGATAAAAATAAGCTGATAAGAATTAACTGCGGACAGAAAAAAAAAACAAATTTTCTCCAAATCGGGGGACTCGAATGACTCCGGGGATCTCCAAAAAAAAAAAAAAATGCAGCAATGAAAATTGCACATTTTTTTTTTTGCATCTGCAGAACACTTTTCGACGATCCCTTGATATAAATATATGTAAGACTATGTGATTCGAGCTTTTCTCATTCCCCAACGCGTCATCCTTCACTCTCGCTTCTTTCGCCCCAGGTAGAAAGAAGCAAAAAAAAAAAAAAAAGTAAACAAAAAAGGCGATTCCGAGTGCCACTCGGTATTCGAGAGTTCTCCACACTCGTCTATAGCTTGGCTTAAAAAAAAAAATACAAGCACATTGGCACTCGAACTAACGCCTGTGTGCAGTGACTTTTCCTTTGACTAGGCAAAATCGTGATTTTTTTTTTTTCTGTATCGAAACCCTCCACGAGCTCTTTCATCTTTATTGTTCTTATCTCATCGATATCTGAGATCGAGCTAGGAAAATGTTCTTTTTTTTTTTTACTTTTTCTTTATCTTCCTACTCGTTTTGTTATTATTTTTTTTACTCAAATTTCGAAAATTCGTGCAATTGCACCTCTTCGTTTTGAAGCTTTAGTTGGACTTCCGGTTTTACGACTCTCTGCACACTTGCATTGAGATATTTTTGGAGTACTCTGTGTCACAGGGACAAAGCTCGAATCAATGCTAGAAAAAGAGAGAGAGAGAGAGAGAGAAAGAGAGATAGAGATGTTCAAACATCGCGATAGTTTATTTCATTTGTTGAACAATTTCGCAATATACGTTTGCAGAGTTGTAACGATCGTCGATTCAAAGAGGAACGAATTCGTTCCACGATCAAACTTGATTCCGTGAAATCGAAGACTAGATTTACATAATATTCGTGCATATTTTTTCCATGAAAAAAAAAAAAATAAAAAATAAAAAATAAAAATTTCTTATATCATTCACTCGGTAATACTTCGATTGGTTTGCTAACCACCGATCCCCTCGGTCTTTCGATTAGTGCCACGAATCTCGTCTTTATGCCTTGGGAATTAAAAAAAGTTGGGAATAAAAATAAAAATTATACATATATTTTTTTTTTAATTTAAATTTTTTCAAAGAATTTCAACAATTAAAAATTTCTTCAAGAATAAAAAAAAATATATAGAATAAAATTTTCGCTAAAAAAGTAAAGGGCTCTTTTTTGATTTCTACATCGATCGCTTCTCTAAAAAAAATTTTTTTTCTCTTCTGTTTTTTTTTCATCTGTTTATTCCGGAGGAAAAAAAAAATTGACCAGTCCAAATCGCGGAAATTGAAATACTCGTGGAGGGGGATTAGAAAAAAAAAGAGCTCGAATAGAACGAAGCAAATGTGTACCGATTCGCATCCCCCGTGCGAGGAATCCCTTTTTTTTTTAACTTTTGCTGCTTGTACCTAATTGCCAACGATCGATTTTTACTCGTTGCAAGTGCACAGTCGTACCGTGCAGTACCCACTGTAGTACGTGTGTCACGATTCATCGTGGTAATATTCCGCCAAGAAACGTAACATCAATTGTTCGGGTAATCGCTTTCGTCTATCTATCTACATACATGTCTCTCTATCTCTCTCTCTCTCTTGTGTAAGATAAATGCTAGATGAATGTGTAACTCGAGTTATCCGTCATAACAGCAGTGAACTTGGTACGCAGGTACCGAGGATCTCGTTGCTATATTATTATTATTATTATTATTGTTATTATTCATATTATCAATATTAATAGTACTAATAATAGTATTAATAGTAACTTCAATTATTATTACTATTAATATTAATTATATTATTAATATCAATAATACTAATAATAATAGTAACAGTAATTTCAATTATGACTACTATTATTTTTATTACTACTATTAATATTAATAATACTATTAACAATAGAAATAGTAATTTCAATTATTATTACCATTATTGTTATTGTTACTATTAATATCAACAATACTAATAATAATAGTAATCGAAATTTCAATTATTATTACTATTATTGTTGTTATTACTATGAATATCACTAATAATACTAATAACAATACAAATATCAATTTCAATTATTATTACCATTATTGTTATTGTTACTATTAATATAAATAATACTAATAATAATAGCGATGTCAATTTCAACCATTATTATTATTATTATTATTATTATTATTATTATTATTATTATTGTTGTTGTTGTTGTTGTTGTTGTTGTTGTTGTTATTGTTGTTGTTATTAGTATTAATATTAATACTACTAATAATAATAGTAACAGTAATTTCAATTATGACTACTATTATTTTTATTACTACTATTAATATTAATAATACTATTAACAATAGAAATAGTAATTTCAATTATTATTACCATTATTGTTATTGTTACTATTAATATCAACAATACTAATAATAATAGTAATCGAAATTTCAATTATTATTACTATTATTGTTGTTATTACTATGAATATCACTAATAATACTAATAACAATACAAATATCAATTTTAATTATTATTACCATTATTGTTATTATTATTATTATTATTATTATTATTATTATTATTATTATTATTGTTGTTGTTGTTGTTGTTGTTGTTGTTGTTGTTGTTGTTGTTGTTGTTATTAGTATTAATATTAATACTACTAATAATAGTAGTAACAGTAATTTCAACTATTAACACTATTATTGATATAATTACTATTATCAATAATAATAATAATATAACTGAAATATAAACATTGAAGATAACTCGAGTTTACAGAGCTTTTATTGCGTCGCATCGACTCGAACGCGAGGTCATGTTCATTATCTGCAAAAAAAAAAAAAAAAAACTGTCGATATCTGATTTTATCAATCCGCCGGAAACTTCCTTCCTCTCGTTGATTCTCTCATTTTATCATTCTGAAACGTTCGTTCGTAATTAAAAAAAAAAAAAAAAAAAAAAAAAAAAAAGTTACGCAAACCAAGCACAACCGATAGAATTCGTGGATTATTTTTTTTTTTTATAAAATTTACGAGAAAGAAAAAAAAAAGAAAGATCGCAATTTCATGTTTCGTGCAGTTGGAGTGAAGATAATGATTTTTTTTTTTTTTATCGCGTGCAATTGACGAAGCGGCTATGTGTAGGAAGTGCAGGGAATTCCGAATGCAAAAGTAGTTATTGATTTTCTACGGTCGAAGCGGACCGAGCCCGAATGTGGGCCAGCTGTGAGCCAGAATTCTTGCATATTCTCTGCTCTCTTTCTCTCTCTCTCTCTCTCTTTCTGCTCTCTTTCTCTCTTTCTCTCTCTCTCTCTCTCTCTCTCTCTCTCTCTTTCTCTTTATGCGCAATGGTCCAACGAGAATATGGACGAACGGATTTCTATACATTTCAGTTGTCATTTCTTGTACTCTTCCTTCCATCTCTCTCTCTCTCTCTCTTTTTATTCTCTTTACCATTGCATATCAGTTGTCCGTTCATACTCGTGAATTAATTCCCCCCCCCCCCTTCCCCTAAAAAGACCGTGAGATATGAAAAAAAAAATCCAGATATATTTTGGTCTCTCAGATGATCCTTTTATAGCCCGTAGCTCGATCGCATTGAAAAAAAGTCACAAAATCACAATTTTAAAAGCTACCAAATGAAAAGCAACGTGGCGCCCTTTTGTGATTTTGTGATTTTTTTTTTTTTTTTTTTTTCAATGCGATCGAGCTACGGACCATAAAGGATCATCCTGAAAAACCAAAATACCATCTGGATTTTTTCCTCTTGGGTGGTCCAGCGCGCCAAACGAGGTACACGCGACTCAGCGAAATGTCTCGTAAAAATTCGTACAAGGACAAAAAATATCAATAAATATTTACGCAAAAGGACTCTTCAATGCCTTTCGGCACGAAAAATCTATGAAATTAAATGAATAAATAAAATTATTCAGTCCCCTGGCCCGAGAGTTGATATTTTTAGTGAAAAAGAAACAAACAATTTTTACATTTTTTTTTTTTTAATTCAGTTCCGTTTGATTTTTCTCCCTTTCGCCTCTGTCACCGATGGTTATCCCTCGTACGAGGATTAGATCGACCCTTTTTTTTTTTTTTTCGGCGCGGTACTTTTATCCTTCCGTATATATAGAGAGGGAAGAGAAACGAGAAAAAGAGGAGCTCAGCGAGAATAATTGAAAGAACGAAATTGCTCGTCCCTCGTTTGATACGAACGATTATCTTTTTTTTTTTTTTCCTTTCCTGTTCTTTTCGTCTGACCAAAGCTCGATCCCTGGCCACTATATCAGTATATATATCGCGAAATGTGTAAGCCTCCTTTTATTCAGATTGCCTCTGGGATTTCCATTATATCGTGACGAGGGTCTCGCAATTTTCCCCATTTGAATCTAAACCGCACGGTACGCGCCGTATCTTCGCTTTTTTTTCTTTTTTTTTCCTCTCCCCCTTACAATTTTTTCGCACATCCCCGAGTAGGGCAACGTCGGAAAATCCTAGGGCTAAGATCCAACGTGATGGGCAAAATTTACTTTTTTTTTTTTCAATCAGCAATCAAACGATCCGTCGAATCGACCGCAAAAAGCGCTACAAATTTCAATTATTTTCGAATCGAAAAAAAAAAAAAATTCCCCAAATTTTTAAATAAAAAACAATCGACGCGTTGGTATAATTTCTATAGCAAAATGTTTCTTAACCAAAGCTGCCGTGTAAATATGAAGCAAAAAAAAAAAATCCATTTGTCTCTCCGTCTGACGCGCACAGGACCTCGAGACATTCAGTTGACACTGCAGCTTTTGCGATGTTCATCGATAACTTTTGTCCCGCGTGTGGGTGGAAAATGCGAGCATACGATAAAATCGAGAGGGTATTAACGCGCGCGCGAGCTTTTCATGTCGCGGTCAGCAGAAAACCCGCCCGGGACATTGAGAGATATCCTTCGAGCGATGATGGATTATTGTCCGGAGCTGGGCAAACCGCTCGTTTGTCATTTTTTTTTTTTTTTTTTTTTCTTGCAAGGTTTAAACCAATTTTCCCTTCGCGAGCTTTAAATTAATTTTCAACGAAAAAAAAAAAATGATAATCCAAAAAGCTTTCCAGAGCTCGGGAAGCTTTTTTTTCCCCTCGGAGATGCACGTCTTCGGTATCTTTGGAGACAAATTTTCACGTATATTGGCAGTATATGGCAGATATTCTATGGTGAAAGATCGTTTTTCTCTCCCCGTTCTTCGGAAATATCCCCAGAGCTTGGGCGATAAAACACTTTATATCTGATGAAACGGAGGATGATAAGTATATAGGGGGTGTCCGGTGTTCTTGGGATTTTTTTTTCTCTCCTTGCGTGTCTTACGCAAGGTCGATCGTCATATCTCGAAATCGCGATCATCATTTGTTATTTTTTGCATTCCCATTCCTCGAAGAAAATCGATCGACTCGGGCGTTCGCGCGATTTCTGATAACCGGTTCACAGTTATAGCACCTAAAATCTGTGAATCCGAGGAATAGCGATTCGACTGCATCCCGATGCGAGTGTGATCGATAGAACGAGCAAGAACGAGTCCTGCAATAACTCTTGGATATAACCACACATGCTCGCCATTTGACATTCTTTCCCCCGCGCCCTCTCGTTGCCATTTTTTGTTTGTCGAATCCTCATAATCGTTTTCTTTCTCTTGGATATTTCCTGCCTCTTCCACTCGGCCCTATCGATCCGCTTCCTTCGCGAACGCCGTACAGACACATGTTCCACTTTCATTATTTGCCGCTCGCATAGCGCGCAAGCACTTGCACGTAAATTTAAAGGGGCGATATTCAATGGTAGGCAAGAGCCCCACCTGCCGCAATGCGTCTGGATGTCTGCCAGACCTGCTCGCGTCCCTGACGAATATCCTCTCTTAACCGCACATTTATAACTCCATCCGAAACATCACTGGCCAATAACGTCTCTACCGGAATTGAGCATCCCCGAAAGAAACTACCAAATGTCAACTTTATCGGATATGAGTAGGTCACGTCTCTACCGAATAACATCTTCACCAGAATAGGGCTTTCGTTGACACCCCGATCCAACGAGAAGTCTACCGGATTAAAACTCTCCGGCGTGGCTGATTTTAAGCCACCGATAGATTATCTGAATAATATACACTATACACAGTGTAATTTACCGGAAATTCTCCATCAGCCACACCGGAGAGGTGTAATCTGATAGTCCTGTAATTGGGTAGAGATGTTATTGGATAGATATGTTATTGGGTAGAGAAATTGTTCAATAGAGATATTATTGGGTAGCAATGTTATGGGGCAGAGATTTTATTAGGTAGAAACGTTATTCGACAGAGATGTAGTTGGGTAGAGACGTTATTGGGTAGAAATTTTGTTGGGTAGATGTGTTATTAGTTAGAGATGTTATTGAGTAGGAATGTTATTGGGTAGAGATGTTTTTGAGTAAAGATGTTATTGGGTGGAGTTATCATTGGGTAGAGGTGTTTTTGGATAGATATGTTATTATTGAGTGGACATTTAATCGGGTGACGAGGTTATTGGGTAGAAGTTTTATTGGGTAGAGGTGTTAATGGATAGAGATGTTGTTGGGTAGAGTTGGAATAAGTGTTATTGGGTAGAGATGTTACTGGGTAGAAATTTTATTGGGTAGAGATGTTACTGGGTAGAAGTTTTATTGGGTAGAGGTGTTAATGGATAGAGATGTTGTTGGGTAGAGTTGGAATAAGTGTTATTGGGTAGAGATTTTATTAGGTAGAAACGTTATTGGACAGAGATGTAGTTGGGTAGAGACGTTATTGGGTAGAAATTTTGTTGGGTAGATGTGTTATTAGTTAGAGATGTTATTGAGTAGAAATGTTATTGGGTAGAGATGTTTTTGAGTAAAGATGTTATTGGGTGGAGTTATCATTGGGTAGAGGTGTTTTTGGATAGATATGTTATTATTGAGTGGACATTTAATCGGGTGACGAGGTTATTGGGTAGAAGTTTTATTGGGTAGAGGTGTTAATAGATAGAGATGTTGTTGGGGTAGAGTTGGAATAAGTGTTATTGGGTAGAGATGTTACTGGGTAGAAATTTTATTGGGTACAGATGTTACTGGGTAGAAGTTTTATTGGGTAGAGATGTTACTGGGTAGAGCTCTTATTGAGTAGCGATGTTATTGGGTAGATGTGTTATTGGGTGGAGTCATCATTGGGTAGAGGTGTTTTTGGGTAGAGATGTTATTATTGAGTGGACATTTAATTGAGTGACGAGGTTATTGGGTAGAAGTTTTATTGGGTAGAGGTGTTAATAGATAGAGATGTTGTTGGGGTAGAGTTGGAATAAGTGTTATTGGGTAGAGATGTTACTGAGTAGAAATTTTATTGGGTACAGATGTTACTGGGTAGAAGTTTTATTGGGTAGAGATGTTACTGGGTAGAGCTCTTATTGAGTAGCGATGTTATTGGGTAGGTGTTATTGGGTGGAGTCATCATTGGGTAGAGGTGTTTTTGGGTAGAGATGTTATTATTGAGTGGACATTTAATTGAGTGACGAGGTTATTGGGTAGAAGTTTTATTGGGTAGAGGTGATAATGGATAGAGATGTTGTTGGGCAGAGTTGGAATAAGTGTTATTGGGTAGAGATGTTACTGGGTAGAAGTTTTATTGGGTAGAGATGTTACTGGGTAGAAGTTTTATTGGGTTGAGGTGTTAATGGATAGAGATGTTGTTGGGTAGAGATGGAATAAGTGTTATTGGGTAGATATGTTATTCGGTAGAAATTTTATTGGGTAGAGATGTTGTTGGGTAGGGATGTGTATCGAGTAGAGATGTTATTGGGTAGAGATGTCATTATTGAGTAGAAATGTTGTTGTTGGGTAGGGACGTTATTGAGTAGAGATGTTACTGGGTAGAATTTTTATTGGGTACAGATGTTACTGGGTAGAAGTTTTATTGGGTAGAGATGTTACTGGGTAGAGCTCTTATTGAGTAGCGATGTTATTGGGTAGATGTGTTATTGGGTGGAGTCATCATTGGGTAGAGGTGTTTTTGGGTAGAGATGTTATTATTGAGTGGACATTTAATTGAGTGACGAGGTTATTGGGTAGAAGTTTTATTGGGTAGAGGTGATAATGGATAGAGATGTTATTGGGCAGAGTTGGAATAAGTGTTATTGGGTAGAGATGTTACTGGGTAGAAGTTTTATTGGGTAGAGATGTTACTGGGTAGAAGTTTTATTGGGTTGAGGTGTTAATGGATAGAGATGTTGTTGGGTAGAGATGGAATAAGTGTTATTGGGTAGATATGTTATTCGGTAGAAATTTTATTGGGTAGAGATGTTGTTGGGTAGGGATGTGTATCGAGTAGAGATGTTATTGGGTAGAGATGTCATTATTGAGTAGAAATGTTGTTGTTGGGTAGGGACGTTATTGAGTAGAGATGTTACTGGGTAGAATTTTTATTGGGTAGAGGTGTTATTTGATAGAGATGTTGTTAGGTAGAGATATTATTAGGTAGCAATGTTATTTAGTAGAACTTTCATTGGTTAGAGATTTTATTGGGTAGGGATGTTGGGCACTTCTCATATCTTGTAGAATCGTTTTCCGGTACGCAGTTGCAATTTCCCAGGCACCTTCGTAGAGCCTGAATTCCGATAGAGTTGTTATTGTGCAGTGAAGTGTTGGATACAGTTATGAATGTGCCAAATCACACACGTTGACACGCAGTCTTGTAAGTCAAACACCGAAAAGTGAGTCTCGCATTTCCTTACGCGCATGCTCACAATTTTTTGCGACCCCCACAATTTTTTCCCCCCTCGCAGTGTTGTTTTTGCCGATACGACATTATACGACGAATGATCTCGTGTCGGGAACGAACTCGTGCATGACCTAGGGCTATCCGGGCCACCTCCTACGCGTCGATATCGTCACGGCGAGACCGCGGAGTTTCTAACTATCCCCCTCCCCGAAGGTTTTTCATACTTAATGGCTCATATCCACATCACTTGTACACCTTAAGGCCCATAGAACGACTATCGAACGAGACGTTCACTATATACTCGCGGAAAATATAATACAGGGATTTCACATGAATCATCGTCCAAGCCATTCCAATTCGTTTCAGACGCTGCTCGTTATCATTCTTACCTTCTTTTTTTTTTCAATGTCTTTTTGAATGTTTTTGTCCTCGAAATTATGGCTTTTTGGCTTTGTCAAAAACAAAAGATCCTTGTTTTGCCATCAAGCTGTATTCCCCCATGCGTGATCCGGAGCAATTCCAATGATTTTCACTATATACTTGCTTACGGAAATATTGACATTTCCGGTTTGTACGTTCTCCAAACCAGGGGGCATATGGCTGCTCATTAAAATCGTGTACAGTCTCAATTTATCATACTTTTGAAATATTTTTACGAAAATTTATCCTCGAAAAGGAACCCCCTCCGACAATCCATTTCGTTGCTCTAGCATGATGAACAAGAGGAGGGAAAAAAGAAAGGGGATGACGAGTGATGAAAAGAAAAGAAAAAAAAAAAAATGAGGTTGCACGAGAACCCTCGGGCAGCCAGACGGTATGAAGAGAGGTGGCTGTGGTGTGCTTATCGAGGGTGGCTTTCGCTCCGATTCTCTTCTCTCTCTCTCTCTCTCTCTCTCTCTCTCTCTGTAGCGAAAAAAAACTCTTCGTGTTTCCATAACTTCCACCCTTATTCGACGCACGAGACCTCATCTCTTTTCTCAATACGCGAGAATACGTGAAAAAAAAAAAAAATTATCATCTCGGGGGGTCATATTTTGTCGTTGAAAGGTGACAGCATGGCGCGAATTCTGCAGTCATTCGTTCTCTCTCATTTCGGTCACAATTCTGCCCAATTCTATATTCCCTTTTCCGAATTGATGAAAATGCGAACGAGCGTGGAGCAAAAAAAAAAAAAAAAAAAAAAGACGAAACGACGAAATGGCAAAAGCGAGGATTCGTGATTGTTCGGCGGCAATCGCGATCGATCGAAAGCACTTTTTTTTCCCTCGTTACAGTACGTAGACAGTGAACAATGAAAATCACATACAGAGAGAAAGAGAGATAGATATAAATTTTGCCAAAGTCCTCCGAGATATTAATCGACAAATGGATTAATAAAAGTTTTTATTGCTTTATCCGCATCGATGCACTTTAATAAGTTTTCGAAAATTTCTCTTTCCCATACTCGAACGACAAAAAAAAAAGGTATTTTATTTTTGGGTCAATCGCATGCGCCATTAGATACTTTTAAGTATTAATGATGCGATGACGATATAACGAGGTGATTGTCCTTTCGTTTAACAAATTAATAATAACTGGCAGAATTCAGTGCCAAATTGCTCGCAGAGGTTAAAAAAAAAAATTCTCTTCCCATCTCGGTTCAAGCATCTCCATTTATTCTGGCATTTTTATTTCGACCAATATCCCCGCAGACGATTCCAATATTTAACCGATAATTCGATTTTTTTTTTTTCAACCGCGAGCTCTTCGTAGTTACCTTCGGATTGAGAGAGAAATTCTCTCTCTCTCTCTCTTTCTCTCTCTCTCTCTTTCTCTCTCTCTCTCTGTCTCTCTTTTCAATGCAATCATACCGCAGTAGCGGCGGGTCTCATCTCAATTCACGGCAGGAAAAACCAATAGATACACTTTCCCGTTTTACGATCTAATCGAGGATCGATGAACCGGAAGTTTCGATATTCTCGCGCCACAAGCGAGAGTGACATCGATCGGAATCGTTAAAATCACGGAATTTCCTCATAAACTTGACACCCTAATTTTTTTTTTTGAACACGCGTCACGACTGATTATAATTATTCATTTACTTGAATCAAAGTCCAATTGAATTGACGAAAAAATTTTTATAAAAAAATCTTTCACCTTGGATTATAAAATTTTATCGTAAATATAATTGAGATCGAGAAATTTTCATAAATTGTTCGATGTGCAATTAATTCGTTATTTTCTATGGCCTGTTGAGCAAAAAAAAAAGTGCTAAACTCATTATAATTTAGTTTTAATGATGACCCGGACGCTCGTGCGCGGTCCCCCAACGATATTTCATTCCAATCAAAAAGTTCGCTGGTGCTAATTAAAATATAAACGTTGCGCTATATGTTTTGTGTTATAACAAAATATATTTATAAATAAAATGTTTTCATGTCCACTCGATCCCAAAAAAAACTCCTCGTTAAAACGGGCGTCGTTTGATTGGGATAAAAAAAAAATAATAAAAAATAATCGAATATACCTCCGACGGTCCCGTTTGCTGAACGCTGTTCGCACTGTCCTGGCTGGATAGGGCGAGAATGATGAGAACGAGAACACCCGCCGCGATGATCGTTCTCCGTAATCCCGCCAGGACATGACGTCGCGGTGTCATCTTTTCCCTGTTAACGTTCTTCCTTCTGTACTCATAACGGACTGTAACGGGAAAAAAATGACGAATCATCGTTATTTTTTTTTTTCATTCGGAAAGTTTTCCCATTCGTATCAAAGCTTCTTTGTCACACAATCAAAATTTGATTGTCCATCCATGCATAAAACGAAACATTCTTTTTTTTTTTTTTAAATTGCTTACATAAATATAAGTAATGGTACATTGTGTACCAAGGTGCATGGTAAAGTGGCATTTTTAAGGCTGAAAACATCGTGCAAGGCCTTAAAAGTCCTATCTTCGTGGTGCACACGATAATTTATACAATACTACAATGTTTTTTGAGTGCTTAAGGCTTGTGGACGAGGAGTCAAAAGTCCTAGGACTAGAAGTGTCCTAGGAGTCCTAGGGTCTTGGGAGTCCTAGTCCTAGGACTCCTAGGACTTGGAAGTACTGCTTTAAAGTCAAGAGAAGTAATACTTTGAAGTTTATAATAAAATTTACTAGGACTTAAAGTACTAGTCCTAGGACTTGAAGTACTACTTTAAAGTTTAGAGTAAAATGTACTAGGACTTGAAGTCCGAGTCCTAGAACTTAGAAGTACTACTTTAAAGTTTAGAATACAATTTACTAGGACTTGAAGTACTAGTCCTAGGACTTAGAAGTACTACTTTAAAGTTTAGAATACAATTTACTAGGACTTTAAGTACTAGTCCTAGGACTTAGAAGTACTACTTTAAAGTTTAGAATAAAATGTACTAGGACTTAAAGTACTAGTCCTAGGACTTAGAAGTACTAGTCCTAGGACTTAGAAGTCCTACTTTAAAGTTTAGAATAAAATGTACTAGGACTTAGAAGTACCACTTTGAAGTTTAGAATAAAATGTACTAGGACTTGAAGTCCTACTCCTGGGACTTAGAAGTACCACTTTAAAGCTTAGAATAAAATTTACTAGGACTTAAAGTACTAGTCCTAGGACTTAGAAGTACTAGTCCTAGGACTTAGAAGTACTACTTTAAAGTTTAGAGTAAAATGTACTAGGACTTAAAGTACTAGCCCTAGGACTTAGGAGTACTAGTCCTAGGACTTAGAAGTCCTACTTTAAAGTTTAGAATAAAATGTACTAGGACTTAGAAGTACCACTTTGAAGTTTAGAATAAAATGTACTAGGACTTGAAGTCCTACTCCTGGGACTTAGAAGTACCACTTTAAAGCTTAGAATAAAATTTACTAGGACTTAAAGTACTAGTCCTAGGACTTAGAAGTACTACTTTAAAGTTTAGAATAAAATGTACTAGGACTTAAAGTCCTAGTTCTAGGACTTAGAAGTACCACTTAAAAGTTTAGAGTAAAATGTACTAGAACTTAAAGTACTAGCCCTAGGACTTAGAAGTACTACTTTTCTCGTTCCTCATCTACAACCCCCAAAAGCTTTGAAAACATCGTAGTGTTGTATAAAATTTCGTGCGCACCGCAGAGATAGGCCTTTCAAGACCTCGCACGATCTACAATTATTGAAAAACTACCATCGCAACAATCCAAACTACTTTAAGGATGGCAGATCAGTTTAAGCGTGATTTCTTAAATGAATTTTCATGAATTTTTCATCCCGAAAGCCCAAGACACATTGAAAATTCCTTTTGCGTACATATTTATTGATATATTTTTTTAAGCCTTATACAATTTTTTATAAAGACACCGTCTCGCAGAGACAGCAAAGTTTCGTCATTTTCTTTTCTCTTTTATTTTCTTTTCTTTTCCGAATGTTTATCGCTCGTTCTCCATTCATATATGCCACGCATCATCGCCTCAGTCCACATAATTAACCCCAGAAGGGGAAAATCGTGTCTCGTTATCATATATGCGTCAGGAATTATGGTAAATAGCCCTAGTATGTCACGTTCTCCCGTTCAAGTATATTAAAATTTCTCGCGTATATCTTTCGGCGTTTCAGCAGCAATATATAACGCACGCTCGGAGCAACGAGGACTGCAATTAGGCCTTCCCCCCTTCACCCGCAATCGATGATTCGAGCTGTACTAGCCACTCTCTCTCTCTCTCTCGATGCTTAGGTGTTTTGAAACGCACACGCTTCAATTTTGTACTTTACGTCCTCACGTGTCTCGTTATGACGCGATTGACCTTTCCATTAATCAATTTCCCAGTTTATTCTTATAGAATTTTTTTATTTTTTTTTCAACCAAACGAATTTTTTGCTTTAAAAAAAAAATGCTTCTCATCACTTTAATACAATTTTATCTTCCATTGCATCATCACTTTACATTGTGAATTCGTTTCTTTTTTTTTTGCCATTATCATCGAGCCTGTGGTCATAATATATACGACAGGAACAATTATTTGCTCATTGAGGAGAAGAAAAAAAACAAGGAAAAAAAAATTGAGAAAAATGATACGTTAGATTTGCAAACGACGTGAAACGCGAACTAGCGATGAACGAGAGTGACTCCGCTCGCGCGCGCCGATGGCCCTCGTCATGAACGGCATTATAGATGATAATATGTAAAGGAATATCCTTTGCTGAACGCGCAACGCGCAATTCACGATTGCATAACGTTATATTATCCATGTGGTTTCTCGAGTTGGATAATATGTACATGTAACGCGTATAGACGAGATCTCGTATAGCAACGAGGATCGTTGGTCTATTTGTCCCCGCGTTAATCGCCCATGCATGTAAATGTGTGTATCCGACCTCTCGCGGAATCCAACGACACGCAGCACACGCGCGGTTTAGTCTCGCAATTCGTGTTATTGGGTCTTGCGAGAAGTAAAAGAAAAAAAAAAAAAAATCAAACTTTTATCTCCGCTTTTGATTGAGCTGGCACGTTTAAGGGGTAACACTGTTCTAGGATTTTGGAAAATTCGATTTTTTTTTTTTGGCTTAAAAAATATTTTATGGCCATAAAAACAATAGCCAGTTGGTCCTATGGTGAAATTTTTTTTTTAAATAAGCACGATGAAAGCTTTAAACGGATTTTTCTCGAAACTACTTTTTTCAAACTGTGAGGACAGATTACTCGAACACCGTTGCATGGATCGATTTGAAATTTTGACGGTAGCTTCGCAATTACATTCTCTATGGGAGTAGGTAGCCGTTTTTTTTTTAAATTTGATGTAAACTTTTTTTTATAAACAATTTACTGCTCATTTTTTGGCCAAAGATCGATTCATTTTTTCAAAAGTGCACCGTTTCTACAAAATTTGATTTTAAAAAACCCCTACGTAGTTCCATAGGCTATATATAGATTATAAAAATTTTTGGTTTTTGTGTTCCCGGTCTTGTACTTTACGAGCAATCCGTCCTCCCGTGAAGGAGTTTAAAAAAAAAAAGGCGATTTCAAAGATTGGCTCTGTCGCCGCCATTTTGTATCAAAATGATGAAAAAGCTTTTTTTTTCAAACTTTAATATGCGTTGAATAAGCCCTCTGAAAAGAAATCCTATTCCTTTTTGCATACTACCAAGATAAATCGTCAAAGTTAGGCCTTCTCTTCGGCCATTATAGAGCGGTGTTAGTCCTTGAACCTTTGCGGCATAGCGGTAAGTATGTCCTTATCACCTTCTTATCCTAGCGATTTCTTCTTTTTCACACGTCCAGTTATCATTAAAATGGGCATACAGGGGTTTTCGAGGTCACCGATCACGAATTCGCGATCAGATTTTCGAAATTCATAATGGCAGATCCAATATGGCTGACGAAAATTCGAAAAAAAGTCTCAGAATTAGCTAAAAATGGCTATGCCAGGGTTTTCGAGGTCGCTGATCACGATTTTATCATCAGATTTCTGAAATTCGAGAGTCCAACCCGGTATGGCAGTCAAAAAAATGTACAAAAATGAAAAAAAAATCATTTAAAAATGGAGCTAAATATCGTCACGTCCTCGCCGTTAGCTCCGAGTTATGCCAAGAACGAAAAAAAAGTCTATCGAATTATCATTTTGTCTAAGATACCGATCTCTGTGATAGTTTTGACAATAACGAATTGCGAATTCAAAATCTAATGATATTTGTGATCAGCAACCTCGAAAAACCTGGTTTATGCATTTTTAGCTGATTCGGAGGATTTTTTTCGAATTTTCGTCCTCTATATTGGATCCGCCATCTTGAATTTTGGAAATCTGACAACGATTTCGTGATTCGCGACTCAAAAAACCCTGGTACATCAATTATTAGCTAATTCTAAGACTTTTTCGAACTTTCGTCCGCCATATTGGATCCGCCATTTTGAATTTTAATGTTTTGATAGCAGAATTCGGCGACCCCGAAAACCCCGGTATAATAATTTTCATGAGAATTCATAAACTGGGAAAATTTAACTAGATTAATTGAATTAGGGCACTTTTTTTTTGGAAATTCATCGTCGCTGTTTTTCTGAACTTTTTGGTTCTCATAATTGGAAGAGGTCAGCTGGAAATTATTTCAATTAGCCGGAATAATAATAATAATAATAATCATATTAATAATATATTGGATTAAACGATGAATTGTCGTTTTAATGCAATTTATCATTATTCTTATTAATATTTCTCATTATTATTATTGCTTCCTCATAACTTTGTTTTCATGGCATGAAAAAAAAAAAACATTCCCGATTTTCATGCCAGAGCTCGTAAAATGTGTTAAAATATCAAAAATTCAAATTTATTTTAAAAAATTCTGTGTGCCTTGCAAAATTCAAAGCCCTATAACTTGAGAATGGTTTGAGCCACACGTCGCTGCATTTTCATAGACAAGTGAAGCGGTGAAGCCCCTTCTTTTACCGCGGTTCCCGCAAAAAAATTTCTCGAAAATTACGAATTTTGTTATTTTGAAAAAAAAGTGTCCCCGGTCGCTCTAAACTTCCGCGATTTTTGGGATATCGGGCTAATTTTTTTTTTAACGATTAGGCCAAGGGACGAGGATTTTTGGTATTGAATTTGGCGAGAATCGCTTGAGGGTTTCAAATTTTAAAAAATTTTGAAATTTTCGAAGCACTCTTTCGTGAGCTCGAGGCCGATCGAGGCGAAACTTTTTACGGAAATATGTCATGGAAAAATCGTTATTATACCCACCGCGTGTATCCTTCGAGCAATCACGAAACTTTGTAGCCTCTCTGTGGTATCATTGCATTATCAAAATTGAATTTCGAAAAAAAGCGTGAAAATCCAAAATTTGGATGCTTTTTTTTCTAATTATTATTAAATATATATTTGTTTTTTTTTTTCATCATTATTATGATGTTAATTGATATTTCAACGATCCGCATTCCAGTAATTCATTATTCCCAAAGAACGAGTCGTTTATCGCTTAACCTTTGAATATATTACGATTCGATAATTCGAATTTTATGAAGATTTTTTTTTTTAAATTACCCTTCACGAGAACTGGTTTGGCTCTCGCCGTTTTTTAGCATAAATTTTTGACTGAATTTTAATTCCGGATGAACGAAGACATCCGAAAATTCTCACTCTCTAGCAAACTTGTTGCTTTTTTTTCTTCTTTTTTTTCGAGAATTTGGAAAAAAAATTTCGAGATTCGCAAAAAAAAAAAAAGAAGGAAAAAAAATATATTTCCAATGACGCCGTAGCTCCCACGAGATATACCGAGGGTGTTTTCGCCTCGATCTCCCTCGCGTCTCTCGCTTTAGAATGCTTTTTTTTTTTCCCTCGCTGTATAGCCCTCCCTTTGCACACAGAGGGTAGTCTCGTGTGACTGCATTTATTCTCCCTCGCGACTGTGCCGTGTAGAACAGACACGGACACGCCGAGCAGATTGATCAAAGCCAGAGAACAATCGATGGAGAACTTTGCTTCTCCGCCATAAGTCAAAGTGACTTTTAATCATCGCGGGTCGCCCTTCGTCACTCGAGTTGATTAATGAAAGAGCAAAAAAAAAAAAAATCTACCAACCTCGACGACTTTGGCAATTACGCAATTTCGTTTCCATTAAACTATATCATTTAATTCAGTATTTTTCTATGCAATTCGTACTTCAATCTACCAATTCGTTGCGTAATAAATTGATTTATTTTATAAATCAATTTATTACGCAACGGATGGAATTACGAATAATTATGATTCGAAAAAGTAAAGTAAACTTTTGCTCGTACCTTCCGTGGACATGCACCCAGCGCGTTATAATCACTGGCTCATTTACCGGGCGACCACCTCTTCTCGGCTTTTAGCGATTTTTTTTTTTCGCAACAAAACTTATAGCCCTCGAAGCACAAAAATCTTGTTACGTTGTTTTCGTTTTTTTTTTTTTTTCTTCGTTCAAATTGAAAATACAAATTTACACGCGCGTATTGGGGGAGGGCCGATGATGCAAACGGAGCATGAGATATTTTTTTCAACGGACGAAACAAAGAAAACGAGAGAGAAAGAGAGAGAGAGAGATGGAGTGAGAGAGAAAAAAAAACGAGTACGATATAGAGTAATTAGGGTTAAAGTGAAATGCGGGAGCTGCCGCGGCCCGTTCACGGCGGCATCGTCCAAAACACTGGCGATGCGGGATAGACGACGCCGGGCGTCGAAATGTGGTTGGCGTCGCGGGAGGTCCCCCTCGTGTGCGCGCCGTTGGGTGCCACACACACTGATCGCACTGACAGTTTCTATGACTGCGTGTGCCGTTTTAACTGCAGCTCTTTGGCTTTCGATGTCGGCTCGTATACATAATCCTTGCATCGAACAATTTCCTTTCGTCAATAATCGTTCTCGCTAACTCCAAGACCATTTGACATGATTTTTCGCCCGTTTCCCTGATCTGCTAGCCCTTAAAATGCTGCTGGGTACAGTGATTGGCCACCCCGTTCGAAAAAAAAGGCAATCGAGTCGTGAATAATAGTTGCCTGGGAGTAGAAAAAATGGTATTAGACTAAATTAGGAGATATTTCTCGTGTACATTGAGATACTTTAAGAAAATCTCGTTTTGTAGAGACGGAAATTATGCGTCAGGTTTTTGTGGAAAAGAAGCTTTTATCGTCTCCATCGCCATGCAACAATCAGACGAATATTTCTGAAAGATTCAGAGATCAAAGAAATCTGTATTGCATGATTTTTCGCCCATTACCCTGACCTGCTAGCCCTTAAAACGCTGCAGGGCACAGTGATTGGCCACCTCATTCGAAAAAAGGCAATTGAGTTGTGAATAATAGTGCATGGGAGTATAAAAATGGTATTTTACTCAATTGAGAGATATTTCTCGTGTCCATTGAGATATTTTAAAGAATATCTCCTCGTTTTGTACTGACGAAAATTTTGTGATAAAGAAGCTTTTATCGCTTCCATCGCCATGCAGCAATGAGACGAATATTTTTGAAAGATTCAGAGATCAAAGAAATCTATATTGCATGATTTTTCGCCCATTTCCCTGACCTGCTAGCCCTTCAAATGCTTCAGGTTACAGTGATTGGCCACCTCATTCGAAAAAAAAGGCAATTGAGTTGTAAATAATAGTGCATGGGAGTAGAAAAATGGTATTTCCCACAATTGAGAGATATTTCTCGTGTCCATTGAGATACTTCAAAGAAAGATCGCCTCGTTTTGTACTGACCTAAATTTTGTGCTTCAAGTTTTTGTTCAATTGAAGCTTTTATCGCCTCCTTTTATGCAGCAATGAGACGAATATTTTTGAAAGATTCACAGATCAAAGAAATCCATTTTCCATCATTTTTCGCCTATTTCCCTGGCCTGCTAGCCCTTAAAACGCTGCAGGGTACAGTGATTGGCCACCCCGTTCGAAAAAAGGCAATTTAATCGTAGATAATAATTTCTGGGAGTAGAAAAATGGTATTTCACACAATTGAGAGATGTTTCTCGTGTCTTTTAAGGTCCTTAACAAAACAAAAAAGTCCATTGGTTATTGAAGACGCAAATTTGCTTGACATTTTTATGGATATGGAGCTCTTAGCTCGATTGCCAGACAATGAGACGATTCATTTTTGACAGATCCAGAGATAACAGAAATTCATTTTACACGATTTTTCGCCCATTTCCCTGGGACTGTAGCCCTTAAAACGCTGCAAGGTACAGTGATTGGCCACCCCGTTCGAAAAAAGGCAATCGAGGCGCAAAATAATAGTTCTTGGGAGTAGAAAAATTTTATTTTACAATTGGGAGATATTTCTCGTGTCCTTTCGTATCATTAAAAAAAACTTTCCTTTCATTTTTTCAAAGACGAAAGCTTTGCTGCAATTTCTTTTTTTTTAATGGAATTGAAGCTTTTCTCGCCTCGTTCGCCACAGCAATAAGACCATTATTTTCGAATGATTCGGAGATCGAAAGAAAAGGGTTGAAAATTTGATCATGTATCGCATATATATGATATGCGAAATGGCAAGGAGAAATGAAAATTTGTGCCCTTTTTTCTGCTCGCTGGCGGTTGCATAATCTCGTAATCGCGCGCATCAGTGCACAGCCTCGCCTTTGGTACACTGCATCTCTCAACCCCTATCATGTACTCGTCGTCACTGGCCATTTTGGTAAATGCCAGTGACTAAATATTGGCCCATTCGCCGGGATAAACGCGGTATGCCAATCACTGTGCTATTTTCCTCGCATCATCGTCTCGTGGTTTCCTCCTTCCTCCTTCCTCCCTTAAGTTGCAGGGGGGTTGCAGAGAAAGAGAGAGAGAGAGATGGAAAGCGTTTGTATGCGCCGGATTGGCGAACCTTTTCGCGGGTCGATCTATCGCTGGCTGTGGTAAGCGCAAGCGCAAAATCCCCATCGGCGATCTTCTCTCTTTCTCTCTCTCTCTTTCTCTCTTCATATCCTCTCTTTCTCTTTCTCTCTTCCCTCTTGTCCGACGTATAAACGCGAGGTTACCTCGCTATTAATCGACGATACAATGATTGGCCACTCAAGCGGACGGATAAAAGTTTTTTACTTTCCTATTCTCTTGCATTCTTAATTTTTTTTTTTTTCGTCCGTCACTCGCAATGCCTCCTCTACCGAGCCAAGTATATCGATAAATTTTCGCTCTTCTTGCTCATTTTGGCGATATCTCCGCGAGCTAAAATTAATGAGGGAGCAATGGGAAAAATTTATAAAATTCGAACCTTTCTTTCTCTCTCTCTCTCTCTCTCTCTCTCTCTCTCTCTCTCTCGATTCTTGCCATTTTCAATAGGAAAACTTTGGTCTTTAGGAAAGTATTGCTCAAAACTTTCGGCGACTCGGAGTCTTCGGCGATGTCAAAATTAAAATAATGAAATAAAAAAATAAATAAAAAAAATCAACAATGTTAGCCATGTTCTTGCTTTTTCGACGCTCGCAAGAACTTTGGCTCGCAAAACTCGAACAAAAAAATCTCACAACGTCATTAATTTTATTATTATTATTATAATTATGCAGGAAAGAATAATTAAAATTTAGAAATTATGAGAATAAGGTCCGAAAACAGAAATCAAAGAGGCACAAAATTTATAGCATAGCGATCTAGCATAGAACTTAATCAACTTAACGTAATCAGTCTCCGACTTGTAGAATTTTTTATCTCCATCGCAAGCATCGTTGATGCATTTTTCTTCTTTTTTTTTTCCCAATTGCATTGATGCAACGAGGTCTGTAAGAGTCGGGGAGTCTTATGTCACTGCTGATTCATCATCTTTTGACGTTTTATCGGTCATTGAATTCACGCTTGAGAAGTATCCTACGTATTCAAGATGGATGAGACTATCACGAAACGGAAGTCTCTCTCCCTCTCTCTCTCTCTCTCACTCTTTCTCAACAAACAGAGAGAGAGAAAAAAATTGATCAAATCCTCCCGAAAATTGAGGCGTGATTGATTAAAAATTGAGACAAGCGTGATTGATTGAAAGTTCATCGCGCATCAGAGTCCTTAAAAAAAAAATCCTTTTCTAACGACGAACCGAGACCCAGAGACTGATTTATACGAAAATTAATAAATTTTGACTTGACTAAAAAAATAATAATTAACCTAATCGAGAATTTAAATGGATCTTGCTCGTGACGAAAAGCGATAAATTTGCCTGGCACACCTTTTGCGGTGCTTCCGATGTACATCCTGAAAGATCGTTAAGAAATTTACAATCGCGATATCTCACGGAATTATAATCGCGATTGATGAGAACTATTGCGCAAGGATATTCGGAGACTCTGCCGTCAATTTTTTTTTTTACAATTTATACGCTATAGTGTTCGATGCTATAATATTCGTTTCGTCTCATGCTCCATACGAATCCTTGTCATGTCCAACCGGAAATGGTGGATAGGCGTTTCGCATAATCGTTCTCCGCTTCCCCACGACAATTTCACTCACTTTGGAAGATAAAAGAGAGAAATTTTTTACGACGAATCATCGAAAAATTTAAATTTGAAATGACATTTGTCTTCAAATCCTCAACAATAAACGATCGCACTTTGGTAAAACCTTGCGAGGCCTCCCCCGCACTGGGTCAAATTAACCCCGGGAACTTTGAACCGATTGCCATGCCCTTAAACTAAAAAAAAAAATATTCTCTTCAAACATCGTTAAATATGAGAAAAAAGGTTTTTTTTTTTTCGAATTTAGACTTGTTTTGAAAAAATTGTGAAGCAAAAACAAATTGCAAAAAGTAACTTATAAAATTTTTTCGATAAAATTCGCAGAGCACGGATATGATGTACTCTGAGACAAAAATAATATTTTTTTTTTTTGGCAAAGGTTCGAGGTGCTCTCGCGATTTCCTATCGATTTTTCCCAAAACTCTCATTTACTCGCAGAGAATCTTTGGCTCTCTATTTGTTCTTTTTTTTCTCTCCGCTGGTCCTTAAAAAATCAATTTTCCGGCGGGGGGGGGGGGGGGGGAGATAACTTGACACGTTAAACACGAGAGTTGGCAATTCGGGGAACGGAGATTCCGCATTTAGACAAAATTGAGAATTACGCGACAGCAGTCCAGTAGATCACTCGTGCTCTGCCCCGTTTGTATAATTTTCCCAAGTGACGGATATAGATCTTCTGGCACTGCGATCTCGCGACTTTGAATTGTTAGCGGAAAAGCAAAAAAAAAAAAAAAAAAACAAAATTGAGAAAAAGAAAACCCCAAAATGTTGGTCGTTACATATAAATAGACGCGTGATTCATTCCGTTTCGAGAATTCGTCACGGACGATACGAAACTCAAAGCTTTGGCATATCTGACTCTTATAAATGCAGCGGTGAATCCGCTCCTTCGTTATACATGCATTTACCCGTGTGAGTGCTGCGAGCACTCGCAAAACTTGGCCACACCCTCCGAGCACATTTGAGATCCCTTTTACCGGGATTTTTCAAATGAATTTTTAGGAATTTTTCGCGCGGAAAGTATAAGACCCATTGGAAAATCCTTTTGCCTACATATTTATCGATGTTTTTTATCCTTTTACAAATTTTTATAAGACATTTCGTTAAGTTATAAGACATTTCCCCGTGTGAGTGCTGCGAGCACTTGCAAAACTTGGCCACACTCTCCGAGCAAATTTGAGATCCCTTTTATCGGGATTTTTCAAATGAATTTTTAGGAATTTTTCGTGCGGAAAGTATAAGACCCATTGATAAATCCTTTCGCGTACATGTTTATCGATATTTTTTATCCTTTTACAAATTTTTATAAGACATTTCGTCGAGTCGTACCTCTGTTGGCGCGCTGGACCGTCAAATGGCAGCGTTTGATCGGTAGTCACGATTGCCCCCGATTTACTGCTCCGAAACCAAAAATTCAGCTATTTTTTTTTTTTTTTGGTTTGTCAAATGATCCTTTATAATCCGTAGCTCGATCGCATTGAAAAAAATCACAAAATCACAAAATGGCGACACGATAACGATTTTTCTTTAATTTGGCAGCTTTTAAAATTCGTTATCGTGGCGCCATTTTGTGATTTTATGATTTTTCCAATGGGATCGAGCCACGGATTAAAATGGATCATTTGACAAACCAAAATATACCTGGATTTTTTATTTCGGATCAGTGAAACTAACGCAATCTTGGCTACCGATGAAACGCTGCCTTTTTGACGGTCCAGCGCGTTAAACGAAGCACGACTCAACGAAGTGTCTTATAAAAATTTCTATAAGTGCAAAAAATATGAATAAATATGTACGCAAAAGGAATTTTCAATGGGTCTCACACTTTCGGTATGAAAAGTTCATGAAAATTCGTTTTTAAAAATCTCGGTAAAACGGATCTCGTTCCGTAACATTTTTCAAATCAAGACCAATTATTACCGATGTATTGTCACTGATGATTATTTCGATCTTAGTCTCTCCCGTAATTCAATCGTCAAATTGACATGGCTTCTCAGTGTAGAAAATGTATTTTTTTTTCACGACTTCATCGAAATCTCGAGATCTCATTGGACCGTTTAAACGATCCAAAATGGTCAAAAAAAGCCACTAATTACGGTTCCCCAACTTAGCTACTAAAAATTTTTCTACTGCGACAAATATTCATATCCGGGAATACACGTTTCGTTTGTGATATACTTTTTTTAAATTTTTTTTCCCCAGAAAAGTTATATTTGTGCTCATATTTTTTTAAATTAATTTTATTCAAAAATATCTCGTCGATAAAAGAAATTCACAAGTTCTTCGAAAATTCACAATAAGGCTGGCAAAAAAAAATGAAATCTAAATTTCGAATGAAACGAAAATATTGCGAAATAAATTCACGAGAGTAATTGTAAAAGGCAATAATTATCCTAACGTTAGTTCGTACCGTTAGGAAAAAAAAAAAAAAAATGTTCACGGTCAAGTGGCTTCTCACAATTAGTCTTGGGAACTTAATATCTCTCTCTCTCTCTCTCTCTCTCTCACTCTCTCGTGTCATTGTTAAACTTTTGCGAGTCTTGAATATTGAATTTCCCACGATTAAGCCTCGAGAGTTCTCGAGGGATTAGCTCTTGATGCTCATTTATACAAATGACGAAGAATGCGTCGAGGCGAGACTATAATCAGCTGTTCGAAGAGCTCAACGATGCGCGTATGATAATATTAATGAACAGTGTGAAATTCATTAATTTTGAAAAATTGTTTTTCCCCGAGTAATTACAACTGCAACTCATCCTTCTGCTCTTGGAAATTACGAATCATCTTTTATGTACATTTTATTTTTCGTTCGTCGTTGATTGCTTTTTTTTTTTTTCGTTAAAATTTTCTATTCATTTTTTCGAAAATAGCAATCGGCGAACGAAAATTGATGAACTTTTTGCTGTCAAGAGTAAAAGGCACTCGTGTTTATTTTTTTTTTTTGGCCCTTATCTCGACGACATCCGCCCTGAAGAGTGTTCGTTGACCGGTTTCATGCACTTGGTAGGTTAAAATGAAATGCTGATTAGTGATTATCTCTTTTGTCTTCTCTCTCTCTCTCTCTCTCTCTCTCTCTCTCTCTTCTCTCTTTCGCCGTTGTCATATTGCTGGCTGCCTGTGTGTTTATCTACCGCCCACGCAAACGGTGTATAACGGCTTCGTTGATACGAAGCCGGTACAACTGAGCACATATATATATATATATATATATATATACGTGAACGAGAAATGTCAAGTTTCTCGTTCTCGTATCGATCGTCACCGGGAAAAACCTTATCGATGCACTCTCGTCGTGCATCGAGGAAGCGATGCATCGTCCCAAACGTCCTGTTAACTCGTTCCGATACTTTCACGCTACGTGAAAGTACAAACGTGTATCCAAAATTTTAAGGCCTATCGAGATGAAAAAAAATGCAAAAAAAAAATACAAGCAATGAAAAAATAGTTTTGATCTAAATTTTGGACAATCGTACTCCAATCTAAATTACAGCCACCTCGATCTCAATCAAATCTACTTAGATATTTGTTAGATCTATACTCAGGTCTGAGTAAATCTACCGAGATTCAAGTAGATCGAAGATATGTTCGAACATATAACACTATAGAGATGCTGATTCGAATGTACGCAAATCTACCGTTATATACCGATACCGAGATCAGGGTAGAACTACAATTTTCAAAAATGTAGATCTACGTAAATCAAATTTAGATCCGAGCAGTTAGTTTTTAGATCTACGCAGATTTAAATTTTGAAAAATTTTATATTTACTTAGATCCCAGTTAGATCTACCTGGGTATCCGTTGGACTTTTTCAAATCTAAGTGTGAATCTACCTTAAATTCAAGTTGATAACGGGAGATCTGATAAGGAAGTGTTCCCATACATTATGTATAAGGTCGACACGATTGTATGTAAATCTGCTAGCGTTATTCGCTGTGTGCATAAAGCCAAGTGGCGCCGCGGCCGGCTGTACTTCGCAAATTTTGCTGGCATAGCTCTCATTTATTTGCATAGACGAAACCTTGTTGGATTAATTTTAATAAACGAACGTTTATATTCGTGCTGCATAGAGTTTTTTTGAGGTGAGCTTGACTATAACTGCGTTGAAAAAAAAAATAAATCGACGTATTGCGATGCAATGAAAATAGGTTTACGGCTACTTTTCCTTCTCAATTTCGAGGCTAAGCATGAACCTTGTCGGTCTTTGTCATACGAACCGATCGAGAACAAGAAAGACGTAACTCGGGACTTGATTGTAACGTAGATGAACGATTACCCACGAAAGTGCTCAATGCATATTCGCGTAGCCAATCATGAGAGCTACTAAAAAGGAAAAAAAAAAAATCAATTTATTTGTATTATAATATCCTGACATGAATTTTTCATACCGGACAAAATATGCACGTTTAACCTCAAGAATTTAACTTTCTTTGTTTTTTTGCACCCAACGAATCTTATTAGTTTTTGCGCTGCTCAACTTTATAAATTGCTGTCGGAAACGCGTAAAACTTAATTTCCGAAGTTGCGTAGCGGAAAAAAATTCTTATATGACTCCGCGCAACAGTTTAAATTTCCTTTCCGCGACTTCTCTATTATATTGCCCTCAATTGCACTACGCGACTCCAGCAAAATATGTGCATTCTCGCCACCATGGGCGCTCTGAGAGTCGTTCTCAGCCGCTATAGTATGGCACTGCACACAGCGAATAAACCGAGAGATCTTAGGTACATCTACGATTTTACAAATTCAGATCTACTTGAATCAAATTTGGATCGGCATAGTGATTTTTTTTTTTTAGATCAACGCAGACCTAAATCTCGTGAAATTGTAAATTTACTTGAATCTCAATTACATCTGCCCAAGATATTCGCTCCAGGTTAGGCAGAGATTGAAACAGAAATACTTTAACGAAGAACTTGATACTTCGTACTTGGTACTTGAAAAGTTACTTGAAGTACAGGGAAGTACTTGAAATTTCAATTGCAAGTACTTTGAGTACATGACATGTACTTGAAAATTTAGGTACAAATACTTGAAGTACAGGTCGAGTACTTGAAAATTTGAGTACAATACTTGAAATACGTTTCAAGTACTTTGTACTTCGAGTACCGTACTTCCAGTACATCTCGAGTACCAGGTACTTGAAGCACTGCCCAGCTCTGCTTCCAGCAAATCGTCTCTGATTTCCTCAGTAATGAATATTTCAACACGAAAAAAATGATCGAATATCTCTCAAACGTCACTTTCTAAAATACAGAATTTCTTTACGAGTACGTCTTCGTGATTTTTCGAAAAAATCTCAAAAATTCGCCCTTTTGCCTATCAGCCTTGGAAAAAAAAAAAAAAAATCGTCCACGATCCATATTAAAGGACGAAACTCTTTTAGAATTCTCATGGATCCTCGCTTTTACGTGATCGTCGAGGGTCAAACGGAAACTCATGAAATCTCCATGTTCTGGGAAATAATGGATTCTCTGTCGACGAGAACGGATCAATTAGCTCCGGAAGTCGATAAACTCGTTGCCACGATTGTTCTCGATCTTCCAAATTTCGCGATTAACGATCTTTTCAAGGCACACGGCACGATCTCTTATATTCTCGATGACAAAAATTTGCAAACTCCGATACCACCGTTTCGCTTGCGCTCTCGCGACGTTTTTGACAAAAATTTTGCCCCAAAATTCACGATAAACATGGAAAATACGATACTCGCGATCAAATCAATTTCCGTCGATCGCGAATTCGTTATTTCCATCGACAAGGAGGACAGCGCAGCTCGCCTCCTGCGGTTTCTCGAGCAAAAGGGTTTCAGGAGCCTCGGCGACGAATCTCCGGACGTTTACGTCGCCCGTGGCAACGAAATCTTTCATCATTGCATCTTCGAGATCATCGCGTTCGATCAGACCGTGGCTCCCGTACGTATATCGGCAAAGTGAGTAGAAAAAAAATTAAAAAAATAAATAAAAAAAATCACTCGCATTCAGTGTTGGACGAATTTTAAATTAATTATAATTAATTTAAAATTCGTCGTAAAATGTAAAATTAATTTAAAATGTAAAATTAATTTTTACAAATTACAATTCGTATTTTGTAATTAAGACAAAATCAATTGCAAATTACAGCTGTAATTTGTAATGGAAATGTAATTAATTGCATCGTGCAATTTGATGCTGCCCAACACACTGCTCACAATTGCCCCTGCGAAAAAGAAAAAAAGAATTTTAAATATTCGGTATGATAATAATATTTTTTTGAGAAATAAATTATTCATTTTTTGAGCGATTAATTAATTATTTTTGAGGATTTCATTAATTGGACTCTTTAAACTCATTTGATTTTGATTCGAGTACTTTTAGGTTAGGCAGATTGGAACATAAATATTTAAACGAAGAATTTGAAATAATTGAAAAACTAGCCTTGACGATTGTAATCAAGATTTATTTAGCTTCAGGTTTGAAAAAGAAAAAAATAAAGAATATAATGCACGGATTGTTGAAAACGGAGCCAATGACACCGTAATTACCGTAGCTTGAGCCTTTGAACGGTAATTCCTCACAATCTCAACCGAAAGATGGCGCAGAACGTTCCTCAATTATACATTCAAAGGTGTTATACATGCAACCAAATTCCCAAGACGTATTCAAAAGTACTTCATACTTGCTACTTGAATGAGTACTTGAAGTACAGGAAAGTACTTGAAAATTTAAGTACAGATACTTAAAGTGCAGTTCCGGTACTTGGAAATTTAAGTACAATACTTGAAAATACTCTCAAAGTACTGTGTACTTCAATTACTGTACTTCCAGTACATCGCAAGTACCGGGTACTTGAAGTACTGCCCAGCTCTGATATTATTATATATATGGGCGAAAACGCGAATTATATGTAAGCTTTTAGGCTTCAAAATTTCGATTTTGCTGAAATTTTGATATATTATTGCGTGTGCCAAGAAATCCCCCAA
Organism: Rhorus exstirpatorius; assembly: GCA_963564615.1. Classification (NCBI taxonomy): domain Eukaryota; kingdom Metazoa; phylum Arthropoda; class Insecta; order Hymenoptera; family Ichneumonidae; genus Rhorus; species Rhorus exstirpatorius. The sequence goes on from OY751313.1 coordinate 5,280,749, forward strand.
ATTTTAGATCTTTGGACCTTCCCGTTAACGAGCTACGCATTAATGAAATTCTCCATTTGACGTACGCGATTGTTTTTTCTTTATTTTTTTAACACTTCCGGGCGTTGAAAAAAAAAAAATAGAACCCAACATGTTTTTTTTTTTGTAAAAAAGTCTGATCTTTTCAAATATAAAATTCATTTTCAGGTAGAAATTTAGCAACAATTAAAAAATCACGGGTTTTTTGCAAAAAACCTGTTTTTTTTTCAATGATAGTGCGCGATTTTAATTTTTTTTTTTAAATTCCATCAAAAAGCTGAGAATTTTTTTAGTAAAGTTATCAAGTTTTCAGAGTCGGATGACCATGGGGGTTCGCATCTGAGCTGCATTTATGGAAAACTTGTAAACGTCGTCGTCGTTTGATCGCTCCAGCCGCTGAACTAAAAGACGCGTGTACAAGTTTTCCATAAATGCAGCTCAGATGCAAACCCCATGGTCATCCCACTCTGAAAATTTGGTAACTTTACTGAAAAAAATTCCCAGCTTTTCGATGGAATTTAAAAAAAAAAATTAAAATCGCGCACTATCATTGAAAAAAAAAACCAAGTTTTTTGCAAAAACACGTGATTTTTTAACTGTTGCTGAAGTTCTAGCTGAAAATGAATTTTATATTCGAAAAGATCAGACTTTTTTTACAAAAAAAATACATGTTGGGTTCTATTTTTTTTTTTTCATTGCCCGGAAGTGTTAAAAAAAAAAGAAAAAACAATCGCGTACGTCAGATGGAGAAATTCATTAAAATCGAAATTTTGAAGCCTGAAGGATTACTAATATATAATTGGCGTTTTCACCCATATATTATATATATACTAAGGTGTGCGGAAAAAAAAAACAATTTTTTTTTTCGGTTGCATCCACCAAAAAAATTTGAAGTAAGGTAAAAAAAGAAGAATCCTAAAACGTGAGGCCAAAAAAAAATTACTTCGAACGGCGCATTGCATTTGAATATTTTCCATAAGAATAACACAGGAAAATATTGGGATTTCTGAATGTCGTAGTGCAACCCGTCAGAAAAAAATCACACAAAGATGTCATTAACGTATTCTCATGGAGAATCGAATTCCCTACAAAAAAAGTTCTTACGAAAAATTAGCTCGGAACAACCGTTCAAGTGGAATATAACGCGAATGAATATAGTGAAAATAACGCTGTCTGAAATTGAATTGATAGGAAAAAAATAATTCAAAAGGCTGTAAAAATCGAATTTTTCGCTTTACGAAAAAACTTTTTGGAGGTTTTTTGTAGGGAATGTTCCGCTCTAACATACTTGCATGAAATTGTTCTCAAAATATTTCTCTTATACAAAAAAAAAATCAAGTACAACAAGAAATATAAAAGAAACGACGTTCATCATTGATCGTGTTTAGAAAAGCTTTATTCAATGAATTTGGTTTAATAAGATAGAATAGGTTTTTTTTTTACATTATAATGCTTAATAATCATCGTTTATTTTTTTTAAGAGTCTGTTTGTCGCAATTAGGGTATTTCTATCGATAATTTTGCACTATGCCCAATAAATATTGTAGCTGCTCTTCGTTTTTTGTTAAATGAACCGTTATATGCTTCTGTCAAAGCGACGTTGTTAGAGCAGAACATTCTCTACAAAAAACCCCCGAAAAGTTTTTTCGTAAAGCGAAAAATTCGATTTTTACAGCCTTTTGAATTATTTTTTTTCCTATCAATTCAATTTCAAACAGCGTTATTTCCACTATATTCATTCGCGTTATATTCCACTTGAACGGTTGTTCCGAGCTAATTCTTCGTAAGAACTTTTTTTGTAGGGAATTTGATTCTCCATGAGAATATGTTAATGACATCTTTGTGTGATTTTTTTCTGACGAGTTGCACTACGACATTCAGAAATCCCAATATTTTCCTGTGTTATTCTTATGGAAAATATTCAAATGCAATGCGCCGTTCGAAATAATTTTTTTTTTACCTCCCGTTTTAGGATTCTTCTTTTTTTACCTTACTTCAACTTTTTTTGGTGGATGCGACCGAAAAAAAAAAAATTGTTTTTTTTTCCGCACACCCTAATATATACATATATTTATATTATATATATATAATATTATATATTATATATTATATATTTATATTTTTTTAAATTTAATCTCAGAACACCGAGCCAGCTGGAGTTAGTCGTTCGTCTTCTCCGCGACGATTTTCCGGATGGCGAAGTAACGGACACGGAGAACCGAACGCTCGAGGCTCTGAGAGCACTCGAGCACGAATTGGAGCTGGAGATCGCGGGTGATGATCCCGGAGCTTTGCACCGAGCTCGAGTAATCACTGATATTCTCATTCCATAATCATAATTCATTTATTTTCCAACTTTTTCACATCCATCTCTGCGAAAAACAAACAAAAAAAAAAAACAAAAAGTCCACCTTAATCTTAATCAGGGACAAGGGTAATTGGGACATTTTTTTTTTTTTTTTTTTATGAAACGAAAGATTGATTTTTTCAATGATTTATTTTGTTAAACTATATAAAGCACATATTTTATAATAGATGTTGCGCGTGAGTAAGTGAGTGTGTGTGTTGTTGTTTTTTTTCGCGTGTATGGAACTCGCTGAGTACTTTTGATCGATCCCTAATCTTGTCTTCTTGACCTGGGGCACAATTTTTTTTTTTTTTTTTTTTTCCAAGACCACATTTATACATATCTTCTCACACACAACGTCTCCTGCATTGCTCTTTCTCATGTTTTTTTTTTTTTTTTCCTCCAACGTCCATTTACCTTTGTCTCTCCCTGGCCATTTAGCCTTTGTTTACTTTTTTTTTTCCTCCCCTTCATTTCGGTCAAACGTTAATCGATTCTTCGATACATGGCCGGGCCATTGAATTCGGCACTCTTAAAAAAAATCCGCCTTCGTTTTTTGCGGATTTGAAACAAAAATAAAAAAAAATAAACCAACGACCTTCCGTAATTAAAATTGCAACACATCTCGCGTCTATAATTATAAATTTGGCCAGTTTAACGTTCTCGAATCATCTCGAAATTATTCTCCAGCGAAGAGAGCAACATTTTTGCCTCGATTTTTATTTTTTCGAGCTTTATGACGATCGAAACACGCAACGAGATTTCCGGTATCGAGAAAATTCAAATTTGATTCTTTCCTAATTTTTTTTTTTTTTTTTTTCTAGCTCACAGGAAATAAATTTTTATCCAGCTCATCGCACTTACATTCAACAATTAACTTTGCTTTGATTCAAAAAAATTTACTAAAATTCATTAACATTTGCGTTTAATTAATTGACTTTGGAAAAAAAAAAAAATCATTCTCGTAAACGAAGGACCTTTTGCCCTCCGGCACACTAATGTCACTTTCAACAAAATCGGATCCAGACAATCACGACAATGACCAATGTAACTTTGACAAGGAGACTGTTTTGGTTTTTTTCTTTTTTTCTTTTTTTATTTTGGTTAATTCGACAAGGGATGAAAAATGGGGCTTGTGAGGAAAAATGAAAATCGATGACACCATGAATCAATGGTGATACAGCGATGCCTCGGCCTCGGTCGCGAATTTGAAGATTTTTTTTTTATTTTTAAAATTTTTTAATTTTCTCGATCGTGGAGCAAATTTTTGTCGATGGGGTCGCGTCGCAGCTTTGTACCGAGAAAAATATTTGTACGAAGGAAAAAAAAATGCTGCAACACCGATCAATATCACGTACGATTTTTTTTTTTTTTTGTTGACTCTTCTGTCATTCATCTCTCTCTCTCTCTCTCTCTCTCTCTCTCTCTCTCTCTCTCTCTCTCTCTCGCTATACCCAAAAGTTTAAATCTAGCCTATCGTTTTACTTTTAAATGGCTCATCAGTCTATCTATAATCGCAATTATCACTAATTTAATTACAAGTGTAGTATGGCAAATTTTATTTTTTTATTTTTCCACTCTCCTCGATTTATCACTATTATTATTATTATTGTTATTATTATTATTATTATGATTATTATTCACCATTGCAGTCCCGTGTCATCTAAATCGGTGAAATTGGATTTTTATTTGTTAATTTTTTTTTTCCTTAGAAAAGACAGTTTAAAAAAAAAAAAGTAGTCTTTCTCAAACCGTCCACTACGGTACACGAGTACGATTTATTTGGCGAGATTTTCAAAGAGAAAAAAAAAGGGGGATGGAACGATGGAAAAAGAAAAGAGGAAAAATCGTTGAAACTCAAGGAACTGCAAACGCGAATTCCGATTTGTAATTTTTTTTTTTCAGTTTTTTTTTTTTTGTCAATTTATCGTTTCTTAAAATTGTTTTTTTTTTCGGGGAAATTTATCGGACTCTTTTTTTCGTCTTTCATACTTTCTCGTAACTTTGCGATGCGATGAACGATGAGACAGCAGTTTTTGAGGTTTTTTTTTTTCAGTTTTTTTGTCAATTTTTTTCATTTTTCAAAATTGATCTTTTCGGGGAAAATGTCCTGGACTCATTTTTCGTCTTTCATACTTTCTCGTAACTTTGCGATGCGATGAACGACGAGACAGCAGTTTTTGAGGTTTTTTTTTTCAGTTTTTTTGTCAATTTTTTTCATTTTTCAAAATTGTTTATTTCGGGGAAAATGTCCTGGACTCATTTTTCGTCTTTCATACTTTCTCGTAACTTTGCGATGCGATGAACGACGAGACAGCAGTTTTTGAGGGTTTTTTTTCAGTTTTTTTGTCAATTTTTTTCATTTTTCAAAATTGATCTTTTCGGGGAAAATGTCCTGGACTCATTTTTCGTCTTTCATACTTTCTCGTAACTTTGCGATGCGATAAACGACGAGACAGCAGTTTTTGAGGTTTTTTTTCAGTTTTTTTTGTCAATTTTTTCATTTTTTAAAATTGATCTTTTCGGGGAAAATGTCCTGGACTCATTTTTCGTCTTTCATACTTTCTCGTAACTTTGCGATGCGATGAACGATTAGACAGCAGTTTTTGAGGTTTTTTTTTGTCCAAATTTCGGTCGAAAGTATTCACGGTTCGTTTTTATGTGTAAATGTGTATGTGTGTGTGTGTGTGTGTATGGAAAAATTCTCCCTTAAATTCGGTGTAATTGATAAATCTATTTTTTCGATATTCCCTAATAGTCCTTAGCGAGAACGACGAGTCGTAGTTTTCGTCGTTATTATTGTTTTTTTTTTTTTTTTCACTCACGAATTTATTTCCTTTAATAATAATAATTGAAATATATTTACTTTTTTTTTTTCTTTGTTTCTTTAATTATAAAGGTTTCGTCATTGTTTCGTTATCTTGATAATATCTCTCGGTTTTTTTGTTTTTTTTTTTAATGGATAAACTATAATCATAAAGGTGTGAATTAATCTTCTTTCTTTCGATTTCTTTTTTTTTTTTTTTTTTTTTCTTAAATTTTCCATTGCTTTTTATAATAATTACACGGTGCAAACGAATTGATTTTATTTAGGCCCTTTATCTCTCAAACGAACTTCCTTCTCGATATCTCTCTCTCTCTCCCTTTCTTCTCGTCCAGACATTCTTGGCTAACTTTAACACGCCTCGAAGAAAGCTTTTTCTAATTCTCGTGCTTTCTAAAAAAAAAAAAAAAAATAGTTCATGTTTGAGTTTATATATATTTATTTATTTTTCGATCTTCGGCACAAGCGGACTCGAGCATTCCTCTCTCTCTCTCTCTCTCTCTCTTTTCGCTCTCACACTAAAATAATTATTATCCTCTAATCGTAACAAACGATTTTTTTTTTTTTTATTTTTCTTTCCGTTGGCTCTCGTGACTTCGAGCATTAATATACGATTTCTAAAATGTGTGTGTGTGTGCTGAAGCTCCAAGCGATTGCTATTTTTTTTTATTTTTTTTTTTTTACAGGAAACGATTTCTGGCTTTATTTTTTCTTTTTTTTTTTTGTTTCTCTTTCCATTTCACCCTCCGGTTGAATTGAACGACTGACAATCGAGACTCTCATGCTCGCAGATGTCGATAAATTTTTTTTTTTTTTCTTTTTTACTCGATCGAGAAAATCTTGGACAATTTTTCGTCGTTCGGGGCCAATGCTTTGCACGTAGAAAAATAAATCGTAGAAAATACATAGGAAAATCTGTCTTCGTATAAAGCACATAATGGCCACGAACGACGAATATTTGACCCCTCGCGATCGGATCTACGAGCTCAATGTTGTTTTTGTATTTTTTTTTTTTTCAATTTTTTTTTTTTTTCCAAATTTCGCGTGAATTTTTGTGCTAGTTTAATTTTTTTTTTTTTGTTGCCGGAGATCTCATTTGCCAATCGTTGGTCATCTTGTCCACTTTACAGATTTTCCAGCCGCCAGACAGGACTTTTGTATTTATTTTTGTCACTTTGATATCGAAAAGAATTTTTTAAAAATGTTTCGTTGCAAATTTACTCAAAGGACTTGATGAGCAAATATTGTAAATGTTTCGGCAAATAAATTAATAGTTATTAGAGTATTCGAAGCATCTGATAATATCAATAATATTGATGTAAATATCAAATAACTGGGAAAAAAATAAAATGGACAATTTTTCGAGGAACGATTTGGAAAAATTCATAATTAAAAAACCATTAACCCTGGAAGAAAATTTACGAGGACTTTTACTTTCTGAATTTTGTCGAGTACCGGAAAAAAAATATATTTTCCATATTGAAGGAAAAAAAAAAACGTTTTTTTCACGGATTTAGAAAGAAATGCCCTGATTTAAGGATGCCTGATTTATCTTGTCACTTTGTGATAAGATAAAAATCGAAAAAAATTCAACCACAATAAAAACAATAAGATTAATTTTTAATAATAATAATGCCAGAAAGTTCTCAATAAATTGTTTAAACAAAACATTGTTTAACAAATTTTTAAAGAAAGTTTTTTTTTGACACGTGAAATGAATTCGTTGATTTTTCCGACTACCCATGAATTTTTCAGAAAAATTTCTTATCATTTTGAAATTTCGGTTTTCGAAAATTCGTTTAATTTCGAAAAATGAAGGAAAAATCGTGAATTTTGGATATGTTTTTTTTTCGTAAAAACGTTGTATATTAACAATTGAGAAGTTTCCAGGTCATTTAACGAATAGTTTCGTAAATATTTACAAATTTTCGAAAACCAAAATTTCAAAATGATGAAAAAAAATTGTAAAGAAATTCACGCGTAGTCGGAAAAATCAACGAATTAATTTCACGTGTCAAAAAAAAACATTCCCTCAAAATTTGTTGGACAATGTTTCGTTTAAACGATTTTTTGATAACTTTTGGGCATTATTATAATCAAAAAGTAATCTTATCGTCTTTATTGTGGTTGAATTTTTTTCGATTTTTATCTTATCATGAAGTATGCAATATTGTCATGAATGATTTTCATGATTTAATCATGAAACAAACATAAAAAAAATATTTAAAAAATTCCTTCTTGGCGACTGAAGTCCGGATTTTTTTTTAATTTTTTAAATTTTCATTTATTGAAAAAGAGGCTTCGTCGTCCTACAAATAGTTTCATACCGAGTTTCTCTGAGAGTTGGACGACAATTGCGTCGAGTCTTGTCCGAGACTATTCGTCTTATCTCGTTCTCTACTCTCACTTTTTATTATTCCCTTTTTTTTTTTTTCTATGAATCGCTTTTTTTTTGTGTTTACTTGGTTATTTTTTTGTTTTTTTGTTTTTTCTTCGCTATCCTACTTTATGTGCTCAGAACTTTCTCTCTCTTTCTCTCTCTCTCTCTCTCGTGGAAGAAAATTGACTGCGAGTTCTTTTCTTTGCAAGCCCCGACTTTGTGACGTTTTTCTTTTTCTATTTTTAATTATTTTTATTTATATGTATATTTTTTTTAATTTTTTTTTTTTTTTTATTTCTTAATTCTCCTCTCGATCACCTCAATTTATTTGTCCATCCTATTTATGTACACGCGTATCCGGTACGCGTGTGTATCATCGGTGAAAGTCACTCGCAGGATCGAGCACACTTGCGATAGCGTCTGATCGCTTTTTTTTTTCTTAATTTTTTATTTTTCTTTTATTTTTATTGTTTTTTTTTTTTTTTTTTTATTTTACGACGACGACTCGCCCGAGGATACACACGCGGACAGATATATTTTACACTTTGACTATTTATAGATAATATAAATTTACAGCGGTTAGAAAATGATCGTTTCTTCATCGTAAGGCTAGAGTCACTCGACTAATATGTTGCTCATTTATTTCATCCGATACTCTTTTATTTATTTATTATTATTTATTATATTTATTTTCTTTTTTTTTTTTTTTTTTTTTCAAGTCTATTCTTCCATTCATTCAATTTCTCGTTCATTCTCTCAATTCAATTATTTCTCGTTATTCGTGGTTTTCGTAAAATGGCTCTTTGCACGTTTTTTTTTTTTGAATGAATTTTTTTTTTTTTTAATCGCTCGACGAGTTCAGGGATACTCTTTTCATATTGGCGTTGCACGATCGCGGGGAAAATTTGCGACAGCGAATTTTGCGAGAGTGGACCGATTATTTGTTATTCATTTATTTTTTTTTTATTTTGTTAATTTTTTTTAATCGAATGCTCCTTAATTGACGACTCGATTCTCGAAAATTTTTTTGACAAAACGAAAAATCAAACGTTTCACAACGATTTCATATGTTTTGCTCGCGTCATGATATGCGATATGATTTTTTTTTTTTCAAATTCTTCGATTTTTTGGTTTTTTTTTTCAAATTCTTCGATTTTTTGGTTTTTTTCTTCAAATTCTTCGATTTTTTGTTTTTTTTTTTTTCAAATTCTTCGATTTTTTGGTTTTTTTTTTCAAATTCTTCGATTTTTTGGTTTTTTTCTTCAAATTTTTCGAATTTTTGTTTTTTTTTCAAATTCTTCGATTTTTTGGTTTTTTTTTTCAAATTCTTCGATTTTTTGGTTTTTTTCTTCAAATTCTTCGATTTTTTGTTTTCTTTTTCAAATTCTTCGATTTTTTGGTTTTTTTTTTCAAATTCTTCGATTTTTTGGTTTTTTTCTTCAAATTCTTCGAATTTTTGTTTTTTTTTCAAATTCTTCGATTTTTTGGTTTTTTTTTTCAAATTCTTCGATTTTTTGGTTTTTTTCTTCAAATTCTTCGATTTTTGTTTTTTTTTTTGTTTTTTCGTTTTAATGGTCAACGCTCGCTTTGTCACGAATTCTTCCAAATTCGTAGCCGCGTTTCCGATATTTTTCTCATTTTTTTGAATTTATTTCCTTCTTTTTTTTTTTCGAGATAATTACGTACGCGCTTAAGACAATTATTGTTTTTCGTCTCGGCAATTTTATCCCGTCTCGCAGTTGCCACAGCGTGTATGTTTCGAAATTGACTATATATATATATATTTTTTTTTATTATTACGCGCTCTCGGCTCGACGAATCTCTATTTTCTTTTTTTTTTTTTCCCCAATTTTCATTCGTTCCGAGACAATCGTGACTCGTGCTGCCCCCCCTCGCCCCTCGCGAAATTTTCGTATCGAATAATTGTCAAATTTGATTGAAGATCAATTTTTTTGTTTTCTCTTCATCGACTACGGATTTTTTGTGTTAAAATTCTTTTTTTTTTTTGCCATTTTTTGGGAATTATTTATTTATTGATATAGAGCAGTGAGGTCCGGGGGGATGGATCGCTCTAGAGGCTAAAATGGACGGGCGAAGTCGAGTATTGCCACGGTACATAATTTTTACGACCATTTTTATGGATTTGTGGGGGAATTTGTTTTTTTTAACAGTACAATCTTATAAGTTACTCTTAAATTTATTTTCACTAAAGTCAACCGGTATTCTCGGCAATCGTCGCGCTTTTATTCTCACGTTAATGGCTTTCAATTATATTTTTTATACATATATATATATATATTTGTGTATATATATATATATATAGATATATATAAATTCTAGTCGGATAGTATATTATATAATATTTATGTTCGCTTTTTTTTAAATATATTTACAATCTATTCAATTTTTTTCGTACCCTATTTTTTTTTTAATTTTGTTAATTCTGCGTTGCGAATTAATGATTTTTCTGTCTCACTCAATTTTACCTAAATACCTACACGTGCGATATACCTTTTTTCAATTTTTTTTCTTTTCCAATTAATCTTTCTTCCCTTCGTTCGACTTCCCGTGTACATTTATGATCGCTAAGGCATTCTTTATGGCAAGTATATAGCACCAGTATATGTATATATATATATATATTTATAATGGTGCTGAGCTAAGTCATGGATGAGTTGGTATTTTTTTTTTTTTCCGCGAGTTACGAGAAGATTGAACAAAAAGTAAACATAACCTTCAAACTTCCCGCTTGCATGCTCGTTGGAAAAAAAAAATTGAGACGAAGAAAAATTAAAACAAAAGCCCACTGACAGTCCAAGTAGTTCAGTCATTTCAGCCAAAAAATTGGATTCGTAATGAAAGCTTCTGCAAAATTGATTTTGCTTTCGAAAAAAAAGTTCAGGCGTGTGCCCTGAGTGTAAATTGGTGGGTCGAGCTTTAGCCGCCATTTTGGAGAACACGTTTTATCAAATATCTCGTGAACCGTGCATCGTACGACAAAAATAGTTTACATCTTTTTCGTAGATAATGAAATACTCTACAACTTTTATGGGAAACTTTTTCCTGTATAGTGCATAGTTTTTTATTTATAGCGCGGCAAACTTTTCCAAACATCGCCATTTTTACTGTTACATATAAATTCAGCGATAATCATTTTTGGAAAAGTTTGCCGCGCTATAAGTCGAAAACTATGCACTACACAGAAAAAAGTTTCAAATAAAAGTTGTAGAGAATTTTATTATCTACAAAAAAGATCTTGTCTATTTTTGTCGTACGATGCACGGTTCACGAGATATTTGATAAAACGTGTTTTCCAAGATGGCGGCTGAAGCTTGACCTCTCCGCGTCCGGCCAACTTGAATTTACACTCAGGGAGGAGGCACCCGTGAACCATTTCCAAAAGCAAAATCAATTCCGCGGAAGATTGCAGAAAAAATGGCTAAAATGACTGGATTGAAGAGTAAACCGGTAAGTGGTGATCCTGATCACTTGCACCGGTTAACAAAGAAAAAATAACAATAAGTGAAACAGAAATTTAAAAAAAAAAAAAAATAGCTCTACGAATTATCAATTTTCTCTCGCGATAATTCAGGGGAAAATGAGTGAACGATTTGGGGGAAAAAAAATTCACGAATCCATTTAATCGTGGGTGCCTAGGCTGTAGAAAATTGACGCTTGGAGTGATGTTAGGTGCTTTTTTTTTTCTTGCTTTGCCTCGTACTCTTCTCGATCGTTCGGTTTGTGTTTTTTTTTTCTCTTTCGTACAAGGCTCACTACGCGAAATTCCCTCGAGAGAATACAAAAATAGTTCTTACACGGATGCTTGTTTTGTGTGTGTGTATGTGTAAATGTGCACGTTTTCCCTGTGGAAAGATTTCGCAACATAAAATTAGATCAATGAAGATTCTTCTTTTTTTTTTTTTTATTTGATTCTCTTGTGTCGAATAAACACGTTTTATTTGCTCGAGTTCTCTCTCTCTCTCTCTCTCTCTCTCTCTCTCTCTCTCTCTCTCTCTCTCTCTCTCTCTCTCTCTCTCTCTCTCTCTCTCTTTCGACACAATTAAACCTCGAAGAACTCAGGTTGTGCACGTGCACATTGTTTTAATTTTAGCAACGTTCGAAGCTTCTTCCTTCTCTCCTTTTTTTTTTTTTCTTGCCCTCAAATCGGCCCTCGTGAGCACGCGAAAAGCGAATCAATCGTTAAGGATGTATCGGCTGTTTGATCCGCAATTTCGGTGAAATGAAAATTTATGAAAAAAATTTTTTTTAAAAGTTAACGATCCAAATCTTCCAAAAAAAATTTTTTTGTCTGTTTTGCAAATTAATTTTTAAGTTTCCCGGTGTCCCAGTTTTTTCAAATGTCACGATTTTTCTCGAAAAGTGAGGAAATAGAATTTTCTTTTTTGTTTTTTTTTATTCCAGCCAAGTTCTCGATCTTCAAATAATTTTTTTTCTCCCATTTTTAAATAAATTTTATTGAACGAGTATGAAAAAAAATTCTATAATTGTCAGATAGAAAAATTATCGAGAATTTTTGTGTTATTCGTGATACTCGAATGAGCTTGAAACTTTTCAAGTGCATTGGGGGAGTCTGGATACTGAAAAATGCAAAAAAATTAATATTCTCAATTTTTTTTTTTTACGCGATTACATCCTTGAACGAGTGGGGAATTTTTTTCTCAACGAATCAATTGTTCGAAAAAAAAAAAAAAAAGTATTTCAGTTCTTATCCACCGCGAAAAAATTATAAAGAGACTTAAATATTCCTGGTTAAGCTCGGCACTCTAAAAAATCTAACGATCCCCCAACTTTGTATTTTTTTTTTCCCCTCCTTTTTGTCTTTCTACACGCCAGCCGTGAAACCGGAAACGGAAATAAAATGAGTAAAGATGATTGAGTATTAAAAAAAAAAATTCTGGAATTTACGCTCCGTATAATTCAATGCAAAAAAATATTCGAATTTGCTATCTTAAAAATTATTTGCTTAAAAAAAAAAAATATGTACAGATGTGTGTATTTTTTTTTTGTTGCCATTTCCGGTTTTTCTGATTTTTTTTTTCAATCGTCGACACTCGATGCTCATTTTTTTTTTCATCACACGTTCACAAAAAGTACAATTTACTTTTCTCTCTCTTTGAATTTTTTTTTTTCAGTCTCAATGGCACTTGCACGAACAGAAAAAAAAAACTGCCAATGACACGCACAGTACTCGCAACTTCCGGTTTCCCGATACATTTAATGCTATTTTTATTTTTTGCAATTTTTTCATCGTCATAAGAGTGATAATGATTGAACATTTTTTTTTTCGTTCGTTCGTTTTTGTGGTTATCGCACTTAGCACTCGTGAATCAGCAGTATTGGCATTAAAACTAGTTTAGCATCCAACTTTCTCTAGTCAGTAGCAACTTTACATTGAGATTGCAGTCTCATTTTTATTTATTTATTTTTTCATTATTCTTTTTCTTTTTTTTTTTTTTCAATCGATCTTCAGTAATATTCGGACAGCGATTATTGACCGGCAATATTAACGCATTTCAACCATCATATATTTTCATTCTTCCAACAAATTCGTAGCTCAGCTTCGTCCACAAATTTAAGGATTCATTGGCACACGTACATTCTCGTGGAAAAGTAAAAATACCAAAAAGAAAAATGAATTTTAATTGCACCTTAGTTTCATTGAGATAAAAATATGAAAAAAAAAAAAAAAAACAAAATACATATTTGTATCGCAAATACCAAAAATGTTAAATTTCAAAAAAAACGAAGAGTCGAAAAATTTACTCACAAAAGAGTTTGAAGAAAAAAAAAATTATTTGTTCATCGAAAATTTTAATTAGTTGCCATTCTCAAGATAAATTTGATAATGAAAAAAAAAAAAATTATCATTTTCGAAAGAGACTGTACGTGTTGAAGATCCTTAAGGTCCGAGGCCATATCGCGAGTATGATGAGTAAAGAAAAATTTTTAATTGAATTTCTAGAAAAGAAAAAAAAAAAAATAAAACTTAAATTCGAATAACTCTATAAACGTTTATTAGCTCTTATCTTTCTTCAATCACGAAAAAAATATAGTTACTTCTGTATTTTTGTGTGTTTTTCCTTTTTTTTTTTCTTTTTTTTCATATTCGTGTACTCTCACAAAATTTCTAGTCGTCGCTCTGGGGGTACCCCTTTGTTATTGTGTATTCGTGTATGTGTATTTTGAAACGTGTTATTTTTTTTTTTAATTTTTATTTTATTATCTATGAAGACGTATGTGTATTTATGTACATATATGAGTACACGTTACGTTTCTCTTTCTTTCTCTCTTTCTCTCTCTCTTTCTCTTTCTCTCTTTCTCTTTGCGCACTTGATGCATAAATTTGGAAATCGATCTCAACGATTTTCATTTCGTATCACCTAATTGTTTTTTTTTTTTTTTTCCTATTAATAACGAAAAATCTCTCTCTCTCTTTACACAATTTGCCATTATCGTCATTGACGAATTAACACAATATATATGGTCTTAGGCATTAGAGACGCGAGAGACTCGACCCGAGATATATCACTCAACGTACCAGGGGAGAAAAAAAAAGCTCTACCAGGGCACCCGAGAGATTATCATTGATCAAGGGTTGTTTGCAAATCCTGAAACAACGAAACGAAAAAAGGCCCATTTATTGTTACTATTATTATTATTTGGTTTTTTTTTTTTCCCAAGCATCAGGCAGTTTTATTTTTATTTTCAATCCCACAAATATTTCGTGCGAGTCTCGAGGAGGCTGGACTCATTTTTTTTTTTGTCTAAAAAAATGTAGCAAAATGGCAGATTTTTAGGCACAAGATGGCGGTCTTACGAGAAAGAAGAACCCAATTATCTCGTTGGAGTAAAAAAAGTTGGAGTAAAGAATTCTCACAGTTGCATCTTGTATATTTAGCATGCCACTGGGGGAAAAATCGTTTAGACCTACGTAGTTTTTTTTTCTTGGTGAAATTTGATCTGCGTAGATCGAATTTTTGGAAAATCGTAAATCTACCTAGATCTCCGTATATAACGGTAAATTTTCGTACATCCGATCTGACCTTTTTTTGTTTGAACATTTTTGCTCATCGGATCACCATTTGTGTACTCGAATCTCAGATTTACATAGATCCGAGTAGATCCAACAGAGGTCCAGGTAGATCTAATTCAGATCTAGACAAATCTACGATTTAAAAAAATTTAGATCTACGTAGATCCAATTTAGAGCTATGTGGCTATTTATTAGGTCAAACTTGATCTACGCAGGTAGAAATTTTGGAAAATCGTAGATCTACCTAGATCTCCGTGTACAACGGTAGATTTACGTAGATTCAAGCCGTCTTAATATTATGTTTGAATACTTTTGCTTTTTGCTGATTAGATCTTTGTGCATTTACTTGTCTCAGCGGATTTACCGAGATCTGAGTAGATATAACGAAGATCTACCTAGATCTCCGTGTACAACGGTAGATTTACGTGAAATTCGAGTCGACCTAATATTATGTTCGAACACTTTTGCTCATTAGATCTCCGTTGATCTACTAAGATCGCAGTAGAATTACATTGATCTGATTAGATCCAACGAAGATCTAAGTAGATCCACTTGAAATCTAGTTGAATCTAAAATTTTACAAAATTTAGATCTACATAGAAATTTTTTAGATCAAATTTGATCTACGTAGATCAAAATTTTGGAAAATCGCAGATCTACCTAGATCTCCGTGTACAATAGTAGATTTACGTAGATTCGAGTCGTCCTAATATTGAGTTGGAAGGCTTTTGCCTTTTGCCTATTGGATCTCTGTTGATCTACTTGAATCTGAGTAGATTTACTTAGATCCGAATGAATCTAACAAAGATCTAGGTAGATTTACTCTAGATCTACTTAAATCTATGATTTTCTAAAATTTAGATCTACATGGGTATTTTATAGATCAAATTTGATCTACGTAGATCGAAATTTTGTAAAATCGTAGATCTACCTGGATCTCCGTGTACAATAGTAGATTTACGTAGATTCGAGTCATCCTAATATTGTGTTGGAGCGCTTTTGCTTTTTGCCTATTGGATCTCTGTTGATCTACTCGAATCTGAGTAGATTTACTTAGATCCGAATGGATCTAACAAAGATCTAGGTAGATCTACTTAAATCTATGATTTTCTAAAATTTAGATCTACATGTGTATTTTTTACATCAAATTTGATCTACGTAGATCGAAATTGTGGAAAATCGCAGATCTACCTAGATCTCCGTGTACAATAGTAGATTTACGTAGATTCGAGTCGCCCTAGTATTGTGTTGGAAGGCTTTTGCCTTTTGCCTATTGGATCCCTGTTGATCTACTTAAATCTGAGTAGATTTACTTAGATCTGAATGGATCTAACAATGATCTAGGTAGATCTATATAGATCTACTTAAATCTATGATTTTCTAAAATTTAGATCCAAATGGGTATTTTTTTAGATCAAATTTGATCTACGTAGATCGAAATTTCGGTAAATCGTAGATCTACCCGGATCTTCGTGTACAACGGTAGAATTACGTACATTCAATTCGACCCCATATTATGTTCGAACACTTTTCCTCATTAGATCTCCGTTGATCTACTTAAATCTCAGTAGAATTACATACATCTGATTAGATCCAACGAAGATCTAGGTAGATCTAGCTGAGATCTAGGTAGATCTATTTGAGATCTTAGATAAATCTACGATTTTCCAAAATTTCGATCCACGTAGATAAAAAAATAACTATGCAGATCTTGACGTGTTCTACGTAGATGTAAGGTATTTTTTCCTCACCCACGAACTTTGGTTTCTTTTTTTTTTTCGAAAATTCTCCGTAAAACAACTCTTTCCTTTGAGTCCTGCACGATGCCAAAAACACGTTGTACAATTTTCAAGAAACATTTTGTCTTTGAAACGACCAATGATCGGCTATAATCCTCGAAACGAGATTCAAATTTTTTGATTTTCCGACGCCATTTCGCGTCCTCATCTCCGCCATTTTGGGATATTTTTTCAATGAATAAATTCGCATAACCTCATCGAGACTCGTGCGAGCATTGCTCAGATTTTATTGAAGGAAAAAAAAACTGTGCCTGGATACAAAAAAAAAAAAAAAAAACTATAATTGAAAACTTGGCTATTTCTTTTTGGCATTTTCGTGTGTGTGCGTGCTCTCTTGATTCAATGAGCTCCTCTCTTCTCGTAACCATTAAATTTTCGCGCTATGAAAGTTTCGTTTTTTTTTTTTTTTTTCCTTTTACGTCAATTTTTTTTATTCAAATATAATTTCTACTTTCGCAAGAGGCTTTTTTTTTGGGGGGATTCGCGTCTCTCGTTGTTTCACATATGCATATCGTCTCTCTCTTTTTCTCTCGTTCACAATTTCTCTTTCTTCCTCACTTTCGCACGTCAACAACTAAAATATCTGCGACATTAATTCACACGACTCGTTTATATCGCTCGCTATCTACACATTTTGTGTTTTCTTAGTTTTTTTTTTTTTTTTCTCATCATTTATTTATAATATTTATAATCTGCCTAATAATGCGGTAGTGGTAATAATAATTGCAATAATAATCATAACAATAATAATTTACTATATATATACATATATATATATATATACACATATATATATGTATATATATATTTATATGTATATGTATATAGTATTTATAGTTCTTTACAGTACATCGCGTTTTTTTTTTCTTGTTTGTTTTTGTTGGTTAATCTCGTAAAAAGATGCCTCCTCCCGTGCACTTGACTTTTTTTTTTTTTTTTTTATTACTTTTACTCTTTATTTCTTCTATTTATATATTTTCACGTATCCCTTTCGCCTCGGAGGCCCACAGAACTCTCAACAACTTAACATGGTCCTTGGGTCCGAAATACATTTCTATATAATCGCTTTTCTAAATCTCGTACATTTTGTTTTTTTTTTTTTTTTTTTTTCCCCTTTATTTACTCATTTTTCCAAAATTCTCTCAAGCGAGTCGTACTCGAATTCGTCACTCGTTCCTCAAGATTTTGACTCATTTATTTTGTTTTTTTTTTCGATAAAACTTTCGGTTTTGACGATTTATAAACTTTGTTTTTTTTTGCTGCGAATTCATTTTTTTTTTCAATAAACTCGAGGTCATTGTTCACTCTCCGAGACTCTTTGAAGGGCTCTCTGCTTTGCCCTGTGTCTTTTAATTCGTGTAAGTGTGTGTGTGTGTGTTTGTATTTTGTTTGTATTTTTTTTATTTTTATTTTCCTGCAGAGCGAGCATACGACTTATAACTCTAAGGAGGGCCGTTAATCGCGAGGCTAAAGCTTAAGAATTAATTAATTTTTTTTTTCCCTCTCTCACGTTGATAAAGCTTCGCCAAGTTGCAGTTGTTTTTTCGTACCAAGAGCTCGGAGAGCTTTTTTTTTACAAAGTTCTTATCCGCCATTTTGTTTATCTTCTTCCTCCTCCTCCTCTTCTTCTTCTTCTTCTTCTTCTTCTTCGTCCTCTTCCTCGGGTTGACGTTGATCTTTCGAGAAATCAAAAAGTATCGACGATACTCCAAAATTTTTTCCCGAATTTCGTTTTTTTTACGTTTTTTTTCCCCCAATTCTTCGTCGCCATTTTTGACATTTTTACATTAGCACAGGATTTTTTTTTTTTTTTTCGTTTTCGCGTCTAGCAGCTGAAAGGGCTCGGCTCTCCGTGTCTCTCTCTCTCTCTCTCTCTCTCTCTCTCTCTCTCTTTATCATTTTTCGTTTCATGGCATCCCCGGTGAAAATCAGAGAATTGGCAAATTTCGATGACACTCGGAGTTGGTCACTTCCTTCGTTGCTATTTTTTTTTTTTTTTCTGATTCTGGCCTTTTCCCGGCACTCCGGACCAGCTGCCCATGTTTGGTATAATTGTCCAAGAGACTTTTGAAGATTCCGATCATGGTCCTCGCGATGATCAGCAAAGTCCAGTCTCTTTGAACGATTGAGAGAGTGAGAGAGACGGAGAGAGCTCGTTTTGACGAATTTTGAGGGGGGCCCTTTCAGTATCTCTGCGTGTGCTAGTAGGACGAGTGCCGTCATTGATACGTGTCCTTGTGAAATGTATCGCTCTTGTGAAAGGCCCTTCGTCCTTCCCTCGTCAGCTCCTGGCTGGCAAAATTGTTCTCGGACTTTGGCCTCGGCAGTAGGCCAGTCGGAAATGCCCTTAGCTCCATACTGTGAACCTGCAATCGACGATCGGTATTATTGTAACGATAAAAAAAAATTTCATAAAGTTCATCTTCAGGTGAAAATTGATCCCAAAATGTTTTTCCCTGAGCTAGGAAAATATTTGTTTCGTCGTTGCTTTTTTTTTTTTTGCTTTTTTTTTCAGGTTTTCGATGAAAAATCCTGTATTACCGATTCCTCGCTGGCACTAGCGTGGGCTGCCTGCTCCGCAAGTGCATTCACCACCGCGTTTATCGTCTTCGACTCGCTGCCAAGATCCTCCTCTCGATGCGCAACGAGATTTGGATTTTTGCCGATTTTGTTCAACCTGCGATAAAAAAAAAAAAACGGAGCACGATTAAGCGTAGGGAATGTCGAACCGGTAACGATCATAACGATTATTCGCGCATTGATCGTGAGAAAATCCTCGTGGCAAAAACGACATTTTTTTTAATCATTTTTTTCTTCACGGAAAGATCGAGAGCAAAGAAAGATGCCGCAACGATTTTTCTTGTCGATCGTTGATCGGTAGAAAGCTTCTTTTTGGTTTTTGCTTTTTTTTTTCTTTGAGAGTTTGGGTTTGGGTTGCCACGAGGGTTTCCGATAATGACGGACCGGTGGATCGAACGAGAAACGATAAACCCAAAGAGTCAGCCCGTTGGGAAAAAAAAAAAATTATTTGTGCATGATTGAACGTGGAATGAGCACGACGAGTTATCTTACATGGAAGGTATCCCAGGTCGATCTCTCCGATTTTGATCTAACTCATATATGCTGTAGTACATTGAAAACTAAGCGACACGTATTTTTTTTATCTGCCATTAAACACTTTAAGGGGGTGAAACCACCCTCCAAAGTAAGGCATGTCAAGGGGCCATTTGGCAGTTTCACCCACAAGGACATAATATTTTTTAACCAATCCAACTGCAAAAGTTTTCTCATAATGAGAAACGAAAAATGTAATTTTCTCGATAAAAAAAAAAAAAAAAAAAAAACAAGGGGGTGAGCCACCCCTAAATATTATTACATTAATGCCAAAAATGGGCAAATTCAAGTAAAAAAAATCTGAAAAAAATATATATTACGTATAAACACAAAATAAAATTGACGTGTTTTTTGATTTTCCCGAAAAAGAAAAAAATTGACCGGGGTAACTACCCCTGAACGCTGTTTATCTTGCGTGTACGCGAAAAATGGTCAAATTCAAGTCTAAAAATCAGAAAAAAATGTATATTGCATATGAACACGAAAGAATATTGGCTTGTTTTTGGATTTTCTCGAAAAAAAATATTGGCCGGGGTAACTACCCCTAAATGCTTTGAATTGTTAACGTTTGTTTGTTTTCTCACGATATCATCAAATGCTTAAACAAAAAAATCATCGGGAACAAAGACAAGGTAATTTTTCGAATGAAGTTTAATACGTTTTATTGGTATAACTTATCGTTACGAAAATGATAAACCAAAAATTATTAATTTTCGAATATTGAACAATAATGATAATCGTCGAAAAAGTGTTTCAAGCAGAAGGATTTTTTACGCCATGAACATCGAATAACAGCAACGTTTGTGCAGCCTTCGATTTCGACGTCTGCCTTGCAGATTCAGTATTTTGTATAAAATTAAATTCCTCACGATCACCTTTGAAACGTGTACTTAGAGTAAAAACCGCCCGAATGAATTTTGTTCATCGGGGGTAGTTGCCCCGGCCAATATTTTTTTTTTCGGGAAGATCCAAAACAAGTCAATATTATTTCGTGTTAATGCGCAACATACATTTTTTCAGATTTTTAGACTTGAATTAGACCATTTTTCGCATACACGAAAGATAAACAGCGTTCAGGGGTAGTTACCCCGGCCAATATTTTTTTTCGGGAAGATCCAAAAACAAGGCAATATTCTTTCGTGTTCATATGCAATATACATTTTTTTCAGATTTTTGGACTTGAATTTGACCATTTTTCGCGTACACGCAAGATAAACAGCGTTCAGGGGTAGTTACCCCGGCCAATATTTTTTTCGGGAAGATCCAAAAACAAGGCAATGTTATTTCGTGTTTATACGCAATATACATTTTTTCAGATTTTTAAACTTGAATTTGACAATTTTTCGCATACACGCAAG
This sequence comes from Rhorus exstirpatorius, assembly GCA_963564615.1. NCBI lineage: Eukaryota > Metazoa > Arthropoda > Insecta > Hymenoptera > Ichneumonidae > Rhorus > Rhorus exstirpatorius. The sequence continues at coordinate 5,301,643 of OY751313.1, forward strand.
ATAAACAGCATTCAGGGGTAGTTACCCCGGCCAATTTTTTTCTTTTTCGGGAAAATCAAAAAACACGTCAATTTTATATTGTGTTCATACGTAATATATATTTTTTTCAGATTTTTTTACTTGAATTGGCCCATTTTTGGCATTAATGTAATAATATTTAGGGGTGGCTCACCCCCTTGTTTTTTTTTTTTTTTTTTTTTTTATCGAGAAAATTACATTTTTCGTTTCTCATTATGAGAAAACTTTTGCAGTTGGATTGGTTAAAAAATATTATGTCCTTGTGGGTGAAACTGCCAAATGGCCCCTTGACATGCCTTACTTTGGAGGGTGGTTTCACCCCCTTAAAGTGTTTAATGGCAGATAAAAAAAAATACGTGTCGCTTAGTTTTCAATGTACTACAGCATATATGCGTTAGATCAAAATCGGAGAGATCGACCTGGGATACCTTCCTTGTTAGTTTTGTAAAAAGATTCGTGTCGTGCTCATTCACGGGAAAATAATTGATCCGGGGGAGAGAGAGATTTAAATACGAGAAATAATACGAAGCTTCGATATATGCGGGTGTATATATCGAAAGTTTTATAATTAATATAATTATAATTAGAAATTTGTCAAATATCGATATATCGCTATTTAAGAATGTACCGGACGTTTAATTTCCCAACCAAAAGTGACTCTCGTCGACGATATTGCATACTTCGTGATAAGAAAAAAATTGGAAAAAATTCAACCACGATAAAGACGATAAGATTAATTTTTAATAATAATAATGCCAAAAAGTTATCAATAAATCGTTTAAACAAAACATTGTTTGACAAGCTTTGCGGGAAAGTTTTTTTTTTTGTTATGTGAAATTAATTCGTTAATTTTTCCGACTACGCGTGAATTTTTTTTACAATTTTTTTTTTCATCATTTTGAAATTTTGGTTTCCGGAAAATTTGTAAATATTTACGAAACTATTCGTTCGATGCCCACGGAAACTTATTAATTGTAATATACAACGTTTTTACGAAAAAAAAACTAATCCAAAATTCACGATTTTTCCTTCATTTTTCAAAATTAAACAAATTTTCGTAAACCAAAATTTTAAAATGATGAGAAATTTTTTGAAAAATTCACGGGCAGTCGGAAAAATCAACGAATTCGTTTCACGTGTCAAAAAAAAAATCTTTTCCGCTAAATTTGTTAAACAATGCTTTGTTTGAACAATTTATCGATAACTTTTTGGCATTATTATTATTCGAAATTAATCTTCTTATCGTCTTTGTTGTGGTTGAATTTTTTTCGATTTTTATCTTATCATGAAGTATGCAATATTGTCGACGAAAGTCACTTCCGGTTGGGAAGGTCCGATACATCCTTAACTTATATGAGCAGCGATGGGCAATCGTTTGAACGTCCCCATCGACGAAACAATAACACATAATTCATTAATTTTCATTCTTAATGACGAATAATCGTAAAATCATGAATTATCCATGATTATTTTTTTGAGAAAAAAAGATAAATTCAAACAGCTGTCCCATCGCCACGCTTGCAGTTAATGTTATACGCGCGAGCGCAGTGGCAAAAGCTTTGCTCCTCAGCGTGTTAATTTGCAAGCGCGTTTGCTGGCATAAAATCGATGGTGTATTGAAAAAAAAACAAAACAAAAAAAAAGTCAAGGAGGATCGTTGTCGAAAAATGGTAATTTTTCATTGAATTATATTAATTTTTTCGTGCAAAAGCCGTACGCGTTATCGATTCACACGGAAAGTCGGGCAAAAAATCGTGTCGATCTAATGAAGATCGAATTCAGATCTACGCAGTTGTTTTTCGGATCTACGTAGATGTAAATTCTGAAAAATCGTAGATCTACGATGTTCCAAAAATAATATTTTTTTTTTTTTTTTTTCGATAATCTCAATTAGATCTACGTAGATCTGCGTAGATAAAATTTTTGGAAATATAAGATCTACCCGGATCTTATCTAGATCTACCTATATCCCAATTAAATCTACCCGGATCTCAATAAGATATGCAAAGATCTAAATTTTGATGATCTCAATCGGATCTCCGTAGATCCGCGTCGATCTCAATTTTGAAAAATCGTTTATCTACCCAGCTCTACGTAGATATGATTTTTGGAAATTTGTAGAACTACCTAGATCTTATCTAGATCTACGTAGATTTAAATTAATGCGGGAAGAACTAAATTTTTATCATCTCGCTTATAGATCTACCTGGATCTGCGTAGATCTAAATTTTGACGATCTCATTTAGATCTCCGTAGATCCGCGTAGGTATCAATTTTGAAAAATCGCCTATCCACCCAGATCTGCGTAGATATAATTTTTGGAAAATCGTGGATCTACCTAGATCTCAATTAGAACTGCAAAGATCTAAATTCTTATGATTTCACTTGTAGATCTACCTAGATCTGCGAAGATTTCAATTTTTAAAAATAATTGAGCTACCCAGATCTGCGTAGATATAATTTTTGGAAAATCGTAGATCTACTTATGTCTCAATTAGATCTGCGTAAATCTCAATTTTTATTATATCACTCACAGATCTACCTAGATCTGCGCAGATTAAAATTTTTTTAAATCATTGATCTACCTTGGTCTACGTAGATCTGCCCAGACCTCAATTAGATCTACCTATATATCTCAATTATAACTGCGAAGATCTAAATTCTTATGATTTCACTTATAGATCTACCCAGATCTGCGTAGATATAATTTTTGGAAAGTCGTGGATCTACCTATTTCTCAATTAGATCTGCGTAAATCTCAATTTTTATTATATCACTCACAGATCTACCTAGATCTGCGCAGATTAAAATTTTTTTAAATCATTGATCCACCTTGGTCTACGTAGATCTGCCCAGACCTCAATTAAATCAATCTATATCTCCATTAGATCTACCCAGATCTAAATTTAAAAAAATCATAGATCTAAGTAGATCTAGGTAGTTCTACGATTAAAAAAAAAATTCGTTTTTTTCAATTATCTCAATTGGATCTACGTAGATCTGCGTAGATCTAAATAAAAAAATAAAAAAAATTGTTCTCCCTACATCTACGTAGATATGATCTTTGGAAAGTCGTAGATCTGTCTCGATCTTGAGTAGATCTGCGAAGATCCGAATTTTCATGATATCGCTTAGAAATCTACCTAGATCTGCGTCGATCTTAATTTTGATGTTCTGGTTCAGATCTCCGTAGATCCGCGTACATATAAAATTTTTCAAAAATCATTGATCTATCTAGATCTGCGTAAATATAATTTTTTGAAAATCGTAGATCTACCTAGATCTCAATTAGATCTACCTGCATCTCAATTAGATCTGCCAGGATCTCAATTAGTTCCGCGAAGATCTGCGTAGATCAAAACTTTGACAAATCATTGATCTTCCTCGATCTGCGTGTACATCCAATTTTTGGAAAATCGTAGATTTTCAATCAAATCTATGCAGACATAAACAATTTTTTTCCCCGCAAATCTTGTGACAATTTTTCATGGTTACATGAATGTGTCGAGGCTCCTTGAGCATTGCGCGAGCTGCGCGATCCAAGCAAATGAAAAAAAAGTGCTTCGTATTCTCAAATCTCCCAGCCCCGATATCTTTTTCGTGATCGTCATTTCTCCTTGATTCGTTCTAACGATCGAAAGATTCAAATTCATAAAAAAAAAACAACAACAACAACAGAGAAGAGACTTTCCGATATTATTTTCCCGCTGCGACAGAAGCCAAAAAAAAAAGCGGCCCGCGCATGCGTCGTCGCGTCGTATCCCGGAAGAATTCAACGCCGCGACGACCATTCAGCGAGCAATTTTATACAAGCAAGCGGACAATTTGACTACGATAAAGATTTAGAAGAGAGAAAGAAAAAATAGTTAAACATACAGACAATGCATAGATAAATCACAACCCTCGGGCGAGTAAATACGTACACGTTTTTTTTTTTTTTTTTTTTTTTCTAAGTACCGACGAAACAGAAGATAAACTTTTTCGTTTTATATTTATCTATTTTAATATGACGGGGACGGGGATTTTGATGATTCGACATCTATTTAGCACACCAACTCGATAGAACAAACCTAACCAAAGTTTATACCTCTCGGCGGCAACGCTCTCCATGGTACGGCGCATCAGCGGATATTGATCGAGCACGGCGTTGAAATGATCCACCGAGAGGCTGAACAGATTACAGTAAGTTTCCGCCCTGACGGACGCGACGCGACGAGCGTTCGTCAGTAGACAAATCTCACCGAAGTAAGAGCCATCGGAGAGCGAGGTTGCGACCTCGCCGTTTGCCATCACGATATCCACAATTCCCTCCTGAATGAAATACATCTTCGAGCCGATCGTGCCCTCTTTGATTATTATGTCACCTGGGGCAAAAGAGGTTTTCCTGGTTAGCGATGAAACGGGAGAGAAGCGACGAAATTGCCGCGTCAGTGCGCGCAGGGGAGAGCGCGTAGAGGATTCGGTTACCGCCATTTTGTGAGTCTGGTTGTGCCAAGCGCACAAAATGGCCGCTCGAGAATTCTGGCTCGAAGCTTAGCTCAGATTCTTCATGATTACCCGGACCTATGACTAAATTTTCATTTTTTTTCATCAAAGCAACATATCTCGAGATTATAATCCCAAATTTTTAGCTCGAGATATTAAAAATAAAAAAAATTGAAATATGATCTTATTTTGGTTAGTTATGATCTTATATGTACCGGTGCGTTGGGCAGGATCCAATTGCTATTTGTAATCAGTTACATTTGAATTAAAAATTACAGCCGTAATTTGTAATTGTAAAAAAAATCAAATACAAGTTACAAATTATAATTGTCACCATTTTTCGAACAAATTACAAATTAAAGAAGTAATTTTGAGACCTTTTTCGGAATCAATTTCCACATTCAGCCGAGTTTCAACTGTCTCTTCCCTTGATTGTCTCGATGACAACTGTTCGCTTGATACGCGAAAAGACTCTACGAATTGATTCGAAAAAAAGACGTCAAATTACTTTTATAATTTGTAATTGATTGGAAAAAAAGTGTCAATTACTTTTTTAATTTGTAATTGATTCGAAAAAAGATGTCAATTACTTTTGTAATTTGTAATTGATTGGAGAAAAGTGTCAATTACTTCTGTAATTTGTAACTGTTTTGAAAAAAGTGTCAATTACTTTTATAATTTGTAGTTGATTCGACTAAAGATGTCAATTACAATTGTAATTTGTAATTGATTTGAAAAACATGTCAATTAAATTTTTATTTTGTAATTTATTCGAAAAACGATGTCAATTACATGTGTAATTTGTAATTAATTCGAAAAAAGTGTCAATTACTTTTGTAATTTGCAGTTGATTCGAATTAAAATGTCAATTACAATTGTATATTGTAATTGATTCGAAAAAAATGTCAATTACATTTTTAATTTGTAATTGATTCGCAAAACGATGTCAATTACATGTATAATTTGTAATTGATTCGAAAAAAGTGTCAATTACTTGTGTAATTTGTAGTTGATTCGACAAAAGAAATCAATTGCAATTGTAATTTGTAATTGATTCGAATAAAGATGTCAATTACAATTGTAATTTGTAATTGATTCGAAAAACATGTCAATTACATTTTAAATTTGTAATTGATTCGAAAAACGATGTCAATTACGTGTGTAATTTGTAATTGATTCGAAAAAGTGTCAATTACTTTTGTAATTTGTAATTGATTGGAAAAAAGTGTCAATTACTTTTGTAATTTGTAATTGATTCGAAAAAGATGTCAATTCCTTTTGTAATTTGTAACTGTTTTGAAAAAAGTGTCAATTACTTTTGTAATTTGTAATTGATTCGAAAAAAGATGTCAATTACAATTGTAATTTGTAATTGATTCGAAAAAGATGTCATTTACATTTTTAATTTGTAAATGATTCGAATAAAGATGTCAATTACAATTGTAATTTGTAATTGATTCGAGAAAAGTGTCAATTACTTTTGTAATTTGCAGTTGATTCGAATAAAAATGTCAATTACAATTGTATATTGTAATTGATTCGAAAAACATGTCAGTTACATTTTTAATTTGTAATTTATTCGAAAAACGATGTCAATTACATGTATAATTTGTAATTGATTCGAAAAAGGTGTCAATTACTTTTGTAATTTGTAATTGATTGGAAAAAAGTGTCAATCACTTTTGTAATTTGTAATTGATTCGAAAAAAGATGTCAATTACATGTGTAATTTGTAATTGTTTCGAAAAAAGTGTCAATTACTTTTGTAATTTGTAATTGATTCGAAAAAAGATGTCAATTACAATTGTAATTTGTAATTGATTCGAAAAAGATGTCATTTACATTTTTAATTTGTAAATGATTTGAATAAAGATGTCAATTAAAATTGTAATTTGTAATTGATTCGAAAAATATGTCAATTACATTTTTAATTTTTAATTGATTCGAAAAACGATGTCAATTGCATCTGTAATTTGTAATTGATTCGAAAAAAGTGTCAATAACTTTTGTAATTTATTTAATTGATTCAAAAAGATATGTCAATTACAATTTTAATTTGCAATTGTTTCGAAAAATGATGACAACTACAATTTTAATTTGTAATTGATTCAAAAAGTGATGTCAATTACAATTGTAATTTTTCATTAATTTTTTAAATTACAAAATAAAATTTCAATTTGTAATTAATTAATTAAAAATCTGCCCAACGCTGGTTCGAACTATGTCGTGGAATTCTTTCGGAATTTTGTTTTCGTAACAAAAAGGTGTGACAACTCAGGGTTAAACCTTGGTCAGGTTATCAATTTATTTTTTGGGCAGGTTATCTGCGGGGCAAAAATTATCAATACAGATTTATAGTAAAACATTTGAATTTCCCGATCTCAAATTGTAACTGGAATTCCATTTTATTCCTGGCTTCGCTTATCTAGGGAACATAAATCCATCACCATCATACACAATCTGTATTACTTCCCCCCTTCCCAAATCGCGAATCCCATTACTTTACTTACCAAAAATCGTTTGTAAACACGAATAAGTCGGAGTGCAAAAAAAGAAGAAAAAAAAAAAGGTAAGTTCGTTCGGGTTTACCTGGCTGGAAGACTTCGTATCGTAATTTCGTGACGACGTCAGAGACAAAGTTGGAATCGGCATTGGCGAAGAACGGCACCGAAGCGACGAGCGATCTGCAGTTGTAATTTATCACGTCCTAGATCGAAGAAAGGAACAAGAGCGCGATTATAATATTTTCTTAACGAGATCGCTCGTCAACTCGGAGAGGCCTCTCGTTCGAGGTCAATTCTCGGCTCGTGCTCAACGAATCATATTATGTTTGATGTACAATGAATGACAATTATGTTTTTTTTGCCCCCCCCCCCCCCCTTCGCCTTGCAAACAAAACGAGGAGTGATTGAATGTTTACAGTGAATATATTCACAAAACGAGTGCTCGGTGATGTATTTTTTCTACAGACTTAGCATGAATCCGTACCTCTCTCAGTTTTTCCGAAAGTTCGCCGAGAATGAGTTCCTCGTCGAAGAATTTGCCCTGGTAACGATGCTCAAAGTATTCCGTGATCCTCTGTCGCATCTCCCTCGGTAATTTTCGATAGGCCATGTACTCCTCAACTTGCTTCACCTAACCCCGAGAACAAATCATCCCCGATCAACCTACCGCTATCCGAACCATCGCTCAGTCACGATCTTTTTTATACTTTTTTTCTTCATTATACGACTCTCTATCGCTCTTTGTCCAATCCCTAATATTCCGGAGCGTGTTAAAAGCTTTTTGTCGATGCATCAAATGAGGAACGACCATTTTGTGTCAGCGCAATTGTCCGAGCGAGGCCGGGTAGCAAAAATTATTATTACTTTCATTTTTTTTTTTTTGGCTCAAGATAACGGTATCGAGGACACGCACCCCAGGGTCCACGAGGACCTTTTAGACTCGAGAAAGGTGTAGCTTTGGCAGGATATACCGGAATTATCAATCTTGCATTGAGTGCACAGTGAAACTATGAGGGGGTTCTGATGTTTTTTTTTGTTTCGTTGGTTCGTGCAAACTTAATTATGCGAAGATCGAATTATTTACAAGATCGAAATTGATCGTATATGTACATTTTTGAAACGAGATATATCTCGTTGTGCCCTCTGTTATGGCATCGAAATTCTCTGCTGCTGGAATGATCGCTTCAAGATTCCAATTGTAATATTGATTAGATTGGAGAAGAAAAAAAAAACGAAAGAAAAACATGGTGCACGCAATCAGTCTCATGAGATCGTTACCTGTCAGTCTCACCCTCGTATGCGGTAACGGATCACTCACCTTCTCGCGATACTGCCTTCTCGAAGAGTCGAGCGACTGAATCAAATTGGTCGCATGACCGAGGAACAGAGCGTAACAGGTTGCCCCGCTGATCATGCTGAGCATCGTGAGCCACATGTCCGTCAGTGACTGGGGTGGAAACCTTCCGTAACCGATGCACAGCATGTGCGACATCGCTTTGAACAGGGCCCATGAGTATTGCTCAAGCCAGAACGACTCCTGAAAAGGGTCAGTCGATCTTTTGATTCATATCGGGCTTTAAAGCTGGGGGATTGTCCAGAATTATTTTTTTAACTTTCCCGAACGAGACGTTAGATTAATCCAACGTGTATGAGATTTTTAGGCACATTTCACAATCTGCTCAAAAAACTTCACTATACCCAATGACATCTCTACCAGAATTTAAGCACTCAGAGTTACCGGTAGTTTATGTGCACAATACACAAAGTAAATTACCAGTAACTTATACACCAGCCACACTGGTTATCTGGTAGACTTCCCGAGCAGAAATTTAATCAGGGTGAAATCCGGCCCTGATCAGGTTGCCACAATACCAAATCCGGCCCGGATCACGCTAAAAAACTCCGGCCCTGATCAGGGATGTAACGCTTTGGCAAATCCGGCCCTGATCAGGCGCCTCGTTCGGCCCGGATCAGGCGCTTCATTCGGCCCCGATAAAACGCCTTATCTGGACCTAATAAAACTCGTGTAGAAACTTCGTCCAGCTATAGATATAATTATTTAAAATTAGCAATTAGGAATGATCGATGAATGAACTTGAAACTGTTATTCCATTATTTTTGAAAACCCTGTAAATTAAAAAAAAAAAAGTCATTGACCGGGATTTGATCCCACTATCCTCCAATCGACGACTGATCAGGCACGCCTTATTCATACCTGCTCAGGCTCTTATCTGACACAAATAAGGCACGCCAGATCGGGCGCGCCTTTTTAATACCTGATAAGTTCCATATTCGACATAAATAAGGCACGCCGGATCAGGCACGCCTTATTGGTACCTAATCAGGCCCTTATCTGGCATAAATAAGGCACGCCGGATCAGGCACCCCTTATTGATACCTGATCAGGCCCTGATGAATCATCAGGCAGCCTGAATGAATTTCTGCTCGGGTTGTAGCTGGATAGAGATGCTAGTGAAAGCCTCATTATGGTAAAAATTTTGTTGGGTTAAGATAATATTATTTACAGATGTTGTTGGGTTGATATTTCATTGGTAGATGTATTGGGTAGAAATGTTATTGGCTCGACATGTTTTGTGGTAGAGATGTTATTGGACAGATATTTTATTGGCTAGAGATGTTATTTGGTAGATATATCATTGCATTCAGATATTATTAATTAGAGATATTATGGGATAGAGATATTATTGGGTAGGTATTTCATTGATTCATTGCTTAAAGATGTTTTTAGGTAGAGATGTTATTGGCTAGTTCTGTGGTAGAGATGTTATTGGATAGATATTTTTATTGAGAATAAATGTTATTGAGTAGAAGGTTTGTTGGTTAAAAATTCCATTGGGTATAAATTTTAAGTACTGTTCAAGTTGTTTTCCGGTAGAGTTGCAATTTGGTAGCCCTGTTCAGAGATCCTTGATTCAGATAGAAATACTCATTGGATAGTAAAGTTTCGGGTGTATGATTGTAAATCTGACGAGCTTCACTTGAAATTCGATGATCTAATTCGCAAATTCAATCCTTTCAATGTATCTCGCTCGTTTCGAAAAACCAATAATATTCCACGCAAAATTATGATCAATAATCGCAATTTCACGTTATTCCCTCGTTAATTGATCGACTAACCTGAAGCTCGTTGATCGCGACCCAAGAATTGCTCGGAAATCCTTGTAGCATGGGAACGAGAAATTGAAGACAGCCGCTCCAGTGGCCAATCAGTAGCATCATGCAGATCAGATTAAAGATCCGCATGAAAACCGACGCCATATTCAGGAACTGCCAACAATGAAGAAAATTGCTTTAATCGATGCCCGTACTCGTGCGCCGTCATTCGAGATCTTCGAGCACGCGCAAGATCCGATTGACTCTCTCGTGTATATGTGCTCGTTTCTGTCAGGACGCAATGGGAATTTTTTTTTTTTTCGAGGCTCCGAGCAGAGTAGCCTTCTTCCTATCCTCTCTGCGAAGAAGACATTTTTGCCCGGAACCTCCGGTCGTTTTATATTTTTTTTTTTTTTTTTTTTTTTTTTTTGCGGTTGTGTACAGCGAATAAGCGGAACGTCGAGAGCAACGTAAAAGTCAAACGGACAAATAATAAATTGCGAGTATAAGGACTCCCCAAAGCCCCCTGGTTTTCTCTACTCGCCACGAGCAGAACATCCGTGGTTCGGCTAAACATTAAACGAACAAAAAAAGAACGCACATGTACACACAAAATAAGCGATAATCGAGGCAAAATAATATCGAAACTCTTTCGACTTCCGGTTGAATAAAAACTCCAAGCTATACACTGCGAATACAATTTTTTTTTTATTGTACGGTGTATATAAATATGTCCCTCGAGGGGTGCGAAAAAAAAGAGGCTGAACGGTCATTCGAGTGTCAGCTTTTCTTTTTTCCTTCACCCCGGATTCGAAACAATTCTTTCAACAGATTTACTGACGAATTTTTCGACCCCCCGGTGCTGCTTTAAACACAAATTCAAGCATGCCACTTTGCGAAATACTCTGTTAATCAATAATAATAATAATAATAATAATAATAATCATACGGTATTATGCTAATGCAGAAAATTAAGAAAAAAAAAAACAAAATACAACGACGAGAACAAAGTATACAAATCATAATTACGTCGATATTAATTAAGGTATTAATATTATACGGCTACGATAATGCTTCAACACAGGTTTTACGCAAATAAAAATTGGCAGTGTAATTTTTCATACGGGATTTTCTCACATCACTCGTGCATATCAGCTAAAACATATTGCTTAGCTCTCGTTTGAATTCAATTTAATTACTCGTATATGCTTGTGAACGAGAGAACTGCGTGAGATAATGAGGAAGGATATAATGTTTCTTCAGGCGCACGAGTTCGATGTAGGTTTCCATATATTTCGGGGCAATGAAAGGCAACGACAGCGAGAAGAGGGAACTTTTTATTTTCCTTCATGAATTTTTAGTCTCCTTTTTGAGAAATTTCCATACCACCGTCTTCTCGCAGACGCTAATGCCATCGGGAGTGGATGATTAAACTTGTTGATTGTTTTTTTTTTTTTTCAATGAAGTGCATGATACCCAGTAACGCATTAGATGTTGAGACTTTGCCGAATAAAAGCTGCATCGTTTGTGCCATTTCATAGAACCAAGTATTTTTCAGGTATGGTGTCAATACCTGAAAAATCGTGTCCTTCATGCATGTAGATCAGGGGGATTCTGAAAATGATTTTTTCCAAATTTTCCTACGTTCATCAAAATTTCCGTACCCCATCATTGGGAAATAGGTCATGCAGAAGTTGGGAGGGAACCCGCGACAGTTTTTACTATTGCCCCCATCAGTGTTAAAATTTCTGAAGAAAAATTTGAGAAAAAAACACTTCTGTCGAACTTGGAATTTGCATCTGTTCTTTCGTTCCTGACCACTAAATCATAGAACTCGTGAAAATTAAAGAATTTGCAACAGTACTTTGTCCAAACTTTTTGGTGACAAGATTTTAGTGGTAGAATGGAAATAAATGTCACATTTACAATTCTGACTGAAACTTTACTAGCCAATGACATCTCTACCAGACTTTAGGCTATCTTAACAACCCTACCGAATCACAACTCTACCGGAAAACAACTCTCCCAAATAAGAGCAGTGCCCAACATCCATAATGACATCTCTATCAGAATGAGACTTTCGGTGACATATTTGACCAATTACAAGTCTACCAGATAACAACTCCATGGCGTGGCTGTTGGCAAGTTATCGGTAAGTTACCTTGTCCGTAACGCGGATAATCTGCTGGTGATTTACCATCAGGCACGCCGAAGGTTTGTTATCCGGTAGACTTATAATTGGGTACATCAAGCGAGATTCTCATTCTGGTAGAGATGTTATTGGGTACTGATGGTATTACGTAGAATTTGAATCGGGTAGAAATGTTTTTGAGCAGAGATGTTATTGGGTAGAGTTGTTTTTGGGCAGAGATGTTATTTGGTAGAGTTGTTTTTGGACAGAGATGTTATTTGGTAGAGTGGTTATTGGGCAGAGATGTTAATGGGCAGAGACGTTAGTGCATGTTATTGGGTCGAAATGTTGTTTGGTAGAGGTGTTATTGATTAGTGACATAGACACCGCTAATACCTGGCAAAGTTGTTTTTCGGTAGAGTTTTAGTTCGGTAGGGTTGTTCGGAGAGCCTACATCTTAGCATAGTTGTTATTGGGTAGTAAAGTTTCGGGTAGAATTGTAAATGTGGATTACAAATCGACGAAGAGTAAAAAAATTTTTTTAAGCAATCCACGCATCAAAGGGTCACGCGATTCTTTAATTAAAAATTTTGCAAAATTGCCTTTCTTCATGAATCACAATGCTTGATGGGGCATTAAGCATAAACATTGAACCGGTGTGTGCGAGTCCTATTTCCTAGCAAATCGGTACGAGAATCTTGACGAACAGCGCGATCTAAATTCTTTTTCTGAACCACCCTGATATACACACATAAATGTAATCAAATCAAGTATTCCCAAGATCATATCCGTAAAGTGCCAATCATATCCGTAAAGTTTTCAACAATTGGGCATTTTGCATCCAACAATCGAAATTACGAAACAATTTACCGCCCAAAGGTACACAGGCCTCATACGAACGACAATATTTTGAGCCAATATTTTTGTCAGAATTGATACTGATCTCCGTGGCCATACTTTGAAGTGACTTTGAACCTTTGAGCTTTTTCGTAACTCGTCGTACTGACGACAGGAGCAGCTCTCGTCATTTGCAATGTGTCTTGTGCCTGAGTGCTCGCCGCGAGTGCATCATTCGAGTGCATCGCTCGAGTCACGAGTGACAATGACGACGGTTGCTCCACTCGCCCGATCTATGACGGCGAGGGATGTTTGAATGATTGACAAACAGATCGATCGCTGTTAAAGATATACGATGAAAGATCAGCGACAATGACAGCAACAATTACAATAACGATGCGTCATTGCAGCTACAACGATGAGGCTTTTTGAGTTTCAAACACGAGACATTTTTGGGATTTTCTAGGAGAATACGAACGGGATTATGGGTTTTTTTTTTCGATCGACAAACAATTTCGATACATTACCTGAGGATTGTTATTTATGTTCTTTTGTTATCCAACGATTATTTAAAAGAAAACACACACACACACACGCATGGACACACATGCATACATACTATTGTTATAAACGTATGTATGCGCTGATTGTTTTGATGATGTACACAATTAATACTTATGAGTATCGATTTTCGTGTACACATATGCAATGTTATCTCGTAACTCGCATTATCGATCAAGCATACAAAATATAAATGCATATTTATGTATTTATGATGTAACAACGATGCTCGGCTTTACCAAACACTTTAAAACATTTAACAGACTGCTAAATTTTTTAACAAACAATTTCTATTTCACCAACGATTTTTATGCTCAATCGTCCTTACAAAATTACCTGTGATAAATTCAAAGATGATTTTAATCCTGTTGAACTCACTTGAACGTTAAAAAAAAATCATTCTTAACCTCAAAATCGGACGAGAACAACCTCGAATAGTTCAGCGGTCTCACAATTTCGTCAATACGAGTCGAGGGAATTTTTCTTATGCTTTTTTTAATTTCTGATGATGCTTTCGTTTGATACATTTGAGTACTGAATTTGTTTTTTTTAAATTTCATTTCCGATCACTCCGAAATTTCATGTTCTCTCTCGGGAAATTTTGAAAAAAAAATGGCAGGCAGTTTCAATACAGTTAATTAATAGTCAAGTTAGTTAGCAGCGGAGAGACCATAAAAAGGGTAATATTCTTTTTTCAGTCAGGAGATTAAAATTCGTCCAAAAAAAAACAAAAAAAAACAATGGTTTTGCACTTTTATTAATACAAATCACGGTGTATGTGCAAAAATCATTTTCTTAATATGCAAAATTAGTCAGTTATGACGAGTACGTGATCGTTTATTTTTCAATATAAAAAAAAATTATAAATCCATAATGATAAATTATCAAAATTTTTCCTTGCTAAGTAAGCTGTGTGTCCATTTTTACGTATTTTTCATCAAATTTTCGTACACCAACGTGACGTGATCGAGATAATTACGTTGGTGAAAAAAAAAAATTATGTTTAACTGCTGCTATATATAAAAATTTCAAATAGTGAAAATGACTTTTAGAGCCTGTGTCGATGAAACTGAGCATCGATCGCGTTTTTTTATTTTCACTACGTAGCAATTGACAAAAGGTTTCGTAGGTTTTTTTTTTTTGATACTTTTAGGAAATTTATTTTTACCAAGCAATCGCATTAATGTCGATGATGATGATTTCGAAGAGGGGAGGGGGACACACGAATTGAGTCAGTGATAACGATGATTAAAACGAAAAATGAGTGGGGGGCAACGAGAAAGATGAAGAGAGAGAGAGAGAGAGAGAAAGAGAGTTAGGTTACGAAAATTTTCTGTGTCTGGCGCACATATAGCGAGACACACACACTATTCTCGAGAAAGTTTCAAGAAACAATGCAAAGATGTATAATCGACAATGATTTTTTTTTGTTTAATTTTTTTTTTTTTTAATAAATGTTAAGCGTCGAAAAGCCAGGCTAATAGATAGATATGCACTCAGAATGCACTTACCGCAGGCAGCCAATTCAAAGCAAAAAAAAAAAAGCAGACTGATCTATATCCTCGAACGATACGACAAATTTCGTTCGCTCAAGGATAGTTTAATATATTTTTTTTTTCTTTTGCAATAGCCCATCAGCATCCCGAGAAAGGCCTAGCATTTTTTTTCTCTCGAGACTTTAAAAAATTTTTTTTACTACTTTAAGCGTTCAACATACAAGGACGGAGATAGCTACGTCTCTAAAAGTCATCACGTGACTCGTGACAATATATACGTTTTTTTTTTTTTTTTTTTTTTTTTTTTTTTTCAAATCGCATTAATTGCGAGTACAAGGACTAAAAATATTTTTTTTTGTGCGATTTACGACAAAGCGACAGAGAAGGGACGCCAACTCACGTGCGCGGATAATCAATGGTGCATCGTCTAGCGATAAAAAGCACGTTTTTTTTTTCTTTTCTTTTTGTTTTTTTGTCGAAAAGAAAATTGGGGAAAGGAACAGTGAAAGTTGGTATCGGGAAAGTGGATCAGATTCTTCTTTTTTTTTTCAATAATAAAGAAAATTGAATTGCAGAGATAACTTTGCTTTCAAATAAATTCTTTGTGTTGATTTGGATTTGGGTTTTGAGTTGTTTTTTTTTTTTTTTTTTTTCGGGGAAGCAACGAATATGGGAACTGATGGGCAGCTTTCGTTTTGAAAAATCCCTTTTTTTTTTAATTTTTTCTTGCAAGTTTTTTGCAATCCATGAACAAAAAGGAAATCTTAAAAAAATTGACGAAACGATCGTTAATATTTTCGTTTCTCGTTAGGGTTTTTTGGGATTTTTTTTTCATGCAAGAAACTCAAAAATAATCAAAAATTATTATTCGTATTATATCCAATATTGTTATTATTGTTGTTGTTTTTTTTTTTTTTTAATAACGAAAAATGCCCTTATCTGTATGGAAAGAATTTTGAATTTTCCACGTGATACTTGTCATCGCTAGGCAGATACGACGACGATTGGTGGTGAATGATTTTTTTTAAGCATAGCCTATCGCTGCTGCGGATATATATATATATATATATATATATATATATATATATATATATATATACATATATATTAGGGTGTGCGGAAAAAAAACAATTTTTTTTTCGGTTGCATCCACCAAAAAAAGTTGAAGTAAGGTAAAAAAAGAAGAATCCTAAAACGTGAGGCCAAAAAAAAATTATTTCGAACGGCGCATTGCATTTGAATATTTTCCATAAGAATAAAACAGGAAAATATTGGGATTTCTGAATGTCGTAGTGCAACTCGTCAGAAAAAAATCACACAAAGATGTCATTAACATAGTCTCATGGAGAATCGAATTCCCTACAAAAAAAGTTCTTACGAAAAATTAGCTCGGAACAACCGTTCAAGTGGAATATAACGCGAATGAATATAGTGGGAATAACGCTGTCTGAAATTGAATTGATAGGAAAAAAAAATAATTCAAAAGGCTGTAAAAATCGAATTTTTCGCTTTACGAAAAAACTTTTTAGTGGTTTTTTGTAGAGAATGTTCTGCTCTAACATACTTGCATGAAATTGTTCTTAAAATATTTTTCTTATACAAAAAAAATCAAGTACAACAAGAAATATAAAAGAAACGACGTTCATCATTGATCGTGTTTAGAAAAGCTTTATTCAATGAATTTGGTTTAATAAGATAGAATAGGTTTTTTTTTACATTATAATGCTTAATAATCATCGTTTCTTTTTTTAAGAGTCTGTTTGTTGCAATTAGGGTATTTCTATCGATAATTTTGCACTATGCCCAATAAATATTGTAGCTGCTCTTCGTTTTTTGTTAATGAAACGTTATATGCTTCTATCAAAGCGACGTTGTTAGAGCAGAACATTCTCTACGAAAAACCCCCGAAAAGTTTTTTCGTAAAGCGAAAAATTCGATTTTTACAGCCTTTTGAATTATTTTTTTTTTCCTATCAATTCAATTTCAGACAGCGTTATTTCCACTATATTCATTCGCGTTATATTCCACTTGAACGGTTGTTCCGAGCTAATTCTTCGTAAGAACTTTTTTTGTAGGGAATTCGATTCTCCATGAGAATATGTTAATGACATCTTTGTGTGATTTTTTTGTGACGAGTTGCACTACCACATTCAGAAATCCCAATATTTTCCTGTGTTATTCTTATGGAAAATATTCAAATGCAATGCGCCGTTCGAAATAATTTTTTTTTAACCTCCCCTTTTAGGATTCTTCTTTTTTTACCTTACTTCAACTTTTTTTGGTAGATGCAACCGAAAAAAAAAATTATTTTTTTTCCGCACACCCTAATATATATGTATATATATATATATATATATATATATATATTTAATGCGGCGGAAGGAGTAAGCGAATTTTTTGTAAATTATAGAAACCAACGAGCCAATCACAGCGTGCAGCTCTTTATTTCCCCTTGACTACCAAATTTTCGTCTATTTTTTCGTTCAAAATATTAAAAAAAAAAAACAAAAAACAAAAAACAGAAATCAATGAAATTTATTCGTAACACAAAAAAAAATACGAATGCATCGATCCAAAAATCTTAAGGACAGGCAAATTTAACTTTTCATCGATTTCCATGGTTTTTTCTTTTTCTTTTCTTTTTCGTCAAAAAAAAAATCGAAAAAGGAAAAAAAAAAAGGAAAGGTCGTGACACAGAGGTAGGTGAAAATCCCCAATATAATATATTGGCAGTTATAGAGCCAGCGCATATGGGAATATACGCGAGAGCTCTCGCGGCGTTCCTTGGGGCAGGGTTACCTTAAAAATAAGGTCGCTTTTGCTGAAACCGGACTTCTTTTTATTCATATTGTCAGAGCTTAGGCGCCCCCTCCGCTCAGTGCGTTTTTTTTGTAGGTTCTGCAATATCTAGAAACAAAAGAAAGCCGGGACATAGCAAGACATAGTAAGAGGAAAACAGGTTACAGAGAAATGTGTGTAGAGAGAGAGAAAGAGAGAGAGAGAGAGAGAGAGAAACGAGAGAGAGATAGAAGGATTCGTTAATTGTCAGTTGAAATTTTTTCATTCGTTTTTTTTTTTTTTTCGTTAGTCCAATCAGTGTGGAAGAGAGAAAGAGTTATTGAAGTAAAAGACAGTGTTGGGAACGAAATAATTTGTAGGGAATCATCGTTAGTAGCGTAAAATTTTGGGTTTTTATTTTATTTTTTTGAATTTTTTTTACATTTTTCTATCAGATCGAATTGCTTCTTCAACCCCGTCTAAAAGGGGTCATCTTCTTGTACCTGATACATCTCTCAAAAAGTATTCTCTCTTTCTATACTTTCATTTGTATTTCAATTTATATTTGTTTTTTTTTTTTTTTTTTGGCCTTTTCAACTCTGGCACCGAAGACTCTCTCGCGTTTAATGGACAATTGGTCTCTCAGTTTTATTCGTAATATAATTCCTCGCCCCGGTTAAGACGTAAAAATTTAAGAAAAAACGTGTCTCACGATTTTCAAAATTTTTCAACCGATTTCTCGCGTCCGTCAATTTTATTTTTGCTCGGAAATTTGTTTCTTTTTTTTCCACGTCCTGATATTCGATAGTTCGATATTCAACGTTCGAATCCAATCGTGTGCCTGATGTGTGAAGTTAAAAAAAAAAAAAAATAGATATAATGATTGAAAAAAAAAATTATAATCGTTATTTTTTTTTTGTTAGAATTTTTCGTACGGTGATTAACGATATTAGTGGCAAATTAGTTGTGTATAATACAGGATTACGGTTCTCATGGACGCTCGACGGAAGAAAAAAAAAAAGAAAAAAAAACAGACTACGATCGACGAATCCCAAAAGCCATTCTCACAATTATATTACAGTTATAATAATCAAAGCTCGATTAATCTTGGCGCAATCGCTCGCAAGCAGCAAGCGCAATTTTCCTCGATATTTTTTTTTTACAATTTACGAGAATATGCCTGCAAGCGCGTGTGAAAAAAAAAAAATAATTAATAATAATAATCGGTCGTACGGTGAATTTCAAAATGGTGAATGGATAAATTATTTGCATCTGTGCTGGAAAAAAAATTTACGTGTTTCAAGCTTTAAGGGGTAACACCAGCCTAGGATTTTGACAAATTCGATTTTTTTTTTTACTTAAACAATATTTTAGGGCCATCAAAACAATATCCAGTTGGTTGTATGGTGAAAAAAAAAATTTTAAACGCTTCAATTCTCGATTTTGCCACAGTGCATCGGAGCGAGCGCTGAGCACGATGAAAACTTTAAACGCATTTTTCTCGAAAGTACTTTTTTCAAACTGGGAGAACAGATTACTCGAACACCGTTGCATGAATCGATTTGAAATTTTAGCCGTTTTTTTTTAAATTGTAACCATTTTTTTTTATAAACAATTTACTGCTTTTTTTTTGGGCCAAAAATCGATTCATTTTTTCAAAAGTGCGCCATTTCTACAAAATTTGATTAAAAAAAAACCCCCTTCGTAGTCTCATATAGGCAATAGTATATAGATTATAAAATTTTTTGGTTTTTTCTTCCAAGTCTTATACTTTACGAGAAATCCGTCCTCCCGTGAAGGAGTTTTGAAAAAAGGCGATTTCAAAGATTGGCTCTGTCACCGCCATTTTGCATCAAAATGATAATAAATAATTTTTTTTTTCACACCTCAATATGTGTTAAATAAACCCTCTGAAAAGAAATTCTATTCCTTTTTCCATACTTCCAACATAAATCGTCAAAGTTAGGCCATTAGAGTGTGGTGTTAGCCCTTAATCCCTTTGAGCGAAATTGTGAATTTTCAAAAAAATCAATCTCTCGATCTCGATAATACAACGGAGAACACCGAGCCAACTCGACCTACATTTGAATTAACGCTCCGCGAAAAAATAAAAAATAATAATAATAATTCTGCCAAAATGACTTTTTGACACAGAAATATATTTAGAATTAACGAAACATAAATTAAATATATTTGCCCATTTTTCTTCCCCGGCCGATAATTGATGAAATTTTATTAATTTTATAATTAAATTCGCAATTAATATTTTTTTTATTAATCCTTCGTGGTTTTTTTTCAACACCTCGCCATTTTATTTCTTACAAATAATTTATTCGTACATCCATCTAGAATCTTTAAAGCATGTTCCGTAATTTTTTGAACCACTTCGGACCGACAGTTTGATCAAATTACCATTTTGAAAACTGACTGGGCATAGAATCGACCAAGTGTGTGACTGACGTGATTGAATTCGGAGCTGTGACCACGAAGGGTTAAAAGAAAAAAAAAATCTACAAGAGGACCAAAGATCTTTCAGAGTTTCAACGATAAATTCGAAAAATTATAAATCAAGTCTCGATCCAATGTGGGTCGAGTTGGACTGGCATAGCGCTGTCGCGGGTATACAAAATTAATAATCCCACGATGAAAATGAGAAACGTGTGTGTGTGTGTGTGCGCGCGTGTATCCGTGAAATCGTGTTGGAAAAGACCAAGCGAGAGTGATTGAATATTAAATATTTATTGGTTCATTTCATAAACTGACTGCGAACGACCGAGTATTGATTAACCCATTGAATTCAATGCGGTATCCTGTCTCCTCCGAGACTCCCACAAATACGCACACACACACACACGCACACTGAAATTTCCGTACGACTCCGAGGGAGATGCTAATTTGCCAATTCGCGAAAATAAATTGAACAAATGAAATAAATGTAAAATGGTATACGGATCCCCTTGTTCGTGTGTGAGTAACGAAAAAAACGACAAGTCACGGTATTTGCGTTGTCGATTTAAAAAAAAAAACCCCAAAACATATCTCTTAGATGCTCATTTTTCAATTAATTATACGAATTAACGAAACGTCGAAATATTTGCTTTTCTTCCCCCCCCCCCTCAAATTCCACATTTGTTTCGTTTCACGATTGTTGAATATTCGATTTAAATGTTCCGCAAAATTCCGGTCTCTTCGATGTTTCCGTAAAACATGTAAATCTCACAATTACCAACCTGCTGGAATAATTATATTTTCTACCTAATTAAATTCGTATTTGAAATACTTCTACGAACATCGAGTATCTATAATAGTCTACGAAAAAAAAAAAACAACAACTGCTTGCAAATGCTCTATAAATGAAACTCAGCGAAGCCGAGATGGCCTTCCCATCGAGGATTGGAGAAACCACATGAAACAAACCATAAACAATTGATAGTTTGACCAGAATTTTGCGGCAACTCTAATCGTTATATTCGTAGAATTTGAGTGTGGAGGGGGATCGAACCACGATTGAATTTACACTTATCGCCAAGATTATCAAAATATTTCGATAAATATGGAGCACTCTGAGCCAAATCGAAATATCGAAACAATTTTTTTTTTTAGCGCAAAGTGACGAAAATAAAAGAAACATTTCTCCCCAATTTTCAATTTTTTTTTTATCAAAAATTAATCTTCATCGATAACCCAATTGAGTCAATTTCTAAATGACGTCATCAATTTTTCTTCATTTTTTCATCGTCAGGCAAAAAGAAAATCCAAAATTGCAACTATACCGGTAAATCCCCCAAAAAAAAAAAAAACAATCTTTAAATTAATGTAAAATGTTCGCTATCTCCCCTTGAAAAATTCTAGGCTTTTTTTCCCAATAGTTCGGGGATTTTTCGACTTGGCCAAGAGAGCTCTGGATAAATATTTGCAAGAAAAAACTCCAAAAAGATCTCGGCTCAGTCCGAGGAATATTATTTTATATTTTTTTTTTCCGGTTTGGCAGGATTGGAAAAAATAAAATAAAATTATTCAAATTCCCAATGATATTCATCGCAGATGTATAACGTATTATAATGTCGCGAGAAGGAGTAACAAATATAACGAAAGGCTCGCGTTTATTGTTTTGTGTGTCGCCAATTGATCATTAGTCATGATATAATGTAAATATGTATATCGTTTCTCATCAAACGTTCGCGTTTGTATGTCATTGTGGATAAAACGTTCGACGATCAGTCTCGTTAACCAACGATTCGCATATCTCGGATATAATCACTCAGAGCTCGTGAGCCAAAACAAATTCCATATGTAACCAACAGTCATATATATGTAACACAGTGTACATGTATATTAGTTACGAATGACTATAATACAGTGTAAACATGTTTAAATGTGTATATATATATATATATATATATATATTTTAACAGTATAATACGTATCACTTGACATCGATCAATAATCAATAAACATCATGCAAAACTTGGGTATATGTAGATGGTAATTGTAAAAAAAAAAAAACCAAAGTTTACCTAAAATTTCTAAATGACAATTATACTGCTCTACGATTGATTAAATTTTTATATATATATATATCGATTGTTAAATTCCATAGGGGCGTATAAGCTATGCTTATAGATAACCGATACGCTCCTTTGGCATTGGTCCATCGATATATATTTTTTTCTTTTTTTTTTTTAATCAAAGTAAAGGACATGTTTACAAAAATGTTCGGACTCGAGTTGGAGTAAAAATATTTTAATTCCCGATTTTCTCCCGGTCGAAATAATAAAAAAAAGCTTTTTTTTGTTTTTTTTAATTAAACGACGATGGTTCATGATCGATGAGAGTACACACCGGGAGTTTATTTGGCTCTCGTTTCAGAGTTCACTGTGACAGGTGCTCTGGGATGAGATCAACAAGGTTGCAGAAATGAACGAGCTTAAATTTCCTCCGTATAAATATTTTTGCTATCGACCCTCCCGCGGATTCTTGCAGATTTGGATTGACGTGAACTCGATCGCGTGATCGAAAAAACTCGATAGATGTTTTTTTTTTTTTTCTTCTTAATGGCTTTATCGGGACTGCCAGACGAAGAAAATTCCGGGTTTTTTTCTTTTTTTTTTTTTTTTTTTTTCATGTGAAATATTCGACAAAAGTTTAGCGATGGTCGTGAGAAAGGAAAATTGCTTAAAAATATATATATTAATGATTTAATTTGAAATATTTTTTTTTTTATTCTTCGTACAGACTTTTGGAATTCATTGAAAACTTTTTTGAGTGAGAAAAAATGAATTTACTTGAAAAAAAAATGAAATTGCAACCTCAATCATTTTTTTTTCCTGTAAAATTGAAAAAAGAATGAGAATTAAAAAATTGTCTATAGACAATTTGCTTCGTATGGCTGGTACAAAGTGTGTTCCCTTGAGAATTTTTCTCGATTGAAAGAAAAAAAAAAAAACGTCCGCAGTATTTTTATCTTTCCCGGGGTAATGCGAACGAGAATGATTTTTCACTCACTGGACGAGAATTCGCGGAATGAATTTTTTTTTTTTAAATTGACGCGTCTCGTTGACGACACGCGCGTATAACGGAGATTCGCAGCTTTGACACTGTAAACGATCATCCCCCCACGCGTTTCAGAATGAATTAACGAGAGTGGAATTTTTTCTTTTCCTTTGTGAATATTCCCCATTCGATATATCGTATAATTCGTTGATCTGATGCGCGAACACCCGCGCTTTGTATATAGCCATTGAAATAATTTTATGGCACGTGTACAGGACTTTTTAGGAAAAATCGAACGATCCGTGGTTTCGTTAATTTTTAATCTTCATTCAAAAAACAATTTTCATACGAAACAAAAATTATTTTTTGACAGAAAGAAAGTATGCCAACAATTGGCATGATCTGGTAGAAGAAAAAAAATAATAATTTTCCGAAACAAAACAATATATTATATAGATATATTTAAAAAAATGACACGTTTTTTTTAAATTATCATTATTTAAAATTACTGAACGCTTCTGAATTGTATTATATTAATTTCGTATTTCGGGGAACCTCAAAAATTCAGTTTTATTCAATTAAATTAAAAAATAATGGTCCCTTGAAAAAAAAAATCCAGTTGCTGTTTTTACTCTTATAAAATTAAAAGAAAAAAATAATATCTCTGATTCTCAGCATCACGTGGGATTTTTTCAAAAATTCTGAAAAACAATTTTTTTTCTTCGGCAATCCTACGTGCGATGCTAAGCTTTAGTTTATATTTTCAAGGGCCAAAGAAATTCGAGTGTGTCCTCAAACACTTGTATAAAATTTGGATTGAATTTTTTTTTAATGAACCTTCTCTGTACTGAAAAAAAAATTGACGAAAACAGCTCTTCAGATGAAATTTAAAATCGCAGTCGACTGATTGTTTTTTTTTTCCGTACTCTACAAATAGAAAAAAAAGCACGGACAGTGCTCTTTAGAGTAATTTTCATAGCATTTGCAATAAAAGATACTCGAAAAAAGCTGCAGCTGCATTCAAATTTATCGGATCCTTTTTTTTCAATAAACATACCAAAAAAATACTTTTTGTTCGATTTTTTGTTTTCATCATTAATTAAGACCCACGGACCGGTCGATTCGGCCTGGAATTCCCAATACGTATCGCTAGTTTTTGGTTAAACGATCGTTTCGTGACGCCGAGGAAAGCTCATTTTAGCCTTACACACACTCATATATATGCATATAAATATATATATGGGGCATTTCAAGAAAATTCACATAGGCCATGACCCTGTCTATTTTAGATTCTTCTGATTTTTTAAATCTGAATAACCTCAACCTAAAAAGCTCAAAACAAAATTTGAGAACATTTTTTTTCAATTTTTTTTATACGCCATTAACTCAAAAATGGCTTTTATTTAATTGGGTGAATTCACTGATCTAAAACGATGATTTTAAGACCAATACGAGAGTGGGACTCTTATTTTTTACGTTTTTTGAAAGGAATGTAAGTAATAAATGTCAATAATTTCAATACAAGTTGAGAATTTTTTTTTTTTTGCCTTTTGTCTCAAAATTTTTCATTAATAAATAATAATACGCCATGACAACGCCATGAAAACGCTCAAAAATGGCTTTTTTATACTTTTTTCAAGCTGATGACAAGTATTTAAAATATTTATGACGTAATTTACTTATGAGAGATTTTGAGAAAAAATAAAAAAATAAATTCACAACATGCATTCAAATGATTGACATTTATTACTTACATCGCTTTAAAAAAAAAGAAAAAATAAGAGTTCCACTTTCATTCTGGTCTTAAAATCATCGTTTGAGATAAGTGAATTCACCCAATTTTTTTTCAAAAAAAAAAAAATACCGTTTTGAGTTTTGAGTTAATTTTAATGCTGCATGAAAAAAAATTTGAAAAAGAATGTTCTCAAATTTTTTTGTCGTTGTTAGGTTTAAGTTATTCAGATAAAAAAATTAGAAGAATCTAAAATGGTGAGAGTCATGGCCTAGGTAAATTTGCTTGGATTGCCCCATATAAATATCGTCTCATATACATACATGCATCGCGTGTATATATGTCGCGGGTGGTTGATTGAAAAAAAGTGCGTAGGCGTCGCGTTTGATTCGTGGCGATTAGTCACGGTCCTCAGACCTAAAAAAAAAGAGCCCTCGCGTTGACTTTATTCCTTTTTCACTGCCGTTATTTAAGAATTTTTTCGTTCATTTTCTTTTTATCGCTCAACTGCAAACCGACGACAATTTTTATATCGAACGAGCTAAAATCCACCCGCACAAACACACACACACACACACACACACACACACACACACACACACACACACACATGACCGTACGTATATTTCGTTCTAATGCGCGTAATTAATGGTCATTTATGCGCGTTATGCATGTACGTATATGTTGCCCGAATAAAGCCCGCGAAGTGTCGCGTAATAGAGAACTTGCATTATTTTAAACTTTTAAATTATTTAAACGATAATTATTCAAAGACATCATTTTCACAGGTTTTTTTTTCGGTTACTCGTCATTGTTTAATTAATTATACCAGCTTGGAAAATTGAGTTGCATTTCAAACGTATATCACGTGGCAGTGACGTCACAACATCCCAGTACAGTAGCGCCTTTAGTGGCAAAATTGAGAAATTCAAGCAGCTAATCATTTCTAACCCAAAAAATCTTCGTAATTCGTAATTCGCAAATATGTAGTCTGTAAATAGGATTCAAACATGACTAATGTACCCCCCCATGAAAAAAAAAGTATACTTCAGATATATAAAAAATATATCTCTATATATAGCGGCAATAAGTTCTATATCTCTTATATATCTTGGATATATCTGCCCGGTATATCCGGGAGGATATATAACAGATATATAATAGATATATTACGGAGTTATAAAAATATACTTTGCGGCAATAAGTTCGATATCTCTTATATATCTCGTATATATCTTGTAATATACTTATTTTCCATATGGGCCTGAAGAATCGAAAAAAGAGCACAAATATTGTCTTGTACTATATATTGCAAAAACACAACTGTATCAGCACCAGAAAAAGAGTTTATTTGCGTTCGGAACATCTCTAAATCATGTAACTATCTCATCTAAATCATTTAACATATCTTACAATTTTTACACCTCAAGATATAATAATTTACTTGCTCAAAAAGCTAATGCAATGTTTATTAACTTCAAAAAATATTTAACCATGACTGATAAACGGAATGATAAAAAAAAAAGGATAAAATCGTTTACGTGCAAGTTCTCTATTGATATTCAACGCTCTCGGCAAACGCTGCCTATTCTTTTTTTTTCCCCCAGAGTAGAGATTAATTTTTGTTTTTTACAAGAAACACTTTGTACCGACTCGAACGATAAAGCCATCGGAAAATGCTTTCAATGACAATGATAAGAAAAATAATAAATGTTAAATAATAGCATATATCGTTGTTATGGATTCAATGAAATAGGGAAATACGAAGACGCACAAAGAAAGAGATAGAGAGAGAGAGAGAGAGAGAGAGAAAATAAAAATAAATAAAGGTCAGTGCTCTGCGTGCTTGAAAAAATAAGACTATAATTAATTAATTTCTTATGTTTTTTTTTTTACTTCACTCGCAATTACGAACGTAAAAGTGGAAAAAAGCTGACGCTCTGTTAACCGAAAGTTGGGACGTACTTCGGCTTTTCCTCTGTGCAATTGTTGTTGGTGCAAAAATTAATTAAATTTAAATATATATATATATATATATATATATATATATATATATATATATATACATGTAGGAATGATGATAAAAACGAAAAATCGCAGTTTTTGTTGTAAACGAGGATTTTAACGAGCAGAGCAGGGGATGACACGAGGCATCAAGCAGAATTCAATGCTAGGACAAGAGTGTTTAAAATAAAGAATAATTTGTTAAGAAAAATATTACCGAGGGTATTATGAGAAACAATCAGATGGGGGAAAATTTCGTGAACGGTGAGAAAAAAAAAAGGAACATTAATGTAAAAAATAAACAAAAACAAAAGTGTTTTGGGAAAAAGAGAAAATTTAAGGGGGGAAAAACACACACATATATAATACCGATCACGGGCAACATTGCCAACAAAATTCGGGCAAACATTATGGTTCTTTTTTTTTTTTTTCTTTACACCTAACACTCACAGGCAGACCTACCGATCGGAATAGAAAAACAAATTAGAAAAAAAAAAAAAAAAAAACAATCCTCCGAGTCTCAATTCGAATTTCATTCGCGTCGAATATTGCACCATTTTTTTTTTTTGACTTTCTTTTTTCAATCCACTTTAAATTTCTTTGTCGATTTTTTCATCCTTTTTTTTTCGTAATTGCGTGAATTTTTTTTTTTTTTTTTTGGGATGGGATTATTCGACGCGAAGAGTTCGGATGGGGGAAAAAAAATAATCTATACGATATGATAATATAAACGTCAGAGCTCATCGTTAATTAACCTACACACGTTTCGACGGATATATATCTCGAACAAACAAACAAAAAGAAGATCCACGAAGGAACAATTAAATATTATGACAGAAACATGTCCAGCAACAAAAATCGTGTTCGGCATGGGCATTTTTTGTTAGAAAAAAAAAAAAAAGAAATTGTCACGTATCTTTTTCTTGGTTGTTTTGTTGTTATTTTTTTTTTTTTTTTTTTTTCCACGATGCACGGTGCACACTCTATGGCAAATAATGACCTCGACTACAGGATTTTCACAGGCAGAAACGATCAAGAGCTCGCAATTTTTATCCGAAAGATAATTTTTTAAAAATTTAATTATCCTATGAATAATTGAAAAAAAAAAAAAAAAAAAAAAACGAGATACTAAAATTGATCGCAATCTTTCGATTCTTCGGAGTCTGAAGAGAAAAAAAAAATCAGCGATGAAACAAATCAATTCGCGAAACTACGAAAATGGAAAATAACTTTTTTAATTTTTTTTTTTTTTTTTTTTAATTGTAGCTCTTGATCGCGATTCGCCGGTCGAACAGCGGATTAAACTATATATACGATTCTGATACGATCGTCTCTTTGCTCAGACTCGGACGATATCAAGATCTATGCAATTTAACTTCTAGCTTTAAGAAAAATCGAAAAAAAAAAAAAACCAAAAAAATAAAACTCAAATTTCAATCTGTATACGTTTATATACGAAAAAGACGAGAATCAAAAACAAAATGACGAGATAACACGATTCCATAATAAATAATGTTATCTAGCGTAAGAAAAACAAAAAAAAAACAAAAAACAAAAACCCAAATAAAAAAGAACGTTTAAACATTAATTTTAAGTTAACGAACGCTTCGATCAAGAATAGGGCAATTGGCCTCGATTTTTCGGGTTTACTAGGCAGGCACACCTTGCTCGTTCGGTCTGGTTGGGGCGGTGTAGCCCGTCGCTCGTAGTGCCTCTCCGGCTGTTGATAAAGGGGGATCTGCAAATCCATTCGAAACGCGTTCGCAATGCCCACAATCCAATCAATTACAATCTGTCTTGATTATTCTATTTTTTTTTTTTTTTTCTTAATAAACAATTCATTCATTTTTTTTTTGCCTCTGAATTCACAACCGTGCTCGAGCTGCACAAGTGGCTCCATTTGATCGTTACTTTTCTTTCGGAAAGGTTACCGGAAGTGGGAACTTTAGTGAGGATTTCCGGGGAGGGCGGATGTGCGGACGTTGCGACAGCAGCGGTGTGATATAAAACTCAATAATAATAATAACAATAACAATAATAATAATAACGATAATAATAATAAAAATAATAATAACGATAATAATAATCATAATCGTGATAATAATAATAATGAAGACATTATTGGCGAGCGGACATGGGTGACAGTGCTCGGACGATCGTGTTTAAACACACGTGGCATTATATATAAAACAGTAAAAAAAAAAAAAACTCGTGTCGTGAGCGGTGCAGCTTTTGACTCATAAAGTATATATAGGGAAATATTTAAAGAAGAAAATGAAAGAAAATGAAAAACGACGAAGACAGTTATATGGGTCTGTGAAAATATATACATATATATATATAAGGTTGATTCTGCGAGATAATTGCAAGGGCCAATCTTAAAATCAAAAGTGTGCGTGTGTGTGTTTTTTTTTTATACATTTGTGTACCTAAAATTGGATATTTGATTTTTTCAATGACTAGCTTGAAAAAAACAAAAGTACTCTCGTAATTATTCGCGAAAAAATAAAAACGTGGATTTTTTTTTTATTTCCATTTTCCGCGGAATGACAACGATAGGGATGACTGACGGTTCAGGCGGTTTCGCGAATTCTCGCGAGACGTAATTTTTTTTTTTTTTTTTGGAAATTGAATTTTTTTTTAAACTTTCATCGAAAAACAAAAGACAGCGAAGAGCTTTCGGCAAGTCTGATGTTCTCTGCGGAGACGAAGACTTTTTTTCATTCAAAAGATTGTGCGGAATTGAAAGGAAAAAAAAAAATTGAAACTTTTGAGCTGCAATTTTGGGCCTATATCTTTGTCAATTTTGGCAAATATTCTCACGCATGAAAGTTCCGAGACAATATGTAGCCATTAATCCTAAATTCTCACAACTTATTTTTCGATCGAGACTGTCACAATTGGTCATTCAAATCAATTGTTCGACGAGCCACGGTAAGTGACTAAGAATCGAAAAAAAAAAAATTCGGCACAAAATTCTGCAATCAAGCGTTCAAGCATGAAAAAAAATATTTCAATTATCAAATAATAATTGAAAAATTATTTTCATTGTGGAAAAAAAATGTTAAAATTTTTCTTCAAATCACATATTTTGTTTGAAAAATCATAAATTTTATTTTTAATATTTTCAGCTGAAAATTTAGGATCGTACTCTCGAGATCTGTTGATTTAAAAAAAATAAAAAAAAAACCTTTCGAAAAGAAAAAGATTTTTTTTTTTTTTTAATTACGAAAATTGATTTTACACGGCGTCACGAGAGTTTCATTTTCAAGCCCCCTGAAGTTAACAAGTCCCCTGGGTTAGCGAACGATTTTTTCTTCGGGAAATTCACCTGGTCGCGTGAGCTTTAACCGATTTTTGTGAAATGACACGCGCGGTATAGACAATTTTTTCGTATAGTTTTTGCAATAACGAGCAGCCAACAATGAAATTTCGTGCTCGAGCCGCCATATTTTCCGTTGTAACTCTCGGCTGCGAAGCGTTCTACATCCGCAAAGAGCATAAAGTACAGCTCTCTCAAAATGTACCATGTACTATGTATTTGCTAAAATTCGTGGCTTGCAAAATGGCAGAGAGAGAGAGAGAGATCCAATGTAACGCTTTAACATGCAAGAGTCATGTGTGCGAAACGCGGCTTTTGCGGTAAAAGCTGCGCCTCTCCCACACCCACGGCATACACAAATCCTCTTCCACATTGTCCGTATCAAAAATGGCAAAAAGCTTTTGTCATATCGTCGTATTTTCTCGGCCAGCAACGATATGCTTCTCGTATTTACATTCGAGGCCAAAGTGAGAAAGACCATTTTCTACGATCAATGAAAACCCTCTGCGACATCTTTTTTTTTTTTTTTTAATTTGACAATGAAAAAAATTGAAATTTTTTCATAATTAAGAAAAAAAAAAAAAAAAATTGATCGGTCTTTGCCAAGAACGATCTCAATTTGTCCGATGCATCTTAGCTGTTTTTCTTTTTTCCTTTTT
Source organism: Rhorus exstirpatorius (assembly GCA_963564615.1). Classification (NCBI taxonomy): domain Eukaryota; kingdom Metazoa; phylum Arthropoda; class Insecta; order Hymenoptera; family Ichneumonidae; genus Rhorus; species Rhorus exstirpatorius. The sequence continues at coordinate 5,332,777 of OY751313.1, forward strand.
TTTTTTTTTTTTACTTTATTTTACATTTGAATCAGATCGCAGAAATCATTTTTATCCATTTATATTTTTCCCCAATTCGATTCTATACTAAACGAAGTGAAAAAAATTTTCTCGTCATTTTCCGCAAGAATTTTTCTTCACGTCGAAATATTTACGAGCCGAGAGTATATCGCGGATGTCATCGCTATCGTTGCCATTTGCCACGCTCTTTTCAAGATTAACCGATGAAAAACGAATAACAAAAGGTTGAAAAAAAAGTGCCTGTGTATTTGTGTGTGTGTGTGTGTGTGTGTGTGTGTGTGTGTGTGTGTGTGTGTGCCTCACGAACACCTCAATCTCGTTTTGTCTGAATTTCTTTCCTCTCGGTATTCTCGGCTTTCTTCAACTTTTCCTTCGCGTTTATTTCATATACAAACGTCGTTCAGATGCTATCGATAAATCTCTTACCGATCCTGAGCTCGATAGAGCTTTTCATTTATTTATTTTTTTTTTTTTTTTTTTATTATTCACGATAAAGAGAAAATCTAGAAAATCTGAAACGAAAGGAACGCTATAGATCGTGGCTATTCAAGCGATGTTGGCTGGATAATATCAGGAAAATCCGTGATATTAAAATGTGCTCGAAATTTTCACGATCGCTTTTGCACTCGAGGCACAAAAAGGAATTTCCTTCGTTCGAACTGACGATTCGCCCGATTGATTCGTTGGTATCTCCGGCGGTTTTATTTTATTGCGCTAAAGCGAGAGCTAAACTAATGCAATTCGAGGCTGTCCGAAAAAAAAAAAATATTTTTTTAATTTCGTTCGTAAATTTTGATTTTTCCTAACATGAAAAATCTGACGATTTCTTATTATCGTATAAAAATTGCACCTAATATGAGCCTATTGATCATACCAGCGGATTCGATTAAACTGTCACCCGATTTTTTAATTTAAAATTTTTTACGCTACATCGCGAATCCAATGACCCCATAAATTTCCTGAATTTCAGTTTACGAAAAAAAAAAAAAATGAAAAATGTCATGTAACGAAAAATATAAACTCCGATTGGTTAATTTCATTAATTCTCCGGGAGCTCAAAAATGGGCTTTTTAAATTATGAAAAATGGGATTCTTTATCTCGTATCGAGGGAATAATTGAATACGATTTGGGAGACTCAATTTCAAAAAATTTAATAACAAAAAAATCCGGATTTGTTAATTTTATGATGAAGATTCGTTTTTATGGGAGATCTTAAGGGGTAACACCACTCTAGGATTTTTGAAAATTCAATTTTTTTGCCTTAAAAAATATTTTAGGGTCATAAAAACAATATCCAGTTAGTCCTATAGTGAAAAAAAAAATTTTAAAGGTTCAATTCTCGATTTTGCCACAGTGCCTCGGAGCTCGCGCTGAGCACGATGAAAACTTTATAAACGCATTTTTCTCGAAACCACTTTTTTTTTTTTTTTTAACTGGGAGGACAGATTACTCGAACACCGTTGCGTGGATCGATTTGAAATTTCGACGGTAGCTTCGCAATTACATTCTCTATGGGAGTACTTAGCCGTTTTCTTTTTTGCTTAATGTAAACTTTTTTTTATAAACAATTTACTGCGTATTTTTTGGCCAAAGATCGATTCATATTTTCAAAAGTGCACCATTTCTACAAAATTTGATTTAAAAATAAACCCCTACGCAGTCTCATAGGCAATAGCATATAAATTATAAATTTTTTTGGTTTTTTGTTCTCGGTCTCATACTTTACGAGAAATCCGTCGTCTCGTGAAAGAGTTTTAAAAAATTACGATTTCAAAGATTGGCTCTGTCGCCGCCATTTTGCATCAAAATGATGATAAAATTTTTTTTTTTCATACCTCAATGTGTGTTAAATAAACCCTCTGAAAAGAAATCCTATTCCTTCTATACATACTCCCAAAATAAATCGTCAAAGTTGGACCTTTTTTTTCGGCCTTCAGAGTGGTACTACCCCTTAAAAGACGTTTGAGAAAAACGAAAGAGTGTCTTTTCATCTCTCATTCGAACGAAAATTAAATTTTTCAATTCGTCCTGTGCGTGAAAATTTTTTTTTACAAACTGTCATTAGAAAAAAAAAATTTCAAATAGAATTGAATCGACAGTCGCGGCTTTGAAGTAAAAAGAAAATTATTCTTTCGAACTACGATTATTTAATTCCCGTTTAATGACGATCAATCGTATCGAAGTATAGCGTTGACCGATAGTCGCTGATTAATTTTTCACGGTACGAATTATCGTGTGTACATACATACGAAATTTTTTCTTTCAAATATATATTCGATATGTTCAGGTTGTATATATGTATTTGGGATACAGTATAAAATATTGAAGAGAGGGATCGATATCGTAAAAATAAATATATATATATATAAGTATATATATATATATATATATATATATATATGAATATAAAAAAGAAGAAATAGGCTTGAAATGAAAAAAAATTGATACTCACATAGACCTCTTCCCATTGCGAGACGTATCGGACAAGTCTCGAGAGTCGTAGCAGCCTCACGAGTGACAGTAGCTTAGCGAGCCTGAGAATTCTCAGGGCACGACCAGCGTGTAGAATTTGGAAAGACTCGCTGAAGTCCTGAAACTGATTGATCCGAAAAATCAATTAATTTTTTCGCAATCAAATTATGAATTATTTCATTCGCACGATCATCGGAAAGACAAGAATTTTTCGAATTTTCATATCGTCCTTTGTCGAATTTAATCGATAAAATTGATCGAACTGTCAAATTTGCATTACACGATCGTTTAATTTTATTAAAAAAATGGTCAGAACTTTTTTTCGTTTCGCAATTATTTTATAATCGGAGTATTAATTTTTTTTTTTTGTAAACTAAACTTTTTTTTGTAAGTGTTTCAATTTTTTGCACGCTGCCATTGAAAAGTCAGCTCGATTGCGAGTCATTCGATTTATTTTTAATTAAATAGAATCGCGTGCCTTGCTGGATTTAACCGTATACATACTCATTTTTAATATAATTGCGAGCAAATTTAATCTTGGTTCATTGAAAAAAAAAAAAAAAATAGGCCACATGGCAGGAAATGAAGAAGATTTAAGAAATGAAAAAAAGTACTGAGGAAATGACGAAAATGAGGAAAAGAAGAAAATTCGTTCGGGCAAACGAAGAGTAGAAAATGGAAAAGCTCCACCTCACTCTCTCTCTCTCTCTCTCTCACTTACTTGATTAAATATGAGGAAAATGTAGTCTAGCGGTATGGAGGAGATGAGGTCAAGAAAGAACCAAGTCCTGAGGTAGTGTTTCGCAATCAACTTCGGATCCAGTATCACCTGTTCCGCGTTGTCCTGCTGCATTATGCCTGACGACATAAATTATAACCAAATGAGACAATATAAGAAAACAAAAAATTAATGAAGAAAAAGAAATTCAGGGCTGGGGCAAAAAGGACCAATAATAATATATCTCGTAAAATACGTGCTGGACGTCGTTATAAACCTTTTGTTTTTTTGCCTGTAACACGAGAAAAGAAAAGCGTTCGATTGCGAGAGTGACTCGAGCGAAAAGCTTCGATGCAACTTCCGGCTCATTGATTCTCTCGGTACGCGAACGCAACGAGCTGGAAATCAAAGTGGAATTGAGCACAGATATGTGTATAGCGTATAACGTGAAGTTTAGGGACACATTCGAAGTGATTTAGGGTCGCAGTGCGAGCGTGAAGGATCACGGCATAAAGGTGTTTCGATCACGAGCACAAAGCTCGAGAGAATCAATGAAACTTTTCTACAGCGAGAGGATGAGACGATTGTGCTTAAAAAAAAAAAAAAATGCCACTTCGAGCAATAGCAGAAAAATATACGAAATCATCGTTGAATTAGTTATCAAATTTTTTTTCAATTTCTCAGCCACTTTAGTTGAAAAATAAGTTCATGCATCGATATGAAATGTAAATTAATTTTTTCCCCACGGATTTGGGACTTGACTCTCTTCGTAATCTTCGAAGCATCGAAACGCCGTTTGATTCGTTGAGCTAACGCGTATATTTTTGAATTATTACAATTTTTCGTCAAACTTCAAAATGGCCGAATGGCTGCAAAAAATTGGGAATGAAAGTAGAAATATTTTTTTTCGTTTTTTTTACTGCCCTTCAAAATTCCATTCGATCGGAATTTTTCACTTGTGACAATATCGAGTTCTTGCGGAAAGCGCTCAAAAGTTGAACGTCTTTTTTTTTCGTTTTTACAAAATTCGAGACGCTGGCCCAGCTCTTACAATATCTCGCTGCTGTTACACAGAGACACAGAGAAATGTGTCTATTATAGCTAGAATTTTCGAGCAAGCTAATATTCCTAAAGAGTTCCCAAGGGTGCTGTTTTCCCTGGCGCAAAACCTCCGGCCCGGTCTCACATACGTCATATCGCGCGAAATGAACTTTCGCCATGCTCCATATCGTGGCCAAAAGAGTTATGCATGAACTTTTTTCCTCGCTCGACCGATCATCGTGGCTCATATAATTGTTCATGTCCCTCATAAATTTTCGTACGATTTTTGGAAATTTTATTTTATCGTAAAAAAAAAAAAAACTATCAATACTGGAATTTATGTATTTCATTTTTAATGGAACTTCTTGAGTCGGAACTTAGAAGAGGAAAAACTAAATTCGATTGTGCAAAGATTTGATATTTGTAAATTTATGAAAATTTCGAAAAATACGAAGCGATCGAGAGCACGTACGAAGACTTTAGCTCGTGGCGAGATATGACGACTTGCATAAATGTCATTGATTCTTTCTCGTTGACGTGTTTAGCTCAACAAAATCGAAGATTATACGCAAAAATGACGCAAAAGTTCTGAGGGAAGAAACATAAAAAGCGATAAATTTGTCAGAGTTTTCCCGGTCCATGATACAATCGTCGTTTTTAGTCTAAAAAGATGTTTATCCGAGTGTTAAGGTAGTCCTCGTTCGAATGCGTTTATAATGAGAGCTCGTTGAAATTTATAGTGGACAAAGAGAATGCTAGTACCCAACTTCTCGTGAAATTTGAAGCAGATTGACCGTTCCCAACTCGAGATTATCAATGTCAAAGTTAGCAGCCATTACAAAAATAATGCAATATGAATGAAAATTCGACGCGTAAGCTGCATATTCTATGGTGTGAGTGTATTCTGAATATGCACAGTTTCATATGTGTAACAGCCATTTCTGTACAGACTCAATCAAAAGTTTTTGCTGCATATGACCACTGGGGCCGTGTATATTTTATCATGTGGTACATAGGAAACTTTCTCGCACTTGTTATAGCACGAGGACTACCTTAAGTATGTTTATTGCTTGATTAAAATCCATTTAGCCGCGCAACAATGAGAGCAATGTTGAATGTGATTTTTCTGGAGTGAACTTGAGAATTTGTCAAAATGACGAATATATAATGAACCCTGTGCATTTTGATTTAAAAAAAAAATTCAATTTCGATGCTATTCACTCACCCGTTCTGAAGTTTACGACAATGTCTATGAGAAATATCGTGTCGGAAAGGCAGTTGAAGGCTATCCATCGGGTGCTCAGATCGTCATTGAAAAAGCTAATGGCGACCGGCAGAATAATTAAATTCGCCACGAGGAGTAACAGCATACAGAGATCCCAATAGAATCTGCGATCAAAACAAAACGAAAAAAAAACATCTTTTACCCTCATTAAAAACATTAATTTCAATGCTGATTATTATAAGGGGAAAAAAATTGAATAAATTCCTGAAAATGATTCAATAACGAATTTATAAATAGCCATATATATTGCTATATATTTATCAAATACATTTTATCATTTGACTTTTGTCAATTCGATGCTCCGACAGTTGCGGAATACATCCAGTTTAATTGTCAACAAAATGAATAAATAACCAGCCAAACCTGCTAGAAGATAAAAAATATTTTTCACCAAGTGTCCACAAAAGGTACGATAATTCAGTTTTTTTTTTAACTCTCGAGGAACACGAGACGAGAAATTGTAGCCTCATGATGCTTCTTCCGTTACGCTCTCGCGGTGCTAATTATAATTCTTTATAGTTGGCCGACAAAATCAGCTTAATTGATGCCCAGGGCACGAAATATTAGAATAGAAAAAAAAAAAAAGATAATAAATATAGGGAACAATATGAAAATGCCTCGGGACATGTTGGGGACTGTTTTTTTTTTTTTTTTTTTTTTTTCTTTTGACGTCACGCACTCCGGAGTGTGCGACGCGGTTTGTAGAGCTTTTATTCGCACAACAGGTGGTCCCAACAGGGTTCTTTCGCCGATGCGAGTGCTCTATAAGCGTCTGCAAAGAGACGTCGTGAGAAAGAGGGAAGTAAAAAAAAAAAATTCCTTGGAAAATGCAAAAAGTGGCTGTGTGCACGAGCCCTGAATGATCGAGCTCGAGATGGGCGAGGGGAAAGATTAGGAATAGAACGAACAGTATACGGGAAGCTATTACTGGAGCAAAGGCTTAAAGAATAAAAGAGAGAAAGAATGGAAGAGAAGGGAAAAAAACGAGAGTATGAGTGATGCGGGAGCCAATTTTTGTAATCAGACAGCTCTCGAATGGACCGGTAGCTTCATCGTTTATTGCCCGATCTATATACACATGGGCATGTGTATGCGTCGATTCTCTGCGAAAGGTTGGCCCACTTTTTGACCTAATAACCTCTCGGCCATTGACAACGCGCGGGAACAATGTGTAACGACGCCATTCTCCGTTGCGTTTAACGTTTAAGGCCCATATCCCTGCGATCGTCGTATGCCGAGAATCTCGACTCTGTATACCGATGAGAGGAGTTTTTTTTTAGTCGTCGCTGCTTCAACCGGAAGAGCGTCGGGTCACGAGTACGCATGATCGATAAAAAAAAAAAAAAATTTCGATAACGCTGTCGAATGGCTGTGCCTGTGTACTACCCGTGGTGACCTCGGGTCAAACCCCAAGACCCCTGGCTAAAGTGTGAACTTGGTTTTTTGTTTTTCAAAAAAAAAAGACCAGCTACAGTCACCCATGGAAAAAAGTCTACCGTAGTTTCTTCCTTGACTCGGCAATCCTGTCATTCTAGCCGGTTTTTTTTTGCAATCTTCTTGTACAGAATTGATTTTGCTTCTGAAAAAGGTTCAGGGGTGCCACCTGAGTGTAAATTCAAGTTGACAGGACGCGGAGGGTCGAGCTTCAGCCGCTTTCTAGGAAAACACGTTTTATCAAATATATCGTGAACCGTGCATCGTAAGATAAAAATAGTATAGACCTTTTTTGTAGATAATAAAATTCTCTACAACTTTTATTCGAAACTTTTTCCTGTATAGTACATGGTTTTTTATTTATTGCGTGTCAAACATTTCCGAACATGATTATTTCTGAATGTATAGTTAAGGGTTGATGTAACAGTAGAAAAGGTGATGTTTGGTAAAGTTTGCCACGTTGTAAATCAAAAACCATGTACTATGCAGGAAAAAGTTTCGAATCAAAGTTGTAGAGAATTTTATTATCTACAAAAAAGATTCTACTATTTTTGCCGTGCGATGCACGGTTCGCGAGATATTTGATAAAACGTGTTTTCCCCCCGCGTCCCGCCAACTTAAATTTACACTCTGTAACCCTGAAACTTTTCCAAAAGCAAAATCAATTCTGTAGAAGTTTGCATTATGAACCTACTTTTTTTACTAGAGAATGACTGGACTACGTCGCGAAAGGACATCCTTGACTTTCGTAAAAACGAAACCTCGAAACATTTTTTTGGACTCCATGTTTTTTTTTTTTTTCTTTCAGTTGGGGCAAAGATATCGTTTCATTTTGAAATCAAACAAAAGTCACATTAGTTCGAGATTCAAACGAAGTATTTTTTTTGTGGTAGTGCCGGTACAACGTTCGATAATAATCGAATCCATTCGCCCAATCTTTAAAGATCGTTTTACCACATTTCTGTCGAAAAAAAAAAAAAAAAAACTGTAGTCGAGATGAAAAATCACAAAGTCTCGACGAGACATAGAATCGAAAGCTCGAACAGGGAAAAATCTACCGAGGCAAGTATAGTTGATCGCGTCAGGTAAAACGACTCTGTCGATATTTCTCGTCGAGACCAAAACGGGAGCAAAGATTCGAGTTACGCTGAGAAGACACGCGAACGAGAGTATCAAAATGGCCAAGGGATATGTTAATGGCCGTTCTAAAATCCAAAGCCCAGAAATCATATATACATGTATATTGTATTATGCAACCCTTCCATCGTTGGATGCCACGCGATGACGGTGCATGGCTCAACGATCAAAGGGGATAAACGTTATACTTTTCCTCGTTCTCTTCTCTCATTCGACCTGGCAATAAATTCAGGGTTGATGCGAAAGGGTGGCTCGTTCCTCGGTTTCCGTTTCGTGTATACCCGAAAAAGCCGCGGACCAAAGTCGATATGTGTGCCATCACCCAATGTGACCAAAAGTTCAATGATAAGAGCCATCCGAGCTGGTGGAAAGTTTTTTTTTTTTTTCTTTTTTTTTTCTCTCGTCTTTCCAGACTAGTACTCGAGATAATTTGCTACTCTCGATTCGAATAGCTGACTAACCTCTCTTGAGACTCGGTGCAGTGATAGTGCAGTAGAATCCCACGGAGTGGGGAGATGAGAAGTGCCTAAAGATTTTCTACTTTTATATATATGTGGTAGGATGTACCTTTAAGCTCGTATATACTTTGGGGACGTAGTTCGACAGGAGGTGGTTTCACATTTTAACGGCCCTCGATCCTCTTACTCATTTTCTTCTCAACTCTCAGTCTTTCGTACTCTCTCTCACTCTCTCTCTCTCTCTCTCTCTCTCTCTCTCTCTCTCTCTCTCTCTAGCTTTCTCTTCTTGCTAAAAGCTCGCCACCTGGCGACAACCGCATATGGCCGGAAGTGAGTCTTCGTAGCAAAAAGACAAACTTATACTTAAAACTTTACGACCATTCGATTCTTAAGTCCTCGTTAGACGATACGTGAATCTCTTCCGTTTTGGACGCATAAGAAAATCGCTTATATATATCGTTAATCCGAGCGGAAAGTGAATACTATTTATATAAATAATGTCATGGAGAAATTAAAAAAAAAGAGGCTTATAAAAGTAGAAAAGGCCGAAGAGAAATAGTTTTAAACAAGTGTGCGTCGTCGACAGGCAATAAGTTGTCTGCTCTCCTGAAGTTTCGAAATCTCTCAAAGCCCTACTATACTACCTCATTGCTCGTCCCCCGAGGTTGTTTTAACAGGCACCTATATGTACGTACATACAACGCGAATTTCTGGAAAATTTTCAGGATTTCCCTCAAACAAAATATTTATTAAATCGAGAGGTTTTTCCTCCTCGGTAATTCTCCTGAAGCTTCCAACGAAATTCAGGATAACAGAGGCAAAAATTAAAAATTGAATGTATATATTTTATTAAACTGAATATATCTGAATTTTAATTGGATTTTTAATTAGATATATCTGATTGGAATATACTTTTAATCAATCGGAGATTTTCTGCAGGAAGAAGAAATTGATTGATGTTTCATCCCAATATGGCATTGTTCTCGTTTTGTTAATTTTTTAAATCGAATTTATAGTCATCGCTTCTCCATTTTACCATCTGAACGGTTAAATACATGATTTTCTTATCATTTGGACGTTTTCAAGGACTATGAGCCAGAAAATTTTATAAAAATAATAGTAATCTTAATATTATTACTATTATTATTATTATTATTATTATTATTATTATTATTATTATTATTAATGAAAAACAAATCAGCAACGTAACTATATTGATCAAGTTCGTGTACACCAAAAAAAATTTTATTTACGAAAATCCTTCGACTTTATAATGTTCGGTACTTTGAATAATTAAAAATGAATTTTTCAAATACGCGGATCTTTGCTGCGAGCGACTAAAATGATGCATCGAAGAAAGTTCGTTTCCCTGACGACCGCAGAAATAATTGATAAATCATTTTGTTTTTGCCCTTCGGAATAATGAACTTTTCAGTCGGAGATTTGGACAAAAATGTTAATTTTTGTTTTTCATTCGGATACCCAGGTATGGGTACACGAACGTTAAGTTCATCTGCATCGAATAGCGCAAAGCCTTCCGACGTTATTCCCCCGTGATACATGGTCTCTCCGACCGTCTGTCTGCCTGAGAAATTATAATTTCTGCCGCATAACGGGTTAGCCGCGTTTCTCGCTTCTGATATGTCTCCTTCTCGTTGTATATATTATCATTTTCCCTTGTGATTTCAACCATGGACCAAGATTTCCCTCCGTTTCAGCCCTCCCCACCGAGCGTTCTCTTCCTCCGCGTTGCGGCGGTGAGCATGAAAATGCGTGACGTTGACGGAAGTTCCTGCTCGAAACGAGGGAGTTTCCTCTCCTCCTTCTCTCCTTCTCGGTTAGAGCGTCAACAAATTAATCAAACATCTCTCGAGATATCGTGACTAGACGTATTCCCGACTCGAATAAACGAGAAAACGAGGATTTTTGATCTTTTTTTTTCCTCGTAAATTGTCGTACTTACAACGATAGAGATTTTCATCGCAGCTCTTTGTTTTTTTCTTTTTTCATTAACGGATAGGTCAATCGTTTAACATAACGAGTCGTCGTTGCATCGTTGATTGCGTTCCAGAGAAGAATTCTTTAGCGCTGCATATTGATTCAGGAATTTAAAAAAAAAATAGTAAAAAGTACTCGCGGAGACTTTGCCATTGTAGTCCAGTCATTCTAGCCGAAAATAGTAGGTTCATAATGCAATATTCTACAGAATTGATTTTACTTTTGGAAAAGGTTTAGGGATGTCCCCCTGAGGGTGAATTCAAGTTGGCGAGATGTGGGGGAGCCGAGCTTCAGCCATTATCTTGTAAAATACGTTTTATCAAATATCTCGTGAACCGTGCATCGTACGAGAAAAATTGTACAAATCTTTTTTGTAGACAATAAAATTCTCTACAACTTTTACCTGAAACGTTTTCCTCTAGAGTGCATGGTTTTTTATTTACAGCGTGGCAAACTTTACCAAACATCACCATTTTTACTGTTAGGAATAACCATGTTTGGAAAAGTTTGCCGCGCTATGAATCTAAAACCACGCACTGTACAGGAAAAAGTTGGGAATAAAAGTTGTAGAGAATTTTATTATCTACAAAAAAAGTTTCCACTATTTTTCTCGTACAATGCAGGGTTCACGAGATATTTAATGAAACGTGTTCTCCAAGATGGCGGCTGAAGCTAAATGAAGCGAAATGGCTAGAATGACTGAACTTATTGCGTTTTAAAAGATTATTTGTTGTGCCTACGCGAGCGTGTAATTCGTTAGAAAATTATTTGATTAATCGATCATGGATTTTGATTAATATGATATAAACGATCATTCGATCGGTATATCCATTGAACGATCGGTGCATGCGTTTAGCTCTTTTAATGCTTGCGTGCGAAAGATATTGTAATCAAGCGATATACAAAAGAGGATGAGACGCCCGCGTATACGAGCTTATCCAGAACCGGTTTGTACTAGAAATTATCGCTTTATAAACGTAATATGATTCTTAGCTTTTAATTTTGTTTTCTTCACTATTTGCCTTGCACAATTTACTAATGAAATTCTACAGGAAGAAATTATACGCGATTTTTTGTTTAAATTTTTTTTGCTGATTTTTTTTTTTAAATTTCCTGGCTTTATGGTGTTATTTTGTTTAATCTGGTCCTCTCTGTGGCATTCAATTGCCAAGTTTAGCTCCGAATAATTATGTAATATCGAAGCTTCTCGTTTTCTCAGACGAAAGAAGTTGAAACCGTGCAACATCCGAGCTTTCTGTTCTTTTTCTCTCGTATTTTTTTTTTTCCTCTTCCGCCGATCCGGCAAACCGGGTTCACGATATTAATCTCAATTTAGACTCCTCGGGCCATTACTATTAGCTCTCTTTTCGTTCACGTATACACGTAGACATCTACAACTTTGCCAAAACAGCTATTATCTTGATATGGCTCGTGGCAAAAGCTTCCTTGGAATTTTTATCCTCCGAGTGGAGAAATTGTCGATTCGCTGCAGTTGAATTACGCGAAATGCACAACTCGAAGGTTCTAATTAATCAGACACATCGAACGAGCTTAACACTCGAAGGGATAAATTATCGTAAAATGTTTTCGATCTAAAAGAAAGAAAAAAAAAAAGAATTTATTGACTCGTCATAAGAATTATTTTTATCTGAAAATTTTACAAATATAATATGCTCTCAAAAACATGTTTTTTTTTTTTAAACTACTCGCCCTGTAACGAATAATTGAAATTTGACGTCTTTCCATATTTTGAAAATCTTTTTATTTCCAAATTTTTTTTTTACAAATATGCAAGCATCGGGGGTGGTTTTTTTTTCAAGAATTAACAGCTAGCACACAAGTCGCGATAAATCCCAATTGGGAACGATACCATTCGGGCTCACCATCGTAGTTTTGGATTTTTTTTTTCTCTTCCCTTTTCCGCCAAATAGCGCGTCGTTAAAGGTTAACGAGGTATGTTAGAGAGAGGGGCTCTCGCGTATAGTTGAAGATATATATCCGGGTAATTGCTACTTCGTCCATACGGAAAACCAGCTCGCCACTCACGTATACCATAACGGTTTTAACGTTTCTCCCTGTTTTAGCTTCACTGGTTAACGATTCCCCTATAGAATGCCACACAGTTTTACGAAAATCATGACGATCGATTCTCGAATATGGAATTGAAAATTTTCGGGCCAAACTCGGGACACGTTATTTTTTCCTCGTTTTTCCTCGGTTCGGTTTCCCGATCATTTTTCTTTTTTTTTTTTTTTCTTTAAAAATTCTGGAATTGAATAGACCGAAAATTCGTTTTTCGAAAAAAATCCCTGTAATTGACTTCGTGATATCGATATGAAAATTCTCATGCAAGTAAAATTAATTAAAAAAAAAAAAAAAAACGAAAGAAAAAGACTTCGAGAATGAGACAATTAGGCATGAACTTGAAATTTTTATTTGCACCTTCTTTGTCTGATAACAACTCAAAATTTCGTTAATTAATAAAAATCTAAACTCGTCCATCAGTCCATTCGTTGATCGATAAATTAATTCACCGGGGAGGGGGGAATTGTACGGTACTTTTTGCCTTTTTTTTTTTGTCAAGTTTCTTCAAAGAGTGTAAAAAATAATAGGGTAAACTGAAGAGCAGCAAAGGAATAAAGGCTGTGCAAGCTTTACGGTTTGACGCACTTGAAGGAAAAGGATCGATGGGAGGACTTCTCCCTGTCGATTGCAGAGAAAATGTCTTATCGTTATCTCGCTCCAAGTTTTGTAAGGTTCCTCCTCGTTCTTGGATATACCATTGTCAACAGGAAAAGTCGATAGCTGACCAGCGAGAAGAGGAAGTTTACAGTATATAGAGCCGCTGGCTAGTTTTGTCATCCAAGATTTACGGTTCGTCGATGCAGCCGAGCAGTTGCATCGGAGACACATTTTATTTTTATTTATTTTTTTTTTTTTCATTAAAAAAAATATATATTTTTTTTTTCAAACGCGATTTACGAAAAGATTTTATCTCCGAGTTCTTCATTCCTTTTCCATACCATTCTTCGTACATAACGTGGTTGCCCCCCGGGATTTCCGGTCCTTTGAATACATTTTCAAAGTTTGTTTTCCAACCTCCCGACGTAAAATCGATGAGCTCCTCGTTCTTTTTTTTTTCTTGCCTCGAACGAGCAAGAAGTTATTGAATTGAATTTTCTTTCTTTTTTTCATTATCATCGAAGTTAAAAGTTAGTTGTGCTAAATAAAATCTGTGACATAACAAAAAAAAAAAGAGAACCATCGAATTTCAACAAATTTAATTCGATACAAATTATATGTCAATGAAATGAAATTTTTTTAACTTCTTTTAATGAAGTATTTGAATGAAAAAAAAATGAATTTTCAGTTCCTAACTTGACAAATTCTTACAAAAATGTGATTTTTTTTTTTAATATCAGGACGTTGATAAAAAAAAACCGTTGATTGCAAATATGACTGGGCCGAGTCAGTCGTGTCTAAAAATTCGAAAATTTGAAAAATCATTAAAAATTTAAATAAACTTTTCAACATAAAAATTGTTATGATTGAAAAAAAATGGCCGTGTATTTTTAAAATTTATGATATAATTAATTTTTATATTTACTTCAGCTATTTTTGAAAAATTTAATGAAATTAATGAGCAGTATAAAATTAAAATTCGACGATAATTACGAGTTTTTTAATGACAAAATCCAACTGGAAATTTACTGCCTAGAATTATAACAAACGTGTGGCTATTTATACGAAAAATTCATAGTCATTTATCCCAATCTATAAGTTCATTAGACTCAAAGAATTATGATGAATTCATTGGGCATAAGCAAAAAATACTTTGAAAATCAATTTTTCAAAAATTCACTATTTTTTGGATACGACTGTACAGCCTCGGCATTCCCAAACCTATCTCAGCGTAATTTTCGGTATCGCCTCTCGCTCTCGTGTTACCCAATCGAGCAAAAAAACAGCACAGGCGAGTCACGGGATGCGGCGAAAATTTTCTTTCAGCGCAAACGAACGAGAAACGCGATAATTGGATTAGAGCGAATTAGTAGAACGTTTCGGTCCATCTACTTCGCAATGGGGGGGGGCATCTCGGGCTCCAAATTCACGCGGGCAAATTAAATTTAAAGCTCGAACTCGCTGACCAAGATCTCCCTCGTCGATTCTTCGCCCAATTTTGAAAAAAAAGAGAGCAAAAAAAAAGCAGCGTTATCCACATAAGTTCACGAAAAATCTCGTCCGATCGAGATACAGCATCGATTCGAAGATGCAATTTTTCGTTTCTTCGGTAAACAACGAATTTACTCTCGAAATCAAAGTTTCCTTTTTTTTTTTTGCAGCTACACTCATAAACATTTCTCGGGCACTTTAAATTCATTGATAGACATCGTGATTTTTCGAGCACTTCGAGGCGTTAGAACAATCGAGAAAATTAAAAAAAAAAAAAACCTGCTCGTTAAATCGAGTATATTTTCTGCTAACCTTTCACCTATTCCGAGTCTCAAACATCTCACACGTTTAAATAGTTTATTTTAGCGGTGTACTGCACTCCCCTGACGTCATTGCCAATCGTATAAACTTCTCGGACGCGATAAAAACCTAAATTTAGTTACTTCTATAATTAAATATATATATTTTCATTCGTGAAAAGTTTCGTGGATTTCGCAGTTATGCCGGGATATATTTATCATTGACGTTATAAATGGCACATTGGTTTATCGGAGCTATACCAGGATTTTCGAGGAATATCAGAATAATCGAAAAAAAAAAAAAAGAGTTATGAAAAATTCGTTTGCGAGAAATTTATTTTAAGAGAGCCATTGACCCGAGACACTCGACTTTCAACAGTTAAAAATTCACGAATCTTGTTATAATTGCAGTAAAATATAGGTAAACTTTAACTTCCATGTAGATCCATCGACGTTGCATATTTTTCAGAATATTCCAATTCCATACCCAAGCGATTCTTGGTAGGGATGCATATTTTATTTTATTTTTTTCAAAAATTCTTCTTCCAGGCCTCTTTTTCGTATTTATGCATTATAAAGTTGATCGCCACTGGAATTCAACAATTACCAGCCTAAAGAAATTTTGGTACTAAAAGGCGTATCCGTAGATTTGCCCGAGTCGATCACCACTGAGATACAGCTAAAAATACTGAATGTGAAAAAAAAAATCCAAAACTTCGGTACCCCACAATCCCCATAATCCATGATAAATTGTGCAAAGTTAGCTTTTTGAAAAAATATCCTTCACATTTTGCTTCGCTCGCTCTAAAGTATATATCCGGATCGTTGTTTTCTTCGCGCCTGAACCATCATTGACATTGAAAAATGTCCATCGCTCTTCGGAACGTTGGATAAGTCTCTTTTAACCGCCATTAAACTATTATCGCCCTTTACACGGATAGCAATTTTATCGAGTATATTCAGTATATGGATCGATCTTTTGATGAATCGACGCTATAGATAAGCCCGTGGCTAATATATGTGCTGCAAGTCAGCCAGACCGTTGGTCAGCCAGAATTCTAGAGAGATGAGCGAAATATATATTGTGTGTGTCCATTGCAGTGTATACGGGGAATATGGTTAACAGGTTGCAACGCACGCATTTCATGTCCCTTGTTGAACTGCATTGTGCAGTAAAACGTGCACACACATGTATATCTATACATGGATTTATATGCAGTATATGTGCTAGGACGTTGTTACGTCGATTAGTAAGGATCATCCGTTGGAACGGTAAATTCTGTATACCAGCGAGGTGAACGATGGATTGTGGTAGTATGGATTGTAGAGATTGCCAAGCCGACGGCGACAGATAGGTAATAATATCTGTTCATATATATATATATATATACAACATTTGCAAGAATCTACGCGAGCAGTATAGACAATAACGTGCGGGGTCGTCTATTGTCCGTCCAGAGGATGCTGACATAACCAGAAGCAGTGCGCTCGCGCGTCCATCTATTTTATGGACCCGAAGTAGCCTGAGCTCGTGCTATATAATAGCCATTTTCCTGCCTATATATACACGGAACCTGCGAATTTTCACGATCAATAAGGGCCTATGTCATACAACTGAAAGTTCAAAATCACGAAGAATACGATCTTTTAGACTTTCATGTACGCCAGTGTACTTCGTGTACCGTAAAGTGGCGTTTCAACGCCACGTGTCACGTATAAAAAAAAATGGCTACTACTCGATGAGCGTTCCTCGCGAAACGCGAACGGTGGAACGCTTTGGAAAGATCAATTGCGGCGACGTGACGCGAGGGTGAAAAAAATGGTTCGTGTTATTTATCACAACGGGATTAAATTGACAAATTTTGTGGTATAGCCAGTTGGTATATATTGAGAAAAAAAGAAGATGCTGCATCTTTCGGGTAGTTGGATCGAATGATTGAGGGTCGCGTGGGAGCCATTGCGGGGGTGAAATCAGAAAATTAGGCTATTCGGAAGACGTAGGAAAAAAAAAACAAAAAATGGATGGTTGGGCAATTATCGAGGCCGGAGAGATAGAGCCGAGGAGCTTTCATTGCTCTCGCGCTGAAGACGACAGTCACAATGTACAATGTACAATATATATATATATATATAGAATTACTTGTTAGCTGTGTATATATAGTGTACAGAGTTGCGTGGGCGTAGTTCATGGCCGGGACCAACGCGGATAGTGCGAAGGCTCGCGGCGTCGTTGACGACAGTCAGTAGCAAATCTACTTGATTCGACACTAATAATCTCCCTATGTATATATAGCAAAATAAGATACGATATAATAGGACCATCTCTCGTCCCGCACACGCTCGAACAGAGACGAATTAATTAATCGAGTCATCTTAATTGCACCGTCTATAAAGTCGGATTCATATCGCGCCCGTGGCGAAGCAAGCTGTCGTCAAGACGTCGGGGCATTTGGTCTTAATTGCCATTAACAAAGCGACAGCCTACGATACTCCGTATATACGTCGACGCGAACGTGATGTTCCTCGATTCAAAAAAAGCTCGCCAAGAGTGTAGTCATTAATGTAATCGCGGATTTTTTTTCTCTCTCTATAGCATGAGCCAAGCATCCGCTGACAATTATTTCGCCGAGCTTGTTTTATCTCATTTTTTATTTTTCCCTCGCCAATGTTGATTGAAAAGTGGAAAAGTTAGCACGAAGAATAAGACTGGAAGGGCAATGATGACGCAGACGAAAAAAGCCTTTGGCATTCTCGATCTCGCGATTTTCTCTCTCTCTCTCTCTCTCTCTCTCTCTCTCTCTCTCTCTCTCTCTCTCTCTCTCTCTCTCTCTCTGTCTCACTCTCCAATAGCAGCGTCGAAGCTTTCACGAAAAAGCTTCTTCGCGCCTTGTAACCGAAGTTGTTGAAGGGGAACGCGGAAGAAAAGTTGGATATTTTAATGCCCACGAGCGCAAAAACGCGAGAGAAGCTTCTCGCTTTTTTTTTTTCTATCTTTAATATTGTAGCTGTATCGATAGCTTCAACGCGATTCACTTCTGGAGAACTCTCGGCCCGAGTGGGACTCTCGAAGAAACATGGAAACAATATTAAATCCTGCAAACTATCGAGTTTTTTTTTTTTTTGGAAAAGGTGAGAATATAGATTGTGATGTGAAAATTTAAAGGTCGCATCTTCAGATAAATATATCATTCATAAATAAATATATTTTATACTATTATAGATAAATATATCATATTTAGATACATTATTATATATTTAAATTGCTTCTTTAGACAAATATCATATTTTATTTTAAAGCTTGCTCCGAAACGATCTCAATCCTCGGTCATCTCATATCGATAGAGATTTTCGAATAAAAATAAGTTATTAGAAAACATTGCAAAATTGCAATATTTTCTAACATTGCTGAAATTTTGATTAAATTCTCTAAACTTTAATTCCAAATCGAAAGTATCGAATTAAACGAAACAAAAAAATTTAGAAATCCTTTTTGTTAAACAAAAAGTTTCGTTAAAAATGTTTAGTGGAGCAGTCTTCATAAACACACGAAGAACCAAAAGTTCTTTATTTTCTATACTCTCTTTTGTGCTCCTTTCGAGATATATCATGAACAAAAATAACGAACACAAGGGCTTACAATAATCGAAAAGAAAAGTACTTTCAACCGGTAAAATTGCGAGAGCTAATCCAACGTTCAGACGAAAGAAATGCATTTGATCCTTCGTATTCCCTTGGACAACTCGCGAGTGCCTCGATCGAGTATAATCTTTTCATCTTCATCGATTTCCACCCTTAAAATGCCAATTTGTATATCTGCATGATCGCGTTAACGGTTGATTCATACGTTTGATGGAGCAAATAAAAGCTCCGTTATAGCTGTATTCGCGGGCTTTAAATCTCTGCGATTATTCGAGCAGAATCGTCGGTTTCGAAAAATCACTTCAATAGCCGGAAAAACGTTCGCGGATATATGCACGATCAAAAAAAAAAAAAAAAAGGAGACGGATTCACGTATCGTCCCCGTTGTGCTCACCACACGGTTCACCTCGGAGCCGCGCCGACGAGCTCTCTCTGTATGTTTCACCGTTGAAATTCGCCCGCTGTATATCGCCTCGTTTCGCGGATCAACCGCAGCACCCAGAGGGAATGCCAGCCGCGGTTTGATGAACATAAAATAGTGCGATAGTGAGCGATCGGGTTCTCTCATTTTTGTTTCCTCCACCGCAGAGTTCGAAAGAAATTGCTACGAATTCTGTCATTAAAGTAAAAAAAAAAATTATCCCTTCCCTTGCCCTCGCATGCAAGGGTCGAAGTTTCAACTGTCTGAGCTGTAGGCAAAACGTCATTGAACACTTGAGTAAGAAATTAAAAAAAAAAAGTACTCTGGGGTAGATTACTCAGTTCCTGATCCCCTGACCCTTTCTTGAACAAGTCTACACTTGGACTTGATTGAAAATATCTTTAATTCACTTGGACACATTTTTGTCTCTCATTCGAATCATCAGTCTCAAGGACGACTTTCCTCAATATTCTCCGATGATTGAGAAAAGGTTGAAATTTACCATACAGCCTGCAGCCGAAAGATCTGCGGAAGAGAAAACCTTGCCTCTCCAAGATCCGCAAGGCTCGGCTGTTAATCTTAGCGAACTAATAAAACATTTGCGCCACTTTCTATTCCTCCTGGTCCCGAGATGGCGTGTTGGTGTGAGGTTTCGCTTCTGGTATACCGGAAAACGTCCCTGGCCCAGTGAGAGCACACCACATCCAAACTGAACCCAGTTTATACGTATATATA
Organism: Rhorus exstirpatorius; assembly: GCA_963564615.1. Taxonomy (NCBI): domain Eukaryota; kingdom Metazoa; phylum Arthropoda; class Insecta; order Hymenoptera; family Ichneumonidae; genus Rhorus; species Rhorus exstirpatorius. The sequence continues at coordinate 5,352,609 of OY751313.1, forward strand.
TATATGTATGCAACAAACTCCAGGTTCACACGTCTCTCGTTCCATCAGGCACACTATACATCGGTGGCAAAGCCCCCAATCGATCCCATATAATTCTCGAGTGTACGTCTATGTATATGTAAGATCAACACGCAAATCGCCGAGAAGCTGTGTATATATAGATGTATATAACATAAGAACATCCTTGCATAAACCCGAGCTGAGTACACGAATACTTCGATAGCGTGAACATTAAATTTTCGCTTACAGTATAAATCTATATATGCAGAACGGACCATGGTACGGTCCCTTGATATATCCATATATTTATCGCTATGCATAGATACAGATCGAAGTTTGCATCTCACGTGTATCAACTTCTGACAAACAAAAGGCCGTAACCCAAGTATTCTTCGTGTCTCGGGTAATGTAGATTACGCCCTTTTGATTGCTGCAATCCGATGAAACTTCTATCGAACACTTTGACAACTCTGGAGTCCAAGCACCAGCGCGATAGAGTTTATTCAGTTGCTCGACACTCTCTCTCTCTCTCTCTCTCTCTCTCTCTCTCTCTCTCTCTCTCTCTCTCTCTCTCTCTCTCTCTCTCTCTCTCTCTCTCTCTCTCTGCGAAGGATCATAAACCGGTACACACCTATCCGTTTGCAAATTCCTATCAATGTAGGTATATATGTCGTTGGGTGAAACCTATTTCGCTTCTATGTATGATCGATGTTAGTGTTGCCGCACTCGCGCCATTCTGGAGCAAGGGAGCCGATCTTCACGTGCCACGATCGGTAATCAAATGCAGATATGCGGACGTTGGGTAAACGAAATTCAGAATATTCCGGATAATACAGTCGGGGGGGGATGAGATATTATAGACACGGTGAAATTTCAATAAAATCAAGTATAGTCGTAGACTATATCTCGGTTGTTAGTGATAAAAAAATGAATACTGAATCATTCCGGTCTGGTAATAACGCTTAAATTTTCACATAGAAAATAGGAGTCCAGCAACCGAGATTGCATTAGGATGAAAGAAAAATGAGTTTCTGTTGATTTTTCGGATACCAGAACTTCGATCTCCAGATGTTGGTAGATTTAGAGTTCTCACATGGAGGAATATACACATGTGGCGTTAGACGTTTCGAGCAAAACGTGTTGCAGCTCTTTTGAGGCCAACAGGTCATCATCACCATCTCTCTCTCTCTCTCTCTCTCTGACTCTCTCACTCACACACACACACACACACACACACACACACACACACACACACACACACACACATTCTCCTTGTTTCTGATTGGGAAATTTCCCACCAAATATATCGACTGCGGGAGACGTTACCCTGGGGATTAAGCTCGTAAACCAGCGAGAGAGAACCGATCGAAATCGAAGGTCTCTCGTACAGGCACACGGACAGAATCGACAGGAAATTTAATTTCTACCTCATGCTCGACCTTGAATTCACGCCTATCCATACGGATATGTATACATTATATATGTATGTGTTCAATGCGCTCTGCGCCACCTTCATCGTCGTCGTCATCGCACTCCCTCTCACGTCCTCATGACCAACATACACCAATATTCACGGTCATATATCGGGCAAGCTTCGAACGTCAAATGCAAATTATTATCACCCGCGAGAGGGGGATTTGGTATATGAGATAATTCGTGAGCGGAAAAGATATGTATTTTCGAATGATTAGGATTGGGTACGCGCCAGTTTTTACTGGTAAACGAGAGGGACGCACATTCACGCGTTTGATGTACTGTAACGAAATATTTAAAAAGTGCCTGTAGCCGGTATGGATGAATGCCTGAGTTTGTAGGACAGATACGAGAATGTGGTGTAACCCGACACAATTACAACTCGTCTCGAAACTTCATTGTATACAACAACATATCCACCGAAATTTCGACTTTTCGGAACAAGCCTACCAAATGGCAACCCTACCGGAAAACAATTCTACCAGATCCGAGCAGGGTAGGTAGTCGTCATCCCCAAACGACAGAATCACCAAAAAGTAACTGGATGATGGGCCGTGAGATGCGACTGAATCGATTCAACTTGAACAGCCATGAATTTTGAGCCAGAAATTGGTGGATCCTGGTTCTGATCAAATACCTAGTAGATCTTATATGGAATAGAGGCCTGGGATAAGGATTTTTGGAAAAAATAATCTTTCTTGAGTTTCGGTCGTAAGATTGTGGATTTCTTTTTGATTCCATTATTTTGAGCAGGGGATTGGGTGGATCCTGGTTGCAATCGAATTTTCAGTAGATCTATATTGAATTGAGGCCTGGGTAACAGATTTTTGAATGAAAAACAAGTTTCTTCTGATCCCGGACTGGGACAAGCTCTATCGTTCGCTGAAACGTGTCGGTGGATTACCTGAGTAACACGCAGGGTAATTTTACAGTAACTTATCATTAGCTACGCTGGAGAGTTGTTATCCGTTAAAATTTTAATTAAGTATAGATGTTGGCAAAAGCTTCATTCTGGTGAAGATATTATTAGGTAGAGATGACATTACGTAGAGACGTTATTGCATAGAGATTACATTCGGTAGAGACGTTATAGGGTAGAGATATTATTGGGTGCCAATTTTATTGGTTAGAGATATTATATTGGGTGCCAATTTTATTAGGTAGAAATTTCATTGGGTAGGGATGTTTTTTGGCAGAGATGTTATTGGGTAGAAATTTTGGGCACTGTTCATATCTGGTAGATTTGTTTTCCGGTAGAGTTATAATTAAATTGGCTTGTTCAGAGAGCCTGAATTCTAGTTTAGATGTCATTAGACAATGAACTTTTGGGTTAAGTGTTAATGCACAAAAACTTTATTCCCACAGATGATGACGAATTATCGAATTAATAGAAATTTCCAAATATCCAATGTCCATAAAATTCAATTATTCCACATCGTCCTCCAATAACCGTCATACACTCTGATCCCTGTTCCCATGTCTTTCCTTTCCCCACATCATGAAAAATCCATTAGAATGGCAAAAGAGAGAGAGAGAGCTTCACGTTGATTATTGTCCGTTTATCAAACCCGGCAATAGCCGCTATCGAAACGAAGTGATTGATGCGACACACCGATGCAAAATTCAACTCAGCCTGGCTGCATAAATGCAGCCGATGGACACGTGATTCGTTTGTCACTGCTTGTTTGTTGTCTCATTGTCAGAGCCATATACACATGCGTACATTATTTCCATGATGTGTGTATAACAGCATATCGTGGTACGTAGATGATGTACATATTCTGCCATATGGTAAATTCGAAAAACTCGTTTTACCCAAGTGAACACGCTGCTGTACGACGACTATCGTGATATATCGATTTTCGTGGGTAAATATTATTTCGAATTTCACACAACTGAACTGGGATATCGGTCGATGGATAATGACGTTTAATGCATTTTTGATAGATCCGACACGGAGTTTACGATAATGACGTGTGCTTTGAGAGAGCCACACACGTGATATATATACAATGATATGTATAAGTATAAAATGACGAGTTCTCGCTGAAGTTTGCATGATATTAGAATAATGTTCGAGAGCGAATGGTTCTCGCGATCGAGATTGGTGTCGTAAACGGCGCCAGCTCAGAAAACATTTCAGGACGATTCGTCGCACAATATTTTTATGCGTGATCGAAGATCCTGCGGCGAAAGGTCCTGGAAAACCATGTCGTATGTATTCTCTCGCTATAGAAACACCGATGCCCTTGCTCGCTGCATTAACACACCGATGTCCATTTATACTTCGATCGTTTCAATGAATTATTCGTCACATCACGAATTAAAAAAAAAAGTAAAATAAACCTCGCAAACAAGTTCTTCGAATTAATCGGATTTCTCTCGCGATAATTTCTGAATGAGTGTACGGACGTGGGGATATATCGTTAAACAACATTCTTGTAATTGTGCAATAATGCGTTACCCCGTGACAATATGGATTATTCGATGCGACTACCCGACATTTCTCAATCGTTCGTGTCTCTATCCTTAACACGACGAATATACACTCTCAAGATCGACGGAAAAGTTTGTCAAAAATGATAATTCGATTTTATTCGGTTCGAGGCAATTTGCCTCTCGAATCTCGTACATCGAACCCATTTTTTTTTCATGTCATTTTTTCGGTTCTTCTGGTTTTTGCGTGTGCGATGATTCGTTAGATATTCAATGAGGAGATTCTACAGAAAGCTTTTGCAGGCTAATTATTCGCTCGTTTTTTCCAGAAAATTTGACTCTCCGGGTTACATTGAAACAAAATACCAAATTGTCTTTTTGATTTTGAAATTAAATAACAATGATCTTTCATTTTACAAAAGCCGCGCGAGAAAGAGAAGAAGAGATAAACAAAGAGAGCACACTCCGCGTTTTCATTTCGAATTCAACGATTCTGCGCGTTTCTCGAACGAATGAGAGTGCCCGCGCGAATCACAAATATTTCCGCGAGCTCGTGTTACTCAAAGAGCATTATATTATATCTCGCTGCGTACATACAGCTTTTCCCGGCAATTATGCAAATTTCACGCGATCTGACCACAGCAGCGAAAACCGCAAGACGATCCAGCATTGCAAGGCCATTATGGCAAAAAATATATATGCGCGCGCGCGAGAGAGATCATTTGTTTGCAAATTTTTCCGATAAAATATATAAATCCCAATTATACCCGCGAATCAGATTTTTAAGGTAGTCCTCGTGCTACAATAGTGCGAGAAAGTTTCCTATGTACCACGTGATAAAATATACACGGCCCTAGTGTGGTCATATGCAGCGAAATTTTGATTGAGTCTGTATTCAGATTCATTCACACCATAGAATATATATGCAGCTTACGCGTCGAATTTTCATTCGTATTGCATTCTTTTTGTGATCGTCGTTCTTAAACGAAACGGTTAATAATTTTGTTCTTTTTTCCTAACATGTAAATATAATAGTCTTCTCCCGTTTACAATTTTTTTAATCAAAATCTGGTTACGCGTTTAGTTGTAATATTCAAAAAACCGTGCTAGTATCAGGGTCGAATATCTCGAGTTGGGAACGGTCAATCTGCTTCAAATTTAACGAGAAGTTGGGTACTAGCATTCTCTTCGTCCACTATAAATTTCAACAAATTCTCATTATAAACGCATTTACATGAGGACTACCTTATATTATTTTCATATTACATTGATATTATAGCTGCAAAAAATAATACATGATCGTGATGTAACTGCGTGGACGATGACATTGCTCCAACAGTGCTCGCGTTCGTTGATCCCGAGCTTGATTCTCTTCATATGTTAGGGACTCGCGCTCGACAGTTCAAATAAGTCATTGTCTATTCATAATAATTCTCGTGCCGCGATTTCAATCAACGACGATGAAGGATCATTTCGCGAAACCGATCGCAGACACAGTCAATTCGCAGGCATTTTATATATATATATAGATTTATTTATGATGCGACATGAGAGAATATATGGACAAGAATCATTAAGTGAATCGGATTTAAGTAGGGCAATCGACCTACTTGCACGCTTGTATAAAGGCCGTAAGCGATCAAGGCCATGCAAAAATATTGACCTCGGGTGGACTTTTTTTCAAAGCGAATCGAGCAAGAGCTAGAGAGAGAGAGAGAGAGAGAGAGAGAGAGAGAGAGAGAGAGAGAGAGAGAGAGAGAACAATACATGAAGCCAATATCGGCATTTTTGTACCGGTGATCTTTCCGCATCGACACTCACGAGCTCCGATACTCCAACCGAGGGCATACCTTTTCAGCTTGTCATACAGATCCTGTTTCAATGCAAATTCTCTTCTCGCTTCCCATACTGGGGTTAAGAAAATGTGGGTTGAGGATCTTGAACTTGCGTTGCGATAACACGTCTCTCAGTGACATGTTCACGGATTTATTCGAACAGGAGAGAGAGAGTGAGCAACTTCTGGATTTGCCACATCGGATAGGACAGTCCGTACGACCCAAAAAAAAATAGTTTAGATCTACGTAGATCTAAATTATGGAAAATCGTAGATCAACCTCGATCTCAATTATATTTACTCTGTGAGAGTAAAAGGCCTTGTAAAATTAACTAAAATCTACAATCACGGGTAACCAATTAAATAGTTGATTCAACCAAGGCTTTTTACTCAATCGACTGAACTTCTATTGATGAATAAACTACATACTTAATCGATCCAATAAAGCCTTAGCTGAATCAACTGTAAACTTCATTGGCTATACCCGTGATTGGAGATTCAGTTGATTTTACAGATTCTTCTCTCAGTGCATCCACGTCTTAATTAGACCTACCTAGATCTCAATTGAATCTAACTAGATTTCCGTCAGATCTACTCACATGTAAGTAAATTTACTGAATTTAAAGTAGGTTAACGGAGACTTATATTATAAGCTAGGGTGATACTGAGTCGACTCGAACGTCCGTAAATCTAACGTCCAGATGAAAATTTCGTGTCGATGAATTAAAATTTGGGAAAACCTTAGTTTAGCCCTAGACTAGGGCTCTCCGACTTTAATACGACCTCTATTAACTTAGGGCCTATAGTCAAGCGATTAACCACAGTTTTTTTTTTTAATTGAATTAGAATTAAATTCGTATTCCTCCAAAGATACTATCTATAGTTAATCTCATTAAAAAAAAAATCTTTTCGAGCTCTTCTTTCTCCTTATATCGTCCACTAACCCATCTCTTCGAGCTAGGATAGACATTTTAACAATCAGCTGATCCCTAAAAGCATTATATATTATATAGCCACGATCGGAAACTGTCTGTTTGAAAATTGCTCGGACCTCGTTGTTAAAACGCGCCAGGCTGTCGTACTCTTTTCATCGCTACTGGCTTGCTGTTTCTCGGTCCCGTAACTGTGGGGACTGCCCTGTCATTACGTAGTTTGCAAATTTAAACAATGGTTTCCTACCGCCGACGCGAGATGAGCCACAAGTCGCTTCGACCAATGTATATATGGCGATGGAGCAAGAGAGATAGAGAGAGAGATAGACAGGCAGAGAAGATAGAGACAAACGCAACTATGTTCAACATGGTTATAGGGCACACATGGCTTATGTAATTCAGATCGACCCGAGCGAGATCGGAAGATCACGTGAATACGCCGCAGATGAGTTCCCTCCTCAAGCGTGTGGCATTTCAAGAGCTCTGTTTATCCATCAGTATACAACGCACACCAGGAGGAACCGCGAGGATCATCTTGCTTTGAGAAAAGTTTTTTTTTTTTATCCAAGCTTTACCACCATCGAGTCTCATAATTTACAAAAAGAAAGATTCCAATTTCGTTTCCTCTTCCTTGCGTCCTAGCATTAGAATAATTCCACCCGTACTTAAATCCATATCATCGTATCCAAGATACACTTTTCCTCTTTTCCTATTCGCTGATAATCGAGGCAGAGAGAAAGAGTTTAGGGCGCGAGGTTTTATCAAAAACTTTCAAAATAATTGGATAGCATTGCATTCGCATGTGATAAGGCCCAAGTGCACTAGGACTATCGCATATAGAAGGCCATAAAATGAGTGAAAGCGTGTATATGAGATCCGAGTATCCGTGCAAGAGGGCATAGTAAAGTGTACTTTGTACGCCAACCTGGTCGAGTAATTCGCAATCCCTTTTACATCTCATCTTGTTTGTTCATTCCGTATACATCGAGAGCTATTGGACAATAAACATTATTCTCGTTTCGTAGCCTGATACCCCGAGCTTTTGGAAAATTACCCGGCCCTATACCAAGATTGAATTCCATTGGTAGAGCTTTGAATACACCCGGGATTTCGTTGTATTTCGTCTCTTTGCCTTGTATAATTGAAAGCTGCCATTTACGACGTGGCTAAATATGTTTATGAACGAGTATATTATACCCCCTGCCGAAAACGTTTTGTTCGTTTAATATTTAATCGAGCGCGAGCCGTCTCTTCGCCGAGTAAGCCGAAACTCAAAGTAGCTTTGAATGAAATTGCCAAGTTGGAGGACAACAAAATTAGTGAGAGTAATACATCAGGTACAAGCAGAGTAAATATATATTTATACAGGTACAAGCAGAGTAAAATATACATTTCGTATACTTTGTAATAAAGCAATCACCGTTCCATCCAAGGAGTACCGCGTTTTCACAGCTCTCGCAATTAATAACTCTCGAGATACGAAGATATGATTTTTGGAAACCTTTCAGATTGTCACACTGTCCATCAAGCTCTGGGGATCGCCATTGCGACAGTTCATTCGTTAGAAATTTAAAACCGAACATTTTTTAATCATCTTCGAAACTCTTAAATTTCCTTTATCCAGGTTTCTTCCTGCATAATATATAGGATGCATCTTTGACTCCCACGACTATGACGCAAATCTGACCTTAAGATTCGACTGTCGCGATTCGAAAGACCACGAGAATATCCAAGTATTCGATTGCAAAGTCAAAAAAAATCGTGCGACTGTGGTGTTCCCTGCGGATGATGCGGAGAGCCGCAGTCGTGTAAAGTTCTTCGTGAATTCGGGTATAGACTCGAAGTGCATATGAGAAGATAGTTTTGAGATGGGCGATGGTGTGAAGCTCGGGGCGCCTGAGAAGATATAGCTTTAAGATGGGAGAGGATAAAGTGCGAGGGGTGGCTGGAACTTTGGATTGAAAGTGCTTGAATAATCCAGAGGCAGTTGGGGCTATTTGATGTCTCAACGATAGCGGAACAAAGTAAATCGTAGAGTTTGGCTTTTATACCATCGTATTCGGCGAGCTCAATGCCAACGTTAAAATAACTTTCTTTTTTTTTCTTGCCGATGAATCGTATAAGTTGCGTGATAAATATATACGAGGCTTCTTTTTCAAATATGTATTTTCTTCCCCTTCTTTGCATGACAACGACGGCTCTCGACGCGAACGCGAGAGTCGGACATTTTTCAAAAGTTTCCAATGAAAGAAGACCTGGGAGAGAGGACACACACGCGACAGAAAACTTTAGGGCAAGCAAGAAAGATCTTTTTGTAGGTTTTTTTTTTCTTCTTCTTCTTCTTTACGAAATATATATGTATGTGAAAATCCCGCTATGAAGCCTTGTGCATCGTATCTCAGTCGAAAAATGGACGAGTAGTTTTTGCTACATGAGTTTCCATGAAGCAGAGCAGAATGGAAAGAAACATAATGGAATTGGATCTTTCGCTACTTCGATGCACGAAATAGGAAAAGCGACTATGTATATATACCCCGTTTGCACTAAATATACACGAGAGGTTCTCAAGTTGTTGCTCCACCACCAATGGGAACACGAACAACTCGCACGCAGCACGAGATTTCGATAGCCCTATATCTGTATGTGTATAGTATAGTACCTTCAATGAAAAGAGAGTCGAGGAAACTCGTGCAACTTTGGGCATTTGTTGGTGATACTGTATCCTCGAGAGAGAGAGAGAGAGAGAGAGGGAGATATCTCTTTAGCTTAACCCAAATTCCCCCGTCGACCCCATACATCTCGTTTCCTCGGCGATTGCACTGATTGCCGTTACTGTATACCATCATCAATGCAAAACTTGGTGGATTTAGCATTGCTTTCGATTACACCAGAGGGTTCTCCTCACTCGAACGTTACTGGCAATCCTCGTCAATAAATCACTGTTATTCGAAACAATCGAGGCTATCATCAATGTTTATCCATTAACGGATAACTATATTCTTCCGTAACTCTCGAGTCATCGTTGCTACGGATTCTGCCCCATTTAAATTTTTAATTATTCTATTTCTGCATCCTCCGATGATAAAAAAAAAAGTCATTCATTTTAATTTGATATGATACACATGAATTTTCATCGCATAAAGTAACTTTCTTTGTCAGATCGATGCAGTCTATTGTGGACAAAGTTTATTAATTAAATAATCTTTTTTTTTTGTCAGCAATGATAACACGTTGTAGGTTTTTTTTTTTAATATCACCTAGATATACTTCAACTTCGGATCACCTCAATTTCCGTGGAGTTTTTCATCGAAAGATCCTAAAATACATTTTTGATGGTTTCATAAGTACAGTTGAGCTGAAGCTTTCCGTATAACCGTTGCACAATATTGCTACGGCTCACCAACCGTCACAAGCTGGTGAGCTCGTGGGGATGATGGAGGATATCAGCGAGAGATATCTCAATTGACTCGAGGGAATGCTGCGTGTGTATGCTGTTGGGCCAACTCATCAGTCCAGTCAATGTTATAGTCTCGTCTTACGTATACACACACGGGCATATTATATATTATAAATACATAGCAATTGCGCGTATATAATAAGAAACTTCGTGCAGTTGTATCAGCAATGACGCCAGCAAAATATATCCAGCCTCACAGTGGCGTTCTCATATATATTTATATATATCAGTGTTGGGCAGTACTTCAAGTACCCGGTAATTGCAATGTACTAGAAGTACAATACTTGAAGTACAAAGTACTTTAAAAGTATTTCAAGTATTGTACCCAAATTTCCAAATACTAAGCCTGTACTTCAAGTATTTTTTACTTAAATTTTCAAGTACCTAAAGTACTTGCAATTAAAATTTCAAGTACTTTCCTGTACTTCGAGTACTTTTTAAAATACCAAGCATGAAGTACTTTTGAATACGTCTTGCTAATGGTTGCAAGTATAACGCCTTTGAATGTATAATTAAGGAACGTTCTGTGCCACATTTTGGTCAAGATTGTAACGAATGACCGTTCAAAGGCTCACGTTACGATAGTTACGGTGTCATTGTCAAAATGCATGGCTCCGTTTTTAACAATCCTTGTATTATATTCTTTATGTTTTCTTTTTTCAAACCTGAAGACAAATAAATCTTAATTACAATCGTCAATACTATTGTTTTAATTATTTATAATTCTTCGTTTAAATATTTTTATGTTCCAATCTGCCTAACCTGTGTGAATTTCACAATGTGAAAATATGTTCTGATAAAAAAAATACTCGAATCAAAATCAAACGAGTTTAAAGTGTACGTAAGAAATCAAATATAAGTACTAGAAGTTACGGAATGTATACCTGGAAACTTGAAAGGTATTTGATACTTGACGTATTTGAAGTACTTGATACCGCAAGTACTTCAAATATTGAAATATTTAGTACTTCGAGGATTTTCGGAACTTGGTACTTGAAATACACGATTACTTAAAGTACTTACAGTACTCTGGACTTCAAATACTTACAGTACTATGGACTTAAAGTACTTACAGTACTCTGGACTTCAAGTACTTACAGTACTCTGGAGTTCAAGTACTTACAGTACTTTCTACTTTATACTTCAAGTACTTACAGTACTTTCTACTTTATACTTCAAGTACTTACAGTACTTTCTGCTTTATACTTCAAGTACTTAAAGTACTTTCTACTTTATACTTCAAGTACTTTCAGTACTTTGTACTTTATGCTTGAAGTACCTTCTGGTACTTTTACCAGCTCTGACATATATATAAATCGACGAAGAAAATATACCAGAGAAAAAATATATAACGAGAAAAAAAAATGTCTCGACCGAAAAATTATTCCGAAATTCACGAATTTCTTTTGATTCTTGAGGCAATCATATACTCAGCTCGATTCTAGAACATTTTTTCCTGTCTAGCTTCCAGCTCGGACATAAACCAGTGGGAGGAAACAAAATTCCATAGTATAGCACTTTATATTCAGGAATCGCATCGCTTCAGCTCAGAGCACGCTTAATCTTTATGATATTAAAAAAAAAAAACACCTCTCTTCTGATTTACTGGCACTCTCGCGATTATATTAGCTCAGGATGCCTGCTGCAGCCCGAAGAGCTTGAGAGTTGACAATTATTCCACCCAAGATTTCACGGCTTGGACAAAAAATTATCCAGCCCGCTATAAACTCCAGCTCCGATGTAAAAAAAAAAAAAGCGTTATTACACTTGCCCCAGCGTGTCGTGTAGCAAGAAGAGAACGCCAAGGAAATGAAGCGTGACGCAAAAATCCCAGTTGGTGATTCACCAATTCAGAATATATATTGTATATGTATATATATGTAGGCACGTACGTGAATATTCGTAGGTTATAACGTATATGTGTGGTGGACGAAATAACGCGACAGTACTGGATAATAGGAGAAATATCCGCATATATATATATATATATATATATATATATATATATATATATATATATATATATATATATATATATATATATATATATATATATATATATACATATATATATATATATATATGTAACAATTGTTAACGTCGATCGGGATCGAGGACATCCTCCCACTATCCTTCGCCTCGTGTATGCATATGTTTTCAAGTGAAATCGCGTACGCATATATTTTACCGGACGATATTTCACAAATGAATAATTCAAGACTTTTGCGTGAATCGACCGATATATATAACGGAAAATATCCGTATGTACATTGTACATATATTCGTATCATTTTTCATTGAAATTAATTCGTTTGAATTCGTCGATTGTCGACGTACCGACAAAATTCCGTCACACAATGCATGCATAAAAATTGACAAATTGAAACGCATTATTAATCTTCACAAATGCAATGAAATTTTTTACCGCTAAAAACTTTTGGAAGCCTTTCGCGTTGGAGCATGGCGCATTGATGTTACAACTTCGTCATTCGTAACTCCAAACTGCATGGCAAACAATTTGTCCAGAATGAACTTTCTATAATATCTCTGTTGAATTAAAACTTCATCGCTGTTCTCTTGGTATAACGAGTTTACCCAGAAAACAGAGCTCTAGGAACAATTCCAGCCGATAATAACTCCGAGATGGAACAAAGCGATGCCTCGAGAATTTCATTTTGAAAAAGCACAAGCGCATATTCGTATACGGAAGTTCAGTATTTGAAAAATGTAACCATTTGACGGCTATTCAATAATTTTTTTCGTACAAAAATATTCATTCACGAGGATTCGAGAAGCGCATTCTCAAAGTCTTTGAGCAGGATATCTCAAAATCGAAAAACTCTCTGAAATTTTTCCCAATTCTTTTTTAGCTATACAAAAATCCGGCCTTTCGATCGAAGGATATTTTTGTTCCACCGCATAATACTTTCGAGCTGAGAACGAAAAATATATCATGGTTTTTTGCCCAAAAATCACGACCCCGACAGGGTCCCTAAATTACAGAATAAACTGATATATATAATAACGAAATAATATTGGTTTTTCTAAAATTATTTTGAATGATCCCGAATGGCAGTGCTAACTCCAAAATGTTCTTTCCGAAATGTTCTCTCAGGATATCGGCTCTAGCTTCCTTAAAAATGAATATTTCAATACGAAAAAATAACTGAATGTTCTTCAAATATAAATTTATCAAAGACAAAACTTTTGCGGAAATAAATATGCTCTTGGTTAAAAAAAAAAATTCGAAATCTTGCTTTTTCCGGTATCCTCGTTCGTTAGAGTTACGATTGGTAAGGTTCATGAGGTATAGCCCTCATTTGCGGATGCATATTATTCATTTGGTTCATTGTATATTGCGAGCTGAACACATTTCTCGATTCTCCTGGGAAACGGAATACGAGACTGGACGGGTACATCGTGGTTGTTCGCGGTCGAATTATTGTGATCCGGGTTATCCGAGTTATGATAGATTACGATACAGGGTTATCGAGAGATGTGTAAAATATCACTACGGTCAAACCTCGGGTACTGTCTACTCGAGCACTGAAGTCAGCTGTTATACTCGAGCACTGCGGAATTCACAGTGCCGCTACAATATAGAATCCCCCAAGAACAAAAAAATTTATAATTTCAACGAGTGGAGGGTACCGACCCAGGTAACAATTTAATCTTTTGACATAAATGTGACGTCTATAATGTGATGATCCTAATACGTTCATCTGTGAACGTAATCGTTACGTAATAAAGATGGAACTAACGTCTCTGAAACGTAACCTCCATGTAACGATAACTTGTCACAGCCATGTAAGCTTGTTACGTAAAGTATATGCTATGGTGTCACTGTGATAATGCTGTCCATAGAAATGATGTAAGCGATACGGAACCATTTGTACGTAACGTGTATGCTGGAGCAGTGCAACATATACTTAACGTAACGTGTATGGAGCAGTGTAACATATACGTAACGTGTATGGAGCAGTGTAACATAACGTGTATGGAGCAGTGTGATATATACTTTACATAATATTTGCGGATTGAAGTGTGACGTGTAACTAACATAACGTATGCATGCTGTAACCGTAATCCATCGTATCCATGTTGCAGCGTAACTATTCTTGTGCCTTCCTCAAATATGACAGCACGGAAGCATAATTATCGAAATTATCACTTACAATAAAACTTATTCTTGTCGAGATTTTCGGTTTCTTAAATTTTTCGTTATTTTTATACAAATTCACTCCTTTGACCGAGTCATAATAGTTAAGCTGATGACTCTGGGCTTGAATAAAAAAGATATCAACTTACCTAATATACGTATAATTTGAAATGGGTATTGAAATCATAAATAAAACACACGACACGTGAGCATAATGCTGTATGCTTCACTTATAGGAACTTGCGGGCAGCAGGATTATGTTCGAGGTTATGTTTACATGCTGTCACTTTTAACCCTTTGTGGTCACATCTCTGTAGAATAACTTATTGGTCACACACGGGTAAAATTTACCCTGCCAAGTTTCAAATGTGAAAACTATCAGTCCGATCGGGATCGAAAAAATACTAAAAAATGAATAATCTAAAACATGTGCCAAAAGTTGGTATGTCAAAATTCAAATCACAAGGTGTTGAAAAAAAGTCGTAAATAGGTATTTTGATTTAAAAAAAATTCTGAATCGTGGAAAAAACAATACTACAGAATTTCACAATTTATTTTGTTTTAACGAAAAAATGATGAATCGTATAAAAAAAAACAATTCTCTTCTATTGATATACTCTCAACACTATTTGATAGCTGTTTAATCAGTATTTCGTATTAATTAGACGATTTTTATTTTTCGACAAAAAATGATGAATTGTGAAAAAAAACATAATATTGATTTGACAAATTTTCGTTTTTGATAAAAAAAAATGCTATATCGTGGGAAAAAACACAATTCTCTTCCATTCATATACTCTAAACACTATTTAATAGCTGTTCAATCAGTATTTCTTTCGAAATACACTAACATAACCTCTTGATCGGGGAGCGATACGGGGAAAAAAACACAATATTAATTTGACGACTTTTCGTTTTTGATAAAAAAAAAATGTTATATCATGGAAAAAAACACAATTTTCTTTTATTCATGCTCTAAACACTATTTAATAGCTGTTTAATCAGTATTTATTTCGAAATACACTAACGTAACCTCTTGATCGGGGAACGATACCACTATATATGAAGGCGCACATATAAGTATATAATTCTTTTTTTTTTCACCATTTCTGCCCCAAAAAGAGAAAACGGAACGAAATTATTCTAATAACACATTGAACGATAAAAATATTTATATAAGGATATAAATTTTTTCAAGATACACCGGTATTCACGTCACTTCAGCCTTTCAGCCTGGTGTCAGAATTTGATGAAACCAACTTCAATAGTAGTCGATAGCGCAATAGGTAGCGTCCCGGGTTAGTAAGCAAACATTAGGTAGGAAACTTGTAGGTAGGCGGTTCGAATCCCGGCTCAAGCAGAAATTGTGTAACTGGTAAACATCGAAATATAAGTTTTTTTTTCTTGTTATATTTTTTTTCTCTTTTGACCCTCCATACTCCCAAAATTTGATCAACTCTCGGAGAAAATTGGAGGCTTAAAAAAGGTTTTAAGGAGGGCTGAAATTTCGACTCGGGGTACCTGAAACATCCTAGCGACATGGAGGCCATGTAATTCCGATTTCGGAGTGATGCATGATTGCTACGTATCCTCAATGTAACATTGTGACTTCTCTGTTCTGTAAAATTTATGCATCAGCAACGTAACTGGCATGCAGCCATTCAACGCGATTGTTACGTAACTGTAGCTTCATATGTGGCGGACATTTTAGAGTTTCTGGACTGCCACATTCACGTTACATACGACATACCTGTTACATTTAAGGAACCGAGTGTAACATAATTGAAATGTATTTGTTACGAAACTGTTGCCTGGGGATATACGTATGATACGGGCCTGGTGCTTTGTTCTCATTGGTTGGTTAGAAGGTTGGGTCTTTCGGGGTCAGTGCCCGAGGCTCCTGTGCTCGAGCTCAGTCAGCGCCCGAGGTCCGACTGTACTGCGAAGATATACAGTGAGATGGGAGCAAACGCGGTACTGGACGTATCGCAGTTTTGCTCCGACACAATTGGCCCCACGTGGTCCTGACTGTGTGATATGACTGTACATATATCAATACACACATATGCATAAATATTTTTTTTTCTCTCTCATTCTCGTCTCTTAATCGGACGATTATTTCGAGATGATTCCCTCACACACACACACACACGCACATAGGAGCAACGAGTGAGTCTCTGCGTTGCTCTCCGAAATTGCTCAAACCTTTTCCATCGGCAGATCCCCAGTTCGAACGAAAAATCATAAAAATCGAATGAAATAAATGAAAAAACGAAGAGCGATATTGAAAAAATTTTGTTCAATCAATCGCCCGTGCAGAGGTAACTTTTATTTTTACGTCAAAGTAACTATAATTAAGTTTGAACAAAGAAGTACTCTGATGCATATTCATGAACATCGGTTGGGGCAGCAGTTGGGAAAGCGAGGATCTATCAACGGCAAACGAATCCAAACGTTTTGCCGTTAAGTTACACGCCATTCGTGTTATCGTTTACTTTTTTTTTTTTTTTTATCAATTCGCTAAACGTACTCAATCGCATGAAATTAACGATCCTATTTACAGCAGAGGGTATACGTATGTTATATATAGGTGTACATTGTGTCGCGTGCTCTCTCTCTCTCTCTCTCTCTCTCTCTCTCTCTCTCTCTCTCTCTCTCTCTCTTACGAGAAGATCTCGGCTTAACCTTCGCTATATATACAGGCAGAATTATATCATCTGGTAATTAGATAATAATACGATGAGCACGAACTCACCACTCTCGGTGTGTATGTGTGCTTGGGATATTATATCTCGCCGACATCACGAAAAGTACATTCGGTCGCACGGTATTACGACAGGACCCGTACATTATGTATACTATATTGCACGTTTTCATATTAAACATATATCGTGGAAAAAAAAGAAGGAACGAGAATGGGCGCGAGGGAAAAAAAGCAAAAAAAGTTATGAGGATAGAAATTTTTTTTTTTTCGGCCACGCGAGATATTCTTCGTTAAATTTATGAAGAACACGCCCTTGCGAGTTCCATCTTTACAATCCGGCGAGGCTGCCGTAAAAAATTCAACTCCAACGGGAATCCCGCTTGCATTTTATCCCGAATTTAAAAAAAAATAGAAGGGACGAGATAACGAAAGAAAAAAAAATTAAGAATCATTAGCAAGAAATTATTTATTAATTTAATTATTTTCCTTTAGTACGAAAAATATGTGAGTATTGGAGTATATGCTCTTTTTATTCTCTCTCTCTCTCTTTCTGTCTCTCTCTCTCTCTCTCTCTTGTTCTCTCGTATATAACAATGAGGCCGAGTGCGAGACTCTCGGATGAGCGCGCCCACCTCGTTCGAGCGGTTTCATTAATTAAACATTCAAAACCGCGTGTCCCCGCTGCAATTTCATTGACCCCCGTTGCCAGCTGACCAGCCAGCCCAATTATCTCTTAGCATCGAACGAAAAAAACGCACCAATATTGTCCATATCCGTATGGGATGATTCACTATCCGTATGGACGTCGTTTTTTAAATAGAGGAATAGATTTCTCATTCTGAGAGATTCTTCTTTTCCCCCTCGATATTTCAACATGAATAACAAGCTCGAAAAATTTAAATCGCTATAGTTTGCTTAAAACGAATTATCAAATTAATACTAACGAAACAAAGATAATTATTAGGGAGTGAACCATAGTCGCTGGTTCTCCGCATTCCGTCGGACCTTTGCACAAGATTTTCGGTTCATGAAAATGTTCAAGGCTCTCTCACTCTTTTTGGTTTTTTTTTTTAATGCACATGGACATTGATGAATATAAAACAAACTTTAGCTGACAACCCATGGGACCCCAAAAGCTCTTCTTAAATATAAATTGATCGGTGCTCCTCTGCCATATGAAAGGCGAGAGAAAATTTACTCGCCATATAAATTCGTATCTATGTAAGCAATGTTATTGAGAAATGTACGTTTCACGACCTCGATTTAGGCAAAAACGAGAACCAACACCAGAATCCTGATCTCGAAAAATCTCTCTCTGCTCTCTTTTCCATCTCTATCTTTATGCACTTCCGCATTTTCAAATATTAACCGCCGGATATAGGATGATAACGTTCGTGCCTCGTTCCTATTTGCTCTCCACGAGGAATAATAGTGCACACACAATTTTTTTTTTTACTCCAGGAAAAATATACGACAATGAATACAGATTGCATTGCAAAGTTATATCGCAAGGTTGCTCAACTCTTCGTTGCTCCATTCGATTATTATTTTTTTTTTGTGCTCTTTCATCGCGCGTGACGCGTTCGTTTACGTTGTAGGATATCCGCTACTACTTTTGTGAATTCAGAGATCGTTATTATCGCGCATAATGGACATTGTCATTATATGCGATAATCGTCAATTCTAAAGTTACTTGGACGAAAAAAAAAAAGAACACGTTAGAGAATCTACGTTTTACTGATAAAAGAAGACAGAACTTTTCGCAATTTATTTTTGATTGATTTTCAATTCAAAATATAGCAGTCTAAAGTGCCGAGCCAAGTACAAAACCGAGCCTCGATTTTGGACAATACTTTATCGCGAGTGTTTGAGATTCTTCGTTAAAACGTAGTTTTTCATATTCACGCCTCGAGGAGCTTTAATTTTTAACGAATCTTAGAAGGCTCCTGGCTGAATAACTATGAGGCAAGTCCGCAATGCCGATTGGCGAGTATATCTTCACGAAAGAGCCAACTTTTTGGGACAGAAGCGCCTCGGCAGCCATGTGGCATCGTGGATGCCTTTGCTAGCTCATCGTAAAAGATTTGGCACGGTGCCCCGATAACTGAATGTATGAGTGACGCGATTACTGGAGATAAACGTAGAGCGAAAGAGAGAGAGAAAGAGAGAGAGAGAGAGAGAGCAAGAACGAGAGAGAGAGAGAATGTCTGTTGGAAGTAAGAGCGAGAGAGGAAAGATTTTGTCCTCTGGCAAGAATTGAACAAGGCCGAAGACATCAGCTTCGATATTACTGCTCCCTGCACTTGACACAATGCGTTGCAACATCTCTTATAGTAAAGTTCAGCATACCTGCAGCTCGACATTTGATAATCCGGACTCTCTCCGCACAGTTTTTAATAATCCCAGATAATTAAAATCTCCATTTTCCAACACTCTTGGACTTTCGTGAACGAGCAATAGCCGAGAGAGCAAACGGAGAGTCTGCCGTGAGCGTTAATTTTCATTGCTGGCTTTCACAAAACTCGTTTGAGCTTCAAGCCGGCATGAGCCTACTGTTTATCCCTGATTATGAACGTTAGTCGAATGGCGACATACTCGATGGTGTTTCACAAAAATAATTTGTATAAGAGCATCGGTGATGTCGTTTCTGCGGTCGAAAATTCAGGGATTTGATTCTCGAGGCAACGGGCCAACTCGTGTGGGAATGATTTTCCAACGAAATAATATCCGAAAATTTCCCCCATCATTGTTCATCGTTTGAAACAATTTATAATTCCTATCGTTCCAGCCCAGTCAATAGGTAGTTTGAAAGTGCTGTTTGGTGAAAAAAATAAGGAACATGGGATATTTTCAGGACTCGTAGGGGGGCATCTCCTGAGTATAAATCCAGATTGGCGACCTCTTATCGCTATCAGGGTCGCCGCCATCTTGGAAAACGCGTTTTGCTCTATATCTCGCGAACCGTTCACTTTACGACAAAATGTGTAGATACATTATTTATACATAATTAAATTTCCCATCTTTTTTGTTGATAATTTTTTTACGTAACATCAATATTTTCCAAGTTATAACACTTACAAAACTATTTCTCCGAATATCTCCCTGAGCGTTTATTATTTCGCGAAAGAACTTATTATCAAACTTGTAGAGCATCAAATTTTCTACATTTTTTAATTCAATCTTTTTTTTCTATCATTAATACCTTCAAAGATATACCGCCTTTATTGCGCGAGGCGCCGCGAAATCTCCACAAAACGCGCACAATAACGGTCGACGCAGGTACCCATTGTACACGTTATATTGCGGCAATATAACATGGAAGTTACAGGTAATGTCACAATGTTATTCTTGTGATACATAGCTGTTATATAACATGGAAGTAACATGTTATGTACCATATGTTATATGCTGGTTACATAACTGGTATGTAACGTTTTGACGTTACAGTAATGTAATAGAGTTTTGTAGCCGTTACGTAACATGTTTGTAACAATGTGAGTGTACCTTTGGTGATATTTATGTAACGTTAATGGGGTATAACGTAGTAACATTCCAGTAATGTAACATGACTCTGTAACGTTTACATAACATGCTTGTAACAATGTGAGTGTACCTTTGGTGATATTTATGTAACGTTAATGGGGTGTAACTTAGTAACATTACGGTAATGTAACATTACTCTGTTACGTTTACATAACATGCTTATAACAATGTCAGTGTACCTTTGGTCATATTTATGTAACGTTAATGGGGTGTAACGTAGTAACATTACAGTAATGTAACATGACTTTGTAACGCTTAAGTAACATGCTTATAATAATGTGACCCTGGAGAAAATAGAGTGTGCAAAGACAATAATACAAAATACAATAATACCATAATACAAATGACAATAATACGGCGGTCTTCATTCAGGTAAATGCTGTAATGAATGATTATACTTTCTCACTATTTTTTATATTAACGTTAAATGATATCCATTGCTTATCGAGCGCGTTTTGTGAAGATTTTGCAGCGCCTCGCGCAATAAACGCGGTATATCATTGAAGGTATTTATGATAGGAAAAAAAAGTTAAATTAAAAAATGTAGAGAATTTGATGCTCTACAAGTTTGATAATAAGTTCTTTCGCGAAATAATAAACGCTCAGGGAGATATTCGGAGAAATAGTTTTGTAAGTGTTATAACTTAGAAAATATTGATGTTACGTAAAAAAGTTATTAGCAAAAAAGATGGGGAATTTAATTATGTATAAAAAATGTATCTACACATTTTGTCGTAAAGTAGACGGTTCGCGAGATATAGAGCGAAACGCGTTTTCCAAGATGGCGGCGACCCTGATAGCGATAAGAGGTCGCCAATCTGGATTTATACTCAGGAGACACCCCCCTACCAGTCCTGAAAATATCCCATGTTCCTTATTTTGTTCACCTCAAAACTACCTATTGACTGGGCTGTTCATTGTCCGGGTGTGATTCGTTCCTCGATGTTGAACCCCGGATCCTGACTGCATGGACATTGTATACCCGCGGGTGTATATATAATATCCATGCAGGCTTCTCTCCCAGGCCTATATATACCGTTGCCAGGCTTGCCAGGTAGCTCGGTGAAAAACCTCCCTGGAGGATCCCCGAGACTCCCGGAATCTCTCGAATGGCCAACTTCGAGAGGCGAAAAGATCGATATAACGCGACACACCGGAGAGCAGCTAGCATTCTACTCCGACACTCTAGCCCCACGGATGCTTTGCTGCACATATCCGGCATCGAGGCTTTGGGAATATATACCGGGGCGAAAGGGGGTTAAAATTGTAGGTAAAACCCAAACTTATTTCTTCGATGATAACAATTATTGTCAATGATCTTTCTGTGAAAGTGTATATCGCGAGAGATAAGTTAGGAATAATCTCCGAACACATTGGAGGACTATGTGCATGGAAAAATGACTTCCCAGATTTGGACGTGGTGTTCAATTCTGGCAAACTGTTCAATCAACATCCTAGCCTATCGAGATTATTTTATATTTATTTTTTTCTATCTCCATGTGGCTACAAAAGATTAATGACTCCTCGTTGGACGTTTACCTCGCGCGAAAAAAAAAAAAAAAAAAAAAAAAAAACGAAAACAACATTGCCGGATCTGCGTAAAATATTGGGATATTGGGGGGGGGTTTTTTTTTTTTTCGAGCAAGAATGATGAAAAAGCATGACGTTGACTCACCGAAAACTGGAGCAAGGATGTATGACCCAGTGACCCGCGGCCTTCTGCCTTATTCGTTCCTTCATAAGGGCCTTTTTGCTACCGAAGAGCTTCATCGCGAGCTTGTTGTCCGTAGGTTGAAACAGCGCTTGTAGCTGATTCCTGATGAAGCTCTGCTTGACCTCCTGGCCCGGTATACCCGGGCCCAGCTCCTCCTTCGGGGTTCCATAAAGGGAGACATCGTCAACCCCAAAATGGACCTTACCGCTTCCCTTGTAATTCATCTCGTTGCCTGAAAAATTGAACGAAGATTTCCCGATTAGGTTTAAGCAACGCGAATGACTCGCTTGGTGAGAGGGGGATACTTTTTGCTCTGAGGTCCGTGACCATATCAACGGGAGATTAAGCGGAAGCTGAAACCAATTTACAAGAGCACAGCGCCGCGTCATTTCTGGTGAGAGAGGTATAATAGAAAAAGTTTAAATTCCGTTGGTTGGCACAGACGATTCGCAGTGATACGAAATTCAGTGCTCAACTGGGGAAACATTCCAGCTGGAATTTACAGGAAACTTGACCCTTATCATTCATTAGCGACGATGTCTTTTCGTAACTGATCCAGGCATCCGATTTAAAAAAAAAGACATTAATAAGGAGTTTTTAATTTCTGCTGGCTTGTATCGTTAAATAATGACCCGTAAAACGTTGAGCAGGAATTTTTGAACTAGTGGGGAACATAGTCTTGATCTTCGGAATTCCAATTTTAAAGAGTCAAGATTTTCCACGTGTTGGCCCAAGTGATATTTAATTTGGAATATCAAACGATGAGTATTTTTTTAAAATCGAAATTTAGTCAAATTTTAATATAACTCTTCGTCCAGTGATTGCTTTTGTAGCACACGCAGTAAAAGTGACGATAGAAAAATGTGTGCTCGAACGAACGAGACTGCGTTCATCATTGACTTCCGGACAAAGGGCCCGTGGGGGGGAGGTCTCTCGACCGGATGAAAATATTGAGGGTCAGACCCTCTCGTGATCGGGTGTATCAAGAATTTGAGGTTTCTTTCTCGGGTGAGAGAGAGAGAGAGAGAGAGAGAGCAAGATCGTTGACGAAGGTCGAGTCCGCAGCTCGTATACCTCGACACTATTAATTTCTCTCTCTCTCTTTTCTTCTTATTCTTCTCTGTTGGTTTTATACCAATCGTAAAATTCTAGCGGTATATGCTTGGATGTTTGAACAAAGTGCGGAAAAGCTTAAACCATTGAGAATCTTTTTATAACCTCCTTCGCTTCCGTTAATGGAGAACATTGAAACAACCCTGGCTTCGTACAATCATCAGCGAGAGAGAGATCGCAAGTAATAAAAGAGATTTTTTTTTTTTCAAAGAGAGAAAAAGACAGAAATCATTTGTATACATTTCAAGCAATTCTACTTCCCGGATCTTTTTTCCAAAATTATCTATCATCGTATTATACTCATCTGCATTAATATAATCTGCAGCTGGGAAAATTTTCCGGAATTCCCAACAAATCCGATTTGCCGTTATTACGTTACCTCTATACACTCTTCATGTTTGTGCGCGTATATATTTGTGTGCAACCGTGTGGCTGCATTAGCATATATATACTATTTAATCCAGCTTTGGATTTTCTGCAGAAAATCGAAAATCATCAAAACGATTTAACCGGGTTTCGTATAATGAAATGAAAATTAATTCGTTGAATTTCGAAAATTGTAATGATTAATAGTCCACACCTGCGTACTGAGCTATCGTTACAAATGGAAGAGAAGAAGAAAATAAAGAGAGAGAGAGAGAGAGAGAGAGAGAGAGAGAAAATAAAAATACGAGACGGACTGTTGATGCAAAATATTATACCTTGACTGAGCAGCCGATTAATCATCGGTAATATAATACCAAATGGGCAAACCCGTTTTTCGAGTCGACATACATATATCTCTATGTACATCGTCTTGATATCATTTTATTTATGACGAAGCTTATATTATATGTACGCCAACGAGACGCCGGAGGATGAGGGACCAATTCTCGTTGGATTCGAACTCGTTCGAGGGGGTAAAGGGGAAACAAACAAAAAAAAACTACGATCGAAATATGAGATTGGGCCAAGGCGCCCGATCAATTCGACATGTCCATCTTTATTCGTTAGAGAGTTGAAATTTGCGAAACGAGATCGCGAGGAGTACGGTATAAGAGCTTCTCTCGCATTTCTCAATTTACGATGCGACCTCGAGCAGACTTCCCATAGCCAAAAAAAAAAAAAACGAAAATGATCAAACGAGAATATTCACATTGTATTTCATACTTTTTTTGAAATTGAAATCTTATTTGCCACGAATTGAAAATTCCAAGATGCTAATTAGTTATATTTTCCCTTATAATGCAAATTTATTTAATTAATACTCAAAGGAATAATATCGAATTATATTTTTTTTTTTAATTTCGCGTATAAAATTAATCGTTTTATAATTGAATATTGAAAATTAAATTTTTGAATATTAGTCGAGTCATGAGCCATTTTTTTCTGCAATCTTCTGCAGAACTGATTTTGTTTTTGAAAAAGGTTCAGGGGTGACCCCTGAGTGTAAACTCAATTTGGCAGGACGCGGGAGGTCGAGCTTCAGCCGCCATCTTGGAAAGCACGTTGTATCAAATATCTCGTGAACCGTGTATCGTACGAAAAAAAATAGAAGATACCTTTTTTGCAGAAAATAAAATTTCCTACAATTTTCATATAAAACTTCTTCCTGTATAGATCGTGGTTTTTTATTTATAGCGTGGAAAACTTTTCCAAACATTAGTTATTGCTAAGTATACAGCTAACGGTAAAGGTTGTAATGTTTGGTAAAGTTTGCCACGCTGTAAATCAAAAACCATGCGCTATACAGAAAAAAGTTTTCTATAAATATCATAGAAAATTTTATTATCTACAAAAAAGGTCGATTCTATTTTTATCGTACGATGCACGGTTCACGAGATATTTCATGAAACGTGTTTGCCAAGATGGTGGTTAAAGCTCGAAGCCCTCGCATCCTGCCAACTTGAATTTACACTCAGACACCCCTGAACCTTTTTCAAAAGCAAAGCTTTCTGAAGAAGATTGCATTATGAACCGACATTTCTTGCTAGAATAATGACTGGACTATAACCGGAATAATTTTATTGAATGCAATAAAATGTAATACACGAAAAGTAAATTCTAAAAATATAATTCTAATTTCATACTTCCTCGCAGGTATCTACAATCCCTCAATGCTCTCTCTCTCTCTCTCTCTCTCTCTCTCTCTCTCTCTCTCTCTCTCTCTCTCTCTCTCTCTCTCTCTCTCTCTCTCTCTCTCTCTTTCTCTCTCTGTCTCTCTCTATCACCGTATAATCGTTGACAATAGTTAGGTCATTACAAGCAAGAATCTACATTCCTCATTGTCATACTCGTCCGACGCATTATTAATATTTCATGCGCTTGTAATTACGCCAACGTAAGAAACATAGCGAAAAGTCCTCGCAGAACGTAAAGTCTTATTGACTTTGTGCATATGTTTTGCTGCGGCTTGAATAATCGTCGGATGCAGCGAATGCTCGCATCATCCGGGTTCAATTATGATTTATCGCAATATACGTCTACTCTAATAGCACCTAAAGTGACAAAGCTAAAGAAGCATCAACGCCTGCAATGAGTACATTCTTTTGTCCCCCTCAAACACACTCTTGAATATATATCTTTGAAAAAAAAAAAAAAACACACATGTTCGTTCCTCGAATGATTTGGTAACGATTTCAGGTCATATTTCGACTCCCATCTGACAATGCCAGTCAATTATCAAATTCGTGGCTGAATTTAAAAAAAATATGCTCGACAATCTCGGAATATTTACGTATACTTTACATATATGAAGCCTTTGACGAAGGTACGAACGTTGGAAAAAAGAGAATTTCAATGTTCCCATTGAAATATATTTTGCCTCGTCTTCTACCAACCTCCGCGGCATATCGAATAACATATAATATAGTCGCTCGAGAAGTAGAAAAAGTCCCAAGCTCAACTGAAAAGACGCGGATCTTCGACGATATTCGATCAATCTTAATCTTCTCAGGGATATATATCGAGTTACGAGAGTAAAGCGGGGAGATTCATCGGCCACACAAAACGTTTATAAACTTCAATGAAATATATCGAACTGCTTGAGCAAATGAAAATCGCGCGTTGCCTATAATACTCGTATTTCGAGATTCAACCGTTCAACATGGCGAACATCCTATGAATATAACGTTGTAACAATGAAAGTGATATACTTTTGCTCACCTGTATCGCCAAGGAAGTCAGTGATGAGCAGGGTCTCGTCGTCTAGCGCTGTGACGAGGCTGTCCGTGCAAGTATTGGTGTTCTCAATGCTGATCTTGATACTGTCATCCTTGTTGAGCCTTGGATGATTGTTTCCCGATGTGTTATTCGCGGCGTAACAATTGTTGATGTTGTTGTTGTTGTTATTGTTGTTGTGCTGGCCGAGATGCTGATGGGGTGAACGGACGGATTCTGTGCTGCTCGTGTGAAGGCCAACTCCCGTTGTCGCTCGACCGTTTACGAGACGAAGACTCGGTGCTCTTCTTCCACCACCGCCTCCGCCACCCCCGGACGTGGCACGACCACCAACCCCCTCGCCCTCCCTTGAACAGGAAAACAATAAAAATTCAATCGTCCAGTCGATAATTCAGTTTCGCCAAATAATTTGCATCTCTCGTCCCAAAAGTCCCAAGATGGACGTGCTTAAATCTTTTTTTTTTTGCGATCTCGCGAGAGACGGCAAAGGGAGCTCCGATGGTGTTGGTATTTTATAGGAATTATTGAATCTTGCAGAGAATTCGGGCCAAAAGTGCATCAAATTTGCAAATATTTCTTTTGGCATTGGGCTCGTAATTATCGACAGTTGGCACATCGAAAACTTGCGAAAATCGTTAGTTCAGTCATTATAGTTTAAAAAAGTAGGTTCATGATGCAATCTTCTACAGAATTGATTTTGCTTTTGGAAAAGGTTAAGGGATACGCGCTATAAATAAAAAAACCATGCACTATACAAGAAAAAGTTTCCCATAAATTTCGTAGAGAATTTCATTATCTACAAAAAAAGGTCTTCACGATTTTGTCGTACAATGCACGGTTCACGAGATATTTGATAAAACGCGTTTGCCAAGATGGCGGCTGAAGCTCAACCCCTCCGCGACCCGTCTACACTCAGGGGATACCCTTGAACATTTTTCAAAAGCAAAAATCGATTCTGTAGGAGATTGCAGGAAAAAAAATGGCTAGAATGACTGGACTGCTATACACGTCGGAAAACTGAAAACTGAGCGAGAATAGTTACGCGCCCTCAGACTTAAAAGTGGCACCGCCCGAGCAGAAATTTAGTCCGGCTAGCCTGATAAAGGATCCGGCCCTCATCAGGTATCGATAAGGCATGCCGGATCAGGCTAACCAGATCACGCCCTGATCTGGACCAGATCCCATTTTAGTATGTTGCGGGTTATCAGGCTAGCCTTATATTATCCATATCAGGGACGGATCAGGTGCTACTAAGGCATGCCTGACTGGAAAAATGATTGATCTGATAAGGCCAGCATTATTTTGTCCTGATCTGGGATGGATCAGGGGACAGTAAGGCGTCATCGGATCCCGGCGAACGAAAATCCGGGCCCATATGTGTCATCATTATCAATCATTGTCACTGCTATTGCTATATATAGTAGCAACTACTACGATTTTTTCTCTTTTTCACAATAATATAATAAATAACTTTTGTTTTTCAAAATACATTTTTTATGAATCGAAAATAGATATATTTTCACAATTTAAGTGTTTAAACAGAAAACGTCAATTGGAAAATGTACTTAAAAAAATTAAACAATATTTATTAATAATTACTGTGTATTATCGGATTTACGCAGTCACTTCGTTCTATCCAGCCCGTTGAGACAGCGATTTTTCATCAGAACTCTTACTCTAATGTCATTTAAATACAAGAAAATAATAAGGAATGAATAGCGCAGTGGTAGCGTGTCAGTCGTTAGGTAGGTCGTTAGGTAGGTCTCAGGTAAAATCTCAGGTAGGCTCAAAATTAATTTCGATTGAAAAACGTCCGGACTACGAAGCCGGAAACACTCGTGAAAAAAAATAATCTCCAAATCTTTAATTTTTTTTTTAATGATTATTTAAGGATCGAAAGTGCTGAATTCGTTGACTGTGGAGGATCGCGGGTTCAAACCCCGGTCAATGACTTTTTTTTTCAAAATAATGGAAAATTGAAGTGCGATATTAATTAACACGCCGTAAAATGTGTGTAAAAAGTGATTACAATAAAATAACATACATATTATTTATTGTAGCTAAAATATAAACAAGATCCGGGCGCCTGATCCCGGCCGGATCAGGTACCAGATCCTGCCCGGATCCGAAACGCCGTAACATTTTGGATGTGGGCCTGATGCGTAGCCTGGTCACGGCCGGATTTAGGTAATAAGGCAGCCTGATATGGGCCGTATCTCAGCCGGATGAAATTTTCCGCTCGGGCGGTGGAATATTTGCAAAATGTATTAAGCACGGAAAATCAGCAACGATGAGATCTACATTGTTGGGACAATGCCATTTCTCTAATTTTCCACGTACAGGAACAAACGAATGCTCATTATGGGAGCCCGTCTATATAGAGCCTAATGTTCAAATTATTACATTCATTTTGGTTTTATAGACATCTCGAATTTTGGCCGAAAATTTAGATTTCCATACTCAATTTTTATATTCTCTGATCTTTAAGCTCTGCACATGGAGTCTCCAGAATTGCCTGTTCAAATTTCAAATAATCCGGTCTCATAATTTATGAATGGCATTTTCCCGAAAATCAACACACGTGCTCTCAATGAAAATGGATCAAAGTTCCATCGACGCTGAGACCAATTATACGCGGCAGCGAATGAGACTAAAGCTCTCTCGTGACAAAAAAAAAAAATAACAGCATCGCTTTTCTTCATGCTTAAGCCAAAAAAAAAGAAATAGTTAAAGCTCAAAGAACAATGATTAATTGTGCCATGATTTTTTTAAAGTAGGAATTGACGAATCGTTTTCCCAATATAAATCAAGAGTTTCTCCCGTTCGAAAATGCCAATAAAGACGATCAGCTGATCGCATAACTCTCGTATCTTTGGCCGTGTGCTATCAGCTATCAGTCGGGAGTTACGATTGGTAATTGGTTCGCGAAAAGCTCGACGTCGAAGTTATGAGTTTTCGAATTTTCAAGCGCAGGATGAGTGGATGAGTTTTTTCGATGGCTTTTATCACTTTTCATGGTCCCATACGTTCGATATGCTTCAAGGCATTTTTCTCGTTAATCTCTCTGCAAAACTTTCGACGTTATTTTCACGACAGAGCGACATTTTTCTCGCTCATTTTTCGCCTCGCTCTCATAAAAAAAAAACTCTTCACGCCAAAGATCGAGCGGTCCTTTTTTGTTGTTGTTGTTGTTGTTCTTTTCGTGGGAAGTTAAAGTCGCCACTCGGATCACACACCCTATAATTATACCTCACGGGGGAGAGCCCAGAGGCTCCTGACATACCCGCGGACACATTAAATATCGCAGTCTCCTCATTTTTTCCCAACCCTCGATTCTTTATCATACACGCCACCTTAAAATCGCGTGGTTGGTGTAAAAAAAAAAACGTCTCTTTTGTTTGTTTGTCCCAGTCGGGCATGAAAGTGATGAAAGGTGCCAGAACGAGGTGAGAGTTTATCCTGTTTTTTTTTTTAATTTTTTCATTATAAATAAATGAAAAACAATCAATGAATTAAACGGAAAAGGCAGTGTGAGCTGCAGAGCATTATTCATCAGGGAGTCAGGGAAATTTTCTAAAATGAAAATGGAGTCGTCAAGCTCAACGGATCGAGCTTATCCGTGTTGGCAATGTTAAAGCTTTACACTTTTTCCTGAATTCTTTTATACTCCTCGAGGATCAATTTTTTTGTCGAAAAACAGAATTAAAACGGTTTCTGGGTTTAAATTCATTGACCTCTAGCCAAAATGGTAATTAACGTCACTGCATATGAGCATCGATTCATGTTCATCATTGAGTGGACTTTATCGTCGGTCAAGTTATAATTACCCATTTTATTGACCTCCATGTTACATTGTTACGTATAGTCTGACATTGGAAAAAAAAAAAGGGTAAAGTTAAAATCTCCGGAAAGGATGCACTCCAAAGAGGTGAAAGGGTTAAGACAGGATAACCTCATCCGTGTGGCCCTATATTTCGAGGACCGCAATACCAGATGCGAACCAGAGGTTTCCCCAGGTAGCTTTTATATATATATATATATATATATATATTCATTCTATCCGTTCCGACTTAAGTGCACGTAATATATCGTCCTCATTCATGCATATATATACACTTGGGCAGACAAGCGCCTGTGGTATACGCGAAAGCCTGGTGTGCTGCAGTCTATTTTAAGAAAAAAAAATCTTTTTTTTTTTCAATCTTCCAAGCGACTTCGCTGAGAGTCCAGCTGATGTGGTCGAGAGACAGAGAAACGAGAAAGGTGAAAGAAATTAAAATTAAAAAAAAAAAAAGAGAAACGTCACGACCGTTGTGCACCCTCTCGAAACGAGCAGCCCGAGCTGGGGGACGCGAGGACTCAAAAGAGTGTCAAGGTTCCCTTACGATTGTCAGCGTCTACAATTTATACCCGAGTGACAAACGGAGGATCGCGTCTCTTTGAGATTTTATGAAAAACTCTCCGCGATACGGATGTCTCTTACTCCGTTTATACCACGAGAAGTTACGTGGAGCATTTTACAATGCCACGTTTTTTTTTCCCCATCCTTATTCTTCTTCATTTCTCGGCTCTTTGGTCTTCGCTTGTCGTTGATTCACTTTATATACCTTTGCGGTCACAGTCAAAGTTCATCTTTGGAATAATAAAAATAATGAATTTATGGCCCAACGGATATATTCTTTCGTTTCTTCTGATTCTCTTCTTCAAGTTCTTTTGCCTTCTAATAATTTATCTTATACGCAGAGTACCGAGAAGTTTTCTCGTTATTTCTTCATGACACATCTTGTACAGATCGTGAAGAGCTTGCACTATTGTTATGTTGTTGTTGTTTTTTTTTTTTGTTAAAAAAAGTCTACCAAAAAATCAAGTTGCCTGTTCCTGCTGATCTGAATTTTCAAAAATTCATATCTTTTATCTTTAACAACACGTTTTGGAAAATAAATTTTTTTCAGCAATTTCAGATTAATTTTAAGTGAAATTAAAACTGCCTCCAATAAATGTAATTTGTGTTTTAAATTTTAAAAGAATCCTGCGCGATGCTGAAGATTTAAAAGCTTTGAGAGAATTTTTTTTTTTTGTGTCAGAAGATAAATTACAGGCTCGAGTGTAAACAGCTGACAGGCTGTCAACGAGACAAATCGGTTTTTTTTTTTTCAATTTCGAGACAACGCCATCTTGCGCTGATATTTTCGCCATTTTGTAATGTTTTTTTTTTTACAAGAAAATAATTCGTGCATGATCTTAGAGATTTGTATAAAATACGGGATCAATTTTTTATTTTTTTATTTTCTCATAGGTTGAAATGAAATGTTAAGTGTAGGCCTCTAATTTTTTAGAATTCGAATGCGTGAAACTTCCATTAAAGATCGGCTCTAAGTGAATCTCTTGAATTTATGAAATTTTTGCCAACTGTAAAGCGATCCACATAATTTGATTGAGGAAAAGTGTAACATATAATTTGACCCATATTATCCCGGATATCCGTCCAACTGGCCGACCCTTATTACCCCACTAAGATCACGGTGAGTTCGAATAAATTAATGCTGCTCACATTGAAATTCTTTCTTCGTTTCTCTCTCTCTCTCTATCTCTCTCTCCCTCTCTCTCTCTCTCTCTCTCTCTCTCTCTTGCGAGAATCGGCACTTGAATCCACAATACAAATGACGTTGAGCTCGCCGAGACTTGAACAAACAAATGTCGGTTGTGCTATGAGAGACGAAACAAAACGCGCTTGTGTGCACGATGAAAGCATCATTAATTGTCGATTTTTTTTTTCTTTCTCTTTGTTCTATATTTGTTCGATGAACGAATAGGCATAATATTTTTACGTGCATTCCACCTGAGCCTGTCAAAAAATAAAAAATAAAAACGACAAAAAAAGGAAGGAAAAAAATGGCAATCGAAATACACTGATCCGTGCCGTTTAGATCAGACTTGTCAATTTTTTTTCTTTTGCGCAAACAAGAAGACGCACTCAATCGAGAATAAATAATGAAAATAAAAATTCGAAAAATAATTAATCGCGGATACGCGTTGATAAATAATAATGGGATTCGATCGTGGATAAACTTATTCAATTGGTATATCGTTCATTATCCGATATCGATGAAATATCGTTATTGCAAAAAATAAAAGAAAAAATATACCACTCCGCGGTCTCAGAATTTTCAGTTGCATTTTTTTTAAGGGGCAACACCACTCTAGGATTTTGGAAAATTTGTTTTTTTTTTTTGGCTCAAACAATATTTAAGGGTCATAAAAACGATATCGAGTTAGTCCTATAGTGAAAAAAAAATTTTAAAAGGTGAAATTCTCGATTTTGCCACAGTGCCTCGGAGCGCGCGCTGAACACGATAAAAACTTTAAACGCATTTATCTCGAAACCACTTCTTTCAAACTGGGAGGACAGATTACTCGAACACCTTTGCACGGATCGATTTGAAATTTTGACAGTAGCTTTACAATTACATTCTCTATGGGAGTACATAGACATTTTTCAAAATTTAATGTAAACTTTTTTTTTATAAACAATTTACTGCTTATTCTTTGGCCAAAAATTGATTCATTTTTTAAAAAGGTCACCATTTCTACAAAATATGATTTAAAAAAAAACCCTCACGTAGTCACATAGATTATGAAATTTTTTGGTTTTTTGTCCCAGGTCTTATATTTTACGAGAAATCCGTCCTCCCGTGAAAGAGTTTCAAAAAAAGGCGATTTCAAATATTGGCTCTGTCGCCGCCATTTTGCATCAAAATGATAATAAATAATTTTTTTTTTCATACTTCAATATGTGTTGAATAAGCCCTCTGAAAAGAAATCCTATTCCTTTTTCCATACTTCCAGAATAAATCGTCAAAGTTCAGCCTTTTTTTCGGCTGTTAAAGTGGTGTTACCCCTTAACTTTGACAAAAGTACAGCATGTAAAAAAATTCAGACAAAAACATTGAATTGAGGGGAATAAAACTTTCTGGTACTCGAACCTCGTATTGCCCGGGAATTTCCGGTAAAGAGTAGGCTTCAATAATGATTTCAGCGCAGCCAGATGATATGAGAATTCTCTAACTAAGATCACCTACACATTGCAGGTGTCTATGAAATATTAACAGTAACAGTGCTACTGTTAATATATTAACAGTAACAGTGCTATAGTCGTAGATAAGATAGTTGAAAAAAATAGACTATTTTGGGTTTATTGCTTTTTTTCGATCCGATGAATCGGGAGAACTCAGAGGACCGGAAGCAACTCTGGCAGAGCTTCCGGTGCACTCCGGAGTATCGGAGTGCCAGGTTTTGCGACGATGAAACTTGTGAAATAACGAGGGTAACATAAATAGCCTTAGCAACATTGAAATCTCGTGTCTATAATTATATTAATATACATATAAATAAATAAATAAATTTATTTACATGTACCTAGATGTCTACGGACATTTATACAGTAAATTGAGCATAAGTTGCAGTGAATCCACTATAGAAACGTGCAAGGATTGTATTGACCGTCACTCATTTGCATGAAACGATTCGTTCCAATTAGAAATGGTTACAGGTGTCCACGTACACTTTTTTTTTTCATCCCGGATATCTCATCGTATCGTATAAATTTTTGTCCCATTCATTTCTTTATCTCTCTCTCTCTCTCTCTCTCTCTCTCTCTCTTTCTCTTTCTCTTTCTCTCTCTCCCTCTCTCTCTCTCTCTCTCTCTCTCTCTCTCTCTCTCTCTCTCTCTCTCTCTCTCTCTCTCTCTCTCTCTCTCTCTCTCTCTCTCTCTCTCTTGCCGAATTCCCGAGCAATCAAGGAAAAAAAAAAGTTTAACGCCGATACTCCCGATCGCGATTTATCACGTACGCGAAAATCGTTAGCGAGTCACTCGGCGTTTCAGTGAGAGTGTCCTGTGCGAGATACATATCCTACATTTGGTAAGCAACACACGTACATGAACGAGCGTCATTGTGTAGGATATAAAATCGAGAGAGAGAGAGAGAGAGAGAGAGAGAGAGAGAGAGTAAGTGCGAGACGAATTGACGAGAAAAAAAAGTGCTGACGCAATTAAAATGAAATAAAAAGTGTGCAATTTGAAACTCTGTAGATTCCTTACAATTTTTTTTATATTCACAAAGCCCAATGCCTCGACTTCTTCTGAATTAAAAAAATATATAATTGGACCTTTTCTCTCTCAGATTTTCAAGCGTGCAGTTCATATTTCCGGAAATTATGGTTGTCACAGACTTTTTTTATTTTCGAAATTTCAAGAAATTCAAGCCCTATGAACGATTTTTTTCAGTAACGAGATTTTCTTAAGAATCGATTGTTTATCCGCGTGAAATGTCTTTCCTCAATACTGATTCGCACTCTTTTTTTTTTTTTTTGCTAATTGTATTTTTTTTTTAAAAATTCAATTGCTCGTTGATTCTTCCGTTTTATTGAAATTTGCAATTCAAGCACCGAGCACCCGAAGACACAAAATTTGATTTTAACAAAATTGGTTTTTTTTCGATATATCGCGCAAAGTCTTGCCCCGACAAGTCGTGTATCTGGAGCTATGAGTGAAATTTTTTTGCTATAGAGGGGCTTATTATTAGCCTGTTCTGTGCGTGCCATGTGGCACTGCTTTATACTCGATCAATCGGCAAGTCGGTCATGTACAAGGGCTCGCTTTTGGTGCCCGAGATTCACACACCAACGTAAGGCAGTCACACACACACAAACACACAAATACACACATATATATGACGAAGGAAAACTGAAAATGAAAATAGCTCTCAGGCGTATAATCCATTCGGAAAATTGTCCTATAAAGGAGAGGGCTACATACGCATCCCATTTGAATTGGCATTCGATTATCCCGTCGATCTTTTATTTCCTCTGAATTTTTCCCATATTATACGTTTTTCCGGATCTACTTTGGCCCGAAAAAAAAAAGATTATTGTACCATCTTGGTTACGGTATAATTGTAATTAAAAAAAAAATTAACGAAAATTAAGCTCGATGGGAAAATAAATAAACGTAATTTCGAAAAAAAATTGCATTTCGATAAAAATGTTCGATCCATTTTTTCAAGTATGTGCCATTCGCAATTTTTTCGAATTATAATTATATTGTAAACTTATGAAAACATGAATATACAGGGGAAAAAAGAAATCATATAAATTTCAATTAAATTTAGTCCGATGTAAATTGTCGTTTTAATTTTCAGGATAAAAAAACCTGTCTTATGACACCTTTTTTGAATGGATTTTTTGAGTTTCAAGGAGAATACCTAGCAGATTCGTGATCAGCGGGAAAAAATACACCGGTAGAGGGTCCTAAATAAAATTTAAAAAATCCAAGAATTTTTTGCATTTTTTGCGATAAATGAATAGGTGCACTAAAATCACCGTAACTGTCCTTCCCCGTGGATTTGGGACTGCGTTTTATGCTTATTCTCTTCGTAATCGTT
This sequence comes from Rhorus exstirpatorius, assembly GCA_963564615.1. Taxonomy (NCBI): domain Eukaryota; kingdom Metazoa; phylum Arthropoda; class Insecta; order Hymenoptera; family Ichneumonidae; genus Rhorus; species Rhorus exstirpatorius. Next base: position 5,388,573 of record OY751313.1, read on the forward strand.
CAAGCTTGATAACGCCGCTTAATAGCTCGAGCTACGATTTTTTTTCGATTTTTTATACAAATTTTCAAAGTTGGACCATCGATTTTTCCTTTGGCCTCAAATTTGCCGATTTTCAAAGTGCTTTTTTGGGTAAAAAAAACTTAGTTCTCGCGATGAGTCGAACGACATTTCTTAAGTCTACTCTTGGGCTTTTTGAAACACCCCCGATAAGCCCAGATCCGTAAATCCAGAGCAAGCTTATCGGCATTCGAAATTTCGTGATTTTCAAGTTTTCGTTAAAGCGGGCAAAAAAATTGAAGAACTTTTTCTTTCCCTCTTTCACGAATATTCTCAAGCTCCAGGCGATCGGAAATTTTCCGCTGATTACGAATCCTATCCGTTTTATTTACGGAAGTACGAAAATTCATTGTGAAAACGTAAAAAAACAAATAAGGAAATTTCACTCAACAATAGTACACAATATATATCATATTTATTTGTACTTATGTATTTCCATATTTTCGTAACGACTCTCGTGTATATAAATATTTATGAAATCGTTGAAAATTTCATCAGTGAGACTTTGAAGTTTGACAAGCATAGTTTGCGCGCAATGGATATTTGCCGGAGGGAATTAGTAACGATGCTAACCGAAAGGACAGCTCAATGCTCAGAATCGTGGAGTAAAGAGAGGGCAAGGAGTCAAGGGTAGCTAACGCGGTTGGCCAAGCACACACATATATGCTCGTGTCACTGACGTTTCAAGTGTCCATAGACACACACACACACACACACACACACACACATTTGTAACCGAGTAAAGTGGATACAGCAATGTCAGGCAAACGATAATTAGCATCAGTCTGAAATCGTCATCATTATCATTAACCAGCAGTTGGGGATTTTGCTCCAGATTGAACAAAAAAAAAGAAAAAGAAAACGATTCTGCAGCTTTCAACCTCTCTTGCACAGACCTGACAGAAAGTAAAAGCAAAGGATAGCAGCCTCTCTGTCAAGATTATGTATGTGTATGTCCTAGTACGTAATTTTGTTTTCGTCTCTGACATATTCCTTCAGGTTTTTTTTTTTTTTTTTTTTTTGCTGAGTGACAAAATAGGGTCAATGAGGATGCAGAGGGTTGTGTTTTTCATGCCCTATATTGTACTTCATTTCAATTATTTTCGACTCGAATAACATTCATTTCTTGTTGTAAAGAACAGGGCATTGTAGAATTTCTGATACGTTGAACTTTTTTTTTGTTGTTAAATTCGAAATTTTAGTTCCAATCGCAAGACTGCAGCTTGATTGCATTTTGTCGAGATATCATTTCTAAATCTGTCGCAGCATATTTCAAACTTTATTTTCATAGCTCCGTAGTCCAGTCATTCTAGCCATTTTTTCTACAATCTTCTATAGATTTTGCTTTTGGAAAAAGTTCAGGGGTGTCCCCTGAGTGTAAATTCAAATTGGTGGGACGCGAGAGGGGGGTCAAGCTTCAGCCACCATCTTGGAAAACATTTTTTATCAAATATCTCGTGAACCGTGCATCGGACGACCAAAATATTTCAATCTTTTTTGTAGATAATAATATTTTATAAAACTTCTATTGGAAACTTTTTTCTTTATAGAGCATGGTTTTTAATTTATAGCGTGATAAACTTTTCCAAACATGGTTATTTCTGAATATATAAAAACGGTGATGTTTGGTAAAGTTTGCCGCGTTGTAAATCAAAAACCATGCACTATACAGGAAAAAGTTTCGAATAAAAATTGTAGAACATTTTATTATCTACAAAAAATATTTTTACTGTTTTGTCGAACAATGCACGGTTCACGAGATATTTGATAAAATGTGTTTTCCAAGATAACGACTGAAGCTTGACCCCCGCCACGTCCCGCCAACTTGAATTGAACCTTTGAACCTTTTCCAAAAGCAAAATTAATTCTGTAGAAGATTGCATTATGAATCTACTTTTTTGGCTAGAATGACTGGACTATCGCCCGAAGAAGTAGTCTACAATATGCTTCGTCCAGATCACAGAAAAAAAATTCATTCACACTCAAAATAATTTAAGTTGTCATAAAAATTAATTTTCTTTCAGCTCTTGCCCTCTGATAATTTCCAACGTTCGTACAATTTTTCTTTATTTTTTCATACTTCGCTTCGTTTATGAAAAAAAAAAATTTTTAATTTTGACATTACATTTTATGTTGCACTTCACTGAGATTCAGCAATTTTTCATTGCCTTTAAAACTGCCGAACCATCGAACATTTACTCTCGCACGACTTAATGTTTATTTCGTATTCACGACGAAGAAGTTTACTGTGTACCGTTATCGTCGTGAATTTCCAACGGAAGTCCATAAAAAAAAAAGTTTTCAACGCCTATAGCCAATACTTTGTGCAGTTAAAATTTTAACGCAACGGATCCTCGTTGTACGTTCTTGCAATTTCGACTATTAAACCATGAAAAAATTAATAAAAAAATGTACGTTTCGAGAAATCAATATATTCGACTCCAGCCTCCTTTCGTCCTGATAAATGGCATCGGAGAAAAATCAGGAAAATTTTGATTTGTAATCGAAAAAAAATGCATTCGAACCAAGAAAAGTTAAATTGAATTGCTATGTTTTTTCATTAAATTACATCGAAAACAGATGGAAAATAAATTCCGGTCAATATGTCAAGTCATCCAAGTTGAACTTGACTTTTTTTAAATCTGAAGTAGCAAAAATACTCCTTCAATTTTTTTTTTTCACTGTTTAGTCAATCGTTTTTTGCGTGACCCGAATTACCGGCCATTTTGGATTATATGAAGTACCTGAGTGTGCAGTGGTCCCAATGTCAGCGTGCCAATTAAAAATGAACGCTTGCTTAGCGGGTCGTCTTATTAAATTCCTTTTCCCCTCGCACCCTTCCTCCTTCCTTCTCTCCTTCCTCTCTCTCTCTCTCTCTCTCGGTCTTTCTCTCTGATATTTCTCTCAGTCCGTCGTCTAGTTCACTCTTAAAAAAAAATCGTAACGTTCACTAAAGCGATCTCCCTGAACCGAATTTTTATTCGTGTGCTCTTGTCCGATAGTCAATTCTGCCGATGGTCCACGAGATCTCTACTCCCTCCCTCTCTCTCTCTCTCTCTCTCTCTCTCTCTCTCTCTCTCTCTCTCTCTCTCTCTTTCTCTTTATTCCTCTATATTTTCGTGTTCCGAAATTGATTTCGAGGACTGTCTGCTGTCCGAACTGACGGTGAACCGTTTTATGACACCACGACGATTATTCATCTCCTCCTCTCGTCGCTGACGATTTTTACATCTCCGCGCACAGGGATTCTCTTTCCGTTGAGGAATAATTTTTTTTTTTTTTAATAGAATCGAAACACTCGCGAGAAAAAGGAGCAAGGTCGACAGAATTCAATGACCTGTCCGTATTAAAAACGCGATATTTGTTTTTTTTTTCCTCTTTTATCACTGAACGAAGCTTTTGGGTCACTTTTTATTTTTGTTTATTTATTTTTTTGTTTTTTTTTTACACTCGATTCTGAGAACATGTCACACCGATTATTTACACGAGTATCCCAGTCAATGCGTATTTAATAACCGGTCTTTAAAGCCTATAGCAAAATATTCATTGAAGAAAAAAAAAAGAAAACGATGTACTTTTCGCGATGCAGATTTATTCTTTTTTTCTCTCCCTCCCTCTCTCTCTCTCTCTCTCTCTCTCTTTCTTTGATCTCTAAGTGATCTCGTCGATTAGGAAAATTGTTCCCTGCTTCGAGAAAGAAAAAAAAAAAAAAACAGCTTATAAATTTTTCGTTCTCTCGATCGTTGAATCTTTGTCAAAATTTTCATGCAGCCATTGCAACGATTAGGTTGGCCATTGTTCGTTATATGCCTCGAGTCACTGCGGTTGCAACGTGTCGTTGCCCAGCGGGCATGACGCAGAAACATTCGTTCTTTATGGCTTGAAATTATTATGGGCCATGAGAAACGTTATGTACGACTCGATAATGAAATTTTTATTGGCCACAAGCCTAAGGCACGTTTCTTGAACGAGGAACTTCGAGCGCTCTATTATCGCCTATATACACGAAAATAACGATACAAAGTAGAAAAAAAAAATCAAAATTTTCTATTCAAAACCACGAAATTTACGATCCTCTTCAATGAGCTGTAGATTAAAAATTTTTTTTAGATCTACGATACCTTAATTAACAACAAACAATTTTTTTTCCATAAATTCCCCAAGTTTGTCTATCTCAAATCGCGTTCAAACGAAAAAAATTGGTCAACCTTTCAGTGAATAAAAAAATAACGAAAACTTCAATCGCTCGAAAAGTATCCTGTAGAGTAAATTATAACTTTTCCTCGATCGATAAAATTTTCTAAAAAAAACAATTTTTACAATTACTGGAAAATATAATTTTACACAAAAATATATATTTTACTTTTAATCTTTTGTGAAAATCTTTCGGGAGCGATTGTAAAAACAGTCACACATACTTTATGACCATCGAACTTTGATTTTTCCATGACTCACGCGTAATCGTCATTTCATGTTGACACTGATGGAATAACAATGAATGTGTGGGCGTGTGCGTGTATGTGTCTAGCATCGATGATAATTGACAAAATGGCTATATCGAAATGCATCCGTGAGTGTATAAATCTTCATGGAGAATCGTTTAAGAAATATAACCGAGTTGCATGTCTCTCGCACTCGTGTGCATATACATATGGCGCCGTTTCTCATTACCGAATCGCAAATGCAATCGGAGACTCAGGGGAACACACGCACGCAAAATACGTGAGATGTGCAGCTACTCTCTCTCTCTCTCTCTCTTTCTCTCTTTCTCTCTTTCTTTCTCTCTCTCTATCTCTCTCTCTCTCTCTTTCTCTCTTTCTCTCTATCTCTCTCTCTCTCTCTCTCTCTCTCTCTCTCTCTCTCTCTCTCTCTCTCTCTCTCTCTGATTCCTCCGGACACAAAACGAGACATCGTCAGGGGGACCTCATCGACACGTCCGCGCGTACAAACTCCCAATGCAATTCTAGCACGGTTGAATGAGGGTTCAACAATCGACCTAGCGCCTTTACTCGGTCAAATTAGTCCTCTCTTGCCCATCACGCCACCGGGAATAAAAAAAAAAAAACCCTTCCGATCAAAAGTTCCTTCTATCCCCTGTTTACTGAATTTTTTAAATAATTCATCCGATAAGTCGAAAATTTGAGTTTTTTTTTGTTTCCATAAATTGTTTTTCAGAGAAATTGTTTTCAAAAGACTTTAGACTGGAACAATAAATGTCTGAACAATTTTAAATTAATCAATTTATAAAAAAAAAAAACAATTCAATTTAACTTGGAAATATTTTCGTCCTGTTTTTTCAAAGAGTCAATTTATGCAATACTGATCCGATCTCAATGTGTGAAATTTCATTTTATTTTATCGAATATATTTATACGATCATACTCGTTGCTTTGTGATGGCAGCTATTTTTCGATAAATTTGTTTTTACGAATACGAAATTAAAAGATATTTTTTTTTTTTTTTTCATTAACGAGAAATTGAATGAAAAATATTTTCCGATGAATCGATCGAGTACAATTCAACGAGAACTCATTAAAATTAAACAAATTTCGTAGATTAGACTTTGATGAAAGAAAAAAGAAAAATAAAACCGGAAAAAATTTCTTGCTAGTAATTGACAAAATTTTTGTTTCTTTTTTTCTGTATCACACGCCGACAATTTTTTACCGAGAAAACAATGGAAAAAGAAAACAATTAATTTATCGATGATAACTCTTATCCATAACATTTATCCAATTATTTTTTGTTCCTACGTGAATTTTTATTAAACCGCGTGATTTATTGACTGAGAATTTTCTCGACTCGTGCAGTGACTCGAAGCATATATGTGACAATGATCTAAAAATCATTTTTTTTTTTTTTTCTTCATCTCGTTATTTCGTAAATCCGATCTTCCGTACCTGTTGGCACGTAGAATAATTAATGTCGAAAGTCGATTGCACTTCGCCAAATGGTCCCACGATAAATATTATCCTCGAAAATACATCGATATATTCCCATGTAAATGGTATATCTTCGATCTCTCGATAATTCGAAAAACTTCGAAAAAAAAAAACAAAAACAAAAAAGTCACGTCAAACCGCGATCGATGGCGCGACCGATCGCGAAAACCGGCGAGTTTTAATTTTTCTCACACACAGCACGCACACAAAAAATAAAATCCGCTGATTCGTCAATCTTCCTCAAACTCATAAAGATGAAGTAAATTTTACTTTTTTTCTTTTAAATAATCTCGTTTAATTCTCCTCGTTACTCTCGTCGAAACTTTGTTTATTTTTCTCCAAAATTACACACGTGCATTTACATGAAAATTTAAATCACTCCACAGCGCGAACTTGGTACATTTTTATCTCCCCCCTCTCCTCAATTTTTCTTTTTAATTAACAATTTTATCAAATTGTCGTTGATTTTTTTTTTTTTCTTTATCGTCACTTCCTGGTCACTTTCCAGAAGATATCGATAAATTTATAGATATATATATATATATATATATATATATATATATATTTATTCTTTCCGGAGATAAATCGCTATAAATCATAGACATTCATGTACATTTATTTCGTTTGCTAAAAATTGTTATGTACGAAGGGGGGAAAGGGGGGAAAGTCAGGGGAAAGGGAAGAGAGCAAGTAACCGCGACGAAGCTCTTCCCGGTTCACACGTGCGACTGATTGAATGACTGACTGACTGACTGACTAAGAGCGCGCTGAGAGAACCAAGAGTTTCTCTTCTGATGCTGCTGCTGCTGCTGCTGCTGTTTGAGCGCCTCCACTCCACCCGGCAGCCCGCAGGACAGTTTGTGCGCGCTCGGAGAGGGGCTCACAGCTGAACTTTCCGAGAGAGAGAGAGAGAAAACGAGTAAGAGAGAGAGAGAGAGAGAGAGAGAGAGAGAGAGAGAAAGAGAGTGAGAAATGGGAGGGGAATTCCCTGACTCCTTAACCCCCCCTTGCAACCTGCAGCATGTGGGAGCTGGTCCTAGCAGCCTGCAGCACACTCTCCTTCAGGATATGCAGTCCGTGACCCGCACTTGTGTGTCGCACAAGAGCCTCTACCCGTATGCATTCCATCGAGATATTCGATGCACCAAGAGCCACAGAGAACCAAAAAACGAAACGAAACACAATTTTTTTTTTTGCTTTTTTTGCTTCTTCTTTTTCGTTTTGATTTTATTTTCAATCCCCTCGCGCGCTCTTTTTTTCTTCTCTCGATGTAACCCAAGCTTCGCAGCTGTTCTTCGGCGCTTTTTTTTTTCTTTCCGGAGCAAAAAATCAACGCAATAACGAGCCTTGAGCCGCGGACGTTGATTTATGCTCTTTTACGAGTTGTTTTTTTTTTTCCCCTCCTGTACATGGAATATCTGGCAACTCAATTATTTGCCACGGCTGAATCATCGCGGTAGAGAGAAATCTTTTTTTTCTTATTTGTTAGGAATTTTGGGGGGGAAACGGGAAGATCGTGGTTGAGAGAACTTCCCGTTGTGTACACGGAAAGAATTTTTTATTAATTTTTACTGTGAAAAATTTTAACGTGGCGACAAGTGTACCAAAAAGCATAAAATGTTTATATTTAGGTAAAATTTAGTGATTTTTTCACTAAAAATTCTTGAAAACATTTCAAATTTACGTCACCCGACAGTAAATTCTGACTTATTTCCATGAAAATTTACCTTTTATTGAGATGGATTATCAAATTTTTTTGATTAGCAAACTTGGCGATCAAAACGTTAATTACCGTTGGCTCCCTCTATAGCCGAATTGTTTCGTCAATTCTCCCGAATGTTTGTGCAAGAGAAGGAGAGAGAGAGAGAGAAAGAGAGAGAGAGAGAGAGAGAGAGCAGGGCACTAATGACGAGATGGATAAATAATAAATTGATGATGCGGAAAGACAACTTGAGTTTTCGATAATAAACGCGATGCAGAGACTCGCGGGACTGTCGTCGTTACAGAAAATGAACTAACGAATAGACGAATTAACGCGTATATATATATATATATATATACATATAAACGTATATATAGTTAGGTATAATGTAAACACTGCGGAAACCGTTGTTCAAACTAAACTGCGCCCTCTCTTTCTGTCGACTATATCCTCGTTTCGAATTCCTGAATTACCACTCACTCACTCCTTACTCTAAACCCCCCGCATCCCCTGTTTCATCGTGCCACGAAGGGCCTGCAAGCCTAACTTACGAGATACTACCAGTTTCGATTTAATTTAGGGTCGGTGGTAAATCAAAGACACCCAGGACGTTAATTAATGCCTGTGTGCCTCGCGAGAGTGGCTCGCGGAGCTCGCGAAAAATACGAATAAAATAAAAAGCCCTTGTTGAAGGGATAACGAATATGTATGAAAAAAAAAAACAAGAAAAAAAAACCTTGTGAATAACTTCTCATTCGTAATTTCAATTAATTTTGAGAAACTTTTTAACGCGTGTCAGCAAGAAATAAAAAGATTTCAAAAAAAAAAGCTTTCTCAGCACGAGCTACCTCGACTGTTACGGGATAAAATTTTGTCACTGGTAAATTGCGAAATTTCGAAAGCAAAACAAATTATGAATTAAAATTGAAGAAAAAAAAGCCCCCTCGACTGACAAGAGTGTGACTCCAAAAAGATTGATGCATAATTATACATGAGCGCAGAGAACGAATTAATGATTTGACTCGAACGATACATTCGTGTATGTGAATTTTAATGATTCCCACAAATGAGAATCCTTAACGTGAGCCTTGACACGACGAAAGCTTTTCAGTTTCGACATTTCAATATATTTTTCCTTCGCACTTTCTTTGGATTCGAAAATGAAAAAAAAAATTAATTCTTCCAGAATAAATTATTATTCTATTGATTATTATAATTTGTAAAAGAGTTGGGTCGTTTCACACCCCAAAAACATTATTTCCTGATATTGTAATTGTCTTTTTTTCTTTATTAATTAAAGAAGAAACGACTCATCGAATGTTCAATCGAAAAATGAGATTATTGATTCGATTGCAGGAAAAATAATTATTAATCGATCATCGAAAGTCAAGCCCCACTCCCGGACTCGTGATAAAGAAATCTGCAAGAAAAATGTTAATCCCCTGCGCGCGGCTTGCAATCGAGCCAAATGCGAGAAGTAGGAAACTGTTCGGTTAACGGTAAAAAAGTTGCGAATACTTTTTCGTAGATGGCGACGAAATCTCGACTATCGGATGCTCTCTGCCTTACCCACACGCCTAAAGTCCTGATAATTTTTTATTACGTTCTGATATTAATTTTTTTATTTTTCATTATTTACGCATTTTTAGACCCAAATACGTTTTTTTTCACCTTCAATTTTTTTTACGCATTTATCCGCGAAATCGAAGAGGCTTTTATTCTCAATTTATCAATCACTGGTGGGTTAAAAAATAAAAAAATATAAAACATGAATATATATCTACGAAATATTCGATTTTTGCCTGTCGATTAATTAATCCCTGAATTTAATTATCCATGTGGCTTAGCCACCTCTCTCTCTCTCTCTCTCTCTCTCTCTCTCTCTCTCTCTCTCTCTCTCTCTCTCTTCCTCTCTCTCTCTCTCCCTCCCTTCGTCACTGTTTCGCTCGTTAGGGTCAAAAATCCTTTTTTTTTTTTCCGTTCATCACATATTTGAAAATTTCACGAATTGCATTGCAACGAGAGAGAATGAGAAATGAGTTGCATCAGGCGCATTCAAATTGACTTTCCTCTTTTCCGATCCTTTCTATTTCCAATCAGCGCGCGTGCTCGTGCTCAATTGAAGCTGCGACCAAACCATGAATACTAACGAGCAAGACGACTGATTTACCTCCCCCCATTCACGCGGGGCAGGGGGGGGGTGTCGTATTGCTTTTGACATATGACGGGGCATACATCATCGAGATTCAAATACGGTTGCGGTTGTACAGAAAACCATGTATGACGAGTTAAACTACAGACAGGCGCGTATAATTGTAACCGAGAAAACGAAAAATTTTCAACATCTCTCCAAATGAAAGAAAAAAAAAAAACCATGTAACTCCCGAGAGATTAAAGTACTTGCATCGGGCACACAGGCTGACATGGAAAATAAAACGGGGATAATAATGACATTAGCATTGATAATAATATTATCATGTAACGAGGGATGAGAAATGATGTTAAGGGATCCTAAAAAAATTTAGAAATTTGTCTGGTAATCCATTTCGTGATATAGCCGTGCCCCTTAATTTTGAAACAAAACAAAAAAATTAAAACTTTTACTCGTACAACTTTAAAAAGTTGGGAAAAAATAGTTTAGATCTAGGTAAGTAATTTTTCACAAGTACGTAGATCTATATTTTTTTAAATCGTAGAGTTACTCGGTTCTCAATTAGATTTGCCTAATACTCATTCAGATCTACCTACATCTCAATCGAATCTACCGCGACCTCAATTAAAGTCTGCCTAGATCTCCGTTAGACCTACTCGTATCTATAAGTTAATCTATTGAAATTTAATTAAATAAACAGAAAATAACTGCGTATAATCTACGCAGATGCAAATTTTTGAAAATTGTAGATTCAATCGTTGATAGTAGATTCTTAGGTAGATCTCAATTGGATGAACCTAGATCGCGATTAAATCTATCTAGATCTACGCAGATCAAATTTGATCGAAATAATAACATAACTATACGCAGGTCCAAACAATTTTTTTCCCCGTAAAACGGAATCTACTCGATTGAAACAAAACCATAAAATTTTCAAGATAATTTTCAAAAAAAATCCAAATTTTATTAAGAAATAAAATGAAGAATGAAATTTATTGAACCCATGTCTGGATAAACAATGGCCGAGTCGAATGAAATTGCCGAAAAATTACGTTCATAATTCAATCTTCTACAGAATTTATTTTGCTTTTGGAAAAGGTTCAGGGGTGTCCCCCGAGTGTAAATTCGAGTTGGTGGGATGGGTTGAGTAGCCATCTTGGAAAACGCGTTTTATCAAATATCTCGTGAACCGTCTATCGCACAGCAAAAATAGTGAATACCTCTTTTGTAGATTGCACGGTTCACGAGATATTTGATGAAACGTGTTTTCCAAGATGGCGGTTAAAGTTCGACCCCTCGCGTCCCGCAAACTTTAGTTTACTCTCAGGGTAGATACCCCTGAACCTTTTCCAAAAGCAAAATTAATTCTGTAGAAGATTGCAGAAAAAAAAGGCTAAAATGACTGGACCAATGTCTGAATAAATAATCGCTGAGTCGAATTGAAATTGTCGAAAAATCGTATAAATTCATTTTTCCCCATTGACATATTCCGTCGTGGTAGCCTGGGGTCGTTTACATCGATATCCACACTGTTTCGCTGAGCCCCATTTATCGTGTCATCGTTGGATATAAATATGAACAGGCGGTCAACCCACAGTCATTCGCTTCGAAGAAAGGCAGGAAAGGTCTTGATGGGGGTTGGGGAAGTGTGTTTGAGAAGAATTATTAAGTCGGAGAGATGTATGATCGCGATCATCTATTCTGTGCTGTACTCGTTTTACACGATAAAACGTTACATATCATATACTATATACCTATGTATACATGTATACATATGTATGAAGACGCACACACAAACACACAAACCCCTGTAAAATGTAAGTGTATGTGCCTATCGATTGGACGGATGACTGTTCTAAATCTGTATGCGCTCAGGTATTCGTATGGATATGGTCACGTAACGTGTGGGAGGACCGCGATGAGCGGTGCCTTTATGTAGGTCACTAGACTACATAACCACGGAGAAACGGAAAAATTGAGAGAGAGAGCACAGAGGGCCAAAAGGGACGACCCTTTTTTTTTTAAACCAAAACTCAATTATCCAATTAGGCATTACCAGCTCTGTGGCTCTCATTTCCCCAGGGCTATATACATAAATATATTTGTGTTCACATGCATGAGTGATTCGAGATCAAATTGACAGGTGACCTCAGTTGTTTATCATTTTTGTTAAATTTTCAATATCTTTTTTTCCTAACTAAACAAAGGCGAATATATCCTCATAGAATTTTTCATCTTTCGTCCTCGTCTATGCCAAATTTCATTTGAATGTCAATAGGACGCTTTGAAAAAATTTACAACCCCCTGCCAATTTCCTCATTGATGGGTTATGGATATTTCGATCGATCTCATTAGCTTCGCGTTTACACATTTCCGGCCAAAAATCAGATTCGGTGAGAATTTAAAGCACTTTGCAATGGAATAAAAATTTGAAAAAGTCAACTATCCAGGAAATCTTTTAAAAATTATATTCTAGATTTTTGTCACATAGCCGAAGTGCTGAAATTCTGATCTGATCAAACTTTGCTCAACTTTGCTCAAAGTAAAGCATCCTCAAGACTCTCGATGATAGCCGCATCATCAAACCTAAAAGAAAATCTGAAAATTAATGACGATTGCTCTTCCGTTCGTCGTGAAAAATACTGAATAGATAAAGAAAAAAGAAGGGGATGATTTGTCTCATTGGACTATATCTTAATTGAAATGCCCCCGTATTTAAATGCACACCCTACCGGATGATCGTTCGTCGCGATTTTTTTTTTTTTTTTTTTTTGCCACACGCCTTCACGTGACCAAGTATATTTATTTACCCAAGGGTAAGGTCACAGGGTGACGTACGTACTTTACAGAGTACCCGAGACTTCGTTTCTCGCTGCAGCCGACCCACCCTCTTGGCATTGGGTTACATATACATACCACTTCTTTTTTGTCTACTTTCTTTCTTGTGCATACTTATGTGGTTCCATTTATATATATGTGTGTGTGTGTGTGTGTGTTCAAGGAGAGTAGCGAGAGCTCAGATGCTTATTAGAAAGTCGAGACCAACAAAAAGACGCATTTTTGTATACATATAACTTATGTGTATATAAAAATATAACTTTATACGTCTTTAGTTTACGTTGGTGTATCTACACTAGAAAAAGTTTGTCTTTCTCTCTCTCTCTCTCTCTCTCTCTCTCTGCCTCTTTTTCTCTTGACGTTGATTTTTGCCCCGAGGGCGTGTGAGAGTGGCAGGTCAGCCGGGCAAATGTATGGTTGAAGTTGTGTGTGCATAAAGAGCGTGTGTATATAGAGAGAAAACCGCGGAATGGCCGTGGCAGCGACGGGGTCGTTTCTTTAGGGTGCACGCAACCCGCGGCGTCGTCCGTCATCCCCCTTTTACGCTGAGAGCTTCGAGCCGACAATCTTGACCGACCATCGAGGCAAAGCGAACTATATAGCGTTATACTCTCGTTACTCCGCTTTAAACCGCGCGCTTTTCCCCTCAATGTCGATCCCCCTTCCCCGAGACTAATAAGTTAAATACACTCTGCCAATGTCCTGAAAAAAAATAAGCTCAACTCGCACGGCTCAAGCGCGTAAAGGGATTTTTGTCACGCTCTTTCGTTCCGCTATGGCACTCCGTATATATTTATTTTCATGGTTGTAGAAACCTCAAGGGCCTGATTATCGTATCGGGGAATTTTCATCTTTTCAATATTATATTATTCCTTTTATAGGTACAGAGTCATGAGGTTAAAAATTTCATCAATCATTTATGATAATTTTTTTGTGGAATTATTTAATTGGGCTTGAAGTTTCGAGAAAAAAAAATGCAGCTGTGTTTACGCTTTTTAGATGTTCTTATAATTTTTTTTTTTTTATTATTATTAATTTTTTCTTATTATATCATATTGAATAAAAATAATAGTTTAATAAGATTTAATTATATTTTCATTTTTTGTGGATCGAACTGAAATTTTGTTTTCTCAATTCGTATAAATAAATATTTAATTATGATAATTTTCATTTTTTTTCTGACACAAAAATCATCGTTACATTAATCCTACTTTCGATTTTTAATTGCCCATTATAAAAGCTTCTCGAACGTCTTAAAAATTCCAGGAATTTTTTTACTCGCACCTCGCTTGGAAAAAAAATAATAATAAAAATTTATTCTCGCGCAACGTTCATGTATCGAGCGTTTGTGATAATCACGGCCATCGGCTTTAACGTGTATACAAAATAATATACTACGTGTGTGAGAAACGCGTGTAGGGTACAATCACACATTGCGCTATAACGGTGGCAGAGAGTGAGTGCAACTTTTATTATTGGCATCGGACAGTACGGCGCCCACGACTGTATTATCGTGAGGCTCAACCACCGATGGCCTTGCATAATTATTGGAAAATGTACAGGGAGCATGCATCGGAAGAACTCGGTGAACCTTCTCTCATACTTTAACCACTTTGAGCAGGATTATTACAACCCCCCAACCCCGAAGATCGCGATAAAAGTTCCCGAAACTTCGATGATGTCTATAAAAATGGTATGGAAAATTAAAAAAAAAAAAAAACATTCCGGTACACTAACGTTATATTTTATTTAAAATTTTTATGACTTTCTCAATGTCAATGTCGGTACTTTTTTCTCGAAATAAAAAACTAATTGAACCAATTAAAAAATAATTATTGATTCTTTCATCCGGGAAAAAATCGTTTGGATCTACGAATTTATAATTTAGATCAAATTTGATCTATAGCTTGATCTAAATTTTGGAAAATCCTAGATCTACCAAGATCGTATACACTTTCGTTTATTGGATCTCCATTTATCTGCTTGAATCTCCGTAGATTTACTTGGATCTAGGTAGATCTAATTGAGATCTAGGTGGATCGAAAAAAAACTACGTAGATCTAAATTTGATCTATGTAGATCTGAACTACTTTTTCTCACCCACGAGTAATAATTTTGGGTGCACAAACTTGTGCAAATTCGATTTGTTACTACAGTTTACAATATTTATGCCACTCGTAATAAAAAAAATTACAAATAGATATGCAGATATCTTAATTTACTGGAAGAGTAAATTATTTTTTAAACTTTCGATTTTACGAAAGTTTTATTTTATCCGCGGAATTTTCCGCTATGCGAAATAACGCGTAAGAAAAAATTACAAGGATCGAAGCATCGTTTAATGGGGCTCATATCACGAATTTGACGACTCGTGTCTGGTTCCTTCGTGCAATTGAATTTCGGGTATAATTAATTAAAAAAAAAAAGCTGTCTTTTCGGTACTTTGAGTTCGATTTTACAGTAATTATTATTAAAGAGCAACCGCGACTAAATATTTATGTGAATCGCAAGGTCATAAATTAGTACTCATCGTACTCATTTTTGTCGTAACAATTGATCTTAGATCGTTGCACAAAAAAAAAAAAGAATTAAAGGGATGCAAAGGTCTCTAAGGCCTTTTTATTTTAAAGGTCTATTGCAACAATAATGGTGGGGTTAGGGTGAAAATGATAGTTTGAGTAGAAAGCTCGGATCATTGCCTACAAAATTCCTCATTGACGTTTTTCAAATGAACACAGTATAGCTGCAACAGGGAAGTTATTAAGTCACTGCCGAATGCTTGCGCGCAGGATATCTCCAGAACCGTTGGACCGATGTAGATAAAAATTTTCACGAGCATTGCTGAAATCATCCACTTTGAAATGACGAACCGGAAACTTGATCAATTTTTAACATACAGTATATTATGCACCAATAAAAATCAAATTATCAAGAAACGAGTATTCAATTCTCTGCCAATTGGTAAATTCTCAGTGAAATTCAAAACTGGTTTATCTTTTTGATTCGCCACATTCTTTCGACATGTGGTTAAAATTTCAGCTCATTCGAATAAGTCTGTCTAATTGTCTTGAGAAATCCTGTGCGCAAGTTTTTCGCAGTGACTCACTAACTTCCCTGGTTACAGCTGTACGATGTTTATTTGAAAAACGTCAATGAGACATTTTGTAGGCCAAGTTTTCTATCAAAAGTATCATTTCCACCCTAACCGCACCACTATTGTTCTAATAGACCTCTAAAGTAAAGGCCTTCGAAACGTATCTACTTCCTTAAGGGTCGTCTTTTCTCTCTCTTTCTCTCTTTTTCTCTCTCTTGCAATTGTTACTTTTCAGTGTCTGCTTGTCCGTCTGTCTTTATGTTTGGCCGGTTTGTCGGTCGAGGGTTCGCGACCGTGCCACGCTTTTGCTCGCGTATTGATCTCCGCGAGCTTGACTCTCTGCCCCGCTGTGTGTGCTTTCTCGCTCCTCGGGAAACTCGCTATACCGCCCTTTAAACCCTTTCCTTCTCGCTCTCACTCCCTAAAAACTCTTTGGTTACGTACATTTTCTCCCCCCCCCCCCCCCCTCAACTTCGTTGTGCCCCACTGTAGGTCCACCCATCCACCCACGCACACCTGATTCTCTCGCTCTCTGTGTATCCTTAACCCAGACAAAAATATGTTCCAAATGTACGAAACAAAAAATCCTTCAGTGAAAATATTTTATCAAGTGATCCTTGACTTTTTTTTTATTTTTATAAAAAAAGTTTTGCACGAAAAGCAAATCACATCCATTACTCGAGTTTGATTAAAAAATTTTTTTTTCATAATCAAGCATGCAATTAAATTCGCTAACGACAATTATTAACTTTCACTCTCTCTTTCTCTCTCGCTGCGTGTATACTCAGCCCGAACGAAAATATACTCCAGCGGTGTACGAACAAAAAAAATTCCGACACACCGAACTTTTCATCGGGTGATCCGTCATATTTTAATAATTAAAATTTGCACGAAAAATAAATCACATCAATTATACTAATTTGATTAAAAATATTTTTCGTAATGAAGCTTTTAAATTTCCCAATGACATTTAATTAACTATATTATTATTTATTCAATTATTCTTAAAAGTGACTCGCGAATGAAAATATTAGAATTTTTTTTTTTTTTGATCAATGGATATTTGAAATAAGTTATTAATTATTGGTGTAGGGGGGGGAGATGAGTTATTAATTTTTTTTTCGAATTTTTAGTACTTGGAATTTACCATGTCATTATTATCCCAATCGTCTTCTTCGTCGACAAATGAAAATTAAAAAAAAAAAGAACAATTGCTTATAAGAAAGTGACGAAAAATGTAATTTTCACGATTAAGCTCTTTTGGCCCTTTCCCCACGAGAAAAATAAAATTCGGTAGGGTAGCTTTGAATTACAGGTACCCATGTACAAAGAGCACAGTGGGGTTATCTCATTCCCTGAATCGCATACGAATCGAATCGATTTTTCGCGATGACCTGCTCTCCTCGCTCGGTGTACTCCTATACTCGGCAGTGCACTCGCACTAAGGTCGTACCTAGTACCCTATATGCACCGTGTGTACATATACTTTTCGCTTCGTATACAAGTTTCGAGCTTGGGGGATCGATGAAACGGGCCAATTCTCATTTTTTTTTTTTTTTGGAAAGTGGGGGTAACGATGATCGGATATTTCTTCTCTTTGTTTTTCAATAAAATCGTCAACATCGAGAAACAAATTATGCCGCACGATCTTTGAGACATCCAACAGCTATTAATTTAAATAATTTTGTTATTATCATAATTGTGGCAAAAGCTTCGATCCTTCTTAACTATAATTTTCATCTGAGAATCACATGGCCCAAGATTTACAAACAGCTGACGCAATTTTTATCTGCTATAAAGTGTATCAACAAATTCTTTGTTAATCAAACTTTCATATTGGATATTGATTACGTTTTTTTTTTTTTTTTTCGTTATAATGATTTCTCATACGTTGAGTATTCACGAATCTGTGCCAATTGCATTTTTATCCGATGCCACCTGCAACGTTTCCCGGAATACCAAAAAATAATTAATACGACACTCGAGAAAAGTTTTTCGCGAATCTTCGTCCCGAAAGTTGTCTCGTTCATTCCTCTCTCTCTCTCTCTTTCTGTGTCTCTCTCATATCCGATGCACGAATAGAAACTCGACGAAACTTGTCCCTGACGAAAATAAATAAATAAACGTTATAAAAGTGACCCCTCGAATGAGCCGAAAAGTCCTGAAGAGCGTTAAATTTCACACGCCGCAAGGACAAAGCAGAGAACGAGAGGAATGTCTCGGCGGAGTGTACATAGGGGAAAAGTTTTGCTCTCGTTCTGAAAATCGATGATGCAAAATTTCATAATTCAAATCTCTCGCCCACGCGATCACCCCCGATTTCAGGTGCGTGTATATAAGTATATACCGCACTGAAACACCCACGTGCTTGGCTGTCTTTCGATCCTCTTATCGTGTATCTCCAACATATTACTCGAGGCATACGTACATAGAAGGTTATGGCCTGAGCCAAGAATAGTCAGAGACACAAACCAGTCACGCGCATTCTAAAGAATTATTATACTTTACCGCGACAATTGAAAATCTTGATTTCTCTTTCGTTTATCAACTGCTCCTGTAATACGAGAGCTTTTGTATCGTTTGCTGAGGATTAAGGTTGACATGAGAATTGCGACGATCGAGATTTATTTACTTCCCACGATCGATCGAAGCGTGTTCGACCCTAATCGATCACGGTTTATTCATATATATATATATATACGATTATAGATACATATATACTATTATTTCGTCCATTGATCGTGTTCTATTTCGAATTCTACGACCGTCGTACCTCCCGGAGCCTCGCACTTCCCCATTTATAACGATAACCGTAACACACATGGATATATATCAATGTCCGCAGAGGTGTTCATGGGACCGCAAATTGGGGGGTTTTTTTTTTCATTGTAATTTCGAAGACCAATTAAAATTTTTTGAAAATCTAGTGTCAACTTCACAAAATGCTTAGGTGTGATTTATTTCTCGGGAGAACGTGAAATTTATGACGGCCTAAGATTCCCTATAACTGGGGGAAAAAAATGGGCAAAGATGGGAGAAAATCACCGATAATGTGAATTATTAGGCAATTAGGGGAAAAAAATTCGTTAGGACTCTCATAAAATAATTTACACGTTTTGATCAACGAGATGAGGAGTTTTTTTTTTGTTTTAACGATCTTGACTAGAACTCTAATACCGATTTCTTGCTACGAATCAATTTTTCTCTCCCCCCACAAATCTTGGAAGCCTCGATCGTTTTTCATCATTTTCGATTTAGGATTCATGACCGATTACGTATAAATTAAAAAACGAGGCAATTTTCATTCCAATGAAAGTTTATCGTTGAAAATTATCGTAAATTCAGGTTTCATCGAATGAAAAAATAATTTCATTGACGGATATCGAGAGGCATTGCGGGATAATGGCGAAAATTTGTCAAAATAGGCATTGCAGGGTAATGGCAGAAATGCATCAAATCGTCATTTTCTGCACGCAGGAATCATTCAAATATTCTGAATCCTCTGAATCGTGTAAAAGCAATTAAATACTGTCGTTAGCTGATCGCCATTTCCCTCATTTCCCCAAAGATCGGATGCGATTTTTCCGAATTTTTTTTTTTTTCTTGCAACACACAAATAATTTCATTAACGGATAATGAGAGGCATTGCGGGATAATGGCGAAAATTTGTCAAAATAGGCATTGCAGGGTAATGGCAGAAATGCATCAAATCGTCATTTTCTGCACGCAGGAATCATTCAAATATTCTGAATCCTCTGAATCGTGTAAAAGCAATTCAATACTGTCGTTAGCTGATCGCCATTTCCCTCATTTCCCCAAAGATCGGATGCGATTTTTCCGATTTTTTTTTTTTTTTTCTTGCAACACACAAAGCTATATGGATGCACGCATGGCTCTTGGCGTTCTATATATTATATTGCTACGAGATACAAGGGGTGCCGATCGAAATGGAAATTGGGTTGGGACGGCGAGGGCGCGGAAATACATCAGGCAGGGAAAAAGGCACACACATGAATATATATATATAAATCAGCAAAGCGGTGTACAAAAAAAAACGAAAAATATTTGGTAAAATACATCGAGATTTATTGCACATTACAAAAATCTTGTCCTTTTTTTTTCCAATCGAAACGATCATCGTAAGATTTGAGTTTCTTTTAAGAGTGAATCAAATCTTGACAAAGATATACTGTCAGCATCGTGGAATTAAAAAAAAAATCATAATTCGACAATTGCGTGGTGATGTAGTACGTAATACACGTATATATGTAATACCAAGGCACGGCGTGATACACAGTCAAAGCACATTGCGTTTTTTTTTTTTGCGATAAAAAAAAAAGATCCACCTTGCGCAGTCATCAATTTTTTCATACTTTTTGTTTTCATGAATTTTTATGGCAAGCTGGCGTGAGCAATGTGAACGAGGCGCTTCATAAATATGTATAAAAGTGTACATAATACAAGTATACATGTGGGTATATATAATAAATATGCATACGCTTGCATGATATCGTACACTCGCGTCTCTCGTTGTTAAGTATAAGAGGGGGAAAAAAAAGAAGAGAGAGAAAAAAAAAGGACGAAAGCACATGTAACAAATTTTTCTTTTTTCTTTTTTTTGTTTACGAACAAAATAAATCGTGTGTGTTTTTTTTGCGTACATGAGAGGGTTGTTTTCCTGATTGTTCGGTGGTTGAGAATTCGCCGAGCGTCTTGGCCGCCATATGGCAAGTCTTGCAAAACCGTACTTGGTCATTTTTCTTTTCTCTCGCCGAGTATTCCTTCTTCTCTCTTCTTTCTCACTCCTCTTCGTCTCGGGCTCTCTCGATACTCTCCTCGTTTCTTCTACGTCGTTCGAGCAATTAACATTCTCGTCTCCAATCGATAAGCCCGGATTTTTCGATGTTTTTCTGGCATATATTCATTGATCGCCGATTCTTCGTCAACCGTGAAAAACGTAAGCGATCAATCGTCGTGTCTTGCTTATGCATTTTCTAAGTATACTCCGAAACGACATTATTTTCCTCTCGTTATTTTCTTTCAGCCTCGCGTGATTCTTCTAACTTTCGTACAAAAAAAAAAAAAAAACCGATGATTGACCAATGAATTTTTGAGCAATAATTGGCTGGAATTTGTTCTTTCCTTCCAAGGAGAGGCAACAGCGTGGACGAAAACTTTTTCTTTCGTTTCTATTTTCTCCTCTCTCTCTCTCTCTCTTCCTCTTGCAGATCGAGAGTGCGTGAGCCTAACTCGCTAATTGAGCTATTGTACAAAGTGCATAGCAAAAATATCTCGTTGTCTCGTAAAGTCTATCTCTCATTTTATTTTTCTTTCTCGTTGTTTTCTCGCGCGTAAGCATGGACGTGTGCGTGTATGTCTTTTTTTCAACCCTCGACGAGTCGATATATTATAACACTCTCGATTCTCACCAAACGTGCGTGTATATATATTTATATCGAACACTTGTGAAGCTGATTCGAGCTCTTGATTTTAATTATCAATTTAAAAATAGAAAAAAAAAAAACGTCACAGCCAGCAACGATTCACGCGATTGTTTTTATTATATCGTATCCGCAAATGGCACGTATAAAGATGAGCCTCTCACTTCTAATTAGCAAACTTCACGAAGCTCTCTCTCCTTCGTGAATTCGTCCCTTCGTATACGACAACAGCTTCGATTCTTCATCGACACTTGTAAATAATTTTCCGTTTTTTTTTCCTCTTCTTTCTCTCTCGCTGCCGTTTTTTTTTTTTTTTACTTCGCGCTCCTGTCGTACGATCAAAGCCCCGCGACGACGCACAGACCGCGCAAAACTTTGATATGTGCGCGTTCGAGGTTCGTTATGCACCCCCGGTGTAGGTATATCAAAGTCCCGCGGAAAAGAGAGAGAGAGAAAATAGAAGAAGAAGAAGAAGAAGAAGAAAAAAAACGAGACCCCCGTTTCAACGATACCACCGCGCGCCTGGCGTCCCGGTCGCCAAGGCAAAATTCGAGCTTGCGCACAAAATATATATCAACGAATTCCCAGCAGTAACGGCAGTAAAAGCGGCAAAAACAATGAGCTAAGAATTTCGCCAATCGAGTCCAACATTGTGAAAACGATTTATGTCAAAGGTTTCTATGTGCCATCAATTTAGGGGTTTTTAATTTATTTTTTATACCGCATCCGAAAGAACGTCAGAGTTAACAATCCCCTTTCATTGTTCGTTTAGAATTTTATTTTTGTTCGATCGTATTCGATCGAAGTCGTGAAATTTCAATGTCTCCGGTCGTTGTACACCAACGGGGCGAGAAGCTTACGGCGTTGTTTCTTCCCCCGAGGCTCGCGCGGTTGATGACTGCAATTTTTTTTTTTTTTTTTTACGGCTAGAACGAAAATTTTCTAGTCCAATGATGAATTTCGTTTACGAAATGAATTTTCAAACCCTCGAGGGGCAAGTACGAGGCTTCGAGTGTTTCTTCTCGTTATTGACATCAATTTACTTTCCATTATTTAAATTTTTAAATCACTCTGGCATCGCGGAATGGCCAGTTAAGGGGGAAGAAGAAAAAGCATCCCGAGTCTAAGCGAAACGATAGGAAGAATAAGAGAGAGAGAGAGAGATAAAACGAGAGAGAAAATTGTAACGACTGAAGGGGATGCTCGACGACGAGAGCGTCTGGAGCGGAGATTCCTCGCCGTTGTCCCGCAGCTAAAGTAAATTTTGTGCCAAAGTCCAAAGTATATATTAATAACATTGGTTGGTCGAGAATGTCAATCGCTGATCGAGTATTTCAAGTTGCAGAGACCCTCTTGCTCTCGTGCTCCTCCGAATCGTCAACCCCTCTTCTCGCTGCACGAAGCTATTTTTTTTTTCCTCAAAATTCGTCGTTAATCTTTTTCTTTTTGTGCAAATTGCCCCGTGAAGTTGAATTCCAGTGAGCATGCAAGGACGAAAATCTTCATTTCGTCGTGGACAAAGAATCAAAAAATTTCAATTTTACTTCATCTTTTTTTTTCCATCGCTCAAAAATGATTTCACTATTTTTATTTTTGGTTGTCTCAGCTGGATTGGCTACTTTGCCCTACGCGAGCTTTCATTCTCGATGTTCCAGTTAAGGTGCAATGAACGAGGAATTTCCTTTAGCTTGCGCACAAGGAACGAGAATAAAAAAAATTTCAAAATTTTATTTTCCTCGATCTCTGTCGTTTGAATTTTCTTCTTACACCGAAAAGAGCCTCGGGGTAGAAATCGTGATGACGTTTACAAGTGTCATCGTTCTGGGAATATTCCTCGTCACAATCTTCGTCATCGTTTGTCACAGATAAATTCTTTGCTCCTCACCTAGGAACATTTTCCCTCCTTCTTCATACCTTTCCATCCCTCACGATCCATATTTTCATCCCTCGCTTTCTCTCCCTTTCTCTCCTTTCTCCCTCTCTCTCTCTCTCTCTCTCTCTCTCGTTTTTCCTCTCTCAGGATGCACTGAGTTTTAATTATATTATTCACCACTTTTCGCAGTATCAACCCCCGAATCGCATATCATCGAAACTCGACGTTTTACGTTATTTCGTAGCTTTTTTTCTGTTCCCCCCTCGTTCTGTCTCACTCACTCGTAAAACACACGGCGACACCTGTCACACGGCTGCAACGAGAGAGAGCTTCGGAGCTTTCCTGCAATATCGAGGATGACTCGTGACTGCGCAAGTTCGCGAATGAGCCACCCCTTGCACCCCTAGTTTGCTCCCATTTTGCCGCGCGCTCCTCTCGCCCATAATATCATCATCCCCCGCATATCTGCCATAAACGCTTCTTATGTGTTTGCGTAATGATCGAAAATTTCAATTTTCTCGCACACCCCCCGAACGTCCCTTTGGATAAATAATTATTATTCTTATTGGAAAAACGAAGGGTCGATCGTATTTTTTCGAATTATTTATCAAAAATCCTTGCTGACTGCCGGTTATTTATCAAAAAAAAAAAAGCGTTTCAACGATGCGAAAGCTTCGCAAAAGTCGACGCGGAGGGCGCCAATATCGCGTTCCATGCTCGCGTTACATTTTCAACCCCTCGACGGGTTGGAAATGTAGGTTTCCAACCCCTATACGTATCTACATTTTCAGCCCCTTAACGGGTTGGAAATGTAGGGGTTGCGGACTACCGACCGTGGGAAATATAATTTTTTCGCGCGCTGGCGCGTATAAAAGACGTCTCAGCGATGACCGGAAATGTAGGAAATTTCCGTGCGAATCGATTCGAGGATGCCGCGAAGAATGCGACAGAGCGAATGAATTCGCGAGAAATGAGGATTTGAATTTTATGAAATATTCGTGTCCTTATGCGCCCGGCGAAAGACAAAACGAATAAGGTATATATCGACAGGAACAATTATTATCATCCCCTGAGCTTGCGCGAGCTCCGCTATTTGGTCGAGAGAGAGAAAAAAAAACGAGTACAAGGATACGATTTTTTTTTTTTTTTTTACACACCAAGACTCTCTCCGCTCGAGTTTGAAAATTTCGGTGATGTGTGTGGGTCGACCTATTTGAAGGACCTTGGCCGTTACACCCGAGAGAAACGCGGCATGGGGGATAACGCGAGAATTTCGCGAGGAAACGAGTCTCGCGCGTACAGGGTTGAAAATACACGTTGGGGAGGTGGATTGGTGACCCAGAGGCCTTGAGAATTTTACACGATTAAACGAGACCACGATGGACTTTCTTCCTCTCTCTCTCTCTCTCCTGCTAATATTTGCCTACTTAAGGAAAGTGACGTTGAGACTAAAGGAAGAAAAAACAAAATTTAGCCCCCGTGTAACGACGTTAAGTAATGAAGTTCCCCGGGGGATCGCGATAACAGGAATTTTCTTTCTTTTTTTTCTTTATCGTTTCATTTTCTTTCGTACGGAAACGCTTTATCAAGAGTCCACTAGACTCATACCCGAGTGTCCCTTAATGTCTTCTCAGACCTTACTTACAACCCCCCCCCCCCCCCTTCCCTCACCGCCCATAGTAACGATAATGATCTTAGAGCGATGGAATGAAAAAAGAAAGAAATTATGTTAGAGATTTTCACGGTTGATATTCTCTTGCTTCGCTAAAATCGTACGGTCACGGCCCGTGATAATCGATCCTCATGAATATTAATATCGCGTCTCGGCAAAAATGGGAAAATGGAGGGGGGAGGGCGGGGGGCTCGTGTAACTGTGATAGTGAGTGAGATCAGCTGAGATCGAATGTGTAACTCGTGATTTCCGGTTAAAGGACTTCCTTGTGCTTTAACTATCGACGATAAGAGGATGAGGACCTTTTTTTTCAATAATTTATCACGCATAGGTCAACTTATGTCATTGCTACTTTCCGGATTTCTCAGACAGTGCGTCGAGCCAAAGGAACACCGGAATTGGATCAAATGGTTCGAATTATTTTTATAGTCAATTATTAGGGGTGATTTAAAAATTGAGAAAATTTTTAAATTATCACGGTATTAGAAAATTAATTTAACGAATCAAGCAAGAGCTTGAATTATTTAAAATATTTTCAATTACTTTGATTATGATTTGTTGGGGGACAATTTCAAAAATAAAGAAAAAAAGTCGTCATGATAGAAAATTGATTCACAAAATTGAAGAGCCTGAACGTTTGGATTTCTTTTTGTTGAAAATTCTTAAGGAGACAATTGGAAATTCAGAAAAATGTTTGTGTCTCTTAACAAAAGAAGATTGTAGATTAATTTTTTTGCACGTATCATGACATGATCGGAACACCCGAGAGTTTCATTAATATGACGACAGCCCCATGGGAAAAAAAAGATATTCTAGAAAAAAATTGTATGCAGGAAAAAAAAAAATATAACATTTATCCTTAATTTATATTAAATATATTCTCAGAATGTTCAGTACTTCCTTTTGAAATGTACAATCACATTTTTGTTAATCCTTTTTTTTTGATACACGATATATATTATTGTTTTTTTCTCCACAATCGTAGGCTTATCGATTAACATTTTTCTCAATCGAATCGAACCAGACAATATTACCTCGTTCAAATTTTCACCCGGAAAATCGCGATAAATTATTCCTCAGTATGGAAAACTTGTCTCGTGAAATATGAAAGAAAAAAAAGTTTCTCAGGCAGATGCGGGGGGGGGGGGGTGTGAATGTGAAAATATTCGGAAAGATTATTTGTATTTGGCACGCAAAATGCTTTCATATAGACAATCCAAATCGTCGGGATAAATCCGGTCTCGTCTATTTTAAGTTATCGACCAATTAGTGTTAAGGTCAGGCACGCCCAACCAGAACACCAACGATTCAACTGTGGTAGCGAAGGGCCATGGGCCAGCGATGCAACGTCGCGACGCAGCAGTATCACAGAGCAGCAAAATTTTTCCTGCGAAAATTTATCAGTGACTCGCTCCCTCTTTTTCGCGTTTTACTTTAATAAAAATAAAAATAGCAGCACAGATCGTAATTAATTAATGATTAAATTTGCTAATTACATAACGATTGAGGTTCTTCAAACACTATACTTGCTCGAAAACTCAAAAATCTATGGAGAAAGCTGCATTTTCATTAAAGAAGATTTTTGTGACATTCATGACCGATTTTTCAAAATAAATTAAAATTGAGAAATTTCCTGTCCAATAAAGGGAGCTTGGCTATAGCGGAGAAAAAAAAATCGTATAAAAAAATTGACCCTTTAAGTTTTTATTTATTTCTTCTCCCAGGACCTCTTGGGATATCGACGATAATTTCGTAAAATTTCATGCATCCGTTCTTCCTCTTTACGATATTCTTTCTTCACCCAAGAAAAAAAAAAAATCTTGTATATTCCCGAGCTTAATAGCCATTAAATTCCGGACTCAAGAGAACCCACTCGTGACGAGAAAAACGCTTTACAAAATGCAAAATACGTTCAGCCTCGATGAGAATCTTCGCTCACGATCTCTCAACCCTCGCGATCATTTCATCTCATTATTATTGTTATTAGCATCGTTATCATCACGATCAATCGAACCTATATCAAGTTCTCGCATATAAGAGGAGAAACTCGAGAGCAAATCGAGAATCGAATTTCAGGAAATACATAATGGCCTAGGTGTCTGGTGCATCGGGCAATAATGGAGAATGTATGAAAACTCGTCGTTAACGAAAGACGAACGTTCATGAAGCTTTGCCGATCTCGTTTGCGGGTAAACACGATTCTTACCTCATATGTATTATACCCCTGGACTAACGAGAGCTCGCACAATTCTCTCCTTTCACTTGCCCCAGTTCTACTGGCACTTATCGGAAACTCATAAAAACAAAATCTAAATTTTCAATCCTCACTATAGGGTGCAAGGGTTCTGGCAATTTTTGCTCTCTCTCTCTCTTTCTCCCTTAACGGTGAATATTAAAATAAACATCGCGATAGGCAAACAAAAGCTCACAAAAGAAGATATAAAGGACTTCAGGTTTCCGAGTAACTATACCAGACCCACCGAATTCCAAAAAACGACTATTTTTCTTCCTCATGAAGGAAGCTTTGTTTTCATGACAAAGAAAATTTCACGATCTTCATCCTAGAGTTCTTGAAATGTGTCAAAATGGCTGAAAATCACATTTATAAAAAATTTCTGGATGCGTTGGCTTTACAAAGTTTAAACTTTTATAACTTAAGAACCGTTTAAGCTACACCACTGCCTTTTCGTAAACAAGTAGAGCAGTACAACCTCGTCTTTTACTGCAATTTTCGTCAAAATTTTCAAAAATATCAAATTTTAGGGTAGACGTACTATAGTTGAGGCCACTTTACCGTTTGTGACCACTTCACATTTCCCTCGAATCTTTTTAAGTTTCAGGGCTGTGTTCATTTCATCGAGCGTAATATTTCGATATTCGAAATTTTTTTGCTGGTGCAAAAAAATTTTTGATTGCTTTTTTGAATATTTGCAAATTTATTTCAACGAAATATGACGAAATGTGTCAACGCTGAGCGGTTTGTGCAGTTTTCTTGTCAGAAGTGTCAAGGTACCCCAAGGTAAGAAGACTACGGTTTCTCATATCTAAAGTCATTCCGCCCCATAAAAAATTTATACTTTATCAGTTAAAGCTCATTTTTCGGGTTAGAATTATAAAAAACTGACATACCAGCTAAAGTACCTGAAAATTATGCGGTGGCCGAAAGTGTTACATGCAAAATTCGATTGGTCTGCTTGTGGCCAGCTCATGGCCATAAATATAGAGCACACTTATACCACTTCAGTAATATGTTTATGACGCAATTAAATAACTATTTTTAACTCGAATCTGCCGTCACTGATTGCCTAATATTCAACCTATAATTTGTAGCGCATCCGTATCCCAATTCAAAGCTTGGTGGCCACAACTTTGGTATACTTCGGATGACCAAAAGTAGTACAATTGTGGGCACAAATGGTGAAAATGACAGCTACAAGATAATTTTCTATTTTCTTATTTATCATCATTCGATTCTGTGCACCTTGTAAATTATATCGATCACTTTTTCAGTTCTAAATTTGCAATAATATGAACACTGTTCGTGAATGAATGTTCGAAAATGCTCAAAGTGGCCACAACTATAGTTACCCTATGTCATTTTGAAATTTTCAAAAAATTTCCATAATCGCTCCAACTTCCGCAAATTTTGAGATTTGGGGCTAAATTTTTTTACTCAAATAAACTAGGGTACAAGGATGCTCGGTATTGAATTTGGCGAGAACCGCTTAAAGGGTTGAAATTTCTAAAATGTTTGAAATTTTTAAAATGTTTGAAATTTTTAAAATGTTTGAAATTTTTGAAAATTGTCTGGTAGCGTTATAACTTTCGTAAATTTGCATACACCGAGCCATTTTTTTTTTTTTTTTGCAAAAATAGGCTAGAGAATAAGGATGATCAGCATCAAATTTGGCAACAATCGGCCGAGGGGTTCAGATTTCATAAAATTTAAATTTGAGATTATTTAGCCAAAACTTCTTACATAAATACCCTTT
The DNA here is from genome assembly GCA_963564615.1 of Rhorus exstirpatorius. NCBI lineage: Eukaryota > Metazoa > Arthropoda > Insecta > Hymenoptera > Ichneumonidae > Rhorus > Rhorus exstirpatorius. The sequence continues at coordinate 5,417,336 of OY751313.1, forward strand.
GGGACAAGGATATTTGATTTTAAATTCGGCAAGAATTTCTCAAGGAGTTCGGATTTGATGAAATTTTTAAATTGTCGAAAAGAGACGGGTTCCTGAATTTTGCAAGAAAAAAATCGAATTTATAAAACAAGCTTGCAATTTGGGAACTTTCACACTGCTCCTTCATTACAAAGCTTTTTCTAAGAGGAAGCCGAAATTACGAAAGCCATCTCCACATTTACGAAACTACGAAAACCATCTCCTTGCGCAGAGGTAACTTTATAATGACAAAGCAATGTGCAACTTTTCAACTTGCACCCTCTTTTTTTTCATTTTGCCTTATCGTCATTCCAGCAAAATCTCTCATAGCGCGACCCAAATTTTTTTTTATCCACCGAAAAATGGCAAATTTCAATCGTCCATGATATTCCCACCATTAACGATATCATTTTGAAAATATTGTTTCGCCTTGGGGCTATTTCGACTCCTGGAGATCGTTAAATATTCGAACACACTCAATTTCGGATTCGTTTCACCATCGCGTTCATTAACAATATACAAATATCGATCATAAAACAAATTTTTTCCTTCATAACTTATTTACTCGCAATTGATCCCCCAATGTATCAATTCTGCAATGAAAAAAAAAAAAAAAACCAAAACTAAGTATGCAAAATTGAAACGTGCAAATTGCAGTTACGTGCAAGTCGTTACTCTTCGAGATTTGGGTTGACTTGCCTGCGCTTTTTCGTACTCTCTATAAACTAAGAGCCAGAAAAGAGAATAGGAAGAAATGAATCTGGCGAAGAAAGGGTAAAAGAAAATGGAGAAAAGGTTGAGGGATTTTTTCCACTGCAATAATAAGATGGTGAATGTATATATGTGAGGGTGGTCGGGAAATTCAGCGGGTGGCGCCATCGGACGAAAAATTCCGGCACGCGACGTTCACCAGTTCTCTGGTTTATCTAATATATACGTATTTGATGTTATATATGTTTGATCAACGGTGGTGCGACTTCGGTAGGATGGTGTTGCGGGGGCGATGAGACGTGCTACCTGGCAGCATCGGTTAGTACACAATTATTGATCAAAGAATGAGCGCCAAGCAACAAAAAAAAAAAAAGAAAACCAAAACCTGCATCAGAGTTACACTCTTCTGACGTAATTTCTCAAGGGCTTAATAATCATTGCTCCTCGAGGTGCAAAGAAAAAAGACAACAGACAAAATGCAAGTCCAAGAGTTCCAGTTTTCTCCATACGATCTTATATTTTGTCGAAGAAAACATATGAACGGAAATTAAAGTTCTGAGAGAGCTTCGCCGCATAGGAGAGGGAAGAAAGGCAGCTTGCCGATGCATGTGAGAGACTTCCTGTTTCTAACTTTTATTACTGGTATACTTTTCTCCGGGTGGCTTTTGTTATATTGCCGTTGAAGGTTCTCCGAGAGGACTTTCTTATTCTTCGCTTTATACCTTTCTCTCTTTCTCTCTCTCTCTCTCTCTCTCTCTCTCTCTCTCTCTCTCTCTCTCTCTCTCTCTCTTTCTATATGTATAGTTTTCTCATCTTTATCCTCGAGTCAAGAAATTATCCCCGGAAATTGTCTCGTCAATACTTCCGATCGACAAACTTGCCTATCTCCTTCGGAGCTTTCTACGTAAAAGGAAAAAGCATTTTCCCCTATATAGTTCTAGCTAATATTAGGGGGAGAGAAAGAGAGAGAAAGAGAGAGAGAGAGAGAGAGATATTCTGAACTCGATCATCCCAGACCAGTGATCGTGAGAAAAATTCAAGAAGTCTCTGTTCTCGCAGACCAAACGCGAGCATTATTTGTCTCGTTTTCTCTTCTAGAAACAAAGACCGTCGGTATCAAATCCCCCTCCTCGTTCGTGTTCTCTATACGGCCTATCGATAATCACGTTTAATAAATCTTACGAAAACTTTTTTCCTTATGTGCATAGATATATGTATAAGAATTTTTTACTACAGAATCGACGTAGATGGAAATCGAATATTATAATGATATATTATAAAAATATGATACGAATTATAATGATAGGCTGACGAAGAGTCAATTTGCTTGATTGTAATATATTTCATTTCGGTGTAAAAAAGTGTGGATTTCAATTAACAATTTTCTAATTGAGTAAATTGATATTAATGACTAATGAAGGATTATGAATTTTAATGAATTATCTTAATTAATTAAAATGAAATTTTTCATGCCAATGACTGATTAATGAATACGAATAAATTATTGCAGTGAATTGAAAAGAAACTTTGGCCAATTAAAACGAGTATTTGAAACGAATAAATCTGTTTTTCCGTGTAACAGCGACTATAAGTTACACAATAGAACAATATTACCGTGTAATACGAGACGACAGAGAAAGAAAGAGAAAGAGAGAGAGAGAGAGAGAGAGAGAGAGAGCATAATTGTGAAAACTTGTTAGGTGGGATGTCCCTTTTAACTTACAGGGAAAATGGCCAGGAGGTCTCGAGCTTCTGTGACGGGCGCTTTTCATGCTTTCCACTGCTGCTACTGCCGCTGCGTCGATTGTTCTCACTTCCGTGACAACTGCAGCGACCCAGGGAAACAGAGAAGAATAAACGAGTGAGTCAATGTTTCTTTTTTTTTCTTCTTATTTTTTCTTCTTGAACTTTAGCTTCCTCGTAAAGCGGAAATTTCGTGATTTTCATGCTCAGAGTGCTTGAAATTTTTCAACATTTAGAAGAGAGAGAGAGAGAGAGAGAGAGAGAGAGAGAGAAAGAGAAAAAAAAACATTTCCGGATGTACGTGCATGCTCGCATGACTCGTAAAATAGCAGAATTCGTGGCTTTGAAATTTTCTCCAAAAAATAATCCCTCCGTCTCTGCAACTCGCGTGAATTATCGCAGAGAAAAATTTCTACATACAATTTTCCACAAAGCGTTTTAGTTGCAACCAGTTTTGAGCTATCGAGTTTTACACAAACGGATGTTTAATTTTTTTTTTTAATTCGAGAAAAATCGAACGAAAGGATTCGGATTCTGGGAGATTCACTTTTTTTAAATCCTAAACAAACAAAAATGTTTCTAGCTCAAGTGAGTGGAGGAAGACAAGATGACAAATCGAGTCTTTGCGTTATCAATTGGCAGAAAGCTTAAAATTCGAAAATCAATTTCTTCGATTCTTCTTTCCAATCGAACAATCGATTTCTTCGAGCATTCATCTGAATTGAATAACTGATTTTTTCGATTTTCGTCTCGCATGCGCAAAATCCTCTCCCATTATAATATGTCTATCATTTACTGGTATTTCTTTTTTTCCGAATTCTTCATCGAGTCAAGTGGTTTGATATCCGCTCGATCGTTATCTTTTTTTTTTTTTTCATAGTCAATATCGTTCGTCCCGAGTGAAAGCAGAACGGTAAAACTTGTTCATACCGTATAATTTAATGGCAATCACGCTGAGCACACTTGTATATCGTTAATCGGGAAATTTATGCTTCTTTTTTTTTCTTCTTCATACTTTTTCTCACGGATGCGATATATATTGATGAGGCCAGAACGATGACAGAGCGAATAATTGTTTGCTTCGTAAAAGAAAATCCACGATGATCGAACGATTACAAAACAAAAGGTTCTGCTGTGTGTTTTTTTTTTTTTTTGTAGATACAGGTAATTTTTTTTTTTATTATACCTACATTGATAAGAGTGTGAGTACACGAAGGACTCTATTAAAATTCCCGACGAGTTTCGCCGTGATACTCTCGGAGCTCAGAAATCTATTTTTCGTTCGCTTTCTCGTTTTTTTTTCTTTCTCATCGCTCTATGTATAATATATGTATACGTATATGAAGAATGAAACGATTGATCGATGTTCGTCGAACGTCTAACGCGACATTCTCAAACGTGTTTCCATTTCCATTCGATAAATCATCCATAATTTTGGACACTTATTTTTTGGATGATATACAATCCGTGTAAAAAATACAACTGAAAATCTTAAAGTTATAAAAAAAATAAAAAATAAAAAGAAATGAGAGACTCGCACATTGCTTCCTCATTTATTTTACGAAAGTAAGGAGAGTACAGACTTTTTTTTGAAAAATTCAAAATTCCATAAAATCCAAAAACTTTGATCAATTTTGATGAAAATTGTAGCAAACCTGGGAGGTTTTCTCCCCTACTTATGTGCAAAATTTGGGCATGATTGCTCAAAGCATTTTCACGATACATTTTTTGTAAATGTAATTTCTCAAAACACCCTGGCACGAAAATCTCGATTTTTTTTCCCCTAAAAACAAAGCTTCCTCTGTGAGAAAGCAAAAACAAAATTTACCAACATTATTGAACTCGTGAATTCGCGAAGAATAATAAAAAAAAAAAAAAAAACTGTACATAATTGGTACATTCATATTAACGAACTTGTGAATCGTTCTAAATATTTCCCATCTCATCCTTGTCTGAATTTTATTTTTCCGAATGCCAACGGCTGTACACTGCATCCCTCAACGTTGCACTGTCCTCTTTTTTTTTTTATTTACTCCACGATTTTGCCGTACAAATATTTCGCTCTCTCGAGATTCGTCGAAGCGTGTGAAAAGAATAAAAATTTGCAAACAATCACGTGCGAGGATCGTGACAAGGTGCAAGCTCGCGAGAAATATACGGCAGAGGGGGATGTGGTCGGAGAAAAAGTATAAGGGAAGGGTGAGCGCCCGATTATTAGCTGAATAATTCATGAGGCAAGTGTGAGTGAGGGAGAGAGAGAGAGAGAGATATACGAGATTGCATCTACGAGCAAAGAAGTCTCTCTCGCTGTAACTTGGCAAGTAATTAAGGTCGTTGAGCAAATATAGGGGTGAAATGAATGGTAAAGCGTGTGGTGTGATTAAGTCTTAGAGGAGAAGGTTGAGAAATGCGTCGCGGGCGCGCGCGCTCTCTGCATCGTCCAAAATATGTGATGATACGATGATATAAGGAAAAGCTGCGAGAGATGCGCGAGAGAGCGCTGAGAGGAAAACCGGCGAGAGAAGTGCAGGAATGATAAATAAAAGGATTCCCCCCTCGCCTCCCCTCTTTTCCAGCTTTCACGCTCGGTCGTAAGTGGAGAGTAATAAAATGACAAATCTCTGCACAAATGAGATCCATAAATGGAGCTCTCTGACTGTAGAAACACTCGTTGAATTTTCCGACAAAAAAAAACAAGTATACGAGTCAAATGGTATGTGCAAAGAAAAATTATAATTAAATTATAATTACAATTAATTATAATTTGTGGGAGCTTGAAAAAACCTTGAGAAAGAAACAGCTGTTGCTCATTTTGGCTCTTCTATCTCAGAAAAGCAAATGAGATACGATTTTGCGTGGTAAATAAAACATTTAAAAATCGACAAATGTTAAAGTTTGACGGTCTAGCTGTTTTTTTTTTTTCAAATTTCGCTAAAATTCAAACTTCTCGATAAATTAACAGCAATTAATGAATCAATCGAATATGCTTGAGGATAATTGAAGATAATTTAAGAATTAATTAATTAAAAATATCTTTTTGAATACCGAGAATACAAAAAGAACGAATTTTCCTCAAAATTTTCTCCAAAAATTTTCAATTACTGCTCCATTGATCCGAGAATAATTATGTCCTAAATCAATACCCGATTGCTCATTATGCAGGCAAGCTTTTTCGGGCCAAACGATCGATATAGTACGTGAAAGTAGCAAAAAAAAAAAAAAACCAAAAATCACGACCTTTTTCACGATTCAAGATGTTTGCTTGACATGATGCGCCGATCGTTCAGACAGATCGGCAATTATTTGACCAACCGATTGAAAATTCCGCGGGAGAATAATGAAATTTCAAACCCAAAAAGTCGCGCATCAAGTAGCCCCAGTTTGCCTCCTTTTACATTTTCTTTCAAACTAAAACAACATTGAATATAAATTTACACGTCTGTACGCGGTGATCATTGGATCATATCGAGAACGCGCGACCCGATGACACGAAACTTTAGTTCCTTTCCCCCCCTTCGATTCGCGATTCCGGCGTTAGTGGAGCAGAGATATTCTCATAGATATTATATCCATATACGAGGTCCGTATGTGAGGCAACTTCCCTCGGGGCATGTTGCAAAGTGCTTCATTGTCTGGCAGCCGTTGGGTGCTTGACCTTCTCCCGCATTATCAAGATTCATACAGACACATATATATATACACAAAGATAGATATATATATATGTGTCAATGGATGACAGGGGAAAGGGCGTAAGCCATGGAGAATAATTGGAAAAAGTGATGTGGAGTTGTGGCTTTTTTTCTTTGCTGCATGGCAATCGATCTTCGTTATATCTGTGTGAAATTCCGGCCCTTATTGACGGCCTTCGATGCTCTCTCGGGCGGGTCCCTCCTTTCGAAAGCTCGTCATTTTAGAAAATCGAACCCCTACCGCAACATCTTCACACAATAAGAAAGAGAAAGAGAGTGAGAGGGAGAGGAAGAGAGAACGAAGCTTTTACACCCACCGGCTTTCTGTGTTTCGTGGCCTTCCCTTCTTGTACAACGCTGCGTTATATTATGTATTATATCGAGAACAAGGCCTCGAGAAATCATAGGTGTCAACTTCTCCATTCTCTCGTGTCTCCTGGCTCGAGCACACACAGAACCAGAGATGGAGGTGAATGATGCTATGACCGTGTCACACCTCATTTCTCTCTTTCTTTCTCCTCTCTCTCTCTCTCTCTCTCTCTATATATATATATATATATATTATATCGAGACTGTTGACAAATAAAAGGGCGTAATCCACCTGAATTTACCACCTTAAACAAATGTGAGCTCGGAGCCTTTTTATTGTCACAATTGCACTCCCCTTCTTCTCCTTCTTCTTGTTCCAACCGATAACTCTACAACAATATCCAGATCCGTGACACACGTGTGCATGCTGCCAACCTTTGAGCGAGATCTCGATTGAAAGAGAGGCAGCGAGAGAGATAGGGAGAGGGGTACTTGGAGATTTAGCCGATGGCCCTGTCGAAGCCTCGGTAAAGAATATAACTCTCGAGTGCCCTTTATATAGATTACATTATACAATATGATACCCATCGAGTTATCCGTACAAAGATTGCTCCCCTGACATCGTAACGATCGCGCGCTGGACTCGAAATAAGCTCAGCAGAGCTTGAAAAAGAAGGCCCCCCCCCCCCCCCCCCATTGTCTTTAATTTTCGTTTATTTTTCTTCATTCATCCTGTCCGATCTTTCGTCATTTTTATTTCTTTTTTTCCTCCCCTTGATGGTGTTTCGTGGCCCACGAGTGGCAATCGTATAGAGATCGGTAAGACTCTATATCTAATTTCACGAGGGATTTTTCGATTTAATGGACAATAAATAAAATAAATTAAAGAATCTCGATAAACAAAATCATGAACTATAGCAGCCGGATTTATCGTCATTTAAAGAAATTTTTTTTAGCACAAATTCTACCCTATTTAAAAAAAAATTCACACAATTTATTTATATTCGAACGAAGATGTCCAATGCATTTTCTTTCCTCCTCAATGACATTTACTTTCTACGATGCTTTCCCGCATCGTGGAAATAATCAAAAAAAGAAAGAACCCATGTTAAATCGAATGAATCGTCTCGCGTTGCGAAAAACTACAAAAAGCTCGCGTTTTATTATCGCGAAAGCGAGACAGAGATCGAGAGAGAGAGAGAGATAGAGATTTTTTGAAGTATCGAAGGAACGGGCTTGATCGCGCCTTCGTTAACGTGCCCGCGTGTGCTTAGGCACATGCCCTTGTTCCCTTTTTTTCTTCACCGTTTTCCCCCATCACGCTCTTAACAATCCGGGGCAACGGTTTGTGTGATGCTGCAGGCGAGCAGCAAAGAAAAAAGGGTCTCTCTCTCTCTCACTCTCGGGGGAGTCGACGAGAGAGATGAGAGTTTTTTTTTCCACCGAGAGGCTCGAGGGTGGCAAAAATCAAACGCTCGAACGCGCGTCTATACTCTCGCTGGTGTGTAGGATGAGAAAGTAGAAAGAAGGACGAGAAAAAAAAAGACAAGAACAAATCGAAGAAAAAATAAAGAGCAGTTGTGAAAGAAGCGAAGAAAAAAAAAAGTGTGGATGAGAGATTCGAGAGAGACGAGAGTGAGGGGGATGCGAAGAAACGATGTCGAAGGTTTTCTCACGTCAACTGGGAATTTAAAGGCTGTTCAATGGCGTCTCTCTGGGTTCTAAAACACAAGCTCGAAAATCCAACTTTGCTTTTACAACCCTCGAGCCCCTCGTGGGGGAGGGCAAAAAGTAGGATATATTTTTTTCTCGTCGATTTTCCATCGAGAAAAATTTTAAGATTTCGATCACTTTATACCGATTATAATTGTTAAATTTAATTAAAGAAAATTACGTCGAATTGAATGACGCTTAATCGAGTACAACAGAGGGCTTTGCGTGTACGCGAGTATATGGGGTGCGAAAATGTAATCACGGCTGGTAAATGGCGCGAGTATAAAAGGGATCCGTTGAGAAGCGCGTTCGCGCTGACAGCAGCCGAAGAGAAAATAACACCAGGATTGGATCTTTAACTTTTCGAGAGTTTCTCCCCCCCGTACCTGATCTTTCGCACGTAACGATACATTCGGAAAAACTCTTTTGAATTCAGTGATTTTAATCATCCAAAATGTTCTTAAAAATTTAATTATTTAATTCAATACATATAATCAATCATTTTTGTTTCTTGAGTGCCTCGAAATTTCATAATCCGATCGTGCCGTTGCCAGCGAACAATTGTTAGAACGTCGATTGGAGAAAATTTTCAATATTACAAAAAATTTGAGCCCCAAATTGTACATTTTTTCAATCTCTTTTTTGCCATGGCCGCTTGCCGAACTGAATTCTTCGTGAACTCGAAGGATCTGTGCTATGTTCACCCCTTTTATTACAACGCTGTCTCTCTCCCTCAATGTATATATGTATATATATATATATGTATATATATATATATATATATATAAATGTGTACAATGCTCTACGGTCAAGTGGTAAAACACGATAGAATGAGATAGTATGAAAAATTCGAGTACCGAGAGGGTGAAGAAGCGACAAGACCGAAATGAATATTTCCTCCCGAAAGGGAGAAGAAACGACGAGTATAACCGTGTAGAAAATTGTTCGGGCATCCCAAATTAAAACGTAAAAATCAAGGCATCAGCAGGGCATTCGCAACAAGGATTTCCATAATGATTACCCCAGCTTGGCCCTTATCCTGGCTTGTCCAACTTGTGCCAAAGTTGGGGCCTAGCCTGACCTAAAAAAAATACCCAAGCAAGTTACTTCGAAGTGTGCTTTCTCGAGCTCCGAGTATATATAGTTGAATTATAATGCTCGAAGTGTACATTTATTCGTCAAGTATAATTCGTCCGACTCGGCGCGAAAATTTCAAAGCGTCGCAAAATCCGAGCCACACTCGATGAGTCGTTCGCAAAATTTTGCACACGTTGATATTGAAAATTCGTGAAAAAAAAAAACGTTTCCCTCCGCGTGAGCAAAGTTAAATAAAATTGTTTAAAATGTTAGAGAGAAAAATGAAGAAAATTATTGCATAAATATGATTTTCCTGTCATTGCAATTTTCGTATAGAGAACATAACGAAATATCTGTCGCTATAATGCCAATTTATGTGATAGGAATAGGGTGACTGAACCAGTGAATGAACGCATAAGCCTTTTTTCTATTTCGATAAAGCCGTATAATTTAACTTATTACGAATTTCTTTATGAGCTAATTAGATCTTATAGAACAATGTTCACAGAATATAAAAAAAAATATTCGAGGTGCCCTGTTCGCAAGGATTTTGTAAAAAAAAATTATAATGAACGAAATTACCAATTTCCCAGTGAATGAACAAAAATTCCAATGAATGAACTCATATCTTTCCAGTGAATGAACGTACAATGGAACCAGAGATGCGTACGCATACTCTTGCGTTTTGAGGTTATGAAAAGCCTTTTCAACGCTCGTTCAATCACTGGAAATAGGTTAAAAAGCTGGACCAGTGAATAAACGGCCATATATCGCAAACAATATTGGGTTTTTGACCAATAATTCATTAATATAATTGAAGCTTAGCAATGTATAACGTTGAAAAAATTATTGCATATCTTTTAAAAAGATTTATCGAGGTGATATGGAATATTCTGGTATTCGATGCACAGTCAGATGGTTATAACAACATGGCTGTCTCTTATGAATATGCGCCCCAAGTACGAAAAAAAATCCATAGCATCGCAAATCTTTCACAGCGTCAAATATTATCCCTACTCGATGTTTTCTCAGAATTTTCACTTCATTATGAATACAAAATTCTTCATAATAATAGAATCATATCTCTGTCGTTTAATTAAAATACTAAGCCTGTTCATTCACTGGTAGGTGTTCATTCACTGGTTCAGTCACCCTATTTTTCGTAATCGAATTTTCGAAATTTTTCTTATGGAATATTTGTCATTAAATATTTCCTGTACCTCGTAGAGGGATTCTTGATTTCTCATTGACATAAACACACGCGAGTATTCGACGTTGAAGGGTTCGACTGTACGTGAGGAGATATTATTCGCTCGTCTCGTTTCACGCGGGATACAATATTATTCGATATACTTCGCGGTCTCAAATGCCCATACGTAATAACCCAGATTCAAATCACGTAGTATCGTGTTATATATAGTTGCTCTATCATCGCATGTATCTCGTGTTAACGTGCTACTATGTCTGGGTGTATGAATAAAATTCACCGAATCAAAAAGGCTTAACTTGTGAATCTTGAGGGGTTATAAGCAGCCAGAATTGATCAAAAATCGATTTTTTTTAAATTACATTTTCGTGATGTACATATATTCAAGTATATACACAGAAAATTTCATGTCGATCCGACAAATATTCTCCAAGTTACGCGCACATTTGCAAAGACGCTCCGCAGCGTTTTAAGGCGAGCAAGATTTTTCGGAAACGGCTGAACCGATCAGTCTAAAATTTTTACACAAGCTTTATGAATATATTTTTCAGTCCTTAATCGAAGGTTTTTTTCTCGCTGGTAAATATTTTCCATTTTATAAACAAATTAAGGTGAGCATTTTTATGGAAAATCGATTTTTTTAATCGAGAAGCCGCCGTTTCGTTGAAAAATAATATTTTGCTTAGTCCTTCGATCAAAGACCAGATAATACCTTATATTAACTAAATCTTTTTCGTTTTTCTCATTTCCGATTATCCAGTCCCGAGATATCTTGAAGACGCTTTTTTTTTATAAGTGCTCCCGGAGATCGGCTACAGCAGCTTTAAAAATCATTATTTTTACAAATAAAAAATATCCGAATAAAGTTCAATGTTATCCCAATATGTATATAAATTTTTATATTCATAAATTGAAATGTCTCTTCATGAAAAATCCTTGAAAAATCGCTTTTTTCGGCTACCTGGACTGCGTATAAGCCCTTAAACCGTAAAAACCTCGGTTCGGTGAAAATTATGGCGGATGTTGGGATTGGTGATAGCGTTGCCAAAAGGCTTCTCGTCCCAGAACTCGAGTTCCCCGTATTTGTATACCATGTATGCGTGAATGGTATCAAATCCAAATTCAAATTATACCCTGACCTCATCCACATTCAATCCAAATTCAAATTATACTCTGGGGGAAACGCGTGCATTAATGTCATTGTAGGACGATTGTAGCCGCGTGCATTAAAGTTTTTGTTAATTCAGTGTATTTTTGATAACGCAAAAAAAATACATCGATACGAAGTTCTTAAAGTAGTTCGGCTGTTTGAGCAAGTACGGTAAATGTCCATCAATTTTTGCGGTGAATAACAGTTAAAAGTCCCCTGATTACAATAAGCACATTTTTGGGGGCTCTTGCGGGGCAAAATTTTGAATTATTTCATTTTTTAATTTTGATTTTTAACACAGTACCTTATGGAAGAACTCACAATAATGTTAATTGTAAAAAAAGTAATCGGTGGTTGAGCCTCAGAAAAGTTTCCACCATAAAGGAAATTTATCGCAGATTCTGTTTATTTAAAAAAAACATGACCTTACGGTGCTTTTCAAAAAGAAAACATAAAAGAACTTTTGTTTTCGACGTGTCGGAAGCGGATGGCAGACATTTACGTTGCACTGCTGGAACAGCTGATTGAAGCTTCGGGCAGAGTCGGTAATCGCGGGAATTTTAAATTCTCGAGAAACTTTAAAAGTGAATAACATTTATTTTTTTTTATCACGAATAAACTAAATTTTACCAATGAATTTTCATGTATAATCTTTTGAATTATCAATTTTTTAACCATAAAAAGCTGTATCCACAATTCTTCGACCAGTGTTGTTTACGTTTATTTTCACTTTTTGGTCGAGTTTTATAGATTTTTTTAAATTTATTTTTGAGATTAACTCACGCGCTTTAATTCGTCGAATAGCTTCGCTTTTTTTAACGAACTGACCATTTCTTTTTCTCGGTGCCATTACTTCATAACTTTTCTTTCGCGTTATACAAATGTCGCAGCTAGGTTATGTGTAATATGTCACCGGCACTGGCACGGGGGGCGGAGGGGTGAGAGGGGCAGCGAGCCGACTTTACCCGAACATTAGACAATCATGGCGGACTCAATCACTTAACTGGTCAAGTTAAAGTATAAACTTTATCTTTGACGATATTTTTAAAGCATTTCATGACATTTATGTGATAAAAATATTATCAATGTAAGTGTTCATTAATTTTATTAATAATTTAGACGTAAATTTAATCGATATAAATGAGTTGCCAACTTGACTACAGTCATACGACGGCCGAACTACTTTAAGAGAAAATTACCAAAAAAAAATTCAAAATCTTGCATTTTGACAAACAAAAAGGCCGTAACTTTTCGTTTTTAAAACGTTCCGATTTCCCTCTGTTCTGAATCTCTTCGTAACCGTTCACGCTCCATCAAGATGCCTTCTGGCTCGTTCAGCTGTAACGATTTTTCGATTTTTTACCGATTTTCAAAGCCGAACCCGACGATTTTCCCAAATTTTTGATTGATTATCGTTGATATTCAAGGTGCTCTCGCGTCTATACAAAAATTGAGATATGGGGGATAAATCGAAAGGCATTTTTCAAGTCTATTCAAGAGCTTTTCCAAAAAAAAAATTGATTTAACAAATAATTTTATGCTCGCAATCGTCGTCATTTTTCTTCGGCTTTTCTCAAAAAATTAATGCATATGCAATCCAAAAAAAAGACTCGAACAATCTGGTTGCATAAAATTCGCGAGTACTTTGAATTCTAGATCTTTGGCGAAAATCGAAGATTGACATTCGATTAAATCGCGAATTGTTTTTTTTTTTGTTCAAGACATTAAATATTTATGCGACCAATCGGTATACGCTCGTTTGTCGTCACTGAGTCTACAATGTAAACAGGACTGATCGTCTCGTGGAGATCTCTTCTGCCTATATATATATGTGTGTGTGTGTTCTATTGGAAAACGGTTCGCATTCGAAATAGGCCTTTGGAAAACGTGTAGACACGAGTGTAGTCTACACGAGTGCGGATATATATACACCGGCATTCGTATATCCCACGTATGTGGAAAATGTGCAATACGTCCGTTTGTATGCGAAAAATTCAATTGCAGCTGTTGCGAGAGTGTGTCTCGAAGAACAGCAATATAACGTGTTGTTGCACACGGTATATACATAATATATGTATATAGTTATACCGTAACTTGGCATTCGTAAAGGCCACGTGTATCGAGCAAGCAGCACGTGCACAATAAACGCGAATTTCCGGTCCAAGTACACACACGAGGTGTGTATTTATTATAAAAAAAAAAAAAAGAATAAAATAGAAAAAATTGTAGGATTACTTCTGGGAGGGCTGGAGTGGTGAGAAAAAAAAAAGATATATTGAAAAGAACACTCGAAAATGTTGACTCAATGTCCCTAATTTTTATTCATGTTATGCAGAAAATTATGTACTTTACTGACTGTTTTTCCTCGCGGAGGAAAAAAGAAAAACTTTGAAATTTTCATGCCAGAATGTTCTTATAATGTCCCACGTATGTGTGTGTGATAAAATCGGTGTCCGCGCTCTAACTTTCGTGAATTTGAAGCTATCGGAGCCGAAAGTTTTTACCCAAATAGTCCATGAGACAAGGATGATCGGTATTAAATTTTACGACAATCGCTTAAGGGTTTCAGATTTTAGAACACTTTGAAATAAAGAAAATGCTTGCAGGCCCTCTAACTTTAGTAAATTTAGGTCTATTCGATCGAAACTTTTTACACAAATAGTTTAGGGGACACAGATCATCGATATTGAATTTGGCTAGAATCGCTTGAAGGATATAGGCAGATTTAAGAAAATTTTTGAATAAAAAAAAAATTCTTACGCGCTCTATCTTTCAATTTGAGGAGGTCGAACGAAAAACTTTTTAAACCAATTTTACAAAATTTTACATTCGTTTCTTTTGAATTTTGTGCGTGCTTTAGCTTCTGACGCTCGCAAATTTGAGGCTATCAAGCCCTCAAATCGTGCGAGTTGAATAAATTAAAAAGAAAGCATGTTAATTAAAAATTTGCATATTGCTTCCTCATAAAACGTATGCTTGAAAAGTATGCTTTTGAGAAACCTCAATTAACTCATGCACGTTTATGGAAAGTTTTTATGGAAATTGGCTGGCTGATGAGTCGACGTGAAAATGGCCCACATACGTGTAAATAGATAGACGCGCGTATGCTGGCGAATTCTTTTCGATAAAACGGAAGAGCGAAATGATTCAGCGAGTCAGTGGTAACGCACACGGCAAAAAGCCCCTTCATGTCCCCTTCAGTATGCTGAATATGAGACTCGAGAATCTCGAGAGCTTTTGTACGCCCCCGTCCGCGTATATATGTACGTATAACGGCACCAAAAAAATACCATCAACGCGATGGTACATCGCTCGACCGCGAGAGATTTTTTTCAACTATTTTTCCTTTCTTTTTCATTCTTCATGCTCATTTTTTTTTGTTCGCCCTCTGGCATACACGAGAAACAGCGAGAAAAAGAAAGAGGCCTGTATATATTTATTTATCTAACGCAAATCATTTTGTATCGAAGTAAATGAGAGATGATGACGAGACGAGGGAAATAAAATTGTAGGAAAGGCTTTCACTTTTTTTTACTGTCTTTCATTGATAATCTGAGGAAATTACGACAGAAACAATGCCGGCGAGTGAGAAAGAAAAAAAAAAATATTGGCGGAAATTGCATTGTTGAAAAATGCAATTTCGTTTGTTTTGTTTCTGGAGCGTGGATATATCTATTAATTATAATACTTTTATTGCATTTTCAAACGACGTAGGAACGTAATTATCATTCGTAAAAGTTTTAACTAATGAAATTTTTTTTGAGGAACAATTAAAAATAAGCTTACCTGAAAAAAGTAATTTTGCCAATTTCCCATCGGTATCCTCACGTCAAAAAAAAAAATATATATATATATATGCGAAAATATTTATTGTTTATGTATGAGAAAAAAAATTATATTCATAAATTCTATATCTTGCTTGTAAATATTTTCTATTCCTTGGACATAATTGCAAATTTTACATCAATGTTTATAATTATATTTTTTTTAAATGTAGTAATATTTGATGAAAATATTACCACGTTTTTTTTTATTATTATTTTTTTTTTTTTACCACGACACTAATAAGTATAAAAATCGCAGGATGTTTAAGCTCGAATATCGATGCTTTTAATCAATGACAGTACAAGCTGTAACTTCGTGCGGAAAAGTCTTTGGCTCATTTGTAATGCCATAAGCAGCTCGAGGATAATTAACGTATATGCGTACATGAACGTTGTGGCACGAACTGTCTCACACGAAACGCTGCTCGACCGAGAACACTGGTTCGTAAATATATTTACTCACGGTAAACCAGCGGGAAACAATTGCTTCTCTCTCTCTCTCTCTCTCTCTCTCTCTCTCTCTATGCTTTCGATAAACCGTTCATAGAACTATTGTGAAACTTTCTTCGATGGTTTTTCAATTTAGGGAGCCAAAATGTACATCGATATACATAATATACGGGACATTCCAGGCCAAATCTCTGATCTGTTGTTCATGTAATTAAAAAAAAAAAAAAGAAATTCTCCTCAGTACTTAAAAATTTTCAAAGTACTATTCGATAATTAGTTTCTTCGTTATTCATTTTTACCGTTACTTTCCTGATTGAAAAAAAAAAAAACAAAATTATTATTTTACCGCAGAAAAAATAGTGAGGTTGTGAATAGTGACAGAGTTGTAAATGCTTTTTCCAAGTAGTGCATTACTGAAATCCATTACCCATTATTTTCGTAATGGAAAATGCCACCTCGATCCATTATTATTAATTTTTATTTTTATTTTTTAATTTTTACAAAACCCTCAACATTGTCGAGGAATAAAAATTATAAAAAATATAGATTTTTTTTATTATTTTAATTTTTTTCGACGAGACGCGTTGAACAGGGCAAAAAGCCATTATGGGTCAATCACCAGCGAAGAGAGAGAGAGAGAGAGAGAGAGAGAGGATTGAAAATCGTGTAATCCTATAGTACAGTGCTTATCGCGGATTACGCATCGCGCGTATTGTTTTCGCAGAATATAAAGATAACTTTTTTTTTTCTCGTCAATAAAAATTGCTTTTTCCATAGTTTTTTTTTTTTTTTAATTCCCCGATGATACAGATTGTACGAGACGAAGTTCATTTGCCCTCTTGTTTTACGTTCAATCATCAGTTGGACGTGATGAATTTGGGAAAATTTTAAATTTTACTCCATAATAAAGAGATCGAGGTCCACATTCGTGTTTGACGAAAGAATTTTTTTTGGGACGGTATCAAGGCAAATGGAAGCAGCAATTTGGAACATCTCTCAAACAAATATCTTTATAGAGAGGCCTTGACCCCAAATATGATATTGCCTGCGATGACCAAGTTATACGCCTTGAGAGGAGAGCAATGATGCTGGGTCTTGGAGGGAGAAGAGACAGTGAAAGAGTAAGAGAGAAAGAGAGTGAGAGAGAGAGAAAGAGAGGGAGAGCGGTGCGTTTGATTTATCCAGGCGTTCGTGTGGCAGCTATCAGTGCATATGCCGCTGCTTTAAATATATATGTATACATATATATATATATGTATATCAAGTACTGTATATACCAATAAATTATCGAGATAGCAACGCGCAGCTCACCGGAAAACCAGAACGCTTGTGCATGGTCGGTAATAAAATGAGTTCGCGGTAATGGACGAGCTTAAGGTGGACCGCTAGAATATATCGCAAAGTTAGGTTGGAGTATATTTTTCGAGCTGCCTCGCCTGGTTATCATTGGTAGTGCTGGAATAAACGGTTTTGTCGAAGAAAAAAAGCTAAAATTCGAAAAACTAGACAGTTAATTTTTTTTCTTTTACTAAAAACGATATTGTTTCCTCAAGATTTTCATGTTCCAAATGTCCCCAAACATCGAGAAATCATGTTTAGAAGAAATTTTTGGACATGTGTGTGTGTGTGTGTGTGTGTGTGTGTGTGTGTGTGGGTGTGTGTGGTACACAGGTAGACCATATATCCACTTTGGTTTACTGCAAGCTTTATCGAAATCGCTTCGAAATTTTTGATTTCGCGGAATTTTGAATTTTTCAAAGTCGATTTTTGACACAAATAGACTTTGTCACATGCATGGTTGCGGTATTGAATTTGGCAATAATCGCTCGAGAGATTTACGTGTAGAAAAATGTTGATTTTCTTAAAAAAAAAAAAAAAAAAACTTCTATCAGCTCCAATTCCTGCAAATTTTTGGCTTTCGAGCCGAAAGTTTGCGCATCGCTTGAGGGAATCAAATTTTTTTTATAATTTTGATTTTTTTTCGTTTTGAATCTCTGATAGCTCTATAATTTACCCAAAATTTTGGCTGATGAGACGAAATTTTTGTTTCACACAACCAGACTTTTTGCCAAAATCGCAACAGGTTTTGAATTCGGCAATTGAGGGATTCGGATTGTAGAAAATTTTGAAATTAAAAAAAAATTACCGTCACCGTTCAAAATTTCGTTGAAAAATTTGTGCCCGCGTTATTGTATCGTGGTCGGAATCGAATTAAAAAAAAAAGCCTCCAAATCAGAAATTCGCACATTGCTTCCTCATTATTTGCTATTCTCACGAAGCTTCCTCCATAATGAAGTCAAATTTTGAAAATCCACTTGCTCACAGAGGGATCTTTGTGAGCGAGATAAAATAATGAGGAAGCAATGTGCGAATTTATAATTTTTTTTTTTTTCTACGAATTTCTGCTAAATTAATTAGTGGATAGTAATTGATTTAATTAATCCACCCGGTTAATTACCGGTACAGCCTAATAAGATGGTCATTTGATTTTCTCAAATGCACTTTTTTTTTTTTTTAATCGATCCAAGATTCGATGAAATCGTCGTCAATGTATATCTCGCTCCATTTTGAATAATCGCTGTGGGGTGAAAAAAAAAATTCTGAATCCCTTTGAATATTTTTATAACAATTAATTCATCAATTCAGCACAGAGCTATACGAGGATTGAATCGTTGCTGAATTGACGCATAAATTATTCGCGATCGCCGATGATTTCGGATAAAATTTTATATCGAAAAATTTCGAAGAACAATTTTTTCCTCTGCTGCGCACGGCAGGTCTTCAACGTTTCGATTAGTTTTTGACCATAAACTTGTTTTACCCCCCGTGCGGGGGGTGGTCTTGCTGATTTCCCACCAGGTTTGCCCTTTTATTTCACTCTCGAACTCGTCGTATATTGTGACTCGCGTCGAGCGGATGCATTCGTCTGAAAATATCGAAATTCCGAGTGTCTCGAGATCTCACGAGAGACTTTCCAACGCTCCGCACACGTGGCTCGGAGATGTTTTTTTAAATTCTTCTTTCAATCTTTCGACAGGGCGATTTATTTTTTGCCATTTATTTAAATCACAGCAAAATAAATTATTGAATGAGAAAAAAAAATTCCATTCATTGTGGCAGAAAATTGGAAATCAAATATTTCAATATGCTCGAGGTTATTTTCGGTTTTTTTAAATTCCCAATTTTTTGGACAAAATAAAAAATATAAAATACAAAATAAAAAGTACGAAAAACAAAGCATAATTAGATAATTTTTTTCAAGCATGCAAAAAATTTTAAATATCATTTTTTTGTTCATTTGTTGGGCGGATAATCCTCTGATGCTCGCGCGTATTTCAACCTACAATTCGCGTTTTATACATGACGCGCAAAACTCGCCGCTTCGTGTTTGAATTCATTTAACGTAAATCTACCTCTTCCGCCGCTCGAAAATTGATGCATTGTTGGATTCGAGCTTTTTTGCTCTTTTTTTTAAGTAAAAAAAAAACATTAACGACGAGTCTGGCCCCCCACGCGTTCTGCCCGGCTTAATACAACGTTCCTCGGATTTAATGGTTTCTCGAGTGGGTATATCCGCGCGATCGAAGCTATATCTGGCTTTTCCTTAGCTATACACGAGACTTTTCTTTCGGCACTATATGGGTCTCTGGTGACTCACTTCGTCGCGTCATACGAAAAAGCCAATTTTTATACGTACGAAAATCATATAATAATAATAATAATACTTCGACACATTTATTATAAATAAGATATTCACACATTATAATATAGTACACGTGAGAGTCAAAGGAAGGGATGCATTGCAATAAAAAATTTTCTCCCATTCGTTCGTTCGTTATAAAAAAAAATGAGAGAAAGCTATTTTTCGATCAAATATTTAAAAAAATTCATGCAAATCGGGTGATTGAAAAAAGTGATAATATAAAAAAAAAAAAAAATCGTGATTAAAGACGTGTTGAATTTTATTTCAATTAAAAAAAAGAACAAATGACAGACAGACTTTAATTGAATATGGAGAGAAAAAAAACATGCGAGAAAGTTGTGTGTATGCGAGATGAGTCAAAACGAATTCTTGTGCGATTCTATGATACTCGAAGAAAATATTTAATCGTAAATACGTGGAGAAAGAAAAAAATCTTTCCGTAGATATTTTGATAAACCGCAGATAGAAGAAAGAGATCATAAATTCGTGAAATTGGTTTACGGAATCAAAGGAACAAAAAGAGAATCAAAGCGAGCATATTTCAGTACATATATATATATACATACAAATATGTATCTAGTTAAAAGATTGATAAAACGAATTTTAAAGGCAATCTTTTTTGCATTGCAGACTCAATAGATGAGAAGAAAATGAGTAAAGCACAAAAAAAATAGAAAAAGTTTGAGATTGAGAGAGAGTGAGAGAGAGAGAGAGAGAGAAAAATTCAGAAAGAGAGAGAGAGAGAGAGAGAGTGGTGTGTTTAATGTACCCTATTTTTCCTAGTCAGCGTTCTCGTTCGTCCGGGACTCCCGAAATTTGTCCAACTCCTACCAAAACATAACAATCATTATATCAAATAATCATTGCCAATTTCAGCATTCTATAAAGCAAATATAACATAGTACATAAATATAATATTCCAGCGCTAAAATCGTTGAAACAAAATAAAAAAATTCACACTCGTTCAATTTGAAAACGACTGCGGTAATCTTTCATTTATAATTTCAACGATCGTTCAGGTTCATTTTTTTTTTCAACAATATATAGTCGAAATGTAATTCAAAAATATATTTTTCTTTTAATTCGCTAACAAGAATTTTATCTCGCGCGCCACCGTTCAAAGGGACGTTCGATAATATCAAAGATATGTATATACATATATATATATATATATATACATTGTACGTTCATTAGCGCGAGAATTCTTTGAAAGAGACCCAGTAGACAAAAGTACGGTTGATAATATACAAGATATAAGATGAATGATCCAAGGCAAAGTATAAGATAAATATATATGTGAACTGCCGGTAAGCAAATAGGCGCAGACCACACGATTTATCATGTAAAAGTTATGTGGGTTACGAGCTTTTGCGCGAGAGCACAACACAGCAAATAAAAAGGGGGGGGGGGGGGGTTGGTTGAGAAATATGAAAGGTCCGGGAAGTCGCCCTCTCGATGAGGGCTGGAAAATGGCAACCTCGACAGAGATCGTTTAAGATTGTAGATGAGCATAGACCAAGAGTAGATATACAAAGATACATGTATGCGATGTGTTTGTATAGAGCGAAACGAGGGAGCGCGTCTGATCTGCAATCCTTCGCTGCCACTTTCTTCACCCTCTCCCTCTCCCTCGAAGCTTTTTCGCGGTGTGAGTTCCGAGAGAGCTCCACCGCTTCGATCTTAGACAACGCGAAGTGTTATATACATATATGCTCAGATCCGTGGAAGACGTATAGAGAACGCAAAGGGGTAAGAAAAAAAAGGGCAAGGAAGATGGTAGCTAACACCAACCGCGCTTACAGCCCTCTATCCCCTTCTCGCTGTGCTCTCCGCGTTTCTCGAGGCAGAGTCAGATGAGGTATATATGCATATAGATGGTCCGTGTGAAGGGGTTTGTGAGCCACGCGATTTCCCAGCCTGTCGTGTCAGTGCCACTCGAAAAATCCACCCCCTTCAACCCTGCCAGCGCTGCGCCGCATCTATTTACAACGGTACATGGTCTCTACGCTGGTTTTATACCCGCGCGCCTCCGCGCGCTCGTCATGGCCAAAGAGAGATCTGGGTCGTCGATTTTAATCGGCTTCGTCGAATATCGCTCCTGGGCCTGCTATACCGCTCCCATAATTCTATGTGTCCGTATGATCGTTCATCTGTATGTACTGTGGATCTCCCGGTATATATATATATGTAAATAATCGCTGTATATATTAACTGCAGATATTATTCAATGTGCCATATTTTATATGGAATATTGGAGATATCAGCATTCAGCGAAAATGCCTCTTTGCCACGTTTCGTGAGGAGTTCTCCGCTTGACGACATGCATAAAGAGATTATCGTCCGTTCGATCTTGCCACTCGTCCGCGTTTCTACGATTTACATCGCCTAGAAATTGCCCGGGGGTCGAACGAAATAAGAGAGTCAAAGGCTCTCGACCTGCTCCCTCTTTCTTTCGTCTCTCTCTCTCTCTCTCTCTCTCTCTCTCTCTCTCTATGCTCGAAAGATTTGTCGAAAAAAAAAAAAAATAACATAAGCGACAGTTTAGGCTTTATCAATTTGAGGAGATCAGGATAAGTCGGATCAATCGCTATGGATGAAAAGCTTTCAGGCTTTACTTGTGTTCCGTGCCGTACCACGGGTTATACTATACTTTACTGGTACCTTTTTTTTTCTAGAGTCAATAAGTATCTTTTTTTTTCTTGGAGAATAGCCATGCGATCTAAATGAAATCGTAAATATTAATTAACAACTAATTTCCTGTAGTCCTAAATTACGAGTGGCCCTTCGGGTCTGTCTGCAGTTTGGTAATACGCAAGCCCAGGCCTTATTTTATTGAAGTGTTTTTCTTTCGCGCTGTACGTTGCAATCGTAGATGTGGACGAGTTTCCGTCGAGTACGAAACAAAAATATGAGTGAATGAAGAAATGTATAAGAATCGTGGGAACGGCAAGGGTCCATGTATGTGAGGGGCACGTGAGGATAGTTTCAAGTCACCCCTACTGGAAGGTGCGCTTAAAGATCTTCTACCAATCGTGGACTCTTCCATCCCCACGAAAGCCCTATCAAATAGGGGCGATGGTTTTAAATAAAAATATTAAAGTCAGTAACAAAAAGGTTGTCGCAAGGCGACACAACATGGCGATTATACATATACAAAAAGAATAAGGTCTCTCTTTGAGTCAAGTCTTTATAAGGCGACACAACAATATTGTCAACGATATTTCAAATCATATTCACTAATTTAATGTCCACGTAATTGAATATTCATTTGAAGTACCTATCTATAAGAACGTTGTAGGGGGCTAGAAGGGGATCTCTTTGACGAAAAGTATGAGGCAATTACAAGCCTAATCGATAAAAACTCTTCAGGGTGCATATAATGATAAGTTAACCAGTTATTATTATCCCATCGGCACCTTTTTGCAAGGAATAGAACTTCTCAACCCGGACTTCAGTCCGGGCTCAAAAGAAATTTGTTTTTCTTTAAAAAAAAAAAAAACAATTCCCCAGACCTCGACTCTGCATAGATCTACCGTACATTCGTGTTCGCCACTGAAATTCTGCGTAGAATTCTTTTCCGGTAGACTTGTAATTTAGTTAGGCTTTTGTTGAAATGCTTCAATTCTGACGGAAATGTTATTTTGGATAATGAAAGTTTGGGGTATAGTTGTAATCGTGTCTAAAGTCTATTGATAAAATCGAGCGCAAGTATAGCGCTTTAGCACTTTTGGATCCAACTTATCTCAACTATATCAAACTTTGAACGAAATTTTACGAAAAATTCAAACATCGAAACTCAATCTAGACTGGTCGTGTGTCTTTCACGGCATTTTTTTTCTCCTTTTTTTTTATAACTCAGGGCAAAAAAAGAATGTCCCGTTTTTCGTCTTGGTGTTTACCGCTGGGAAAACCCCTTTCACACACGAGATCGTTGCAAACCCACGCTTGCACTTTCCGGGGTGAACGCAAGAGGCTGAGGATTTACAAGAGCGGGAAAATGGTGACATGGTCTCTGGCCGCAGACTTTGGTAGATATAAGAGACTTTGTCCAATCGAGCGTGGTGCGCTCCATCACACCGAGCTCACACGATCCGGCTGAGAACGTCAAACTTTTGTAACTCAATCCCACGATCTCTCTCTCTCTCTCTCTCTCTCTCTCTCTCTCTCTCTCTCTCCAATGATCCCACATCAGTTAGCGTGTGTATAGTTTGAGTTTTCAAAAGCGTTTTACCCGTACACGGAATACGCGAGCTCGACGAGGGTTCTACCCCATAACAGTATAACCTCTGAGATGCCGTGCAGCCCAGTCAATAGGTAGTTTGAAAGTGCTGTTTGGTGAAAAAAATAAGGAACATGGGATATTTTCAGGACTGGTAGGGGGGTATCTCCTGAGTATAAATCCAGATTGGCGACCTCTTATCGCTATCAGGGTCGCCGCCATCTTGGAAAACGCGTTTTGCTCTATATCTCGCGAACCGTCCACTGTACGACAAAAAGTGTAGATACATTTTTTATACATAATTAAATTCCCCATCTTTTTTGCTAATAACTTTTTTACGTAACATCAATATTTTCCAAGTTATAACACTTACAAAACTATTTCTCCGAATATCTCCCTGAGCGTTTATTATTTTGCGAAAGAACTTATTATCAAACTTGTAGAGCATCAAATTCTCTACATTTTTTAATTTAACCTTTTTTCCTATCATTAATACCTTCAAAGATATACCGCCTTTATTGCGCGAGGCGCCGCGAAATCTCCACAAAACGGGCACAATAACGGTCGACGCAGGTACCCATTGTACACGTTATATTGCGGCAATATAACATGGAAGTTACAGGTAATGTCACAATGTTATTCTTGTGATACATAGCTGTTATATAGCGTGGAAGTAACATGTTATGTACCATATGTTATATGCTGATTACATAACTGGTATGTAACGTTTTGACGTTACAGTAATGTAATAGAGTTTTGTAGCCGTTACGTAACATGTTTGTAACAATGTTTTCCAATGTTGTAACGCGTTTTCCAAGATGGCGGCGACCCTGATAGCGATAAGAGGTCGCCAATCTGGATTTATACTCAGGAGACACCCCCCTACCAGTCCTGAAAATATCCCATGTTCCTTATTTTTTTCACCTCAAAACTACCTATTGACTGGGTTGCGTGATACTGTCTGTGGAATATGTTAACTGCGATATTAATTCTCTTTACTTTGAGCGGAAAATTTTATTATTTTCTCATACGTTATGGCCACACGGAGAAGAAGGCATTGAAGAGATCTATAGTGATTATTCCTGTGGAAATAATAATTTACTTCCAGCTGTGCTTTTTTGCTATTCATTACTGCTCAACATGGTGAAAAGTATCAAGCGCTTTCTTACTCTGCGCGCTTGATACTTCTTAGCGCGCATTTGGCACAATTCTGCATTTTTCGGGGTAATGAGAACAGCACAACAGCATAAGTGCAAGTAAATTATAATTTTTATAGGTTACAATCACTATAGATCTCTTCCATACCTTTTGTCTCCGTGCAGATCTCAAGAACCTCGCTCTCTCTCTTGGACTCGGTCCATGATTTTTTTTTACACCGGTACTGCAATTAATAGCTGCTCAATCGTAATTTTTTTTGACATTTATATAAAGAACCAGATGCTTGAACTCCCGATCCAATATGGCTTCCAAGATCAATCCAATTCACATTCGCAAATTTCTTTCTCGCACTATATCGAGTTATCTCAAATGAGCAAACTGAATGAGGAAAAAACATTTTAACTTGGGAAAAAAAATATTATATCGATGATCCATCGATAATTGTCGCATTATTGATTCACCGTTATTTTGGATTACGAAATGGTATTTCGATTGTATTAAAAAATATGCGGGTCGAAAAACTTTAAAATCCAAAATCTGTGGTATCCAGCACCGATATTGGCAAATAAAAAAAATCGCAATGATAGTTTCGGGTCACAAAAGTCATCGTCATATTTGCATGTACATTATAATTTTGTACATATATATATATATATATGGTATTATATAGTTTGGTCGTGAAGATCTCTCCGAAAGACTGCGGGAAGACTGTAAGGACTGTACGCGAAGGTGCGGTGGAATGATTTTGAGGATTGGGGAGGGCTGGGTTTTATATACCGTGGCAGGGTTGGCTGCCTGAATTCCGAACGACCGTCTGTGTGCTACCCCGTAGATCTGAAATAAGGGTAGCTTGGGGCAGAGCAAGAGATCGCGGGAGGTGGCATGTGTGTCGTGCAAGGAATATGGTAGAGTGATAGAGAGAGAAAGAGAGAGAGAGGTGGAGAAATCGAGCGCGAGCCAGCGGTGAAATCAGTCGGAGAGAGAGTAGAAGAGAGTACACCACGGAAAAGTGTGTTTATGGATGTTGAAAAGTGAGAAGGTGTACGTGTGTATGTGTGCAGGACTGAAGAGACAGAGAGAGATAAAGGGTGAAGCCAGGGGGAGGAGAAGGAAGAGGAGAAGGAGAGCACAATATGGGTCAGTTATCGATTGCTCCCTGGTCGACTCTGTCTCACTCACTCACTCTGGCACTCTGGCAAAACTATGTAACGCCTATAATGCAACAAACCTCTCCCTCCCCCCCCCCTGCTGATTTCTCTATCTTGTTATCTTCAAGATTTCTCACCGAGTCACCAGTGATACAGTTATTGGCCTCTAATTTTAAGACACCTGACAGGGAATAATGTACACGGTTATGTTTAAGTGTTGAAAAATATTTGGCACATGCTTAAGGTGAAATGACACACGACTCTGTGGACAAAAAATCCATTTATTTATTTTATCTTAGGGATAGAAGAAAAACGTCGTCCTGTTCCTCTTTTGATGGATCTGAGTATTAGATCAAATTTAGATCTATGCACTTATTTTTTAGATCTACGGAGACATAAATTTAGGAAAATCTTAGATTCACCTAGATCTCAATTGGATCTACGTAGATCTTCGTTAGATCTACGCAGATCTAAGTATAGATAAACGCGAAGATCTACTAATAAATAGTGTGTTCGAATTATTAGGTCAACTTGAAACTCGAATGTACGTAAATCTACTATATACATGTGGATCTAGGTAGATCTATACGATTTTCCAAAATTCAGATCTACGTAGATCGAATTTTTTCTAAAAAATAAGTACGCAGATCTTATTTGATCTGAAAAAAAAACTACCTAAGCCAAATTTGATCTAAAAAAAAGCTACGTAGATCTAAATTGGATCTATAATATTCGCGGCCATTTTATCGGGACCAAATGTTCTCAGAGTGCCAATAATAATTTTGCAACGGTAACTTCATAGAGCACACACGAGACCGCGGTGACTCGAGCAAACATATTTGTACCAGAGACGACGCGCCATGCCATGTTGAGTCCCCTCACTCGATAATATTTCGATTGTGACACAGCCTCGCGACTTCGATTCTCCATTACGACTGTGAAATCAACCGAATGAAATGGGCAAATGAACATTGAAAATGAATCTCGATTGTCTCCAATTTTGACGTTCATTATTCGCTGGGAATGACAATGAAATTCCCCACGCATAGCCATCATCCTCTTTGCGATATTTTTCAGGTTTTTAGGGCTCAGGGGAGACGCATATATTAGGGATTTCACGACAACGACGACGACGACAACGACCCTGACTGGGGTATAATACGGGAAAATATATTCCCGAATTGTCGTAGAATTGTAGAATTTTAGCTGAAAATTTTTCACACTGTCACTTCGAGGACATATATACTCGCTATACGCGACGCTGAGTTTTATGGACGCAAACGAAATATGAATTTCGGTAATATGTGCACATATATTTTTCTTATTTTCTTCACATTATACTGCCGAATATGGCATTTCTTCTTTTTCACCATTGCCCAAGTTCTGTTTCTTTTTTTTTTTTTTTCTTCATACTTCTCGTTCTCGAAATTTACGACAGTTTTTTTTTTTTTTTTTATACTCCGTAGATCGTAATCCTCAGGGCCTTACATTTTTTTTCTTTTTTACTTTTTTTTTTTTTTCCTTTGACGCTGTGCAAACCAACTGAAAGTTCACTATAAATGTAGAAAAGCCTCGAAGCTATACGTTCCACTTTCGTCGCAGGTGATTCGCAAACTTATGAAGTTCGTCCCACTTAATTTAACCTAGCATCGAAAAATCCCTGCGATCCAAATGCATTTTATTTATTCCCATTCCTTCGTTTATCCGACGACGAAAGGATATATTATACTGATCCTTCGTGAATTTTTAATTAAATTTCGAGGTTCAATGGATTTTTCTTTTTAACTTCTCTTCGTTGCCAAAAAACTTTTCGGTTTATTAAAAAATCGTGGCTCGTATACGAAGATCGATAAAGGAGCAGCGTGAGCAGGCTGATTGAGCGCGAAGTGTCTGGTCCGCAGAGGTCGAGTGTATGTTACGGTATTATTCGCACGTTCGCGCCAAGTAATATCGAACATTGATGGGGAAAAAAAAAACTCTCGCTTGAAAGTCGAATGCGCGAGAGAGGTGAATTCCTTGCGGTGGATCTCACGAAAATCTGATGAAGAGCCATATGCAGGTTAACGTGGGGCTCTTTCACAGGGTAAAAAAAGGATGTGACGCTTGAGCCAAAAGACTGTAAAGAAGATCGAGACGCGGGGGAAGGTCTGTAGAAAAATTTTCGTTCGGGAGAGGGGCAATGTATGGTACGAGACAATGATTGACTGTCAGATCAGAAGGGAAAAAAAATGGTGATTGACATGGTTTGTGTTCGAGGCCGCGCGCACTGTAGACAGCAATCATCAATGACCGAGTGATTGTTAATCATTCCACTTCTGGGTCTATTTACTCGCCGTATACATTGTACTGCAAGCCAAAAACACGAGGAATGGGTGTTATATATGTACAATGACACTCCTTTTCTCGAAATAATCCATCCATGAAGTGACGAGAAGCTCCCTCGAGCATTTTCGAAATCAACTTCCCTTGTCTCTCGGGTCTTGGTGGGTATACCTGCGAAGTGTGTGCCAGGTCTTCTTGATGATCAAGAAAGAGAAGAGAGAGAGAGAGAGAGAGAGAGCTGAGAGTGTGGAGAAATTCAAGGGAAAGAGTGACAAGAGTTCGTTGCATTGACTGTTTGACATTAACTATAATGGTTAATGTCATTAAATGGTCCATGTCATTAATCTTCTCCTATCGTGCAATTGACAAATCAATTTTTGATTTGAAAAATTTGCCAAAAAATTGCGGAAAGAGGGCCGTATGCATGGATGTCAAATTTATTAGTCCGCTCTAAACTTTAATTTTTCCGACTTCACGAAAATAGTAAAATCTTTATTCGATCGATCTAATTAAAGAACTTAATTGCCCTGCGGTCACATTCAGAAAAAAAGTGAACTTTGTTTCAGCAACGCATCCCTGAACAAGCTACATTATTTATTTTTCGTTCAATCTAATATACATGTACAATTAACCAAGAAAAGGACAAATAATTATAAATTTATGCATCGAGATTTCGTGATTTATTGAAAACGTCTGGGGACAGGAAGAAGACTTTTTTAATGGGAAAATCTTTAAGGGAGCTTTCCAGTGTGAAATTTTCAAAAAATCGATTTTTTTTTTTTTTGCTTTATCGAATAGTATACACTCTTCCGAATATTCCCTGAAATTTTCATGCCGAAATTCAGATTATTTCGGTTACTGTACAGCATTTCTTGGAAGAAGGGAACGGAGCGCTACAGCTGCCGCGTCGGCCGTCACTTCCTCACTTGAAACTTTGAACGCGTTTTTCTCGAAACAGCATTTTTTAAAACGGTGTCCAACCTGGAGGGCAGAGTTTTAAAGCTATCGAGTTGAATTTTTTACACAATATTCTTAACGTCATTGTTTATCGTGCTATGGAAGCTTTTTTTTTTTTTGACATCTTCCTATTTTTTTGTAAAAAAAAACTGCCAAAAAAAATGCTAAAATCGATGCTTTTTGTTCAAACCGGCGCCATTTTTGCAAAAAAAAAAAAAAAAAAAAAAAAAAGCCTCCATAGCACGAAAGCCAATTATATACCGATCAATAATCTTTTTGTGTTTTTTGTTTCAAATCAAAATTGTAACCCCCAACGTGGACACCACATCCAAGTGCATTTTCTGCAACAATTGTTTCATCATTTTTATAGATATTAATTAATAAATAAATCGATCTTTAAAAAATTGTTTTGTATTCTTCAATACCCAATTAATATACCAAAAAAAAAAACCAGACCGATTAGATTATTTTTTCTTTAAAAAAAAAAATCGCGAAAAACAGCGATTTTTCGGGCTGTCACACTGGAAAGCTCCCTTAATAATGAGTACAGTCCAGCAGTTCTGTACATTGGAAATCCTTGAAGCGTGCATGCTTGGGCAGATTCAGGCTTCGTCGAGAAAATAAAATACAATCGCTGTGTCAGTGAGCGATACTATAGGAGGCTCTTTCGCCATTGCATTTCTTGATACGTTGAGAGAGACCTTTCTCTCATACCGTAAAAGTTCGAAAGAAAAAAAAAAAAAAGAAAAAACTATTAATTAATGGCAAAAGAGGCGTGAAAAATGAGGATACGCTTTGCTTTTGCTTTGCTTTGCTTTCGGGCAGTCAACGTGCATGTAGAATTTTCACAATGAAACGAGCCTCTCTG
Organism: Rhorus exstirpatorius; assembly: GCA_963564615.1. Lineage (NCBI taxonomy): Eukaryota > Metazoa > Arthropoda > Insecta > Hymenoptera > Ichneumonidae > Rhorus > Rhorus exstirpatorius. The sequence goes on from OY751313.1 coordinate 5,447,602, forward strand.
ACATTCGAAAATTTCTCTCTCTCTCTCTCTCTCTCTTTCTTTCTCTTTCTCTTCCTCTCTCGTCATATCATAGTGGGTGTCGTTTTGCTTTTGAGATTCTTTTCTCGCTCGTGCTCGATATACGATGACGTCGAGATGCGAACCGAGAGCTTTCACGCCTTTTCATTTTCTTCTTTTTTCTTCTTTTTTTTTTTTTTTTCCTCGAGGCGACGAAACTCTTCGCGGTCGGGCGCGAAAGCTTTGTCCAAGTCTCTGATGTGTTGGGAAAAGGCGACTCGCGTGCACCATTCCGGTCCGGATGTCTCGAGATACACTCGACGATAATTACTATGGGCGTCAAGTGGCGCCCGAGAGGAGCGAGTAAGAGAGAGAGAGAGAGAGAGTGAGAGACGCGTGAATTTTTCACGTGAAATAAAAAACAGATTCTGGAATGAGAGCTTTTGGTGAGAGAAAAAAAAAAGCTAGCGCGTTAAGCGAACACGATGCTTTTGGGGCCCTGGTAATTGTAATTCGCGTTTCTGTCAAAGCGTCCCACTTTCATTGTTGTCGTTACAAGTGTTTTTACAATCGGCCTAGCATGAACGAGAGGTAGGGGGGAAAAAAGCGAGAAAACGGTCTTCCAAAAAGGGAAGAAAATTTATAAGAATTTAAAGAAATTAATAACGAGGGATACGAGTAACGTTTTTTCCAGCTCTCGCGAGGTATGACGTGATTTTTTTCAATGGCAATACTAACACAGCAATTAATTCTTTTACTTTTTTAATGCAATCACGACATCGAGAAAGTGTTCCTTTTTGTTTTAAAATACAATAATACGTCGAGGTTATGCTATCCACTTATTTAAAACAAAGATTAACACTCGAAGGCTTGGCCCTCCATGCTCGGGTCGAACTAGACATTTTTTTTTCAAATTTCGCCCAAAAAAATCGTATCGAAAGTCCAAACGAAAGATCATGGACAATGCTTTTTTGGTCATGTGGAAAAAAAAAATGTCTTGGAATTGTTGTACAAGTAGTGAGACAAGTCCTGTAGCTCAAATTCTTGTTCGATTTAAAAAAAAAAAAGTGCATCTAATACTCGCACAATTTTTTAGACTCGAATCTAATTTGTTTGTAAATTAAAGAAATTACAGACAGAGCCAGTGGCTCGCCAGTTCACCCCTTATAGGTGACATGCAACCACTGACTAATTCAATTTCCAAGCGCTGTAATTACTATCGGGATAGTCAAACAAAGAGTGAAAAAAAAACTTCTTTTTTTTTAGTATTCTCGTCTTCAATCTACAATTTCACAATCTCATACTCATCAATTCGGGGGCTTCGATGTCTCGGAAAATGTCATGCTCGAAGCAATTTTGACAGTTCGAACGTTCCTAATTGTCAGGGGAAAAAAATTCAGAAAATTTTTTAAACAAAATCTGCTCGTCTTTTTTTCGTCATGAATCTCGAGCTCGCACAAAATGTCTTCATCGCATATGAGCTTTTTGCGAGAACTGCCTCTGGCCTGGCGGGTGGCAATGAATTTCGTTGAACGTGCACACGTCAACGGGCTCGAGGGTACTCTTGCATGGTACTCCCTGGAGTGCAGATGGAGCAGTCGAGCTCATATAGGAGCAGCTAGAGTTGAAGAATAATGTTATATTTTATATATATATATATATATATATATATATATATATATATATAATATATTTAGTCGATTTGTCTGGTACTCTGGCTAAACGACAACCTCGTCAAGTGTTTTCCCTCATTCGTATTTCTTCCTATTTCTCGCAATTCTTTCCTCGGATGAAGTTTCTTCGCGATTTTTCTTTGTTTTGACTGTTCTCTCATAGACAAAGCTTTGTTTTGGTGAATTCGTTTTTTTTTTTTTTTAGTTTTCAATGCTAATGTGTTCAAAGTGTACCAAAACAATAGATTTCCATTGAAGACTAGTCAAGTAATATTAGCCATTTTTTCTGCAATCTTCTGCAGAATTGATTTTGCTTTTGGAAAAGTTTCAGCAGCCATCTTGAAAACACTTTTTATCAAATATCTCATGAACCGTGCATCGTACAACGAAAATAGTGGAGACCTTTTTTGTACGCAATGAAATTATCTACAACTTTTATTTAAAACTTTTTTCTGTACAGTGAATGGTTTTTTATTTATAGCGCGGAAAACATTTCCAAACGTCACCAATTTTACTGTTACATCAACCGATTTAGCAATAACCATGTTTGGAAATGTTTGCCGCGCTATGAATCAAAAACAATTTACTATAGAAGAAAAAGTTTTCAATAAATATTGTAGAAAATTTCATTATCTACAAAAAAGGTTGTTACTATTTTTGTCGTTCGATGCACGGTTAACGAGATATTTGAAAAAACGTATTCTCTAAGATGGCGGCTGAAGCTAAAGCAAAATCATGTCTGTAGAAGATTGCATTATCTACTTTTTTCTTGGCTAGAATGACTGGACTAGATGGTTAGCATTGAATTTGCCGAAAATCAATGCAAGTGTTCAGATTTTATGAGATTTTCAATTTTTCGAAAATCGTCCGTAATCGCTTCAACTTCCCCAAATTTTGAGATATCGTGCTAAGCTTTTTTATACATCATTCGAATTATCCTTTAATAATGCCAATATAGTATGATTGAATTCTTCAATCAGATTTTATAAAATTTCAGATTTTACAAAAAAAAAAAAAAAATCATTGAAGGATCATTCGAATTTGCCGAGGATCGATGTATATAGGGGGGTTTTATGAAATATGAGATGTCAAATTTTTCTAAAAACTTGTGTAACAATTCGACAGTCCCCACATTTTGAGATCTCCGGCTACAAATGTCTACATAAACAGAGTACACGTGGATACGTTACATACATAATTGAAAAAACAAAGTTGCAAATTGAACCTTTATCAGCAAGAAAATAAGAAGTTTCATAAAGTTTCGAAAATTACGATGAAGCAATGTGCAAATTTTAATTTACAACTTTTTTCCTTTCACTTTGGCTCTTTTATATCAGTCTCTCTCTCTCTCTCTCAGGCTCAACCTTCGATAGAAATATTTACTGATTTTGGTGAGCGACTTGTCTCGTGCCAAGAGGAAAAGCCGGAAAAGGACAATCGTAGGTGCGAGTTGGACGGGGAAAAAAAAAAGCATATCGCGCTTCTCGGGTAGAAAGGAGAGTGGCAGGCACGAGATTTGCGGTTGCGGGTGTACTTGGCTGACGATAGACCGCGCGAACCTCCCTTGATCGTACTTTTCCGTAGCCCGCGGGAGTGCTCTCTGAGCTCGCGTGTCAAATGTCTTTTTCTCTTTCGATTCCACTTTTTTGTTTTGTTTTGCTTTTTTTTTTTTCCCTCTTACCTCGCGAGTACATATCGCGCCGAGTGGCAGCCCCCGCGGGGAGGTCCGACCACGGTCCAGGGACCGTGAGAAATGAGAAAAATTACGCGAGTGTTCGTGCAAGAGGGCGAGAAAGAATGTTTTCTCATATTATACATTTTTTTTCATCCTTTCGTGTTCTCACGTTTGTTCTGCCCCTTCACGCGGGGCCCCTCACAGACTCTGAACTCGCTCGAACTGCTCGAACGAGTATCGAGAGAGTCATTATTTTTCGCCGATTTTCTGCCGGATATTGTCAAGTTTCGTTCATGATCCGTAAACATTTTCGACCATTTTTTTGTTTCAACAATATGCCTGTCTCACTTATAAAACGATCGTTATGAGAATTTTTGATTTTTTTTTCGAGCACCCGATGTACCATTGAGTATTAAAAAAATGTGAAATGATAATTTTCTTTCCAAGTAGAATAAATTTTTGTTTCGTAAAAAAAAAATTACAAATAAACTTTATACGAGTCTCGAAAAGTATACGCTAATTTTCTTTTTTTTTTATATTTTTATTTAACAGAAATGGTGAAGTTATAGAGGATTCAATATGGTGGAACCTTGAATTAGAAAAAATCTGCGAGTAGAAACAGCTTGTTATAGGCAGACAAAGACGACTCGCTTTAGCTTCGAGGCACTAGCTATGTTGCCCTCGTATTTTTCATATTTTATAATGTTTTTCGACGAATAAATTAGCTCAATTTTATAACGGTTTGCGTAAAGTGTGTGCAAAATTATTACGAAAAACAAAAATTAACGAAAATTCAATTTGGTCGGTAATTTTTTTTCGTTTTGCCATTTTTTATTTAAAAAAAAAAATTTTTTTAACTGCGGATTCGGCAAAATTATGAGCACCCGCAAAATGGGTCTTCGAATTAAATATATTTATCATTGAGCATCGGCTTTGGCCGTAGCGATCGATTACCTCGAATAGCCCCCGTTAATGACCAGTCCAGACGTTCGCAGTTACTCATTATACCACGTTCAATTTTCAGACGCTCTTGTTCGTGTACACGTGCACGGAATACAAAAAAAAATTTTAATATGGCGTAAAAAAATCATTTTCATGACTCTTCACCTTCGAACTAACGACAGTGGGAAACGTTCCTACATTGCGGCAGATTTTGTTGATATAGTGAAAACGCGGCTGGCTTAAAACAGACGCGATCGGTGAAACTTTTTCTATCCTCCCCCTTCCCCTCCTCACTGCCTCAATCAGCCTCATTAATCACAAATCTCTGGCTATAATTGCTCGCGTTAATCGCTCCGATAATCGAGTGTGAATCGATTACGTATCCGTGCCATTGCACAGAACATTTCGTCTTAATTATTTACGACTTCGACCGCGTTGGCATTAATTTATACTAATAAATTTATGCGATATAGTACTATCCATAAATGACTACGGGACAACAACAATCTGGAAAAAATAGTAACAAGCATAATTTTTTTTTTGTAATAGTACATTGTGTACCAAGGAGGTAAAGTGGCACTTTTAAGGCTGACCACGATGTTTTCAGTACGAGTCGCTTCGCGCGCTCGTCTACGACTCGTACTGAAAATTCGTACTGAAAACATCGTGCTTGGCCTTAACCTTTTCAGTCACAGACGTCATTTTCTTTTCAGTCTCACAATTCAATTTTTTTTTTTTTTTTGACATGGACGAGTAAATATATCTTTCCAATGTTTCCAAAATCGAATTGCGTAGTTGAAAAGGTTAAAAGGCCTATACCTCCGTAGTGCTCGCAATACTTTATACAACACTACCATATTTTTCCGAGCTTTTATAGGGCTTGTAGACGAGAAGTAAAAAGTTGTACTATTAAGTTCTAGGACTTGAAAGTAGTACTTTTAAGCCCTAGAACTTCAAAGTACTACTTTACTTCTTTTTTACACTTTTACACTTTTATATTACACTACTTTACACTTTTTGTTTATTTCTGATATATATTTTTTTTTTAACGTCGTCTATATCAAAGTTTAAAAATATTCCTGTAGCGAGGATCGCTACAACCGAGAATTTTCGAGATATGAATTTTTATCAATCCACGCATTGTAAAAACAAATGTTTTTTTTTTTTTAATGTACCGGGGTGATTATAACTTAATAATTTTATTATAACGAAATTATTGATTATCAAAGACGTGAACGATTTCGTATCAAATTGAGAAGAAGTATTGAAAAAAAAAACCATACATCGTCCATGAATTTTAGGGAATTTCGGAATTGGAATACGTGGATTTGTGACTTTTATGGCCTATGTGGGGTCTCGTCGCGTGCGTTTCTTCTCATCGAATAGTCATTTCGGCGCGCAGTACGAGCCCCTCGTAACATTTCGTTTTTCTCACCATTCTCGCTTGGTCCCCCATTGCAAGGTTCTTCGTAGTGAAGGATATATGATGGCGATAAAACGCGATAAATCTTGAACTTTTTCGAAGCTCGACAAAACCGATTAGGCTATCATTAACGACAAAAATCTTGTAACGAGCTTTTCATCGTGAATAAAAAAAAACGTTCATTTACCGCGCAAAAACAAATTATTTTCATTCAACACCATTTATTTATAGTGAACTTTGAATTTTTTAAAATCAGAATAGAGATTACCATTTTTATAAAGAATGGAGTTCAAAATAATAATTTAGTTTTTTTTATTGAAAAATCTGTAATTGGACTAGAAAAAATCTTTGATATACTTGATAATTTGAATAATTTAAATTATAAAATTTGTACATCACGAACGAATGACGGTAATTTAGTCGAGTCATTCTAGCCGTTTTTTCTGCAATCTTCTACAGAATTGATTTTACTTTTGGAAAAAGTTCAGGAGTGTCCCCTGAGTGTAAATTCAAGTTGGCGAGTCACGCGGGGGGCTCCAGCCACCATCTTGAAAAATACGTTTTATCAAATATCTCGTGAAGCGTGCATCGTACGACGAAAATAGTGAATAGCTTTTTTGTAGATAATAAAATTCTCTACAACTTTTATTAGAAGCTTTTTCCTTCATAGTGCATGGTTTTTTATTTACAGCGCGGCAAACTTTTCCAAACATGATTATATATTTAATGGTTGATTTAATGGTGATGTTTGAAAAAGTTTGCCACGCTATAAATAAAAAACTATCCGCTATGCAGAAAAAAAACTTTCCATAAAAGTTGTAGAGAATTTTATTATCTACAAAAAAGGTCTCTACTATTTTTGTCGTGCGATGCACGGTTCACGAGGTATTTGATAAAACGTCTTTTCCAAGATGACTGCTAAAGCTCGAGCCCCCTTAAATTTACACTCGGGGGATACCCCTGAATCTTTTCCAAAAGCAAAATTAATTCTGTAGAAAATTGCATCATAAACCTACTTTTTTGACTAGAAGGACCGGACTAAATTCGTTAAATGATCAACTGTTCGATAAATCTCATTCCACAAAAATCTTTCGAAAATTTCAATGAGCCACCGATATAATTGAAATAATTAATCCGGTCGAGAGTTCCCATGTATATATTTACAGTAATGTACGTCCACTGTATACTACAGACCGAACAAGCCATAATTAATTAATTTTTTTTCATAAAAATTTATAACAAAACGTTAGTCATTTTTTTTTTGTAACAAATCGCACCTCGTTGAAACGAGCGTGATGAAACCACGTGACTTTGAAATAAACTGATTTTCATTAAGGCTCGTTGTCCATAGACCGTGTGAATCGATCGGGGGTGTAAATTACACATGCGGAAGAGCGAAAATAAACAAAAATTGCGTTTGCCAAATTGCTCTATAGGTACACGCGTGGGCAGTGGACAAAAAAAAAACGAAAAAATAAAAATGACACTCGCGAAGGAAAGGGGTAGGAAAAAAATTAACGATATGCACAAGGGGTAGAGAGGCGGATGACGAGTGAACTGGAGAGAAGGTCAGCGATTTGTGTATATATACGCCAGGGGTGTATGAAGCCATGTATTGCAAAACGCGCACGGAACTTATCGAGCGAAGGTAATGCGTTGGCCCATGTGTCGAATGATGGACCATCCGCAGCATCAATTTTAGCGTGGGAGCTTGCGATTCCAAGCAGAAAAAATTCCCACGATTTTTCCGTGTTTTACGTATCATATATGTTTTATTATTATTATTACTATTTCATAAATATATATAGATAGATAGATGTGCGAACCCCTCGTCGAACTCTCGTCTTCATTTCGCCCCTATAAAGCTCGACATTTTTTTCCCAAAATTCCCCTTTAACACTCGTGTACGCAACTCCATCCTCCATCATGTAACATATTATATCCCTGTCCTGTCATTTTCGTTTCCAACGAGTGAGCAAACGGGCATACAATTCATGGCCGATTTATGACGACGAAGGAAAGTGATCGTTTTAGTTTTATTTTTTTTTTTTTTTTACGGCTTATAAGCGACAAATGTATCGTTCAGAATAATTTATCATCATTGACGGAATAATTTTTTTTTTTTACTAACGTCGCGGTAACTCCGAGGAGAGGCTCGCCCGGTTTTTTTTTTGAATTGCCGAATTTTAAGAAAAATTGGCAAAGCGATCGATCAATGAAAATCCATCGACGATTATCGTGACAAATATTCGGATTCAAATCCAAAGAATCCTAGACAGAGGTGTGATCTTTATCAATATGGAACGATTTGTTTTTTTTTTTTTAATTCAACTCAATTTCAAGTTTTTGGTAAATTATAGAATTAAAAAATTCAATAAATTCTTCCGTGGAGAATCCCCCGCTATGAGAATTTTATTTGTAAAAATTGTAAAAATTTGCACGTCCGATTTAATTTCGTAAAAATGCAAGAGCGTTAAGTCCCCCTTTCCCTTCCCCCGAGTCACATAGTAATCCGCTAACATCAATATGCGATACAGCATCAATATTACATATATATATATATATATATATATATATATATATATATATATATATATATAGTAATAACCCTCGGTGCTTTCTCTCGCTCGGCAAGCCTCTGTAGGATCCACCGATCATTTTCCCACTAGCGTCTCTAGCCGCGCGACCGCTTTTCCGTAATGTAATTAATTTGATCGCGTCCGGGGTTTCTCCGCATCTGGGCCGATAATTGTAATTGCTTTAATGCATGCGATCGTCATTACGGTCGTCGTACACGTTGGCAGGACATCATATATATATATATATATATATATATAAATATAATGCGCATACGTGTTCGCAGACGTGAGAAATTGCACCTAGGGCAAAAGTGTTTAAGGATTTGTGTACGTCTCATTAACGAAAAACGTCGCGTGAGATATCGTCGCAAACATATCGAAATTTTTTGCTTTACACGAAAACGAAAGAAATTGACGCGTTTTTTTTTTTTATTCACACGTTTTGCTGTTTATTTTATTCGATAAACAAATCCGGGGTGGTCGTAAAATTTTCGTGAAAATCATATTTTGCAAATATGTGAACGTATAACTCTCATTATAAAATCGCTACGATGAGTTCAAGTGTGGCGAATGCCTCGAGAGAGAGCCAATATTTCGACAATAGACGTAAATTCATTCATCGGTCGATCAACGTTCAATCAACGAAATGCCATCCCGAGTACACGCAGCCTCTCTCTCTCTCTCTCTCTCTCTCTCTCTCTCTCTCTCCCTCTCTGTATCACTACCCCTATACTCTGCAATGTTCTAGCTCGTCCCATCGTATGTGTCACATTTATGCAAGCCTCGAATGGCACATGTCCGAGGATTTAACTGGCATTCGCTGACTACAGTTTAACCATATACGTCCTGTCGAAACAGCCGCGAGTTTATAAGGGCCTCGTGATGGAAGATTATCGGTTACTCAAATTTCCACTTCTCGTCAATAATGTTGCTATTATTTTTTATGACGGAAAAAATTCGATAAACTCTCCGAGCCTAAGAAGCGTTGCCCTCTGAGAATACTTTATACTATTTAACTCCAAAAAAAATTCATTAGCCAATTAATCAATGACGCATATCTCTCCCTTCCGCCTCTTCCTCCTCTTCCTCCCTGGACCCCTAAAATATATCTACCAAATTATAAAGAAAAAATAGGAGCTCAGGAACAGCTCGAATCACACTGTCCTTGCGATCTATTGCCATCATAGGATTATATGTAAAACTGTGCTTGGATGTGATATTTCTTGGTCGCGAGCGCGAGGATGCAATCAAATCCTTGAGACGAAAGGACGAGAGAGAAAAGTTTTTTTATCAGCTGATTATGAATGCATTCGCAGAGACCAAAAGCAGACGAGGTTCAGAGTCCCGACTGCAATGTATCGGAATTCACGCGCAAGAATTCGTGCGTCTGAGCAAAGCAATGTATATGTACGTACATTTTATGCGAATGTATATGTTATAAACCGTGGAATCGATATCACGAAATTCGCCACGGGACGTCTCCTCGCGAAACGCGTGGGGAATTCACCCGACATATATATATCCCTCCTCGGACTGCTGTACTCTCGGAAATGAGATTTATAAGGGCGTCCGAAGTTGCGATGGTCTGAGGTGCGAGTTGAACGAAAGGGGATTGAGAGCTGGTAGTATATATCGTTATCCAACCGAGAAAGTATAGTAAACTAGCGATCGTGCCAAAAAGTCGAAGAACCTATAAAGCAGAGGCATTTCGTGAAAAAAAAAAAAAATACCTTGCACTATATACCTGTACTTATATACGAGTTACGTGCAAGGATAATTTCGAAGAGACCCCCCAGTGCGAATTATTATACCATTGATGTACGTAACGCTATATCATGATGAAGTCCGTTGATACACAGCGTTGCGTAATTTTCCTTTGGCAAATCAAATCATGTTTTCCTAGCGATCACTAACTCACTGAATATTTTGTGATAATCTTGAAAGAAAAATTAAATCTCATATGCCATTTGGTTGATAACGGCATGGACAAGAAAATTGATCGATGGAGATCCAGTCATTCTAGCCATTATTTCTGCAATATTCTACAGAATTGATTTTGCTTTTGGAAAATGTTCAGGGGTGTCCCCTGAGTGTAAATAAAATAAATAGCGATGTTTAGAAAAAAGTTTGCCACGCTCTAAATAAAAAACCATGCGCTATACAGGAAAAAGTTTTCAATGAAAGTTGCAGAGAATTTCATTATCTACAAAAAAGGTCTGTACTATTTTTGTCGTACGATGCAAGGTTCACGAGATATTTGATAAACCGTGTTTTCCAAGATGACGGCTGAAGCTCGACCTTCCCGCGTCCTGCCAACTTGAATTTATGCTCAGGGGACACCCTTGAACCTTTTTCAAAAGGAAAGCTTTCTGTAGAAGATTGCATCATGAACCTATTTTTTTTTTTTGGCTAGTATGACTGGACTATTCAAGATGCCCGACGATACATATTTTGTATATTTTGTTCTCGGTTCAACCGCCATTTGACCCTTTAATACGGTGAAGCTGTAAAATATATTTATGTTGCGGTTAGAATTTTTCACCGAGGTTATGAAGAGCTGTACCGTGTACTGCCCGATAAACTCTCATCGACCAGCTTTTATAGTTTCCGATAAAACGCATCATGCATCCTCACCTGGTATGCAGCTCGTTATAACATACATATACAAGGATTCGTTGAGAGCGAGCAGTGGCCCAGTTGGTCCGACTCTGGACTGCCACGCAGGCGGCCAGGGTTCGATCCCGCGACCGGCACCAATGGATTTTTCCAGATGCTTTTTCTGCGAGCTCGGTGGTTCGAAACCCACCTAAAATTGTAGGTTCTCCCAAATACACTGGGCCGGTATCGAAGAGGTTGCGAAATCAACAGAAACTATAATAGTTCCGTAAATGAACAGAAAAACTATGTGCCCAGTGTATAAAGGGAGCCTTAAGCCCGATAGGGCAAGGCAGGTGCCCCCACCAGTACAAGGATTCGTCATCATATTTATTCCTTGTATACGCGTCGTTGCGAACTATTTACAAAATTTTCATGGTCGTAATAATTCCGTGCAAACGTGCAGAGGTTTCATAGAGTATCCGAAGGATTTTTATCGGTTATAGGACGTATCGTATTGTTGCGATGGAGAAAAATGTGTGTTGAGTTAAATTTCAACGTGAGAGAGTGAGAGAGAGAGAGAGTGTGTGTATGTGAATAAGGAATCTTATCGCCTGGGCTACTTCTGGCTTGTTGAATACCGATGGTGTCACGATTACTTCGTATCGCAAATAACTGTGGCCCAGTAACATCAAAACGCGTCCTTTACAGAAATATACGTATATAAAACGAAACGATGACTAGAGAAACTTGGAGATGTTTCGTATATACAAGGGAGAGCCTTCCTTGCTCGCTGTGTACTCCAGAAGATGGCTTTGTCCAGGCGAGAAACGTATCGTAACCATCGGAGTTTGTAGTCTCGGACGTGAAATACGCTCCAAGGCCTTCAAATTCCTTCTTGGAGCTCGAACCTAAAAGCCCGTTCTCTCTCTCTATCGTATGATTCCAAGATGTTTCTCTTGGTTATCGAGAGAGGCTTTGCTAACAGGAAAGATGAGAGAAAGAGAGAGAAAGAGAGAGAGAGAGAGAGAGAGAGAGAAGGAGGGTGAAAGCAACTAAGAGCCTCTCTATAGCAGTGAAGACGAGAACGAAAGGAAGTTTCGGACTGATATGCTCGATCACAAATAACGAGGGAACCACAATCTTCCTATATACTCCGGGTGTTTGCATTCTTCGGCTGTTTCTCATCCGGGTTCTCTCTCCACGCGATATTGCAACTCTCGGCACACTTGCCCATTATACCTTTGGATACTCTGGCCTCATATACGTCTATAACTTTTCTAGCTTCTTGACGTACAAACCATATGCCCATCTACGTTATCCGTTATAACGCTTATATGTGGATGCTCCGGAGTTAACTGACTATAGGGGAGCCTGGGAAAACACGAACGAACTGGGTTAAGCCATGTTTATGGCTCGTTCACACGTGAGTTGCCCGAAAGGCGTGCGCGCAACTATACATACGCTTAGCCAGTCAACAGCCTCAGTCTTTATTCGGTTATACCTCACGACAGCGACCAGATCCGTTGCATTTGGGGTTTTACTTCGTAACGAAAAATGAGATGAAGACACGCGTTAGGATTTATCTGGGAAAATGAGTGTCAGTCGTGTGCGAGCAAGGACTTTGAATGTTTACTGATATAATTTTTTGTGTAAAGCAGTTCATGTAAATTTCTATCAAAATTTTACATTCAGATTAGACTTTACCCAAGCAATTGGCACTACAACCAGATCAATCAGTGATCCAATTTACTTGGATCAATTTATCATCCAATTTGGATCCAATTTACTTCCCCTAGAATAATGCTCGTTTGGGTGAATTGAACGATGCCAAAAACTTTCTTAGCCGATGAAATCGAAAGGCAAGTGTAGATGGGGTACTTACACCAACTGCTCTGCGTACATATATAGTACATTTAAAGGAGATTTATAGAATATATAGAATCAATATCAGGGATAGCATGCACGAGTCTATGAGTATAATTACACGACCGTAATACACCGCGGTGTGTAAAAGCCGCTGAAGAGCCGGAGGAAGCAAGAACAATGCTCGATCCGACCCGGACCCTCATGTTCGCTCATGCGACCCCTTCGAATTTCTGCATCAGGGGAAATGAATGGCAAAATTTCGACCCACGTATGTATATATGTATCACAGGTCCGCGAGCAGAGACTTCCAGTGACATTGGGGATGATCGCAGTTGACGACAAACCACACAGGAATAAAATGGGATTTGTGATAATGACCGAACAATTCATAATTAGATTGGGTTTCGAGAGGCTCGATTGTTTGCGTCAAGTAGAAAAATTCAATTTTTGAATAAAACGCAAGTGCATGTCGTGAATCAATGAAAATATAGATTCCTCTAGAAAAAAAAAAAAAAATTCTGGCTAACGAGGTACAGCTTGTCTGTAGTTTAATTCCATCTTGGAACCTTCAATGGACACTTGCGGGAACTTTTTTACCCACGATCGATCATTGAACGCTTAAAGATGCATGATTGGAGATATGTCAGCCGCTCTTTAACGATGACCAGTTCCTCCCAAACTTCTGCCTCGGAACATCACAGCAACCGTCAACCCCCTTCAGCTGCTAATCTCTCCTACGTGCAGTATTCGACACGATGGTCGTGAAAAAAAAAGATTTATGCGCCATGAAACTCGAATCCACCCAGACAACCCCGGAGATTGACTCCTTCACGCTAGCCTAACCTATAATCTTTTTAATCTCGAGTTGCCTTGTTTATTTCATTTTTTTTATGTCATTCGTCAAACGGACAAGCAGGCGGAATGTTATTTTTGTTTTTTCTAGCTAGGGGAATGATCCTGTCCAGTGGCGTCAGGCCCAGTTGGCGAATGTTTTACGCTTGCAATGCTGGCATACTTTCACGAACGCTGCCAACCAGAAGTAGAGAGAGAGAGAGAGAGAGAGAGAGAGAGAGAGAGAGAGGGGGGGGGACATAGGTAGGGAGATTCTTCCGGTTTCGTAATCCTCTGTACGTCTCTATGTATATATGTACATTAGGGTGGCCCTTAATAGGGGTCAAAAAAAAAATTGATCGCGCCGCCCCCCAAAACGGTTCCAAATAATGAAAAAAAAATCTACGCGAAGCCCCAGCTATGTCCGTTAAAAAGAAGACGTGCCTGTAAGCATGAAATTTTCGTAATTTTAATAAAATTCCTTATTTTTTCATAATCGGTGTCATTATTATTTTTTTTAAAATTATGTTGATGTGAAACTTTTTTTGCATCATTGTAACAACAATTCATACGTGAAAATTTGATTCACTTTGCCATTTTCTTACTATTGATGCATAAATAAATAAAGGCATCAACATTTTACTTGACGAAAATAAAGAAAATTAAAAAAAATATTAAATAAAAATATTAAATAAAATTATTGTAATATGCAATCTTTTGAGATATTTCTGTGTTTTAAATAAATAAATTCGTACTGAACGAACTAGTATCGATATCTCATGTGTACATTTTTTGAATATTATGTTTTGATTGATTATATTTGATTTTGACGTGATTAAAACCGTTCGACAACAGCTAAAGCGAACTATTGTTCCAAAATAATATGGTTATTGTATATTGTATATTGAATACTAATATACAATAGCTTCGGAAATTAAAAAAAAAAATAACTCATAATCTAGATTTAAAAAATCAAAATTTCTCCAATCATGAAGAAAAATTGATAATTAAATTTAAGTTCATGCTTACAGGCACGTCTTCTTTTTAACGGACATAGCTGGGGCTTCGCGTAGATTTTTTTTTCATTATTTGGAACCGTTTTGGGGGGCGGCGCGATCAATTTTTTTTTTTGACCCCTATTAAGGGCCACCCTAATGTACATGACGGTTATATAATACGAGATAGAACGTTGAAAGTCCTGGCTCGGAGTCCTTTCGTTATACCTCATGCTTCTCATTTTCTCGTCCTTTCTCGCGCGCCAGCCATGTGATCCTCTCATACTCATCCGAGTTAGCCCGTGTGCAACTATCTGTGACTCGAAATCGGCCATTTTGACGTGACTTTCGTGTATGACGAAACTCCCATTCTACGATTGAAGATCGGATCTAACTATATAGCGGCTGAAAATCTAGCGATGTGAGACGGTACAAAATTTTTGTAAGCTCCAACAAATCCAATGAACAACTCCGGTTGGATCGAAAAGAAAAAAAAAGGCAAAACAAAAAAACCATGAATAAAAATTTTCAGAAATTCCGTTTCGGAATTATTGATGAGGCACAAGGGTCAGGGGGGAGGGGGTGTTTTATAACGGCTCGAGGGAAGATAGGCGAGAGTGTGATTTCGCGATGGGAGGACGCGAGCTCTTGTTTTATACTCCAGATCACGTAACGAACGAAACATCGTCATCGACGGAATTGCACGAAGCGATATTTGAAATTACGAGAAAGTGGGCCATCTCGCGCGCGAAGATGCAAACAGAAGCGAAAAGCCGCGAGAGACCTCTATCACGATCGACACAATTGTGCTCGGTCTTGTTCATCGTTTTTTTTTTTTTTTTTTTTTTTTCAATTTTTATAAACGACTATCGCATTTTTACAAAGTCAAAGAGTCTTGAAGTGAATTTTCAAGTGAGACTCGACATTCAACATTCGCGATATGTCGCGAAATTCAAAAAAAAGAAAAGAGAGTCGATGAGCGATCCGTGCATGAAAAATCTCTCTTGTTGGCGGGTTTTTTTTTTGTTTTTTTTTTGGTTTTTTTTTGCGAAATATAAAGATCACCCTGACGTTCGCAGCTCCGATCTCCGGTCGGCATGACGCCCCGGGCGATCCTGCTGGCTCGGCGTCGACGAGAGAGAGAGAGAGAGAGAGCACAGCCAAGTTTGGTTGTGTTGGCCATGAGCACAGGGGAGGGTTCGAGTTGGAGCACAAAAGCTCTCGCTCGGAGAACCACTAAAGAGAACGAAAACGCTTATAGTCCCCTGGGGCGTGTACGCCGGATACACGATGGTTCGCGACCCTGACTATAACCACCGTGGCAGGAGCCTGGCATGGAAAAAAAAAAAAAAAAGAAAAACGAGAACCAACCTCTGACACAGGTAAAACATCACAATGTGGCTTTCATTTCCGGCAAACTTTTTATGCAGCCATCATAGGCTTTAAATGGATTTTTCGTTTCCTTTTTTTTTTTTTTTTCGTGACAATTCATTCCTCCGTTCGAATCTGGTCAACGGATGGTACAATAATGGTTTCCTTTGAAATTTTGATCCTCTAGTATAATGAGATCGCAAAGAATAGGCTGAGCAAGACGATGAAACTAGTCCTATATGTTGTCAGGGTAGAAGGAGAAATGAAAGACGAGTAATTGTAATTAACGAAAAAGTAAAATAAAATTATTTCGAGTATAATTGCAACGAAAAGAGGTATATTCGACGAAATCGTGGTTGTGCCTGAGCATTTTTCGATGGTTAACCTCAAAGACCTTTCTTTATAATGAGCTGAACGGTTCCGGAATTTTCATTGTCCAAGCCCAAAAAAAAAATATATATATATTAGACATATTTCTTCAGTACCGTTCGATCAAAAGGAAAATTTGAATCCAACTGCAGAATATCATGCACACGAAGGTCTTTCAAGAATTATAAATTTTGCACATACAATCTGGTTGCCTCGATAAAGGAAATATAATATTCATTCAGGGTGTTTGTATGAGAACATAAAAAGAGTGCTTTTCTCGATGGAATGGAACTTTGAAAGGTGAGATGCAACTGTGGAGAAGAGAAGAAAAGCTCGGAGCTTTTCACGTTTTTTTTTTTTTTCCCGGTAGTCAGAATTATTATTTTTCTTCCGTTTTTTTTTTTTTTTTTCTTCGCCTGAAAACCAACTAGGCTCGAAAGGACCGCGTCGATGGTCCTCTTTGTGCTCTGATCACGGATGATATAAGAGAACACACGAGACATTGAGGGAAAAAGGGACATTCAAGGGCTTGCCAATATTTCTTATATATAATATCGTAATATAATAATACAGTATTGTAGATTTGTGGTAAAAAAGGTACAATTGATCCTCGAATCCTATCGATTCGCATTATCTGCAATTCCTCGATATACATACGTGGCGAGGCATTAAAAAAAAAAAAAAAAAGAAATAATGAAACTGGGACTAGCAACAAAGAAAAATTAGTAACGCGAAACTTGCGGTCAGAGCTTTTTTTTTTCATTTCCCGGACGGATGATCGAACAATGAACGTTCGTTAAAGTTATATCTATTGTATGAGCTTTTTTTCATTGTGCCATGGGTTGCAGTATTGCTCGGATGATCATTGGCCGTGTATAATAACCCCCTACCACTATACTCTTTTTCTCCCGATACTTCTATGAATGTCATTTTTTTTTTTATTGCACTCTTTTTCGAACGACGTATATCGGAAAACGAATTTTTGAATATACTCGAGAGTTTCGAGCAGTGGAACTTGAGTGAAAATTAAAAAACCAAAAACGTTCGGAAAGAATTTCATTGAAGATTTTTGTATTTGTGTGTTTTTTCAAATATGGATATTGGTATGAGCACTGGCATTTGGTAGAAAAATTCTTTTTCGAATTTTTTTTTTTTAAGGAAATTGTGAGAAAGCTGAAGGGGATTTTTTTTTACTTGCAGTACTTTTATCCTAAAGCGTTTTTCTTCCATTGAAAATAATAGTGGATCTCGTTTTTTTTTTTTTTTTTTTATAAAAAAGATCGTACACACACTATAAAACACTCTGAGCTTTGTTCGAAGTGAATCTTGACGAAGCTCACTACGGTTTATCGAATTACGTTTATACTGTGTACTTCCGTGATCGATCCTCAAATGTTTCGATGTGGCAGATACCGAAGGAGAGAGAGAGAGAGAGAGAGAGAGAGTGAGAGAGAGAGAGAGAGAGAGAGAAAAAGAGACTGGTAATAAATTGGCTATCGATAGCCAACAGAGAGCTCTCTCTCTCTCTCTCTCTCTCTTTCTCTCTCTCTCTCTCTCTCTCTTTCTCTAGGTCTATAACCGAGTTAAGTTTCTCCTGATCGAGAGTAGCTTTTTGTGGCTGCTCTACGCTAGACGCTTGCGATAAGGCTTTTCGAATGAAAATCCTTCTTGTTTTTTTTATTATTTATACATATACGAATACATGTTATTTTCTGGCATCCCAAATCCGTTAGAATTTAGATTCAATTTGAATAGAAGAATTTCCATATTAGTTAAAACTTTTCGTAACGTAAAGCCTTTTATTGATCCTATTTTTTTTTTCTCCGAGATATAAAGCAATTTGAAGAGATCCCGCTGCTTTATCGAAACGATCTCGATGACTCCCCGGAATATCGTCGTTTATTAATCAGGTCTCACGCTCAAAGCTCATAAACACGCCTGGTTGGCATGCCACGATTTTTCAGAGCTCGCCAGACACGAGGTTTATTACATACTTCTTACCTCGTATACCTCACACATAGGCAAGGAGTGCACAAGCGAGCATGCTTTTTTTTTTCATTACTCGAGGTGAAAGCTCGAATTTACGTAAATCGCAATCATCAGGTCTACCATCGCGTACCGGCGATGATGGTCCTGCGATTTCTCGATGTATCGAGTCACGCAACGTGTTTCTCTCTATTACTTTCGTAGCACAAGCATAGGAAGCAGGGAGGGTTTAGTATATATGCATTAATGTATAGAGGCAAATCAGAAAGGATGATGCATATAAGATCATTCATGTTACACTGTAGAAAATATAATAGAATTTAATAAACAAGAGCACGTTAAATATACAGAATAATTTTATGAAATTGAAACTAATATGCAGTGGATTTGAAATTAATAATTTTGGCTAAAGTGAAATATTATTATCTTCAAATTAATGGAGATGACATTAAAAATTGATATTCCTGCAAATGAAAATGGCAAATGACAAGAGCCTTCTCTTCAATTTTAGCGCATAAAAAGTTTCTAATTTTTTTTCGTATCAATTTTCGATGAAAAATTTGTGCAGTCAGCGATGAGCGATTCAGGGTTGGAACTCAGAGAAAAACTACTTGACCCTTTTATTTTCATTCTCAATAGTTTTTTTTTCTTCTTCTGAGAAGCATTGGGCAATATTACGAGTCCCTGCTAATTGGACAGTAGAATCGTGTTAGCCCGGAGATGATCTTATAGGGATTAGCGATAGAGATAACGAGACACGATGGCTGACGTTAGGATGGGACGAAAAAAGGGATCAAGAAAACGATCGAAGATTCTGTGAACGGATAGGGGCCAGTATGGAGTCCGTGAGATACTGCAAAAACTACCGGTGAAAAAGATCTCGATTTTATGGAGTTTGAATCATTTCGATAAGCTTCCCCCCAGTATGGTCGGAACTCGTGCAGTTTCATGAGGGTGGAGGGATGACAAAGCCTGTATGAAGTTGGTTCGAGCGGCATTTTACTTCGCAGTATACTGTCGATACTGGTAATAATATCGTCCGATAAACTTTCCAATACAACACTACAGAAAATTTTCGATCATAAGGTCATTCGCTCTAAGAAATGATAGTTCATTTCGTCCGCCATGGTCCCTGCTATCGATTTCCACCCCTGGAAAACCTTGCATTTCGAGTGGTTGATGCAATGAAATTTTTCTTTATATTACGACGATGCAATTTTGATCTTGAAAAACTATGGCTTATTTGATCGAAATAGGTAAAAATATTTTTTCCATGTACACGGTATTCACCCTAGCTGAACAGTTCAAGCATAAAAACTCAGCTGGTCGTTTTGGAACACAATTTGGCCTAGAAGGAAGGGAAATTTGCAATTATACCCGAAATTTCATTACTCAATGACATCTCTGCGAGAATTTAGCCTCTATGAACAAGCCTAGAAAATTATAATTAAACAAAGCTACCGGATACAAGCAATGTCTAACATTTTTATCCAATAATATCTCTACATAATAACATCTTTACCCAATAACATATCTACCCAATATCATCTCTACCCAATAACATCTCTACCCAATAACATCTCTACCCAATAACATCTCTACCCAATAACATCTGCACCCAATAACATCTCTACCCAATAACATCTGCACCCAATAACATCTCTGCCCACTAACATCTGTACCAAATAACATCTCTTCCCAATAACATCTGCCCCAATAACATCTCTACCACTAATATCTCTATCTAATAAAATCTTGACCCAATAATATCTTGACCCAATAATATCTCTACCTGCGGATGATACTTTGCTAACGTCTCTACCCAATTTCAAACCTACTGGATAACAACTCTCAGACTTCGCCATTGGTAGACGTGTTATTTGGTAGTAATGTCACTGAGTAGAAATTTTATTGGGTAGAGATGTCATTGGGTAAACAAGTTACTGGATAGAGACATTACTGGGTAGAGAATGCTATTGAATAGAGATGTTATTGGATTAACAATATTACGCACTGTTCATATCTGGTTGAATTGTTTTCCAGCAGAGTTCTAGTCTAGTAGGTTTGTTTGGAGAACAGAAATGCTGGTATAGAGACGTTATTGGATACTAAAGTTTCGAATAGAGTTGTACATGAATACTTACTGGTAGTCGCGAACTGATTGAAATGCCACAACCTTTTTACATTACGATTACT
Organism: Rhorus exstirpatorius; assembly: GCA_963564615.1. Taxonomy (NCBI): domain Eukaryota; kingdom Metazoa; phylum Arthropoda; class Insecta; order Hymenoptera; family Ichneumonidae; genus Rhorus; species Rhorus exstirpatorius. The sequence continues at coordinate 5,468,103 of OY751313.1, forward strand.
TCGTGTTTCAAAGCGAGCATTCAACTTTGGTTTCATTGCGGCTGCATTATAATTTCAAAACTATAAATAGTTCCACCGATTCGTTAGGCAAATGACCTACGACCTACTCTGAATCATCTTATATATTATATATTTAGCATACACAACATAACATAATGGTGAAACGAGCGTGTTTTCTGAGTAAACACTAAAACCCTCTCCAGCGTAAGAATGTTTACGTGTGTTATCTAGAAAATTGCTGAATCGCGTTTGGAGAAATTTCTGGGGTTTGTCTCTCTCTCTCTCTCTCTCTCTCTCTCTTTCTCCTCTTTGTCTTGCTGCTATTGTTCCCTTTTGATATGGTGTATACCGACGACACAAGAGAGATGGACTGTTGAGTGACGAAGGTCTCGCACGATCCTTCATTTTTTTCATCATCATTCTCTCGTTTTTTTTTTTTTCTACTGAAATTCTCTACCGACACACGCCTCTCGTATTACGTTTTCACCCCAATTTTTTACCTCGCCTATACTGGCACGAATGCGTAGGATTTGAATATGGATAAAAGAGCGCACGGATAAAATTTCCGTGCGTGAGGGGATCAACGAAGAGGGAAAGAAAAATAAAAAAGCAAAGCACTCTCGTCTGGTATTTGGGGAAGATTTTCCAGAGCTTGGGTATGAGTATCAAGTAGTACTTATCCAATAAATGGAGAAAAAGTTCAATGCGCTTACACGTTTTGACTGGATGTTCTACTTCATCACTGTAACTATCTCGTTCATAATTACTATGAAACTTATATACTATATAATTACCATGAATAATCGATGTCGAAATTCGTCTTAAATGATTGAAAGGGGCTTAGGAAAAAATTGGAGGAACGACGGTCCCTGAAATATTTCCGTTGAAAAATTACTCATCCCAATAAGTCAAACAGGACACCTTGATATCAAGTTATATTTATTTCGGATATTGAATAAAGTATATCGCAATGATCCTCGCCGCCCAAAAAGTCCAATTGGACAGAAATTCTTGTCAATACGATAATTAACATTTTAACTCGAACCAAGTTTCTATAATTAATCCTAAGATAACCGAGAAGCAGGCAGATCAATCATCTTCCGTTTCTAGATCCACATGGTTAAATTATATCGGAATCACGTGCTGCTTGTAAGAAAAATAGGCTAATTCGACATTCCCGAATATTTCAGTCTCAAATTTTCCCCCAAAGCGACTACAGCGACGAGACAATGCTCAATTACCATTTTGGTAAGCATCTACATACAGCCATTCTAGACCAATCGACATCTCCATTGTTCATTGACCATTTTTTCCTCGATTTTCCCCAATAGCTTCTCTCAATGGTCTCCCACAGCAGTAAATTTTCTCCCATATACGGAATGAACAAAGTATAAAAGATGAAAAATCAAATGTGAAGAATCCGAAAAAATAACGTCCCCAATTGATAAGCAAAAAAAAGTATAAATATTGTGAAGCGTGACTTACGGATGCGATACTCGCCGATGTAGGCTCCTCATTGACGTTGCTCTGCCGCGCGTACGATTTACCGGTGGGCAGCTCGTCGCAATAGCGATCGCGCTCCCACCACCGTCGACGCTCATCACGTTGCCGTTGACGAATCTCCCGTTCGTCGTTGGGGCAGTAGAATGACGCGTGGACGGGGTTGCAGCAGCATCCTGATGATGCTCCCCCGTAGCCACGGTCACCCCCTGTGTCGTGCCCGAGGTAGCCAGCACTGCTATTGTACGTCGTAACGGGACCGCGCGAGCGGCCGCTAAACGACGTGCTATTCCCCGGGCAAGCCGTCGGGCCAGACGAGCACCAGTCCCCACTCTGACGAAACACTTTGCCCCACGCCCCTGCGCCAGGGGATGGTGCAAACACTATCACCGCGATCACCCGACGACCAATTGACGGTTTTTCCTTTTTTTACGTTATTGCGATCAACCGAAGGAGATACAAAATCCGTCTGATCCTGCTTTTCCTCAATATTTTTTTTTCTCTTTTGCTTCCCTCGATCGCTATTCACGCTGATGGTCAACCTCCGGATCTGATAGATCTTTCACTTCCTTCCGGAAGATATATTGCTCTCAGCAGTTTCACGACAGACTCGGTTTATTCAACCGTGGAGTTTGGGTCCGTTCGACGAAATTGCTGGATATGCAGTCGTGTGAGGACCGCAGCGGAAAATCTGTGTAAAATCGAATGAAAATATGTTATAGCGACTGCACACATGTTGTGTCGGGGCATCGGGAAGATTTACGGAGTATCGAATACGGCTTGGTGAAAAATCCTTTCGGCGGACTCTTGGTTGTTTTTTCGAGAAAAAATTTGCCAAAGTTTCATTGAGGAGATTGAAAAAGTTAGCAGCTCGACGAAGCGTTAGAGATTTTGCTTGATAGGATTGGTCGAACATTTATTGTTTTCCTTTTTCGAATAATCATTTTCCTGATTTGGTTTTCGGTGAAAAAAACAAAAAGTACCAAAATGTTTTCCGGATAGAGAAGTTACGAGGTCCAATGTGTACTGTAAAATATTTCAGGGAATATATGAGTTATAACTGGTATCGCGTATGGACCGCGGGATATAAAGATTTTTCGTTCATTTTGACAGACCTATGCCTTCGGATAAGTGGATTGGCAATTGGCGACATGTGAACGCGTGCACTTTGGTCGAAACATACAACATTATATTGGCATCATATTGTACATATATATTAGACTTGGACCAGAGAGAGGTACAAGAGAATGCGGGACACACTCGTTCGAGGATCAATTTAACTTTATTAAAAACCGCATTGAACCGAGTCTATACATATACTTCTCTCTCTCTCTCTCTCTCTCTCTCTCTCTCTCTCTCTCTCTCTCTCTCTCTCTCTCTCTCTCTCTCTCTCTCTCTCTCTCTCTCTCTTCCCTCGCACATTCTCCGTGTCCCGATATAGTGGATGTTGCCCTGTGCTGCCTATCGATTGCCGGAATATATATTTCGTTGCAGAGTTTCCATCGAGCTTCGGACGAGCGATACATATGGTACGAGGAGAGTTTACACATATAGATCAGAGAGAGTATGTTATACCCGAAGAGCATCGCCTCTTCCATCATATCTCGTGAAATAAGTTACCGAGTTCCGAATTTCATAACCGCATATATATGCGCGCGATGCTTCGTTAATTAATTTCTTTCGTCGATCTATTTTTTTTTTTTAATCCATCCGAAAACGGATGTACATTTTTTTAATTTCATTTATCATGGAAAGTCTTATACGACAATTATTTTTTTGAAAATTTATAAATTAAATTTTTTTCTGAATTCGTCATTATTTTGGCCATATCCGTCGGGTAACTCAACGACATCATTAAGACGGTACACATTTTATATTTTAATTTTTATCTTCTTCCATGTGTGCTATATCAATTCGCTTTGTTAGCTCATGCTCGGATCAAACATGGCTGAATGTGCATAAAAATTGCTGAACCGTTTTGCTCGATCGGCTGACTCATCGCAAGCCTTTACTCATTACTTTCTCCTTGCGGCATGTGATCGACTATTTTAGCGATGAAATTTATGGCGAAAGTCATAAAATTGTATAATACGAAAATTTAATTGTCAAAATTTATAATAGCCGGTGGAAATGTTATTTAGGACTTGCGAATGAATTTTTTGAGTAATTCCGATTTTTCGTTACCCGTTTGACTAATTCGTTGAATCATTTCACCTCGGCTAACCTCAAAACTGTTGCAAGTTTTTTAAATGGTTTTATGGTTGCACAGCTCTCAATTGATATTAATAATTGTTACGATTTCATCGTGTACGGAAATAATAGGGGCAGACAGTTTGATATTGATGAGTATACTTGAAATTTGCATGAATTACTGCAGCATTCATGCAGCCAGAGTGCTGTCAGCTGATCGGTTACATCGTAAACTGACTGCATTGTCCTGATCATTGAGCCTATTTAATTTTTCAAGTAATCCATCGAAAGCTCATAATTTCGTGAAAAAAATTGATTATCAAATGAATCCTCGAGTATTCAATTAACTTTTAGTTTTTCGATTGGACTTGTTACGAGCTGATTTTGTTCGTATATATCTTACGCTAGAACGATGATTTTAAAATCGACATTTCTTGCGGAAAAATTCGACATAGCGTGATCCGATACTTTGCGGTCTTGAAATACGAAAAATGTTTCAGGATTGAAATATATTTCCAATTCACAAAATTCTCCGATAACAAGGACTACCTTGACTCTGACAGGTAAGAAAAAAATTAATCTCATCGAATCAAAAATTACGCTGAATCAAGCTTAAACTAATGTCCCGACTAATATGGAGGAGAGCTCAATGACCCCGAGAGATAAAGGAATCGGCTCGTTGAACATCTGCACTTGTGCCCATGCTGGTGCTATGTATATCGACGTATGTACGTACAAAGTTGCTGACCCGGAAGATGGGAGAACAGACTAGCCAGGAACCTTCCTAAATTCAACGAGAGAGCACTCATAGAGAAAGAGAGAGAGAGAGAGAGAGAGAGAGAGAGAGAGAGAGAGTATCAATTATACGATATGGGGCGCGCAGACGGACCGAATAATCTCATATTTAACCGACACACGAGGGGCACATCTAATTATAGCAATTAAACAACATAGCTCAGGGTTGGCAATATTACGTGTACTGAAAGACACGGTACACAGAGGGATGACCATAGATCGATGAGCATCAGGATCATCAGACCGTGATATGAGGGTATGCGAGAAGCGTTCGTTGTCATGACCGCACTTCCGGACACGCGGACAACGATCTTCTCTCTCCCTGCTTTCTCTCTCTCCCTCTCTCTATTTCTCTCTCTTTCCCGATCCTTCAGAGCATCAACCACGCGGTTTAACGGAAGCGCACAGCTATATATATATATGCAAGAGCCAATGCACCGAGAATGCATTGGCAAGCATTCGACTCGATTCTATGCGTGTGTATATAGGCAGACTCGAGGACAGAGGGGGCCTTAACTCCCAGAGGAAAGCCCCTCGCGACCATGCTAATAGTGTCGAACGATCGATACTTTCTCTCACTCGCTCTCTGGCTGTTTCTCCAAGGCACACGAGGGAACGTAACGAGCTCTCGTGCCCCCGATTATGACATTTTTTTCTACCACTTCGCTCCTCGATCATATCGCGATATATGTGCGGGGAGTTTGTAATTCACGAGGCTAAGATGAGGCTCCCTTTTCTCCATTCGATAATATCGGGATTATCATTTTCAATCATCCTCGATATATCTTTCTCTTTTGATTTTTATCTCTCCTATAGGTAGCTAGGTGTGATTTACCTTTTTTTTTCATGGAATTATCCTTCTCCCTTTCATTCAATTGTAATTTAGAGATTTGTTCATTGAAACTCGCGATGGCCAAAATTGGTGCCGTATATTCGCCACGAATGGTATACCTCGCGAGGATTTTGGCGAATTTTATTTATCGCGAAGCTCCGTGCAACTTTTTTTTTTTTTTAATCTACGAACACAAAATTTTTGCTCCTCTGACGAACGAAATTTTGAGGGCAAAATACAAAGCGTAGATTCGGATTTTTAATTTAATTTAAATTTAATTTAATTGTCAAGGAACTCGGGGACGAAAATTCGCAAGGCGATGAATCCGAAGATTTATAATTTCGCGATTTTTTTTTTATCGCATCGATTCTTCTTCTCTTTCATTCGATTCAATTTAATTTCATGCTAATTAAACTTTGACCTGGTGTTGTTGAATTGAATTTTTTTTTTCTCAGCAGTCTTTTTTGGGGATTTTTTTGTTTTTCATTTCTCACATCGCCGTACCGAGAAGAATCCGATGTCCCGGTGTACACGGCGCTATTATACCGATAAATATGCCTATAATGACCTAACGCGACCCTCCGTGAATTTGCTCCCGAGCACGTTGCCTCGGCGTTTTGCGACCACGAGGAACGCGCGCGTTAATTCGCGTATATACGTACCTCGAAAACTCGATCGTGGATTGACCTCCTTCGTATCTCATTGATTTCCATGGATTTGACCGAAAAAAAATTAAACACACCGCACTCATCAATCATATACAATGCGAGTCTCACGAAAAATTAAACTCGGTTTTTATTTTTTTAATTAAACACTCGCGAAGTGACGATCGAATAAAAAAAAAAAAAAAAAAAAAAAAAACTTTATCCGGTTTCAGAGTTTTTGCACTTTTTAAAAAATTATTTCCTCCATTCTCCCTCTTCGCAATTTTCACCTCTCACTTTTCGCGCACTTTTTTTTTTTTTTACGATATTCACACGTCGCGTTTCTCCCTTTACTCGTACATCACGAAGCCCCGGACTCCGATATTTTTCTTATCAATCATTTTCTTTCATTATCGTTAACTTTATCGATCACGAAAAACAAAAAAAGAAAAACAAAAAACACATCATTCCTCAACGACAACATCAATATAATGATCATTCGTCGAGGCTCTGATTTTTTTTTTTTTTTCTTCAATTTTCTCTTCGCTTCGTCGAGCACGTCAACGGAGCTGATGACTCCGAATAACGAGAGAGGAAGGGTCATCGAACGCGATCGAGTCTCGCTGATTTAATTCTCTTCTGTCTCATTCTCGTCGATAATGATTCGTCAATTTGTTCGCGCGTGCGACACATCGATCCTGCAACCGTAGAAGCCCAAAAAACGCTTTCGAAATCAAAAATGAATTCGAAAAAAAAAAAAAATATATCTTAATTTAACGATCGAAAAATCTTGTCGTATCTTTTCGATCTTCTGTTTCTTTCTTTTTCGTTTTTTTTTCGTTATTACAAATTTCCTTTTTTACTTTATCTCGAATTTTGGAAATTCTCGTGATTCGTCGAGTCCAGAGGGGGTATCTCGATTGTTCGTCGCTGCATCAGCGTCGTGATTATTCGTAATTCCGATGCTGCTGCCTCGGTGTCGACGTGACAACTGGCGTCACCACCGAATCTCGTGGCTCTGTCGTTCACGATTACGATCTCACGTCCTGACCTCGCTGATCCCACGAGACAATATAACGATCTCGAGTCTCTCAGCAAATCATTCGATGCACGATTGTTATTATTGCTCGATTGATTTGAAGGATTTGCGTGTTTTAAGGGGTAGGCGTGACAATGATGGCGCGGACGACCGAAATTCCCGAATCCTTGGGTGATCATCGTTTCCCCCTTGCGGAGTCTCGAGAGTCCTTTTTGTCACTTTTCTCTCTCTCTCTCTCTCTCTCTCTCTCTCTCCACCCTCCGTTCCGTTCTCGACCTTTCTCACGTGATTTTACGAATCCATTTCACCTCTCGATGGTTTTACTTTTAGTTTTTTTTTTTTTTTTTTTTTTTTTTTTTTCTGGATCTCGAAAAAGAAAATTACAATTCTAACCTGCTCGAGAGTCACGTGCTTCGAGCGCAGGGCTGCCAACTTCGAAGCTCAGCAGCGACGCTTCTTTTTTGGCCTCAACGAAAATTCGATCGTCCAAGAGAGGGGTTGGGGTAGGTGGATTACCATTTTTTTACAATCATTCCGTTTGGGTACGTCGTTTGTTATTCGGTAAACACCTGATTGAGTCGTTATTCCGTGCTCCGGATTAATTGTATCTCGTTATTTTGTGATTATTGTTCAATTTTTTTTTTTTTTTCGTGACTTTTATACTTGAAATTTCATTTTTTTTTTTTTGAACGTATAACTCAACGTCTCTCGATGAGTATAATCGTGCTGGATAAGCGTTTGACGTCCCAACGTGATGGAAAATTATAGGCGAATAATGCGACAATAAAAGATTCTCGGTGCGACGAGGGAAAAAAAAAAATGTAATATGGAAGATCGTTGGGCGACGAAATTTCGCTTTTTTTTTTTTTTATAATTAAATCGCAACGATTGCGCGAATAAAAACGATGGAACAGGCACTCAGGGTTGTTCGATAGGCATCGAGGATGTCGGAAGAACGGAGTTAAATTCGCGATTCATTCACAGCACAAATTTTCGTAAATTCGTGACATTCGGCTGTATAATCTTTTTTTTTTTTTTTTTTTCAAATTCTATATGTACATTCGTGCGAATCCTCGACGAAGAGCACTCGAGCGCAGTCTCCTGCTCTTTTCTTTAACCTTCCCTTCGCGTCTGTATCTCCCCCTTTCTTCTTTTCGTCAACCCCCTTTGCCCCTTTTTTTTTCGCGTACGGCGATGCGTTGGCCCTCCTCAGATCGCAATTTCGCGATTCATCACTCGCGAATATTCTTTCTCTCCGTCTTCCTCAATTTTTCCGCCAAGCCGAAGATACGACGAGACTCCATCTTTCGCGAGGTTCCTTGGGGCTTCTTTTTTTTTTACATTTTTGATTTTTCACCGAACGTCCTGACAAAATTTGCCTCGACTGTCGAGAAATCCGTTCTTCATCGATCAAAATTATCCACCCCCCCCCTTCCCCCCTCGCCCTTTTCTACTCCTCGATGTGTGATAAAATCGAGCCCTTTCAGATTTCGTGTGAGAAAATATTTTACTTTGATGTTCGTTCTTTTTTGGTGATTATTGGAGTTAGGGTTGTAGTGCTGTTGAAGGTTTTTTTTTTTTTTTTTGTAATTTTGTCGGGATTTTTTTTTTTCTTTTAAGTTTTTTTATTATTTTATTAACCGGTTGACTATTGGTTGCGATCAAGCAAGGGCACGCAAAAACCCATCAAGCGACGTTGGGCGGCTGGCAGCCGGCCTCACACTGGCTCACTCTACTCTGCCACATATTCACCTATCTCTCTCGCTCCTCTCTCTCTCTCTCTCTCTCTCTCTTTCTCTCTCTTTCTCTTTCTCTCTCTCTCTCTCTCTCTCTCTCTCTCTATCGTTGCTCGTAGAATATCATCCTCAAAATGCTACGGAGTACGCGCGCCCCGCCTTCCAACAATCACCCAAACCTACCCCTCTACTTTTCAGCCCTCCTTTAACATAAAACCCCATCCACGAACAGGACCGCGAGCGCCTCCGAACGGTTGCAATCGGAAGTGAATCTGCACGATTGCCTCATTGTGACAATTCCCCCCCCCCCCCTCCTCTTTAAATTACAACTCTTTGGGTTTATTAATAACATGCATAAATGTGTTAATAGTTACTGCTGGATATGTTGCTGATAAGGTGAATCAGTGAATTGAAACAAATTGTACAAATACAACAAATGGAAATTTTGAACAATCGACTGAGTTGAAATTTTTTCTAGAGAAATTATGTATGAACATTCTGACCTGAGAAAATCATGAAATATGTGACTAAAGTTATCTCAAAATAAATGGGACTACAGTTGTGTCTCGAATTTCAAACATTTTTTTTCCAATGAAACAACATTTTTTTGACGAGAAGAAAAAATTAATTGAAACAAATTGTACGAATTATATAAATTTAACGAATTGAATAAATTGAAATTAAAAAGGGAATTGAATGAATTGTAATATTCTTAATAAAACGAATTGTGTATGAACATTCTGACCTGGGAAAATTATGAAATATGGGACTTGAGTTATCTCAAAATAAATGGGACTACAGTTGTATCTCGGACGGATTTTTTTGACGAGAAGAAAAAATTAATTGAAACAAATTGTACGAATATATAAATTTAACGAATTGAACAAATTGAAATTAAAAAAGGAATTGAATAAATTGAAATATTCTTAATAAGAGAAATTATGTATGAACATTCTGACCCGAGAAAATTATGAAATATGAGACTACAGTTGTATCTCGAATTTCAAACATTTTTTTTTTCGATGAAACAAACATTTTTTGACAAGAAGAATAAATAAATTGAAACAAATTGTACAAATCCATAAATTTAACAAATTGAACAAATCGAAATTAAAAAGGGAATTGAATAAATTGAAATATTCTTAATAAGATAAATTATGTACGAACATTCTGACCTGAGAAAATTATCAAATATGAAGTTATCGCAAAATAAATGGCACTAAAGTTGTATATCTCAAATTTCAAACTATGCTTCGATGAACCCCAATTTTATTTTAACTCGAAACTCAAAGTAAAATTTAAAGAGAATACGGAAATGTCTGTTAAAAAAAATACGTAATCGTGATTTCGGGAACGAATCGACGTGTCTGACCATAAACGTCAGTTTCTACTTAAGCCTGATCGTCCGTTGACTCGAACTACTTGCCAAATGTTTTTTTTTCTTCATATTTTTCAAAAAATCTCTGTACTTTCCGACTACCGGTCATAATTTCATACTTCGATAAACATTTGCTGATAAAAATAATTGAAAAAATTTGCGAAAAAAATCGAAAAGAAAATTTCGCCACCCTTCGGTAATTTTATACGTTATGAAAAATCGAGTATCGAAAAATCTGCACTGATTATTTGAATCTGGACTTTATTACCCGATCGTTGATGGTTGGACAATTTTTTTTTTACGAAAAAAAATACACGATATAATTCCAATATCACTTTTATTCATTCTTTGGCATAACATTGTACAATATATTCACAATTGTATCCCTATTTTAATGATCCTTAAATTCGTAAAATCTCGATACCTGCGGATTCCTCGTATTTTAATTTTTTTTTTTTCTTTTTAATCGAAAAAAAACAAGGAAGACTGTTTTTTGGACGAAGGAAAATCTGGTCTTTTTTTTTCGCGCTGGAAAAAAAATTCTGTAAAATGAAGTCTTCAATTCTTGGGCATCTGGAAAAGATATTTTTTTCTGTTACGAGATTTTTTTTTTTTTTTCCTTACGCATCGACGCAATTTCCTCTAGAACATTTGTGCGATTGTACTCGACGACAGATACGCCATTTAGTTTATTCGATAAATATATATATATATATATATATATATATATAGTTTAATAGGCATGGGCTTTCGATAATTCCAAAAAAAATGTACTCTTGGCATCGAAAAATCTCTCTCTCTCTCTCTCTCTCTCCTCTCTCCTCTGACCTTACAATATTTGACAACGACACGAGAAACAGCCGGTTGGCGTGTAAGTACGAGTGTGAGGATTCACTGATTTTGCTGGACCAAGATGCAACGAATCCTCGCTTCCCTCGCTCAGCTCCTCGATACTGAATGTGTCAGTCAGATCTTGCTTGTGCTTGGCGGATTCCTTACCTCTCGATAGCGGAAAAAGCGTCGTTTCATCCTCGCTGAATATATAATTGAAAAAATTGAAAATTAAAAAAAAAAAAAAATCGTACGACTGTCCAGAGAACAAGCCACGTTGAATACGATTAGTGATTTTTTTTTTTTTAATTGTTTAAACTCGAAAATTCGCAAGGTATTTTTTTTCAATTAGCTACAAGTATCCTTGATTGATGGTAATTTTTCTAAAACTCACAAAAGATTTTAAAAAATAATAATTTACGAATTAGTAAATTTCGTATCACAGGATTTTTGATGTTTTTTTTTTTTTTCTTCAAATTTTTCAATAAGTCTTAATGAATTATATGAAAATTCGATTCGTAAAAATTAGGTCAGAAATTGAGCACCGAGTGTCATTTACCTCTCACTGTCACTGTGCCAGTACTCTACGAGAGGATGATGCTCATTATTGTTCTTGCGGGGAATCGGTAATCTTTTTATGGGAATGAGACCGCTCGAATTGGACGACGTTACCGCGACGCTCTTATCGTTATTCGGCAGTTTTGTGTACTCGGTACTTCGTTGAATACGTTTAGCCTGCTCGATTCGCGCTTCTGCGCGAAAAAAAAAAAACTCACAACGGACCTTTGTTCCGAATTTTTCTTATAATAATAAAAAAAAAAAAAAGCATTTCTGCAATTTCTCAATGATTCCTGGGAATCCATTGTTCTCTACCTTTGACTTACCTAATTTTTTTTGCAACTGCTTCGTGGTACTTCGTTCAGAATTTTGCGTCTGATTGCTACTACAGCTGCTGTCACTTGGCTGAAAGTTGGAGCTCTGTTGGAATTGACGAATCGTCAATAATCATTCAAACTGATCAAATAAATTTCATCAGCCAAAACTTTCTCTTTTTTTTTTTCGCGAAAATTCACGCGAGACAGAAGACTCGTTCATCGAGTTTTATAAATAATGTCGTTCTTTCAATTTCAAAATTAAATGAAATTACGTTGAATCAAATTCAACAAATTCAAAGCCTCATGGATTTCAGTAATTTATTTATTTATTTATTACAAGTAAAATGTATCGAGCATATTTCACTATTATTATCATTTCTATTTTTGTTATTATTATAATTATTACCATAAAAGCTGAACGTTCGTCTTCCGCGTGATTGACAGTCTTCGGATCGCTGTCTATTCCACTATCCTCCATCCTGTCAGCCGATCAATCTCTCTCAAGTTTCACCGATCGACAAATAATCTACGCGACCGAATTGAATTTAAAAAAAAAAAAAATGTACATCGAACGAACAAACAAAAATTAAAATGAAAATTCTTTCTTCTTCGAGTCGCGAGTAAATGAGAGGAGAAAATTTGAAACGACTCACGCGTAAAATACTGGACAACTTGTTGGAATGCTGACATCACCATGAAACGGCTATTGATTTTTTTCCCATGATTTAAGGACAGTACGAAGCGACTCGAAGACATATTTACTTTTTTTTTTTTTTCCAAGCCCTTATCTCAATCGATCGAATCAACATTCGTCGCGGGCAACATTTTATTTTTATTTTCTTTATTATTATTATTATTATTATTATTATTATTATTTATCAACGACGACCGGTCCGTTGGACGGATTGTATCAGACTGCCAGGCACATTCACTTTTCTGTACTACTGCGCGCGCGTGTCTGTGTGTGTGTGTGTGTGAGTGAGTGTGTGCGAGAGGAAAACGCGTCGATCTGGGGTGTGTTGAAACTTCCCGAGTATTGATCTCCCTTAACGTGTGTGAGCCCGCGTGACACGAATACGCGCCGGAAAATTCCCAAATGACAGTGCCAAGCGGGAATTTTAACGTCGAGCAGGGTGTGCTCGAAATTATTTTCGTGAATTGTTTATCGAACGATATGAGAGACGAAACGAAAAATGGTGTCGCATCAGGGAGGATGCCGTTGGTGTTTTTTTGGAGCCTTTAAAATTGATTTTATGGTGATCGACGACGCGAAAACTTCTCGTATCCAAGGTAACGGTAGCGCAATTGATAATCAACGCGGTTGTTCTTCGTGTGTCGGAACGATGACACTGACAGGGGACGACTCGTAAATCAGAATTTGCCGATAAGAACAATTAATTCGTTTGATCGGTGCAGGAGGACTTTATCTTGTGGGGCTTTTCGAGGAAAAATAAATAAATAAGAGGGGGGTTTTTTTTTTTTTTTTTTCAACGAAAGACTACAATCATGCCTTTCGCTGCACCCAAGAAGAATCCCTCGAAGATCTCGGACTCGATCAAAGACGTACGTAAGAAAAATTAAGAAAAAAAAAAAAATTGGAAACTTGGGAATTTGTTCCTCGTCACAAAGTTACCACTATGAGGAGATGATTAACGTAGTTTCGTAAATTTCAAGATGGCTTTCATAATTTTGGCTTCCTCTGTTAATGAGGAAGCAGTGCGCAGGTTTCCGATTAGCGCGCTTGCTTTTTAAATTTGAATGATTCTTGCGTTAATATCCTCTCTTCTAGCGTGTACTAATTTAAATTTCTTTGGATTCATAATCTCAAATTTGCGACAGTCCGAGCGAACTCAGAAATTTTTCGAAAATTTCAAAATTTCATGAAATCCTAATCCCCCTCGAAGGATTCTTGCCAAATTCAAAATTAAATATCCTCGTTCCATAATGTATTTGTGCAACAATGTTTTGGCTCAATAATTTCAAATTTACGAACGTTGTAGCGATCTTAAACGCTTTTCGAAAAATTAGAATTTTTGTAAAATCCCCTCGAGCGATTCTCGTCAAATTTGATGCCAAACATTTTTTTTCCTTTGGCCTATTTGTGTGAAAAAAAAAAAGTTGCCCGGATAACTCAAAGTTCACGAGATTTATGGGAGCTGACAGAAATTTTTCGAAAATTTCAAATTTTTTTTACAATTTGAGAATCCCTCAAGCCATTCTCACCAAGTTCAGTGACAAAAATTCTTGTCCCCTGACCTATTTGGGCAAAAAACATTTAGCCCAGTGCCTCAAAATTCGCGGAAGTTAAAGCGACCACGAATATTTTTTTTGGAAATTTATAAATGCCATAAAATTTTTAATTTTTGAAAAATTCCGACGAAAATTACAGCAAAGAAAGGAACTGTAGAGCTATACGATTGTGTACACAGAAAGCCAGCCCGGTGTAACTAAAACCATTAACGAGTTACAGAGATTTGAATTTTGCAAGCTCAATTTTGCCAACAAAGCTCCCTCTATGAGGAAGCAAAAATACTCAAATTCTTTTATTTGAATAGCCATTTTATTCTAATTAAAAAAAAAAAAAAAAAAATACATTAGCAAATGAGTCTCGCGGCAAAGAGTCGTTCATCCCGGGTCGACCTTGTCGGTGGAGAACCAGAATGGTCGAAGGGAAAGGTATTCCTTAAACCGGACGATCAGCTTCAATTGACGGAAGACGTGAGTTGTCCATTCGTTTGTTTTTTTTCATCTTTTACGAAAAATTTTCACAAATTTTTAAAACTCTATCCGAGTCTTTCGATTCGTTCAGGAGCTACAGGAAGAAATAGCGAGAGTATTGACAATTCATAATCCGAGAATTCCCAACTCGCTGGTCGAATGGTCGTGGAAGCATCGTGAATTCATTAAATTGCCAAATCCACCGCACCTCGTCACACTCATAAACGTGCCGGGCACTTTGCTTCATCGTGAATCCGAGGAAGCAAAGATTCAGATGGCCGGTGGATTTTTCGGTGAATCAGAGAGACATTTGATTCTTTTTTTTTTATATAATTTTTCAACTCGTTCATTATTATAAATCCTAAAAATCTCATCAAGTAGCTTTCAGCCAATTTTTTTTTAATTAATCAATCAATTAATTCTGTGATTTGATTCTTTTTTTTTTTTATAATTTTTCAACTCGTTCATTATTATAAATCCTAAAAATCTCATCGAGTAGCTTTCAGCCAATTCTTTTAATTAATCAATTAATTAATTATATTCTTCGATTTATTATGAAATTCAACTGCTTTTTTTTTCTCATTAAACACCCAAATTATTGCTCACGGTACTTGCATTTTTCGGGGGGGGAAAAAAAAAAAAGCGGAATTACAGGATGAACCCGTAGCGGAACTTCGGCAAAAAGCTCCTGACGAGGAGGCCGAGGACGAGGAAGAAGATGCCGAAGATGGGGGTAATTTTATTTATTTACAAGACCCCTGAATGTGCAAATTGCAAAAAAAAAAAAAAAAGAAAAAAAAAAACACGTGTAAAATTTTTGCAAGAGGACGACGAGGCTGATGAGACATCGAAGCCAATCGAGGCAACGACAGACGCTGATCCGGAGCCAGAGGACGAGGAGATCGAGAGAAAAAAGCCAAAAAAAATTCCCAATCAGTTTAACTTTTGCGAACGCGCTGCCCTCACTTACGGCAATATCGTGCGCGTTAGTGACATTTTTTTTTTTCACAAAAAAACACACATACACCAGGGTGGATCGAAAAATTAAAAAAACTTTTGGCTACCCTCAAAAATCGAAGATATCATTGAAATAAAAGGTCTCCGTGCAATGATTAGATTTTTTGACAATATACAGGGGGCGCGCGGGACGTTTAAAAAAGCCATTTTTAGCGTTAAATACACTTTATCACTGATAACCGAAAACAGTTCATTCCAAAAATCCTGATTTTTTTATATAAGGTGCCCGGATATGTACCCTTTCAAGCCCACATTCACGGAACATCAACGGATGGTTCATATCTTCGAGAAAAATCTCTGAAAATCAATATTTTAACTATTTTTCAATTATACCTATCGTTAAATGTTGATTTTTTTTCTTCTAAAACGTTTTTGTATTTGTTCCATCTGTTTTTTCTTGTGAAACTCGGTATCGGTATTGCTTAAAATGCGAAAATTGCTGAATAATAAATCTTTATTTTGGAAATTTTCATATTCATGAAAAAAATGGTGTGAATCAATGAAATATAAAAATTTCCAAAATAAAGATTTATTATTCAGCAATTTTCGCATTGTAAGCAATACTGATACCGAGTTTTACAAGAAAAAACAGATGGAACAAATACAAAAACGTTTTAGAAGAAAAAAATCAATATTTAACGATAGGTATAATTGAAAAATAGTTAAAATATTGATTTTTAGAGATTTTTTTCGAAGATATGAACCATCCGTTAATGTTCCGTGAATGTGGGCTCGAAAGGGTACATATCTGGGCACCTTATATAAAAAAATCAGAATTTTTTGAATGAACTGTTTCCGGTTATCAGTGATAAAGTGAATTTAACGCTAAAAATTGCGTTTTTAAACGTCCCGCGCGCCCCCTATATATTGTCAAAAAATCGAATCATTGCACGGAGACCTTTATTTCAAAGATATCTTTGATTTTTGAGGTTAGCCAAAAGTTTTTTAATTTTTCGATACACCCTAATATACACAAATATTTTGACACTTCGATTTGTTGCAGAATTGTTTTTTTTTTCTCAATTTCACGTAATTACAATTCTTTTTAAGGACATGAGCACTCAAACTGTCCCCCCGCCAATCGCGACGTTCAATTCTCACGTTTTCCAATGGACGATCTTCGACGATTATCAGGTACGAAACTGTTTTTTTTTTTTCCCCAAAAAAAATTGTAGCCCGAAAATTCCTCACGCAAAAGTAAATTCATCGAGGCAACCCCGTTTTTTGCCAGGAAGATTATGCCCATCAGCAGCGAGAAAGAGAGAAGGAAAAAAAATTGCCGATCTCGCAGCCGAAAAAAGACGATCCGAAGAAAAAAGCACAGATCGAGGCTGTGGCAGTTACGCAGAGAATGCTGCAAGCTGCGAAGACTCTCGAACGAATGGTCAATCAAAATATATTCGATGAAATATCGCAAGGTTATTTTATATATATATATATATATATATATATTAGACTGTTTCAAAATAAATCGATAATTTTTTTTGCTTTACACAATCTTAAACTATACTTGGACATGAAAAAATAATCCTCGCGAAAGGAAGGGCCGGTCCTTCAAGATTTAGAGGTGTCTCATCGGACTTTTGTCTTTTTTTATTTCATTAATGACTAATTCTTTTACAAACCGAACACCATTCTGACTGACACATTTTTTATTTGGCTGAAACTTTTTTTACGGGTTCTATGTCGAAAAAAAAAGATACGCGTTCAAGGAATTTTTTTTTTTTTTTTTTTTTTTAATAGAGGGGGTTGAAAGTTTGAGATTTTCGTGATTTGTGCCTTGGAGACTTATTTTCAAAAATTCATAACTCCGGTTATTTTTAAGCTAGAGAAAACTTTTTTTTTTATTTTGAAGATAAAAGAGTGAATTTTGAGAAAAAAATATTTTCAAAAAAATTTATAAAAAATTTCATATTGTTATAAAGAATTGAAATGTTTAAATCAATTTTTTAAACATGGCCCCCAAATTTTAACGATTTCTTAATACAACCATCGTATTGTACGTCAAATTTTCCATAAAAAACGTATTTTTTATTAATGGAGAAATTATGTTTACTGGCAGAGATAAATTAATTTATCTAGCGCTAATTCATTTATCTAGCACTAATTTATTAATTTATCGTATCGGCGCGCGGGTACCTTTGCACGCCTGTTTTTCTAACCCCCCATCATTTTTCTCAATAACATAAATGATTATTCAACTCTTAGTCTACTTTGTCAATCGAGTACAAATTATTATTATTAGCAAACAGAACTTTATGATTAATTGAACAAAATAAAAACATGTTAGCAAATGAAAAAACAATTAATTACGATTTTTATAAAAATTTTCTTAAAAACGTTATTTATCAGTAGTTAATAATCTCCTACTTAATTGTAGGAGAAAGTACAAAGTAGGAAGTACCTTAAAAGGAAAGTAGGAGATTATTAATATTGATTTTTGTATTTTTTTTTTTTTGTTTTTTTTGCATTTATCGACGTATATATCGACCGATAATTGTTGCTGCGATCATCAAGATCGTTTTTTTTAGTATATTCAGTATTTATACATAAGTTTGGAATATATTCATCATTTTAGGACTAGAAAAACGTTTGTTCCATCCATGCAAATTAATTATTCACGTATTAACGAAATAAAAATGACAAAAGTCCGATGAGACACCTCTAAATCTTGAAGGACCGGCCCTTCCTTTCGCGAGGATTATTTTTTCATGTCCAAGTATAGTTTAAGATTGTGTAAAGCAAAAAAAAATTATCGATTTATTTTGAAACAGTCTAATATATATATATATATATATACATATATATATAAAAGCAAAGAAAAAGTATAATTTACTTGTGACGAAAAATACAAAAAAGAAAATAGAGGAAAAAAGAAAGCCATTTTCTCGAAGATTACAGGTACTGGAACGATCCCAGTGACGAATTCAAAGATGGCGAGGGATCGCTTCTTCCACTGTGGAAATTTCATTATGAAAAAACGAAAAAACACGACGTTACCGATATGTGCTTCAACGTTCGTTACTACGATCTCTTCGCCGTGTCTTTCGGATCGAGTTAGTTTCAATGATATCGCATAAAAATGTTGTTTTACCAAAGTCGTTTCTTTTTTTTTTTTTTTTTTTTCTGACCTGACTTTACAGCCCCCTTCTTGTGCCTCAGCGAGATTTTTCCGATTTTTTCGTCTTTTTTCAGTGTCTTTCCACAGTCCGGTTAAGGACGGCACGATTTGCCTGTTTAGTCTGAAAAATCCGTCTTATCCCGAATGGATATGCCCGACGGAATCTCCGGTAATGTGTCTCGATTTCAGTAAGCAGCATCCTCATTTACTCGTCATCGGTAGCAAGGACGGTAGCGTTGCCGTATACAATATTATGCTACCGCCATTGTCACCGCAGTACAAGAGCAATCCGGTCGAGCAAAAACACGGTGGAATTGTCTGGGAGGCGAGTAAATGTCAATTGCAAAGATTCGAACAAAAGTGACAGCTCGATTTGCGCGAGTAGTAAAATAAATTTAGACGAAAAAAAAAATTAAAATTTACAAAACTCTGAGGATTAATTTTCAGCAAGAGGCGTTTATATTAATTTTTTTCAATCGAAAAAAAAATATATATATATAAATTTGAACGCAGGTACGTTGGGCGCCGGATACCGAGGAGGGCAATTTAACGTTTTACAGTGTGAGCATCGATGGAAAGATAAATCATTGGGTACTGAATCAGAATGAACTTGGACTGACGACGGTGATGACGCTTTTTCTCGATCGTCCACCGATTCCCGGACCCGACGGTACACTCATCACCCTCAAAGGTAAATTCAAAAGAAAAACAAAAAAAACCTTGCGAGAAACAATCCATCAACCCCTTTGGGACGAATAAAAAAAGTTCGGATCTACGTAGATCGAAATTTAAATCTACGTAATTGTGTTTTTTTTTTTTTTTGGATCTACGTGGATCGGAAAATCGTAGATAGTAGATTTTCAGGTAGATGTAAATTAGATCTACCCAGATTTAAATTAAATCTACCCAGATCTACAGAGATTCAAGTAGATAAAAGGAGATCTGATAAGCAAAAGTACTCCCAAATAATATTTGAATCTACTTTGTATTCAGGATCTGGGTAGATCTACGATTTTCCAAAATTTAGATCGTCGTAGATCAAATTTGATCTACAAAATAACTTGGTAGATTTAAATTTGGTCGACGTGGTTATTTTTTAGATCTACATTTTTTTTAAATCGTAAATCATAGATTTATCAGTAGATCCCAGTTGGATCTACCTGGATCTCCATTAAATCTGTCTAGATTTTAATAAAATCTACTTGGATCTTCGTTAGATCTACTCAGATCGTAAGTAAATCTACTGAGACTGAAGTATATATAAACGGGAGATCTAATAAACAAGAGTATTCCCATATAATATTAGGTCGACTCGGATGTACGTAAATCTACCGTTATATACACAGGATCTGGGTAGATCTGTGATTTTCCTAAACTCAGATCATCGTAGATCAAATTTGATTTTGAAAATAATTCCGTAGATTCAAATTTGGTCCACGCAGTTATTTTTTAGATCCACGTAGATCTACATTTTGAAAAATCCTATATTCAATCGTAGATCATCGATTTCTCCGTAGATCTCAGTTGGATCTACCTGGATTTCAATTAAATCCATCTAGATCTCAAATAAATCTGCTTCGATTTCCCTTAGATCTACTCAGATCCTGAGTAAATGAGATTGAAGTAGATAAACGGAGATGCAATAAGCAAAAATGTCCCCACCATTATATTAGGTCGACTTGGATGTACGTAAATCTACCATCACACGCAGGATCTGGGTAGATCTACGATTTTGATATAAAATAATTTTGTGGATTCAAATTTGGTCTGCGTAGTCATTTTTCAGATCTACGCAGATCTACATTTCGGCAAATTGTACATTCAATCGTAGATCGTAGATTTTTAGGTAGTTCTACAGTTTGATCTACCTGGATCTCAATTAAATCTACCTACATCTCAATTAAATCTATCTAGATCTCAATTAAATCTACTTAGATCTCCGTTAGATCTACTCGGATCCGAGTAAATCTACCGAGATCGAAGTAGATAAACGGAGATCTGAATAAGCAAATGTATTCCCAAATAATATTAGTTCGACTTGGATCTACGATTTTCGTAGATCTAATTTGATGTAAAAAATAATATCGTAGATCTAAATTTTGTCCACGGGGTTATTTTTTTAGATCTACGCAGATCTACATTTTGGAAAATCGTAGATCGTAGATTTCTCGGTAGATCTCAGTTGGATCTACGTGGATTTCAATTAAATCTATCTAGATCTCAAATGAATCCGCTTCGATTTCCCTTAGATCTACTCAGATCCTGAGTAAATGAGATTGAAGTAGATAAACGGAGATGCAATAAGCAAAAATGTTCCCACCATAATATTAGGTCGACTTGGATGTACGTAAATCTACCATTGCATGCAGGATCTGGGTAGATCTACGATTTTCCAAAATTTAGATCGTTGTCGATCAAATTTGATATAAAATAATTTCGTGGATCCAAATTTGGTCTGCGTAGTTATTTTTCAGACCTACGCAGATCTACATTTCGGCAAATTGCACATTCAATCGTAGATCGTAGATTTTTAGGTAGTTTTCAGTTTGGTCTACCTGGATCTCAATTAAATCTACCTACATCTCAATTAAATCTATCTAGATCTCAATTAAATCTACTTAGATCTCCGTTAGATCTACTCGGATCCGAGTAAATCTACCGAGATTGAAGTAGATAAACGGAGATCTGAATAAGCAAATGTATTCCCGGATAATATTAGTTCGACTTGGATCTATACGATTTTCCCCAAAATTTAGATCGTCGTAGATCAAATTCGATGTAAAAAATAACACCGTAGATCTGAATTTTGTCCGCGTGGTTATTTTTTAGATCTACACGTAGATCTACATTTTGGAAAATCGTAGATCGTAGATTTTTAGGTGCTCTCAATTTGATGTACCTGGATCTCAATTAAATCTACCTCCATCTCAATTAAATCTATCTAGATCTCAATTAAATCTACTTAGATCTCCGTTAGATCTACTCGGATCCGAGTAAATCTACCGCGATTGAAGTAGATAAACGGAGATCTAAATAAGCAAATGTATTCCCGGATAATATTAGTTCGACTTGGATCTATACGATTTTCCCCAAAATTTAGATCGTCGTAGATCAAATTCGATGTAAAAAATAACATGGTAGATTTAAATTTTGTCCACGTGGTTATTTTTTAGATCTACACGCAGATCTACATTTTGAAAAATCGTAGATCGTAGATTTCTCGGTAGATCTCAGTTGGATCTACCTGGATCTGAATTGAATCTACCCAGATCTCCATTACAGATTTACTCAGATCTAAATGAATCTGCCAAGACTTTAGTACACACACAAAACGGAGATCCAACGTAATATTCGGTCGACTCGAATTTATGTAAATCTACCGTTATATTATACGTAGATCTAGGGTAGATCCACAATTTTCCAAAATTTAGATCTACGTACATCGAATTTGATGTAAAAAAAAAAACCTGCGTAGATCTCGAAATTACGTCTGCGCAGATCCGAATTTTTTCACCGGTCACTTCTCATTGAGAGAAGAAGAAAAAACGAAAATTGAATATTTCAGGATGCGGCACGTGTTTGGCTTTTCATCCAAATGACAACGATATATTTCTCGTTGGTACCGAGGAGGGAACGATTTACAAGTGTAACACGGCTTACAGCAGCGTTTACATGAAAACGTACAACGAGGCTCACAATATGCCCGTATATCGAATTGCCTTCAATAAATACAATTCGAGTATATTTGCGAGCTGCTCGGGCGACTGGAGAATCAAAATATGGGAGGACAACAGACTGTGAGTCAGTTACAAATATACATTATTGACGACTCCATTTTTTTTTTTTCGATACAATCATTTTATTCGCGATTTTTCAAATTTGACCTAAGAACAAAAAAAAAAGGACCGAAATTTTTTTATTTTTTCTATTTTTCAGTGAACCACTGTTCATGTTCGATCTCGGTGTAGCGATCGGCGATGTACAATGGGCACCGTACAGCTCCACGATACTCGCATGCGTCTCGGACGACGGTAAAGTCACGGTTTTCGATCTCAATGTCAATAAATATCGTTCAATTTGCAGTCAGCCGATAGTCAGCAAAAGACGAAGCAAATTAACGAGACTGGCCTTCAATGATGTCCTACCATTTATCATAGTCGGTGACGACAAGTGAGTGTTACATTTTTCACTTAAAAGTATTTTTTTTTATTTTTTATATTAACGAATTAATCAACCATAATATCCTGATTAACGAATTAATTTTAATTAATCGAGTAGCTAATTAATTGTAATTAATTATTCAAGAATCATTCATGAATTAGGATTATTAATTAGTCGTTGTTTTTTTTTTACGAAAAATTGAATTATCAAATTTTTTGTTTTAACGAACAGGGGTACGGTAAGTACCCTGAAGCTTTCGCCAAATTTACGAGTCAAGGTTAAGCCAACGAAGAAGCAGCTTCATCTTTCCGTGACCGAGCTGGAAACCATGAAACTCGAGAGATTATTGAGCTTCGTGCGTGAGCCGCCTGTACTGATACCACCCAAGGACGTGAGAATCGTGGAAAAGAATTAGAAAAAAAAGGGGAATTTAAAGAAAAAAAAAAGAAACTTGTAAATACGATTTTTTTTTTTCCTAACAATCTGAATTTGATTTTATTGAATAAAATTTACATCACATATTTGCCATTGAAAAGACACATCGCTTTAAACTCGATAAAAGATCACGCACATTACAAGTCAATTCGGGGTTTGTTTTTTGTTTTTTTTTTGTTTTTTTTTTTTTTTTTCGGGAAAGATAGAAAAGTGTTTTGGACTAACAATTGCAACGTTGGCACTTTTAACACTTGTGACAAATTGCTGGCGAATAATTAACGACGAATCGTAGCAACGTATTTTGGTCACGATAATACTATAAGACGTAACTTTTTTTTTTTTTTTAATTTTTTAATCGAGTTACAAAGTCCGGGCTTAATACAAAAATAGAATAAAGTTTAAACGCTCAGGATTCTACGTTCGAGATACAAAATAGCAGAGCTCGTTCCATCTAGAAAAGTTTTCATTTTGGGACTTTTTTTTGGGTCAGGGTGGTTCATTAAGTTTTTTTTTTTTTTTTTTTTTTTTTTTTTTTTTTTTTTTTTTTTAATAAACTTGACTGGCTATTTGGGGGGAAAAACGGAATGAGAATAAATATCCTCGTAGTGGGAGATTAAAATTTTCGTCGAGCTCGATTGTTGATTGTATTGGGGAAAAAAAAATGATGCCATTCAGATATTTTGGAATTTTCTACCCAAACATGCAATTGATATTCAGAAATATTGAGAAATAGCGAGAGAATTTGGCACTCTTTACGATCAATCCCCCGCCAGTTTATTCTTTTTTTTTTTCGAAATTCATATTTAAAAAAATATATATATTAATTGTAAATAATTATTAAAATTATCGTAATTAAATCTTTTGGATAAAAATTAAAATGTCAATTGCCAAAATTTCCAATATTATGCATCGAAATTTTCTATTTCAGTCCAATATTTGGAAAAATAGGTAGCAGCGTTTTTTTTTCTTTATGAATTTTGAAAAATATCAAGTACGAAGAAAAAATTACTAATTATTAAAAAGTTGTTAAAAAGTTAATTTATCTTTTGTCAGGAATTATGCGAGCTTTGAAATTAAAAAAAGAAAAACCAAACAAACCACCCTGATACGTATAACGAATCGATATAAATATATTCGTTAAATCATTTTATGGCTAGTGTGGATTTAAAAAAAAAATCAATTTGGCATCGTATTCGAGCAATTAATTTTTTTTTTTTTTAATCGCTAAATTATTCTCACTCGTCACTCTGCGATGTCCCGGAGTAACGACGAGTTTCATCGACATTGGTAGAGAAAAAATCCATTGGCAGAGAAAAAATAGGATACCGATCAAAATTCCTCGGATAATAATCAATGAATAATATTTTACATCACGTTTCAACGACTCACTCAATCTCAACAAAGCACCTTTTCGATAAATATCATTTTGGAAGAATCCGATTGTATTTTTAACGAATAATCGGGAGCACACGCGTAAGGGGTCGATAAACTTAATGAAAAAAAAAAAAAAAAATGGGAAAAAATTGTCATGCCAACAATGCCCAAGGCAATCTCATTAAAGAAAACGAAGAGTCATTTTTTTTTCTAAACGAAAATTTAAGCCAGTCCTTGCACTTTGGCGACTATTGGAGAATTTCGTTAATTGCGAATACTTTTTTTTTTTTCAAGACTGCCAAGTTTCATATCGTCACTGCAAATTTTCGATTTTAAAATCGCCATTTTAGCTCAGAATATACGAAAAAAAAAAGAAAATTTAGCTCGCCACAAGTTCAATCGAAAAATAAACCTAATTGAATCACAGATAAGTGATTCTCACTCAATAATGAATTTTTTTGAAATGATTCAACGGGACTGCGGTCAAAATGGATGACGAAAAATCGAAAATTCTTCAAAAAAGAAAAAAGAAAAAAATTAACTCAAGTACCAAAAGACATCTCCGCACAGTTTTCATAAATTCTGACAACTTTAACGTTATCAATTTTTTTAAAAACTTTTTCCATCAATTTCATTGCTAATCGTGACTGGTCTTGCCACAAGGACCGCCTTAAGGGAGCACATACGCCTCTGAAGCCTTTACTTCAGAAGTCTTTTCGACTTTCGTAAGAAAGTTTGGATTATTGCCCACAAAATGTCTCATTGACATTTTTCAAACAAACGCAGTACAGCTGTAACGGGGAAGTTAGCGAGTCGCTGCGAAAAAGCTTTGCGCGCCAGGATATCTCCAGAACCGTTGGACCGATCTGGATGAAATTTTGCACAAAAATTGTTCAAGTTTTCCACTTTGAAATGATAAATCTGAAACTTGATCCGCCGATTGTTTCTTAAGATGCCAATATATTATGCACCAATAACAATCAAAATATCAAGAAACAAATATTTAATCGTTTGCCAATTTGGTCAATTCTCAGTGAAATTGAAAAGTGGCTGGTCATTTTGATTCGCCGAATTCTCACAACATGCGGTCAAAATTTCAGCTCGTTCGGTTAAATCTGTCTTGAGAAATCCTGCGCGCAAGCTTTTCGCAGCGACTCGCTAACTTTCCTCTCGCAGCTGTACTCAATTTATTTGAAAAACGTCAATGAGGCCATTTCGGCAACTCTGCCACTATTGTTGCAATAATAAATAAAAGCTTCGAAAATAAAGGCTTCAGAGACATGTGCTACTTGGGGGGGGGGGAAAAAAATAAATAAAATAAAATAAAATAAAATCCTAATCAAGATAAATTTTGCCAGGCAACTCTGGATTCTCGACGATCCCATTGTGATACTTGATTTCCAAAAAATCTCTAATATTGTTAGGACTGGGCACTTGTCTGCCGACGAACTCGATGCTCGACATTGGATGCAAAAATTGTTCTGGAAAATCGCGATTCTTCATGAACCACGAGTCCCTCGTCATCGTGCCATTTTTCTCATAAAACGGCAATATATTTACGTGCAAACGATTTACTTTTGAATATTGAACCTTGAAGAATTCACCCTCCGTAGCTTTTTCCCAAACGTAGCCCTGCTGATCCATCGAGGGCTTGTTGCGAGCTTTTACGAGCCACGACGAGCGTTTTATGTCATCCCTATTGATCCCAATATCGATCTGATACTCCCACGGCAATAAATCGCCGTTTCTCATTGCGCCGAGCAACGAGCTACCCTCGAGCCAAAATCGTATACCAAATTCCTCGAGTTTATCAAAAACGTGTTGTCCAACTTTTCGCAAACCCGCAAGACAGCACGGTGGCGTGTAACGATTTTGATGAATATACGATGGCACATTGTTTATCACCGAGCCAAAGCAACGGGGCGTTTCTCTCGTGCAGCCGTACCACTCGACGCTGCTCCCGGCTCGTGTTACTTTTTTTATTCCCAATTTTTCAAACATTTCTCGCTCCCGTTTGCCATGCAACTGCTTTATTCTCGATTGCGCCTGTTGGCTACGAAACAACGGTCTACCCTCGTTGAATCGATGATTTTTCAGGATGCGTATCTGACCGAGAGATAAACGTGGACAAGAAAAAAGTCATGCCACAATTTAAAATGACATAATTTTAAATTTATAGCGTCGAAATATTTGGGGAATGAGTGATTGTAAGCATATTTTAAAAGGGTATCGCAAGATGGCACCAGGTACGGATGGAACAACACCATAATTTACAATATGGAAAAGATAACTGGGAATGCCTACTGCGGAATATTTGATAAGAGCGTTGAGGTAGATTGGAGAGGTTATAAGAGCGGAGGAGACAAGATGGCCAAAAATTTGCTTGTTGGAAGAGATAAGGGCGAAATCGCGAATGGTTAACCGTCAAAATTGGGGAAGAATTTAGTTTAAGTGCTAAAAGATATGGAAATAGATGACATAATAACGATGATAAGGGAACGAAGAGACGTCAAAGGAACAGACAAAAGAATAAAAGAAGGGCTAGAAAAGTTAAAAAAGGAAATTTTAAGGAAGAGGAAAAAATAAAAATGTACGAGGACATTGTTGAGAATGAGGAAATATTGGGTCTGAAGTGGGCAAGGTTAAGATGTGGCAGTATAGAAATGGTGGAAAAGAATGGAGACGAGGATTGGAAGAGCAGGATCCAAGAACAAGATGAGACGATGGAGAATTTATTAATATGTAGAAAAAAAGGTCGAGAATTTTAGTGACAGAGAGAGCAAGAAAGATGCAGAGGAATGGATGAAAGGGCAATAAAGGGAGAAATGATAAATATGCTGTGTGAGAAAATACAAAAAGGAATGTGTGATTACTATAGGGAAGTAGAGAAAGTCTGTAAAAAAAAAATGAGTAAGGGCTAGAGAAAGAGTTGGAGGGATAAATAAAGACTTAGAAATGAAGGTGCGAAGGAATATACAGGATGTCCAATAGGAATGTGTGAAAACTAATCGAATCTCCCCTCCCTCTCTAACATTGTAAGGAACCCTGCGTTTCAGAAATTTGTACCTGAGACCTGTCAGTTATATTCTAGCTGTGGTAGAAAGCGGACAGTCTTCTTAAAAATGAGTGAGCTAACTATCGAAGAAAAAGTTTTTCTCATTGAATGTTATTATTCAAGAGGGAAAATTTATAGTGAAGCGTTCAGAGGCTTTCGTACGAAGTATGGAAGTAAAAAATTCAGAAGCGAAACTACTCTTAGAAGGTAAGAATTGAATATTTTTTATATCAAGGTTTATGAACAATCAGATCTAAAGATCTCATGTTTCAAAATTTTTTAGATTGTAACTATTTTTTTTTCCGTTTGCAGAGTAATCGATAATTTTAAAGAGTACGGAACATTACAGGACCGTAGAAAAGATTTGTCAGGCCCTTCCACCTCGGTAACTACAGAGGAAACGATTAAAGCAGTTAAAGACTATTTTGAACAAAATCCTCAGTCTTCAATCCGTAAAGCCGCTCAAGCTTTAAAAATAAGCAAATCGTCGTTGCACAATATTCTACGTCATTTTTTGAAAATTCTAATGTGGTGATTCAAATGGCTCACATTTTGGAAATATTTATCATTGATTTTGACATTTTTTTTAGTATTTGCTTAAATATATAATTTTTTCTATGGAAACATCGTTTTTTTGTAATAAAATAAAAATGACAACTCTCTTCTATTAAAAAAAAATTCCACTGATCTGGTTCCTTTATTTATTGCAAAATACCAATTTATTAGTTTTCACACCTTCCTATTGGACACCCTGAGGGTGTCCGTTAAAATAACTTTTTTCTGGGCTACCTCTTTTTTTTTTTTTGTAGGTCATGACGTACGAAAAATGGGAAAAATACTTTTTTTTCGATTCACTGCATGCCTGATAGTGCCGGAAATCGATTAAAGTAAAAAAAAAAAAAGGTTTTTTTCATAGTTTTTCGCGTGTATCTCGTGATGTATGCATTTTTTTCAATATAAGCACTGATAACAAATGAAAGCTTATAATTTTTTCTATAAATCATGTCTCTTGCGTTAATTCCATAGTATGTATATTTATCCCGCTACATCGTCGCGAATCAATAAATTTTTCAATTTGAGGGATCGCACACATTCAATTTTAATCAGATCATCGCTAATTTTTTTTTCTTCGTCTTATTTTGAATCCCTTCAACGCTAAATTATTTTAATATCTTTACATATTTCACGGTGCAATGTTTAAAAAAATTACAAAAGAGCGCAATCGCAATGTTGCCTTTTTCTAGGATTTAATTAATTCATACAAATATTATAATTAAAAATACCATCATTTTTTAAAAATAAATATTCGATTTCTCTGCTTTCTTCGAGGAGTAAATTTCGATGCATACTTTATTGTTATTTAGGCAGATTTATGACCAGAATATTGAAGGGGAAAAAGAAAACATTTCAAATTTTCGACATTTATCTTTGTCAATTGTTTCAAAGGGCTCTTGTGGCCAAGAAAAAAAAATTGAGCTATGGGGATCAAATCGAATGAAATGCTTCTAGCTTTTCAAAACACTCCCCCAGATAAGCCAAAATCGATCAAAGGACGGTTGAAGTTTTATGGTCGTTTGAAATTTCGATATTTCGTAAGTTTCAAAAAAAAAAACAAATATTAAAAATTGCAAAGCTCTATTTAATTTGGGGAAAAAAAAAATTATTGCCAGTACTGTAACAATAATAGAGATTCTCACCTTGATCCCCAATGCTGTAGTCTGAAGATACAACGAATCCGTGAACGGAAGTAAAAACGGATCGGACAATTTTCTCAATATCCTGGACTCGATAATGGTAGCGTGACGTCCGAAAACTGCGTCGCACTCGGTGCCTTGAATATTAACGTAACGCAAGCTCCATTCCTTGACGCGTAGCTTGAGATCGTAACAGGTCAGTTGGTTTTTACCAATCGGCACTGTTACTCCACCAAAACGATCCGCGCTGTTGACAATTTCCTGCATCATTCGTTTCAACGAAAAAAAAAACGAAAACAAATTACATTATTATTATTTTTTACTGTCCCTAATTAATTTGTTTTTCATAATTTCCCCACCTGAATCGCCTGTTTCGTCGATAGCCTCGTGGCATCCGGCAAAAACATCACAAATTTCGTTCTTACGTAATACAATGGATTACGCTCCTCGTAGGATTTATTAAAATTCGCCTGCAGATCGATGAGCTTGACGTTGCGCATACTGTCATTTGAGAAATTCAATTCGATCGGCGGATATGGCAATTCGTTGCATACGATTAATATTGGCATCGTGGGAAATGAATTTAATATTGAATCGACGGTCGTGGCAACGTCGTTCTCGAATGTCTCGAATTGTCGCATGACAATTGTCACGAGACGCGACAAACGACGATGCAGCTTGGTCGTGGCTGGTACTCGAATCGTCGTTAAGCTCGCGGTATCAATTTTTTCCGTACCAATCGCACGATTTATCGTGTATAACCACCATATCTTGTGCCATACGATTATATTGCCAACGAGACCGAGAATCAGCAAACTTCTCACAAACTTGACTCTCATTGTGCTATACGACTCTGATTTTCATCGCGCGCACGAAACACTTTTTGGCTCTCCAAGCTTCAACGTCGTATTCTCACATTTATTTATCTTTTGTTTGTTTTTTTTTTTTTATTTTTCACCCCTCGGTCGAAACAACCCCTTGGCCGCGTCCAACGTGAACCACCATCTTTCTTCATCCCCGACCCAAGAAAAAAGTACGATTGTGCGCGTGATCGGAGCCTCAGCGAGAGACTATCCGCGCTATCGCGTACGCGCATATATATGGACGTGTATCTATGTACGTAGGGTATACGAGGCATTGAAGCCCAAATTCGAGCTCTACGGGAAAAAACGTGCTGAATAAAAATTATGGGGAATTTAATTTTCTAGAAAAAAGAATGATATGATTTTCATCGTACGATGCATCGTTTGCGTGATATTTGAGAAAGCAGCGTTTTACAAGTTGATGGCTGACGCGCTGAAAAAAAAAAACTTGGTTGGTGACGATTTTGCGAAATTAGTTTAAAAATTGTTTTAAAAATTGAAAAAAAAGTTTGCAGATTGCTTCCTCTATTATTTTATCTCGCTCGCAAGTCTCCCTCTATTTTCTAAAATTTAGAAATTTTATAAAACCCTTTATCGAATTATTGCCAAATTCTATACCACTTATCCTTGACTTATAGACTATTAATTTAAAAAATTTTGGCCCGATAGCTTTAAGTTTGCGAAAATCGGAGTCAAAGTTTCGAAATTTTCTAAAATCTAAAAACCCACAAGGAATTCTTGACAAATTCGATATCAATTATCCTTGTCTCATAGACGATTTATGTAAAAATTTTGGGCCCGATAGCTTTAAATTTGCGAAAGTTAGAGCGCGCACATACATTTTTCGAAAGTTTCAAAATTTTCTAAAATTTGAACCCCTCAAGGAATACCTACCAAATTCGATACCAATCAACCTTGTCCCACAGATGATTTGTGTAAAAATTTTTGACCCGATAGCTTCAAATTTACGAAAGTTAGAGCGCATATATACATTTTTCAAAACTTTCAAATTTTCTAAAATCTAAACCCCTCAAGGAATTCTCGCCAAATTCAATACAAATTATCATTGTCCCATGGACGATTTATGTAAAAATTTTGAGCTCGATAACGTCAAATTTGCGAAAGTTAAAGCGCACTCATACTTTTTTCGAAAATTTCAAAAGTTTCTAAAATCTGAATGCCTCAAGGAATTCTTGCCAATTTTAATACCAATTATCCTTGTCCCACAGACGATTTATGTAAAAAGATTGGGCCCGATAGTTTTAAATTTGCGAAAGTTAAAGCGCACATAAACTTTTTTCGAAAGTTTCAAAATTTTCTAAAATTTGAATGCCTCAAGGAATACCGACAAAATTCAATACCAATCAACCTTGTCCCACAGATGATTTATGTAAAAATTTTGGATCCGATAGCTTCAAATTTACGAAAGTTAGAGCGCATATATACATTTTTCAAAACTTTAAAATTTTCTAAAATCTAAACCTCTCAAGGAATTCTCGCCAAATTCAATACAAATTATCATTGTCCCATGGACGATTTATGTAAAAATTTTGAGCTCGATAGCGTCAAATTTGCGAAAGTTAAAACGCACGCATAGATTTTTGGAAAATTTCAAAAGTTTCTAAAATCTGAATGCCTCAAGGAATTCTTGCCAATTTTTTAATACCGAGTTTAATACCAATTATCCTTGTCCCCCAGACGATTTATGTAAAAAGATTGGGCCCGATAGCTTTAAACTTGCGAAAGTTAAAGCGTACATAAACTTTTTTCGAAAATTTCAAAATTTTCTAAAATTTGAACCCCTCAATGAATTCTTGCCAAATTAAATATCAATTATCCTTGTCCCACAGACGATTTATGTAAAAATTTTGAGCTCGATAGCATCAAATTTGCGAAATTTAGAGCACATACATACATTTTTCGAAAATTTAAAAATTTTATAAAACCTCAACGAATTCTTGCCAAATTCAATACCAATTATTCTTGTCTCACAGACGATTTGTGTAAAAATTTTGAGCTCGATAGCATCAAATTTGCAAAAGTTGCAGCACACACAAACTTTTTTCAAAAGTTTCAAAATTTTCTGAAATCTTAACCCCTCAACGAATTCTTGCCAAATTCAATACCAATTATCCTTGTCCCAAAAACGATCTACGTAAAAATTTCGGATCCGATAGCTTCAAATTTACGAAAGTTAGAGCGCACACATACATTTTTCGAAAGTTTCAAAATTTTCTAAAATCTGAAACCCTCGAGGAATTTTTGCTAAATTCAATACCAATTATTCTCGTCCTACAGGAGATTTTTGTAAAAAAAATTGGACCCGATAGTTTTAAATTTGCGAAAGTTAAAGCGCACAGAAACTTTTTTCGAAAATTTCAAAAGTTTCTAAAATCTGAATGCCTCAAAAAATTCTTGCCAATTTTAATACCAATTATCCTTGTCCCCCAGACGATTTATGTAGAAAGATGGGGCCCGATAGCTTTAAATTTGCGAAAGTTAAAGCGCACACAAACTTTTTTCGAAAATTTCAAAATTTTCGAAAATTTGAACCCCTCAAAGAATTCTTGCCACAATTCAATACCAATTATCCTCGTCCCACAGACGATTTGTGTAAAAATTTTGAGCTCGATAACATCAAATTTGCGAAATTTAGAGCACATACATACATTTTTCGAAAGTTTCAAAATTTTCTAAAATCTGAAACCCTCGAGGAATTTTTGCTAAATTCAATACCAATTATTCTCGTCCTACAGGAGATTTTTGTAAAAAAAATTGGACCCGATAGTTTTAAATTTGCGAAAGTTAAAGCGCACAGAAACTTTTTTCGAAAATTTCAAAAGTTTCTAAAATCTGAATGTCTCAAAAAATTCTTGCCAATTTTAATACCAATTATCCTTGTCCCCCAGACGATTTATGTAAAAAGATTGGGCCCGATAGCTTTAAATTTGCGAAAGTTAAAGCGCACAGAAACTTTTTTCGAAAATTTCAAAATTTTCGAAAATTTGAACCCCTCAACGAATTCTTGCCAAATTCAATACCAATTATCCTTGTCCCACAGACGATCTACGTAAAAATTTCTGACCGGATAGCTTCAAATTTACGAAAGTTAGAGCGCGGACACCGATTTTATCACGCAAATATATACGCTACGGACACTTTTTTTCAAAACGTGTTTTCTCGATATATTTTGGGAAATTTCGAACCTGTTGGCATGAGAATCTCGAAAAAAAAAAAAAAAAAGAAATGTTTCACGAAAACAAAGCTTCCTCGACGAGAAAGCAAAAACTGAACGAATATTAGCAGAATTTATTTATTACAACTCCCTTAAGCCAAGCTATATGTTAAAAAAATGTATTTTTTTTTTTTTTTTATACAAAGTTCCCAGCGTTTTTATCAACGCTCTACGCGTACCTTGTCTCAACAAGCTGTACAGTTTTATTTGGGGTTGTTTTTTTTTTTTTTTTCTTTTTTTTGAATTTTTAATCGATATCAATTACATATCGCCAAACGGCCCTAAGGCTCGTAGGGCTTGACAAGATTTTCGGAAAATTCTCTAACGTGCTGGACTCCCCGTACCTCTCGTTCCAGTAGCGGTAGCTTTGTCACGTGAAAGTCCTCGTAAAGATCCATAATCTTTAATAATAATTTTTATCATCATCGTTGAATTTGACGGAGATTATCAAAAAATCGTCAATTATACAAGATCATATTACCTGATCCAAATATTTTTCCTGAACTTTGTGCCTGGCGAGGCAAAGTCTGCACGATGAATCGTCATCCTTGAGGAACAACAGCTGATTCACAATGATATTGTGGGTATCTATACCGCATTTTGTCAGCTCCTGGACTAGTCTCTCGGTCTCGTAAAGCGACAAGAATTCCGCTATGCAGACGCAAACGAATGTCGTTTGTTCGGGATCGCGAAATTGCTCGTTAACCTGACGTATAACGGCGAGCATCTCTTCCATTTTGTTCGAAAATTCATCGACGTTGAAGTCATTTCTGCCAAGCAGAGAACTCAACTGGAATTTCGGAGAGTCGTGAAAAAAAGAAAAAAAAAAAAAAAAAAAACAGAAAACACAAAAATCGTAACAAAAATGAACGGTTCGTTTTGAAATTGTGCTCGTGTCGCTCTTTTCGCTAAAAAAAAAAACAAAAAACCTCCGCCATTCTTACCTGGCCAATGAAAGGACTGATTTTCGATTTTAGCCTCATCAATTTGCCCAAACCTTTCTCAACGACCTGCGGAAATGAAAGTAGCCTGAGCGTGTGACCCGTCGGCGCGGTGTCGAATACGACCACCGAAAAATTCATTCCCTTCACGAGCCTGCGAGATATTCGCGAAAAGTAAAATGAACATATTTCGTAATTTTTCATTTCACGAAGATTGAACTGTGCGAAAGTATATAATTTTCACTGATTCATGAGGAATAAGGATAAAAATGTTATAAATAATTATGAAAATTGGTGAAAATTATCAATGCAAAAGAAGAGATATGGAAAAATCGTACTTCATGACTTCGGCGTAACTCATCGCCTCGTCTATTCCCGGAAATGCACCGACAATTTCTTGCATCACATTGCGACTCAGGCGTATTGCCTCTCCGCCTAGAACTGAGAAATTTACTCGTTCGATTTATCATCGGGACTGCCCGTTGGGCCGAGGATATAACGGCATTTAAATTAAAGTCCAAAAAAATAGCGCATTAAAAGAAAAAAAAATGTTTCTCCAGTCCCGAATGAGCTACATCCGGTCTATTCGATGTACGGTAAAGATATAAAACGATGAATAGCTATAAATTCACGTTGATCTCATTTTTATATACTTTGGTTTGAATTTTGATAAATTTTCTCAGATTGAGAACAAATTTCAACAAAATTTAATAATTAATTTAATATTGGGGTATAGTGTGAGCTGCGAGTGGGCTCGAGGAACACCGATCCGGTTGTTCTCTATCGCCGTATCAACTACGACCAAAACGCGCACTGTTCTCTCGGCTGGCTATTATTGCTAATCGTTATTCGCTTTTACTACTTTTCTGGGACATATTGAAGGAAGAGTTCCGGCGGTAACTCTACCAATTTGTAATGCGATGATTGCATGATATTTTTCTCCTATTATTATGCTTATTATTGAATTTTCCTTTTTATTGTATTTCATGGGGGGGGGGGGGGGGGGGGGTTATTAGTTTATTTTCATGATTATTTCTTGTTCTAAATCTATTCTAGCCTCTCACATGTGTAATAAAAAATGTAAATAAAAAACTGTGAAATAGAATTAACGAAAATTTGTGAACGGATGGCTCCCGATCGAGATGCTGCGAGAGCGGCTAGACATGGAGCAAAATTGTATAGGACCAAATTTTCGGAGGGAAAAATTTAGAAAAAAATGAGAAATAAAGGTGAAAAAATTTGGCTCGGGCTCATTTTGAACCTCTGTTCATTCAAAGTAGCATATAATCTCCACGTTTCGAGGCGTATGCAGAGAATCAACGGAGATTGCGATTGAATTAAAGTTTTTTTGGTGATCAAGGTCTCAATTTACTTTCAAATTTACAGACGACCAGATTTTTTATTCAGTCGAGCTTGATTGGATATTTTTCTGAAATGCTTCTTCATACATTGACGAAAATTACTCTATTTCTCAAAATAGTTGAAAAATAAGTTTTCAATACGTCAATCGGCATTGACGATCGTCGCAGAATAATTCCAAATGCAAGGACTATTTTTTAAATATTAACGCGAATGATTTTAATCGAATCATTGATATTCAGCCGGTTTACTCGCAAATCTTTGAACAACTTTGAGACCACAAAATCAAATGACTCGAAATGATTATGCATCATTTCTCATCTGACTAGTGCAGAATTAAAAAAAAAAAGGATTATTTGCGAGCGTCCCGGGAAAAAATTTGATTGGATCTACGTAGATTGAATTTCGATCTACGGGGATGAAATTTCGATCTAAGTAGATTGAATTTCGATCTACGTTGATTGAATTTCGATCTAAGTAGATTGAATTTCGATCTAACTAGATTGAATTTCGATCTAAGTAGAGTGAATTTCGATCTACGTAGATTGAATTTCGATCTAAGTAGAGCGAATTTCTATCTACATAGATTGAATTTCGATCTACGTAGATTGAATTTCGATCTAAGT
This sequence comes from Rhorus exstirpatorius, assembly GCA_963564615.1. Taxonomy (NCBI): domain Eukaryota; kingdom Metazoa; phylum Arthropoda; class Insecta; order Hymenoptera; family Ichneumonidae; genus Rhorus; species Rhorus exstirpatorius. The sequence continues at coordinate 5,504,522 of OY751313.1, forward strand.
AGATTGAATTTCGATCTACGTAGATTGAATTTCGATCTAAGTAGAGCGAATTTCGATCTACGTAGATTGAATTTAGATCTAAGTAGATTGAATTTTGATCTACGTAGATTGAATTTCGATCTACGTAGATTGAATTTCGATCTACGTAGATTGAATTTCGATCTACGTAGATTGAATTTCCATCTAAGTAGATTGAATTTCGATCTAAGTAGATTGAATTTCGATCTACGTAGATTGAATTTCGATCTACGTCGATTGAATTTCGATCTAAGTAGAATGAATTTCGATCTACGTAGATTGAATTTCGATCTAAGTAGAGCGAATTTCTATCTACATAGATTGAATTTCGATCTACGTAGATTGAATTTCGATCTAAGTAGATTGAATTTCGATCTACGTAGATTGAATTTCGATCTAAGTAGAGCGAATTTCGATCTACGTAGATTGAATTTAGATCTAAGTAGATTGAATTTTGATCTACGTAGATTGAATTTCGATCTACGTAGATTGAATTTCGATCTAAGTAGATTGAATTTCGATCTAAGTAGAGCGAATTTCGATCTACATAGATTGAATTTCGATCTACGTAGATTGCATTTCGATCTAAGTAGATTGAATTTCGATCTAAGTAGATTGAATTTCGATCTAAGTAGAGCGAATTTCGATCTACATAGATTGAATTTCAATCTACGTAGATTGAATTTCCATCTAAGTAGATTGAATTTCGATCTAAGTAGATTGAATTTCGATCTAAGTAGATTGAATTTTGATCTACGTAGATTGAATTTCGATCTACGTAGATTTAATTTCGATCTAAGTAGAGCGAATTTCTATCTACATAGATTGAATTTCGATCTACGTAGATTGAATTTCGATCGAAGTAGATTGAATTTCGATCTACGTAGATTGAATTTAGATCTAAGTAGATTGAATTTTGATCTACGTAGATTGCATTTCGATCTAAGTAGATTGAATTTCGATCTAAGTAGATTGAATTTCGATCTAAGTAGAGCGAATTTCGATCTACGTAGATTGAATTTCGATCTACGTAGATTGAATTTCCATCTAAGTAGATTGAACTTCGATCTAAGTAGATTGAATTTCGATCTACGTAGATTGAATTTCGATCTAAGTAGATTGAATTTTGATCTACGTAGATTGAATTTCGATCTACGTAGATTGAATTTCGATCTACGGGGATGAAATTTCGATCTAAGTAGATTGAATTTCGATCTAAGTAGATTGAATTTCGATCTAAGTAGAGTGAATTTCGATCTACGTAGATTGAATTTCGATCTAAGTAGATTGAATTTTGACCTACGTAGATTGAATTTCAATCTACGTCGATTGAATTTTGATCTACGTAGATTGAATTTCGATCTAAGTAGATTGAATTTCGATCTAAGTAGAGTGAATTTCGATCTACGTAGATTGAATTTCGATCTAAGTAGAGTGAATTTCGATCTACGTAGATTGAATTTCGATCTACGTAGATTGAATTTCAATCTACGTAGATTGAATTTCGATCTAGATAGATTGAATTTCGATCTAAGTAGATTGAATTTTGATCTAAGTAGATTGAATTTCGATCTAAGTAGATTGATTTTTGATCTGCGTAGATTGAATTTCGATCTACGTAGATTGAATTTCGATCTACGTCGATTGAATTTCGATCTAAGTAGAATGAATTTCGATCTACGTAGATTGAATTTCGATCTAAGTAGAGCGAATTTCTATCTACATAGATTGAATTTCGATCTACGTAGATTGAATTTCGATCTAAGTAGATTGAATTTCGATCTACGTAGATTGAATTTCGATCTAAGTAGAGCGAATTTCGATCTACGTAGATTGAATTTAGATCTAAGTAGATTGAATTTTGATCTAAGTAGATTGAATTTCGATCTACGGAGATGAAATTTCAATCTGCGTAGATGTAAATTTTGGAAAATCGTAGATCTATCCCGATATTCGTATATCAGTGTCCAAAAAATTCAAAAACTTGCGAGCGCTTTGCAACGATTCGCCTCGCTGCGACTCGTCGCGCCGTGGCACAGTGTACAAGCCTTAACTATATTGTAAAGGGTTCGCACGTTGACGAATAAATAAATAAATGAATCGATGGATTAAATTTCCAGGAAAAAAATGTTCGAATGAATTTGTTGAAAATTTTTTGAAAGCTGGATAAAATTGAAATTTGGAATTTTTTTTTTCTCACAGAAAAGGTTCGAAAAACATTTTTTCAAGGCCTTCACTAATTATTCTATCCATTCGACACACCCTCGATCATAAAAAACTCACCCGATTCATTCTCAAAGTATTCCTCCGGCAGCTCCGTCACTCCCGCATTCGGATCAATTTCCATGGCAAAAAGATTTTCAAAACCCTGAACCTTTGTCGGTACTTTGCTGAATTTTTGATCAAATGCGTCGGATATATTGTGCGCGGGATCGGTAGATATTATGAGCACGTTTTCACGAACTTTTGCCAGTTGTATCGCGAGTGAACAGCTGATCGAGTATGCAAATAGAAAAAAAAAAACATCGATAAAAATCGTAAAAATTTGAATTTTCTATTTTATTTTTTTAACTTTGGATATTTTTTAATGAAATGAAATATTTCAAACGAGGATCCAACACCTGCAAGTGGTTTTTCCAACACCGCCTTTCCCACCGACGAATATCCATTTCAATGATTTTTGCGCTATCACGTTCCTCACAGAAGGCTCCAACTGTTCAGCCTCGTCACTCGGGTTCACATTCATTTTTGAAAATTTTTCGATAATATTAATATCATTAGATCTTCGCGACAGTGCGTTTATCTTATCCGAGCTTAACGTACTTTTGGAGCAAAAATGTTTATAAATAAATACAGCTCCCTCGAAACAACACCAAATTCTTCGACAAACTGACGGAAACAAGGCAGAAGAGCATGCAGAAGCCTGCCAAAGAGAGCTCTCCAAAGTCTCATGCGTCACACATCGAAAATTGTCATGTCGTGCCATCTAGGTAGGTATAAGCTATAATAACTTTCGATGTCAAACAAGCTCGGTCAATAAAACAGAATTCAGAAAGTTCATTGTGATGTATTTATTGTCAAATGTTTATCACATTTTCATTAATTTTATTTGATGAATTGAATTCTCGGACTTTTTATAAAACATCATAATGTATTGAATCAATTTTTCAGAAAGTAAGGCAATTCGAATATAACGTTTTTTTTATATCCTTGAGGTGAAGTGATGTACCGATTCAGTCGGTAATAAAAATTCTAACCAGTTTTGATTGATCAAAACTACAAAATGCAAATGTCTATAATAAATACTCTATTGTTATTTTTTGGATCTTTTTGACACTCATTACTTGTTGGGAACAACAATCCTTATGTATCTTTTAACATTTGTTTTCACACATGTATCTTTGTATCGAAAATTTCATTAGTCTAGTTCTTGGACAAAACGAAAGTGTGAACCAATGACAAGACTCCGCAGAATATTTTCCATTGAAACCGAAATGGTCGACGCGCCGCTGTTATAGATGGCGCTGCATCGTCAGCCATTTTGTCATCCACCAAGAGTGCAAGAATTGTTTTTTGCGAGGCTTCATATCGCGATCCTAATGAGTAATTAGTTTTCGATTTTACGCCCGTGCGGCAAACTACAATAGTGTCGAACCGTTCTTCAAGTTATTTCAGCGTATAATATATAATTCACACCGCAATCACTGGGCGTTCTAGCGACGTAAGTATACCCAAATAAAATCTATTTCTCGATTGATTAAACAACAATTGCATCGACATTTTTTTTTCTCGTCTCGCCCAAGTCAGTGATACTTTTCATTTTACTTTTTTTTTTTTTTTTTTTTTCGTTAAACCAAACGAACCACGTTCCGTCGATCCTGGCAAAACTTGCCAAATGAGAAAAAAAAAAAAAAAAATCAATAATTCCGCCCTGCATTCGGCGTCGTTCCAACGTTGCAAATACCTCGCACCGTTGATTCATTTACTTCATTTTTTTTTTCCCTCTTTCTCGTCATATTACATATTTTTCAAACAATTAACGAATCGAATGTGATTTAATATGAAAAACTCAATAGCTGTGAACGTTCACTACGAAATGGCTCACGAGTCAGATTTCCGTTGAAGTTTTCATCTCAGCCTTTGAGAATTTGGCGTTATTACCGTCTAGTACAATTTTTTTCCCCCGAAGAGAAACATTTGTTGACGTTACATATCTATTTTAACGAAGCAAAGAAAGGAAAAAAAAAAAAAAATTTCGCCCAAATTCGTATACTCGATCCTATCGATGCTGCTTCATTGGATATCAGAGAAAATTATACCGAAATTATGATGCGCTCGATGCATATATTACATCGTCCCAAGTACATTGATTATGCGTTAGGATATATAAAAAAAAACACTATATAAACTTTATGTATGTATGTATATATATATGTATACGAGTATACTCGTTGATAAAATTATTTTTCTTAGCATTAAATTTGTACCGATCCGTGTGCGTTTTAAAACAATCTATGCCCGAACGAATCGATGCAGTACAGTCTCCAATTTATAGATATTCCGCTAATTCGACTCGGAATCGATCGCTACGACGATTCGGTCAAATTTGTAATTTTTTCGTCTCACGCAATATCTCTGAGATACGAAAGAAAGAAAATAATATAATCCAGCTTGAAAACCGAATTACCAATTGCGCTGCAATTGAATTTCTTTTGTCCCAGAATTTGCATGTATAATTTTAGGCATAAGGCTCAGAGAAATGAAAAAAATTTTATATCGTTCGCAATTTTCTATTACACCGTTGCGAGATAAAGATGAGCAATCAAAAAAATTTGGGCAAAACAAGTCGGAGAGAGATCGAATTTTTGTTTTGTATACTTGAAACAATATATATATATATTGGGCTGGTTTTTTTTTTTTAACTTTTTTTTCTTTTTACATACCCTTCAAAAAGTTAATTTTTAGCTTTGAACAAAGCCTCGTGAAATCGGAACTCGGTAGCAAAATTCTAAAAGGTGACTCCATTTGGTTTTAATTTTTCAAACCCTCTGACCGAAATATCTCGAAAACTGTACAAGCTGGGAAGCTGTTTTTGGTTTCATTTTGTAGATAATCAAATCTTTAAAAAAGGTCATGACTACTGTACACCCAAATGTTCATCCTGTACTCGATACGGAAGTTTTGGGTTGAGTACATTGAATAAATGAATAAAAACGCTTATTACCTTTAAAATTTTGATTTCACTCCTGTTCCAAGCTAATAGCAATTATGTCGCGCAAACTATTTCATGGAAAATTGAATTATCCGTGCAAATATGTCTCTTCATTTTCTCTCTATCTTTTACCGCTCCCTGTACAGTTCAAAATGAAAATTTAAAAATTCATAAATTCCTCGATAGGCGAATTTTTCCATTTTTTAGCTCATGGAAGCTTGAAAAATGAAAATTTGAATTTTCCCGCCCTACGGCGACACGCCGCGTGATCGATAATTTTTTCGCTACTTCTCTCTGTACCCAGAGAGCAGTCTCGTTGGTCCAAGAGTATAATGCCCTATTAACTAAAAATGAGGAACAAAAGCTCGTCATGCAAGTCGCTTCCAATCATCGCAAATAATTGCCGAATTTTAATAAAACGAATTTCTATGAATAAACTCTTTAATTTTATACACTTTTTCAATTTTATATTTCAAACTATATTGCAAGCGGTAGATGATACAGAGATAATCGTAACACGTATCGTGTAAAAAATTGAATTTTCTATGTAATAGTTTGTGTGACATAATTTGCATCAGCTTAGAACACGGGCGAGATAAACAGATTTACAAGGTAACAAGCATCTTCATTCATTTATTCAATGCGCTCAACTATAAACGTTCGTATCGAATACAAGATGAACATTTAGGCGTCTCGATCTTTTTTTATTGAAAATTTGATTATCGACAAAATGAAACCAAAAACAGCTTCCCAACTTGTATAGTTTTAGAGATACTTTGGTTAGAGTGTTTGAAAAATTCAAACCGGCACCTTTTAGAATTTTACTACCGAGTTCCGGTTTCACGAGGCCTAGTTTGAGGCTAAAAACGAAGTTTTCGAAGAGTACTTGAGAAGAAAAAAAAATTTTAAAGTTAAAAAAACCGGCCTAATATGTATATATATATATAATATAATTTATGCGACAAAAATTTCATGCATTTGTATGGAATTATGTATGTTCGTTGATTGTAACGAGATTTTTTTCTGAAACGTGCAATAGCGTCCGAATGGACAGCGGCCTTTAAAACAAATCCTCCAAATGCGCTAGCTAACGAAAAGTTTGCTAGCCTACCGGAGAGGATTAGGAAAAGAAACAAACAAACATACAAAAACGAAACTGAAAAAAAAAAAAAAAGAAAAAAAAACCATGCAAAACTGGAACCAATGGCAATTACCGGCGGCTCCTCCCGTCACGGCCCCGATGCCACAGCCGCCGATTGGCTATGCTGCTCCCGGAGCAGACCCCATGGCCATGATGCAGTCTTATCTGCAGTACTATAATCAGCCAGTAAGTATTCATAGTCTCGCTGGGCATAATATCTCTATTCGAGACCACGAAAACTGCTTGAACGGACAAAAATTTAAACAAAAATCGCTCGATACTTTCTTGAGCCAAAACTCTGTAGGAGATACGAAAAAAATTCCACCTTCTGTAACGTTTCAGCTTTTGTTTTGTTATCCTCGTTCGAATATACTTTATAATTTGAAAACGTATGCTAAGTATGAGTATCAGAGGAGGGGCGCGCGACTGAGATAAAAATTTATCCTGACAATTCTATTATTGAATATAACTGAACGAATTATTAATCGTTATTATGAAAAATTAATTTGGGCGAATAAAATTTTTTCGGCCATATCCACCTATAGATTTTTTAGCACTTAAGGCAGTCGTTCGGTATAGAGGCCTGAAAAAAGGGTGATTTTTTTTTTATAAGGAAAAAAACAACGGACTTTCTTGAAAAATTTATTGTACTTTAACACACATTTGAAGAGTATTAAAAAAAAATTTTATCAACTAATTATCGCAAAATGGCGGAGTATTAAATTGACTATAGAAGCGCCTCGCCGCTGGAGTCTCCAACTGGCAGGAAAGATGGTGCGCTTGATTCTTGTCTGGAAGGCAAAAACCACAATTATTTTTAATTGACATGTATTTTTATCGCCGATGAACCAAAAAAAAAACCGTGAAACCATATTAATTTTCGAGCTTGAACAAAAAAGTGACGATTTTTATAATTTTTTTTTTCTTTCTTCGTGCAATACTTTTTTATGAATGCTTTCAGTTCATTTAGGATGATTTTTAATAGCCTAGAGAATGAACTTTGAGTCGATAGGTCAAATAGTTTTTTTTTGCTATCACGCCCGCCGATTTGAAAGAATCACGAAAACGAAATCACGAGAAAACTCCATTTTGCGACAATTAGTTGGCAAAAAAAATTTTTTTATACTCTTCAAATGTGTGTTAAAGTACCATAAAATTTTCAATAAGATCCGTTGTTTCTTTCCTTATAAAAAAAAAAAAATCACCTTCTTTTAGGCCTCTTCACCAGACGACTGCCTTAATAAATTATTTTCGAAGTTTCGTAAATAAAAAAAAACTTTCCCGTTGTCCTAATGTTCCCTGTATTCTCAAAGCTCTCGCTATGAGGTAGTTTTCCTCATGTCGATTTCTGATTTTGGCAAAAATTGTGAGGAAAAAATGTTCAAGTCCGCATTTTCATCTTCTTACCCCTTTTCTTTTGCTCAATTGGACATTCCCAGTGTCCCTGGCGATCCTGATGGAAACTGGCGAAACATTTGAAATTATGAAAATGGCGCTTTGCATTGTCAATATATCTATACAGTGAGGATTTTTATCGATTGTACCTTTATATAAATATAATGGCAATGCGTGTCAAAGGTTCCACCAGCTACCGTCAGGGATACACTTTTAAAATACTCTAATGTCGTTTTACGTTACCATTGCTCCGCCTACTCCAAGTATTCCAGGCACGTGATCGGTTAGGGTGTATGCAATAATCAATTGCATCACTCGCAGTAACCGGAGTGGTGTCACCAAAAATATTTTAAAGTTTGATTAAGTTTAAAGGTTCGAAAGCAATTTTTTTTTTTGAATTCTGCATCTCACAAAATCTAAAAGCCTCTATCGAGTCTCGCAAAACTTACGAAATGTAACTTTATTTGTATGTATAAAATTTTTCATTTCCACAATATACAATATGAATACAATAAATACAGGATGTATATATTCGAAAATTTCATCATATTCATGAAGTTTGTAACATGTCACCTCGAATTTACATTTATTTTGGTGGAAGCAAAAGATATAACAAGTGATACTGATGAAATAATGAGGTACGAATTACCGAAGGAGATTCATCGCGAATAAAAAATTCCTTGATGAAAACCCGCAGCCCTAAATAATAGAATAAGAACCTTGTGTACCAAAAAAAAAAAAAAAAAACACTTTTTAAGAGCACGTGAAAGTCCAAATAATCTCAAAAATTTTTGATTAAATCGTACTCGCAGATAATTAACATTTTCGGCAATAGCAAAGTGTTGGGCTCTGCGTCAGTTAATTCTGTAATGTCTAATGCCTTTCTCTTGCCCTAAACATTAACCATCTCTGAGAATGATTTCTCTAAAAAAAAAAAAAAAAAAAAAATCACCTTTCACGCGCTCTTAAGTGAACCTCTTGCAATATTTCATTAGGCGTATACAAGAAGCAGGTTGTCTTCGTTGCTACTACTGTGGTCGTGAGGCTACATATTTTATCTTTATTTTTCATAAAGCTACGCTTAATCGTTTTCCTTATCAATGTATACTGTGGATACTATATTGAAAACTGCAACGTTTGTAGACGAAACGTTACGAGAGCGTGGGATTTTTCCAATTGCTTCAAAGCCTTTGATCTTGATTTATGTATGGCTTAATGGCCAAGAGGGATATATCTGAGTTTTCGAAAATTTGACGAATATCGGTGGGTCCGATAAAGACTGATTGAACGACGTTACTCAGGCACCAAGCGGATACACAACGGAGCAATGGGCGGCAGCTCAGCAGCAAAATTGGGCCCAATGGCAGACTTGGCAACAGCAGTATCAGCAATGGCAAGCCCAGTATGGGGAAAAGGTACTGGCAATCGTCGAAAAAAAAAAAAAAAAAAAATTTATTTGTCCCTTTCGACTTGCTCGACAATTGGGGAAACTAGAATTGGAAAGCTTACGATTTCGGTTTTCAGTATCAAGAGACGATGAAGCAGATGTCGACCCAGAGTTTGCCAAGCTTAGCGCAGTTACCAGCAACGCCGAGCGTTCAGCCTCCCCCGCTTCCCAAAGAGGAGTCTTCCAACAAGCCCCCTTTGCCACCCGAGAGGAACGCATTTGGTTTTCCCGGTATACCACCACCGCATCAGAACAATCTTCCTCTGTTTCCATCGGGTAAATCCGCGAATCCTCCGTTACCCCCCGGTCAGCCACCATTGCCGGCTGACAATTCGCGCAACTCTTCTATGGATAACAATCCGAGTGCTAAACGCGTCGCGAGCTCGAACGTAGAATCCGTTAGTGCAAAAAAATTAAAAGTCGAAGACGACGAGCTCACGGAAGCCGAGAAAACATTCGACGCACAGTTTAAACAATGGGAAGAACAGTTCAATAAGTGGAAACAACAAAATGCAAATCATCCGGATAAGGTAAGTGATGTATTTGAGGATGTATTTGAATTTGAAATAATCGCAGAGAATAATGTTTCTTAAGGAGATTCTGATAAAGTGAAATTGAAATGAATAAAAATAAATCACGGATGCCCCCACGATTTATGAAACTTAATTTATTTTTATTTCTATAGACTCAGTACAAGCAGTACGAGGCAAAATGGACATCGTGGAGGGAAAAGTTGATCGAGCGTCGCGAGCAAATGCGTCGAAAGCGCGAACAACAGAAGCAAGCAGCGGCTAAAGCGGAAGCGGAGAAGGAAAAGTCATTGGTAGGGGATGATAAGATTTTGAATCTTCTATCGAGTACGGAGAATCAAGGATTGATAAACAATTTGTTGGGAATTGGCAAGACGCTTGGTTTGACGGGAAAGAACGAGGTTCCCCAGGCTCAGCAACAAGTTCCAATGATCCAACCGGCTGTAGCTGCTGTAGCAGCTACGGCGATGGGAGCACCGACCATGACGCCGAATATGAATGAGGCCGCTTGGGCTGCTCAACAGTGGGCCGCTCAGTACAGTGCGGGAATCGCCATGCCCAATTACACCGCTGGCTATCAACAGCAACCAGCAATTCCGCAAATTCCCGCGAATACTCTCTCGGCCCCGTTGCCAATGACGAATTTCAATCAACCGCCGGCTAACTTCAGTCAGCCATCGGGAAATTTCAATCAACCGTCGGGAAATTTCAATCAACCGTCGGGAAATTTCAATCAACCGTCGGGAAATTTCAATCAACCGTCGGGAAATTTCAATCAACCACCGGCAAACTTTACTCAGCCGCCGGGAAATTTCAATCAGCCACCTCCGGGTATGCCCGGTGCAGGGCAAAATTTCTTGAATGCTCCGCCCAACGTTTCCACCGGTGGACCAAATTTTTCGCAACCTCCGCCTGGCTTCGGAGCTTCCAGTACGCGACAGCAGACGGATTCGGCTCCAAATCAAAGATCGGACCAGGGAAATCCGCAGGATAAGAACCCGCGATCGTTCAGATCCGACGGAGAGCAGAGACAGTCGTCGACGATGGACACTCCGTCCAGAGATTCCATGCCCCTGGCGAATGATCGTTATAGCTCGGAGTCAAATCGATTTAGCGGTCCACCGCCGAACGATCTTCGTGGCATGAATCGCGGTGGTCAATTCGGTTCCGGCGAGCCCTGCGGACGCGATGGGCCCAGCAATGATTTCACGTCGGGCAATCAATTCGGCTCGGGAAATGATAACAACAGACGCGACAATACAGGGCGTGACTTCAGTCCTGGTGGACGTAGCAGTAACGAGTTTCGATCGGGCGATCGATTTGGCAATGATAACGATCGATTTGGATCATCGGGATACGATAGAGATCAGGGAGGTAATCGATCCAGTCGCGACAGTAGTCAGCAAGATAATCGCGGCGATAATCGAGCCGGATCGGAACGCGATAGTTTCAATCCCGATCGTTTTGGATCAAACAACGATCGTTTCAATACGGGCAATACGGGAAACGATCGTTTCAATACAGGAAATACAGGAAACGATCGTTTCAATACAGGAAATAGCGGAAACGATCGTTTCAATACAGGCAATACAGGAAACGATCGTTTCAATACAGGCAACGATCGTTTTAACACAAGCAACGATCGTTTTAATACAAGCAACGATCGTTTTAACACTAGCAGCGATCGTATTAACACAAGCAACGATAATTTTAACACGAGCAACGATCGCTTCAACACGGGCAACGATAATTTCAATACGAACAACGATCGCTTCAACACGAGCAATGATCGGTTCAACACGAGCAACGATCGTTTCAACACGAGCAACGATGGTTTTGGCCAAAATAACGATCGTTTTGGTTCTAACAACGATCGTTTTAGCTCGAACAACGATCGCTTCGCTTCCGGCAACGATCAAACGAATTCCGGCAACGATCGATTCGGATCCACCAATGATAGATTCGGCTCTGTTAACAATCAATTCCCTTCGACTTCTGGAGATCGTTTTGGTTCTTCCATCGATCGACCGGGCATGGGCGGCTTGGGTCAACCGAACGATAAATTCAGTCGGCCACCTCCCGATCGTTTTGACACGCGTGACGGTAGTCGTGACTCCGGTGGCTCGGCCTCTCGTGGTTTCGGCAAGACCTCTCAATTCGATCCTCCGGCGGACATGCCGCCCGAACTTCAAAAACTCATGGAAAAACGTAAAGCCGCCATGGACGTGTTCAAGCCATCGAATTTCGGTAGCTTGCTGGATTCGAGCAAAAACAGTGCAAGTACGTCGCTGAGCGAGAGTTTCAGAAAGATAACCGGTGATTCGCCATTTTTGTCCAGAAGCACGATCGATTACAACAAGAAGGACAACAATTTGGGAAATAGAGGTCCAATGCTGGGCCCGTTCGGTTCCAGCGGAACTGGAAACTTCGACTCTTCGCGCGATGTTCGCTCGAACGATAGTCCGAGCTTCAAATTCCGTGGACCCGGTGACTTTAGACCTCAAGGTGCAGCAGGTGGAGATTTTTCACCCCGTGGAGCAGGTGACTGTAGCTCGCGGGGCAATGAATTTGGTGCTCGCGAATCCGGAGACTTTGGTACGCGTGGCGGTGAATTCGGTTCTCGCGAGTCAGGAAACTTCGGTCCGCGTGGCAGTGAATTTGGTTCTCGCGATTCGCGAGATTTTGGCCCTCGAGGCGGTGATTTCAGTCCACGGGGATTCGACGGACCTGGCAGTGGTCCCCCAAGATCGGGAGATTTTGGACAGCGAACGGGCAACGAGTTCGGTCCGAGAGGCGGCAATGAATTCGAGGCTTCGACGAGAAACGACGAGAACAATCAGCAATCCGAGAATTTCGAATCTCCCGATAATGGTGCTGCTCCGACGTCGGACAACTCTGAGAGAATGCTGAGACCTCCTCCCATGCAGGAAACTCCACCGATCCGCCCGGTCGACGAGCCCAAAGACATTGAAAAAAACCACAAGGAGAAATCATCGGATCCAGCCAAGTCAAACGACAAATCGACTTCGAAAAACGTGCCACCGCTACCGATACCACCATGGATGGAGTCGAATTTCGCTGATGACGATATAATCGAGATACCCGTGAGTGACAAACCGATCGAAAAGCCAAACGCTGAATCGACAGGTCCGTCCGAGGATCAACCTCCTCCCAGTGCCGAAACGTCAATAACCGCTGCGGAAGAATCATCCGAGGAAAAATCGATGAACAGTGAAAAGAAATCCGATGCTTTGCCCTTCATGGGTGAAAATGATCCGAAACCCGAAGACTTGAATATGGAGCCTCCTCCGGAATTGCCAAATTTGGGACCCGTTATCAAAGATTCCGAGCCGAAACCGGAGTCGAAGGGATCCAACCAGAGCGGTCCTCTCGATCGTCCGTCAGGCGATGCAGGTCGTCAAATTAATTTTAATGCTCCGTTCGCCCCGCCTGGAATGCCAATAAGACCGAGAGGCCCGATGCCGTTTGGGCCGAGGGATTCGGACGACTCGCGTCCAGGGTCTTTTGGCTCCAGAGATATGGGCGATGGTCCATCGGATAATACGAGACCTACCTCCGGACCCTTTGGCTCAAACGACGTATCGTCGTTTGGACCACGTGGCCCCCAGCTCGATTCTTTCAAGCAAGGAGGACCGTTCGAGGCCCGAGGTCCCGGTGAGTTTGATTCACGCGGTCCAGGAGATTTTGGACCTCGTGGTCCATCCGTTTTCGGTCCGCGAGGTCCTGGTGATTTTGGTCCACGTGGTCCTCCTGGGGATTTCGGTCAACGTGGTCCTCCTGGGGATTTCGGTCCACGAGGTTCTCCCGGTGATTTTGGTCCACGAGGTCCTCCCGGTGATTTTGGTCCACGTGGTCCTGGCTTCTTTGGTCCACGAGGTCCTGGCGATTTTCGTCCACGAGGTCCCGGCGATTTTGGTCCACGAGGTCCTCCTGACTTTGGTCCACGTGGACCAGGAGATTTTGGACCACGCGGTCCCCCTTTCGCTGGTCCACGAGGTCCTCCTGACTTTGGTCCACGTGGACCAGGAGATTTTGGACCGCGCGGTCCCCCTTTCGCTGGTCCACGAGGCCCATGTGATTTCGGACCCCGCGGTCCATTCGATTCGGGACCCCGTGGTCCCAATGATTTCGGACCTCGTGGTCCCAATGACTTCGGACCGTGCGGTCCCAATGATTTCGGACCGTGCGGTCCAAATGATTCAGGACCACCTCGTGGTCCCAATGATTTCGGACCGTGCGGTCCAAATGATTCAGGACCACCTCGTGGTCCAAATGATTTCGGACCGTGCGGTCCAAATGATTCAGGACCACCTCGTGGTCCCAATGATTTCGGACCGTGCGGTCCCAACGATTCAGGACCACCTCGTGGTCCCAATGATTTCGGACCGTGCGGTCCAAATGATTCGGGACCTCGAGACACCAACGACAGATCATTCGGTCAACGTGGTATGAGTCCCTTTGGTCCCCGGGGACCTTCGGACAGGCCATTCGTGCACGGTGACTCGAACGATTCACCGTTCAACGCAAAAGCACCGTTCGCCCCGAGCACATTTGCTCCTCGCGGAATGTCCGATAATCCGGGCACGGGCATCCCGTCCCTTATGTCATTCAAGTTCGATCGACCGATCGATCCTCCCACGGATACAATCGCACCGAAGAGCAACGATTTCGAGGCAAATCGTTGCGACGATCTTCCGCCGGCATTTCGCAAAGGCGACGAGGATCTGAGACCGTTCGGTGGTGAGCAGCAGCAGCAGCAGCAACGAGATGATCGTAATATCATGGATCAAGGAGCCAACGTATCGCGAGATTCCGGTGGATCAGATTGGAGAGAACCCTTTGGTCGAAATAAATTTGGTGACTCGGATCAACGTTCCGGGAATCTGAAAAATTTGCCCGAACCATCGCCGACAAGACCCGACGCACGGGTCTCAATGGATCGCGACAGATCGTTGTCCAGATCGGCCGATCAGGATACAAGCCTTCCACCTGCCGCTGTGCACGACGAAATCTCCGTTGGTGTTAACGACAAGGAACGCGCCTCCGGATCAAACTTCGTCACGAGACGGGCGTACGAGCGTCGCAGCAACGAAGGCCAGAAAGAATTTTGCGTTGAGAAACAATTCAATTACAATCACAGCGGTGGTATGCCCGACGAGATATCCACGGAACACTTGCCTGCTAATGTCATTGATTATGCTCATGCGCCGCGTATCATTGTTCACGATTACGTTCCACCGTCGCAGTCCTACGATTATGGGCACGGTAGCTTGAAGCCGGCCGTGACCGAGCACGAGATTTATTCGAAGAAAGATTTTCGTAATTGGGTCGAGTGCGAGCAAAATTTGATGGAATACACGAATCGCATGAGAACGTACGAGACGGAAATGAGAGCACTGAAGCTTGGCTCTTGTCCGCAGCGTCAGACGGACCTACAGCCGCAATTTAGAGAACGAAATACGGATGACAGACGATCTTACGAGCGTGATCGACGCAATGCTTACAACAGAAACGAACGAAGCAGAAGAGACAGGGATATGGATGATTATCGCGAGAGAGACAGAAGAAGGGAGAGCCGAGAACGCGGACGTATGGAGAGGGATCGCGAGTGGGAACGCGGCAGCAACAAGCATCGCGACGAACGTTCGCAGCATCGAAGAAGCAGGAGCAAAGGTATCAATCCCTTTGTTATATATTGGGCAAGCCATATCCGAAGTTTGTTCACAAACTTGCTAACGTTCTCGATTCGTTTGTAAAAAAAGCTTTCATCATAGAAATCGTAGCATATACTCGCGTTAGATGATTTATCTTTACTTCGTTCAACCTGACATTGTGATGGGACGTTTTTTTTTTCCTCGTTTTTTTTTTTTTTTTTTTTTTTTTTTGTCATGAAAGTACACGATGCCAATTAATTGTTTTCCTGTGAACAGACAGGACACGTGAGAGGCCCGAGAAAATAAGAAAGGAGACGAACAAAGAAAATAAGAAAGACGATGAAAGGTAATAAATGATTCGCGAACATTTGATTTGCTAGACCTCGTCAAAGACTCGATGAAAAATGAAAAAGAAGAGTTTTAACCAAAACTGTGAAATTCGAATGAAAAGAAAAAAAAAGTCACGGTACGATGGAAAAGTTTGATTTCAATCGTTTTTTTTTTTCTTTTTCCTCCTGTTGCGCAGTTTGTCAATCGAATTTTCGTCTTTTTCGTCGAGTCCTTTTATCTTTTGAAATGGTTAGAAATTAATTCACAACCTCGGACGGGTTTCATCGACAAATGGATTGGTACTTTCGAAAATTTCAAACTGTCGATTTTACTAGATCTAAAGGAAATGTTGCCGATTCGGAGAGCTCGGTGAAGAAACCGGATGAATCAACATCCCCAGATAACAGGTATGACACTTTTTACATATGAACAATCGCCATAAAAATTATCCGTGAAAAAAAATCCCCAAAAATTCGCGCACAATGCGATTCTGCATAATTCTTTCGTTCTTTCTCTTTATCTCTCTCTCTCTCTCCCTCTCTGCGCATATATTTCTTTTTGCCCCTTGACAAACCAATTTTTTTTTTTTTTTTTTACCGATCATACGATCCACCTGAGCTATGCAAGATGCAGAAATTTGTCCCATTTTAAAATACGTTTTCGTTCCGATCGTTTGATTTTTCGCCCGCTCTTTTGTACATCGAACAAAAACTTACTGCGTATTTTGTTTGTTTTTTTTTTTTTTTTTTTTTTACCTCTGTTTTCGACTCTAATGACATTGGAGATGAGCTGGCCGCTAAAATTGCTATGCCATTGCTGCGCTAAGCGCGCAAGTGCAGTTAATAAATAAATCGTGCCACTGACATTCATCGTCATTGTTCTCGAAAACGATAATAAATGATTTCACATTTTAACAAAGAAAAAAAAACAAAAACAAAATGATATTTTTCTGCGACTCGATCGCTCTCGTCATTGTCCGTTGTGCCATTTTGATCGCGAAGAGATCTCTCTTGTATGCCCGTACAATTCTAGGAAATGCCATTGAATGGTGCCAAATTACCGTATTATTAACCGTGATGATATTACGAATACTGCGAATTTCGCAAATGTCCTCCTCTCCCCCCCCAATGAATCCCCCTCAATCGTCGGTGAACTAACGACGATGCCAATTTGTATGATTCATTTTGATTTTTCTCAACACTTCTGCGCACACGTAAAATAACGGGAAAAGGTCGTATTGGTGTTTGACCCTCCTTGAATAATTCTTCAAAAGATTATTTGAAAAAAAAAAAAAAAAGTTATTGAGTTGTCAATGGACAATTCTGTGAATTATCCTAATGTTAAGCCCTGTAGGAACATTGAAGATGACAAAATTCAAACGTGTATATATTTTTGTTCATACGACTCTTGCGATCTTGTCGTTGATGAAATTTCACAATAATTATTCCATTTCTGACTCACCAAACTGTCCTTGAACAGGGGAATACGAATTATAAACCGTGGTCATTGATTTTTTCGAATGATTTACGGCGAATTGTTGTACGATTTTTTTTTTTTTTCAAAACAAAAAAATTATGTTTATAGTAATGTTTGGTTCTCGGTAAAAAGTCTCATAGATTCCGTATCGGTAACCCGTAGATCTATGAGATAACTTTTTGTTTTGTTTTTTTTTTTGCTTCTGTCCGGGGATTTATGGGATCTCCGTGTGAATCTTTAAGACCTTTTGAACAGATGCCAGTAGAGAACACGATGGTATTGATCAGAGATGGCCACAACTCTCGTTACTTGGGTAGTAAAAAAAACCACGATTCTTCGTTTATTGTTTTCTTTTTATAATTTATTTATCGTCAATTATTTTACACGAGTGTTCCGCGTTATTTGCCAACTTCATATTGTTTCACTCTCCAGCTTGATATTGTAAATGATTATTTTTCTTGCCCATTTGATCGTTAAAAAATCGTGAAAAAAAAAAATTGAAGCAACGATCGTTCTTCGTTGCTCGTTACAACTATTTTTCACAATTTTTTTTTTTTCCCATACGATTCATGGGAAAAATTATAATTCACAGTACACGGAGCGAAGAGTTGACCTATCCATGCAAAAATCGTGAAAATGACCTTTGTGAAATAATGATAAATGAATTATAAGAAAAATAAACGAAGAATGCTCGTGTCGAAGCAACGAAAGGCGTTCCCCATCTCTGGTATTTATCGAATACCCATTTCCGAGAATCGGATAAAGCGAGTTCCGGGGGGTAGTAAGAGAAAGTTACTTTGTTGCAGCAAGCAAGAGAGCAAAGATGAAGAAACCGAGGCAACGTCCGAGATCATGGAAGTCGCGAATACGATTGATACGCCGAATAGCATGGAACCACCGACCATCATGGAATTGCCCAAGACCCCGAATTTCACGATGATCGACGATCTTCTGTGTCAGCCGGGAAGGCAAAACAGACCGCCCAAGATCGTCGTGATTCTACGAGGTCCGCCGGGAAGTGGCAAATCATTTATCGCAAAGCTCATCAAGGTAAGAAAATCCCCGCAAAGTCTTGTTTATTTTATTAAAAAAAAACATTCTCCCTTTTTCAATTTTCTTCCAAAACCTTTTAGAGCTATAATAGGGAACTTGCATGCATTTGAAACATCTATGTTTCTTTATCGGACTTGAAAGTAGGATGAAAAAGAATGAATTTCCCAAGACAGTTTTTTTTTTTTTTTTCCGAGCGATATTAACGCTGCAGAAATTGTTTATATTATACTCAATTTTCTCGGTACATTTGAATGGGCAGCCATATTGCTGGGACCCGTATATCAGCGCCGCCAGGTGTCAAGTTCGGGAACTATGCTCCGCTGCAAACACTTTCGCTCCGAGCAAGCCGAAATCTTAACCTCATTGTATATATATGTAAAGCATTGTTCCGTCAATTTATATGATTTTAAGTCGTAAAAACATTTTTCAGATTATTACCGAATATTAGAAATTAAAATAATACTTAACAATATAAAAATGTATGTATATTTACACTTAACACTTTCTATCCCAGTGAGTATATATTTATATTGTTGCACGATTTTTTTTTAAATTGAAAACAAAATTTTAAAAACGTCACCAAAATGGTTCACAGCTTCGAATATTAATATTACAGGTCAAGAATTGTGATTGCTCGGAGCAGAAAATGTTTAAAGTGGAGCAAAGTTCCCAGACTTGACACTGGCGGCGCTTGATAGACGGGTCGAGCAATATGGCTGCCCATTCAAATGTACCGTGAAAATTGAGCGAAGAAGAAAATTTTTTTCTAGCTTTAATATTGCTCGTAAAAAAAAAAAAAAAAAAAAACTGTCTCGGGGAATTTATTCTTTTCCACCCTACTTTCGAATAAAATAAAAATTAAAAAAACATGCAAGTTCCCTATTAGCGTTAATAATAATTATTTTTATGTTAATAACGAAATATCGGTCTGGGCTTGCTGTATATACAGGACTATCCTAAGTTTAATGCAAAAATTCACCACCAGACGTCGCTTCGTGATAATCACAGACGAACTTTTTTTTTTTTACTTGCAGGACAAGGAGGTGGAACAGGGTGGCTCTGCACCGAGAATTTTGAGTCTCGATGATTATTTTCTCGCTGAAAAGGAGATCGAAACCGAGGACAACAATGGAAAGAAAATCACGACCAAGGTAAACCCTCGCAATTGTCACGAAAGAACAATCGATTGAAACAATTTTTCTTTTTTTTTTTTTTTTTTTTTTTTTTTTGTTCTTGGGAAATTTAATTAAAATGAAATTCTACGAATTGAAAATTTCCTTTTTCGCAGGAAATGGCTTACGAGTACGAGGAGGCAATGGAGTCGAGTTATCTGGCCTCGCTCGTCAAGGCATTTAAGAAAAATATTACGGACGGTTTCTTCAGTTTCATCATTCTCGATTCCATCAACGAGAAAATCTCGGATTACGAGGAAATGTGGAGTTTCGCGAAGACAAAGGGCTTTCGGGTGAGGAAAATTTTCTGCGAGCTCGATCAATTTGACTTTCGTTCGAACGAGGATTTGATGTTTTTTTTTTTTTTTTTTTTCCAGGTTTATGTGTGCGAGATGGAAATGGACGTGCAAATATGCCTGAAGAGAAATATTCACAAACGAACGGAGGATGAGATCAACCGAATCGTGGATTATTTCGAGCCAACGCCGGGCTATCATCAGAAATTGAACGTTACGTCGATGCTGCAGGAAGAGGCGATCGAGGAGGTGAGACTACAAAATATGAGTATTTTGGGGTGCTTCGAAGAAAAAAAAAAAAAATTTCCATTTTCGCAACACGTGCACGGAAAGTGGGTCTTTTCTTGTCCTCATTTCGGAGCGGAAAATAATTCGGTGGTGAATTTTTCATGAGCATGAAAAATAAAAAAATTGAACATTTTTTTTTTATATCTCCCAAATTGTTACTTTTGGATCACAATAAAAACGATTTTTTTTTTTTTTTTTTTTTACCTCGCAGGTTCACATGGAGGACAGTCAAGACGTACAGGAAGAGCCAACTCCAACGAATGACGACAGCCAGGGTGACAGTCAGGAGGAGCCTCAAGATTCAACTGTAAGATAAAACTACCCATAATTTTTTTTCTTCCCATTTTTTTTTTTAATGTAAAGCGAGCGGTGAAAAAAAAAAGTCATTCGAATATAAAAATTTCAGGGTGTCAGCAAGTGGGAACGAATGGAGGCCGAGGATAAATTAGGTAAGCTCGATCTTTGTGAGATATAATTCTCGATACGAGAGAAAAACCATGAAAATTTCAAATTTCCGTGTGGCTTCCGCTTTTTTTTTTCTCACACAGCCCACTAATTTCTTGGCTTTCTTGGCAAATTTCGTAATTTAAAAAAAAAACTCTTCAGACAAATATGTTAAACTTTAATTGGCGTGGTTTTTGCAAATTTTGCTCAAGCTGAACGATTCGAAGCTCGTCCATTATTTCCATCATTGTTTTATTCGGTCAATTTTCTGAGCATAAAGCAAAGAAAAAATTTTATCAAATTTCAACTCCTGACGTGAATATCTCGAAATTCAAAAAAAAAAAAAAAATACACAACTTTGTCTATAACAAAAAAAAAATCTAATAAATCCAATAAATTGATTACCGTCAATGATTAAATTCGTGATTATCATTTTTTCTCCTTTCTTTGCAAAGGAGCAAAAAATGTAAGAAGAATTAGCTAAAAGAATTTTTGTACTGCTAAATCGTCTCGAGGAATTATCTCAGAGAAATTTTAAAATTCAACCGCCTCATTGAGCCCTGGGCCACAAATACATCTCGAAATTTCGAAAAAAAAAAAAAAATTGAAAAAAATACGACGATTAATCGCCAACTAAAGTATTTCGTTTCGACAGATCGTCTCGACGGATTGGCCAAGAGAAAGAACGAGGGCAAGCCCCAGACTATGGAAGACTTTCTTCAAGTACCGGATTATTACGACATGGAGGATACATCGGGAAAACGAAGGGTCAGTTGCGTTTGAATTTTCTCTTTGAAATCCTTGCAGGAAAGGAAAAAAAAGAAACAAAAAAAAAACAAAAATTATGTCAACGATACGGGTCAATTTCCACGAGTCAATAGTTAGGGACGAAACGATTTTTTCACGTTTCGAACTTACCCCATAATAGCCACTCGAAGGAAAAAAAAAAATACAAATTTCATTCATAAAAATTGTCCATTCTAGGATGCCAGAATTCCCTCAGATTTTTTTCCGAATTTTCCGATTATTCGAGCCCCTTAATATTCAAGATCCTTTGACCGGTAAGTCATAATCTTTAACGATCAATGGTACTCCGTCCGTTTACTGGAAAAAAAAAAATCAGATTTTTCTAGGTTGAAGATTTTTTTTTTTTAAGGGAAAAAAGGGAAACCATTTTTGAAACGTGCGAAACTGTTTTGTTAAAGTGTGGGAGGTCGTAAAAAAAAAACAGAAATTATCGGAGTATCCCTTAAATTGTTTTGTTTTGTATTTTTTTTTTTTTTTTTTTTTTTTAAGGGAAAAAAGGGAGACCATTTTTGAAACGTGAGAAACTTTTGTTAAAGTGTGGGAAGTCGTAAAAAAAAAAACAGAAATTATCGGAGTATCCCTTAAGGTAGTTGTGCCGCAAAGAGAGTTTTCTATAGAATCGGCTGAAATTTGGAATACAGTTTCATTAACGTGAAATCTAGGTGGACAAATTATTTCAGATTTTTTTCCCGTCTGGAACGCGAAATAATCGCCCTCAAAGTTGGAACTTTTTACACGCGTTCCCTATGTTAAGCATATGGAAACCGCATATTGCTAATTTTAGTACGAAAACCGTTCTATAGATTGTTACAAAAAATTAGCATATGGTAGAAGGATGTTCCAGGATTGATGATAAAAAAAATCGGAATGATCTACCGTTTAGTTTTTCGGGAATAATTAATCAAAGTTACCCGCTATCTACGGGTATATAGGGCATGAACGGTCAGACTCTCTCTTGTTTTATGCGTGCTCCGCTCACCGCGCACCGCCGCACCGTCGTTTCCGCTTATTCCCCGTCGCGGGTCGGGGCACAACTACCTTAAATTGTTTTTTGTATTTTTTTTTTTTTTTAAGGGAAAAAAGGGAGACCATTTTTGAAACGTGAGAAACTGTTTTGTTAAAGTGTGGGAAGTCGTAAAAAAAAAAACAGAAATTATCGGAGTATCCCTTAAATTGTTTTTTGTATTTTTTTTTTTTTTTTTAAGGGAAAAAAGGGAGACCATTTTTGAAACGTGAGAAACTTTTGTTAAAGTGTGGGAGGTTGTAAAAAAAAAACAGAAATTATCGGAGTATCCCTTAAATTGTTTTGTTTTGTATTTTTTTTTTTTTAAGGGAAAAAAGGAAGACCATTTTTGAAACGTGAGAAACTGTTTCGTTAAAGTGTGGGAAGTCGTAAAAAAAAAAAACAGAAATTATCGGAGTATCCCTTGAATTGTTTTGTTTTGTATATTTTTTATTTTTTTTTTATTTTTTTTTTTTTTTCCACCCCAATTGTCCAATATAACGCGGGTGTGTGCACTTTGAAGGTACGATGGGCCGATCTGGAGGAGCGCAAGGAGCAGGAGAAGATGAGAGCGGTGGGCTTCGTCGTCGGTCAGACGAATTGGGATCGCATGATGGATCCGACTAAGGGCGGTAGCGCGCTCACTCGAACCAAGTACATATGACCAAAGTTACTTCCTAAAAACTCCAGGCAAAGCTTTTCGTAGTGCGAGCATGCGATAATGACACATAGCTGCGATAACGTACAGCAAAAACGTCAAAAAAAACGATTCGTGACAATTTTACAAAAGCGAAAAAAAAAAAAAAGAAAAATAGGAAAAATTGTCGATTGACGATCGTTTATTTTAATTTTCGTTATATCGCGACGCATAGGGGACAAAATGATATTGCTAATTTGACGAATTTTTTTTTATCTTCGTGGACAAAAGATTCGAGATTATGAGAAAAATATGCGATTTTTTTTCTTATTTTATTTTATTTTATTTTTTTTTAAAATCAAATTCGGATCTCGAATTCTTCATTTAACGTCAATTCGAGAATTCACTATCGTTACAGATCACACGAAATCCCGTTGACTATCGAACGTTTATCCACCCCAGATCCGATAATCTCACGTTTCTCCTCAAATTTGAGCTCTTTTCCGCTTATCCATAAGGCATTTCACGAAAATTCGATTAAAAGACTTTAATCGAATTAAAAGACTTTAATCTGAGAGCCACGGGCTCTCAGATTCGATCCGCGAATTTTTTTTTTTTTTTTTTTCCTCGTACTTTTCGAATTTCGTCCGAAATTCAGTCGGATTTTTTTCGAAGATTTATTTTTGAACGAGCCAGCTGTTTTTTGAGATTTTTTTATTAAAGCGTATTCAAGACGATGCGGATATAAAAATAAAAAATACGAAAGAAAAATTCGTACGAAGCTGAAATATTGGGATTCGCAGATCTTTTTTTTTTTTTTCTTTCTGTATTTCATATTTTTAAATCGAATTTTTCGTTCAAACGGAAATTGTTTTTAATAAAATAATGATCGAATAACTTGGCGCTATAAATCTAGAAAAAAAAAAAAAAAAAAGACTGAAAGTCTTTCAGAGTTGAAACGATGATACGAAAAATCAGATCTACGTCGAGTAATCGTGAAATGTTTTTTAAAATATATATATATATATATATAGATAGATAAATCCGTTTCGACGCGCATGCGAGTGATTTTGTTTTTGTATTTTTTTTTTTTTTCGCCGCCTCACGCAAGCGTAACCCAATTTTCTAAACTAGTTCACCGCGAATCTGCGGCATGTACGAGTATCACACGATTCTACATGCGTATAATCGTTTTTATTCCAGGTTTTTTCCTCACTCCTTGTGAAAGTTCACGTGTTCACAAAGCGAGTCAAGATATTTACTCGCTTGGCGACCTTTTTTTTTCACTTTCCGTTTTTTTTTTTTTTTTTTTTTCTTCCTTCCTCCCCGCTCCTGAATAATGAAATCCGTCAGCTGAGAGAAGCTGAAGAATCCGTTATTACGACTAGAGAAGAGATGAATCCTGTTACTCGTTGAAAAAAGAAAGAAAAAAAATAATAATAATAACAATAGAATGAATTTTTGTCTGCGCCATTTACGGAATAACTGTAATTATATTGTACATGAGATTTTTCGAAATGCGAATGCACAGTTTCGGGGAAAGCTTCGTTGTAATACACAGTTCGTAACAAACCAATCGAATCCGATGTTTGATAATGATTAAAAAAAAAAAAATAATAAAAATAACTAAAAAATGAGACGAATAACATTCGGATCGAATAATGCACAATAAATTGTTTTTTCTCTGTTTCTTCTCTGGCGCCTTTTTTGTTCTATTATTCTGGTCGTAGGAAATTCTGAATGCTCTCCTTTTTGCAAGTGTACTCCGGTGGGCAACGATTCGTCGTACCGTATTCTATCGCTTTTTTAAAGTCCCCGATTGTCTTCTCGTAACCTTTTTCCAGCTGAGCTGATCTGAAAAGATTTTGGAATTTTTTCTTTTTACGAATTAGCGCGGCCGATGAGCTGTAACACTTTTTTTTTCCGATATGCTCGACACGATAGAATTTTTTTTTCTAGAAAATTGAGCAAAAATTGATGAAAAATTGCACGACAACCAATAGGAGAGTCGCTGACGTCAGCTACAGCCAATAGGAGCGTTACTGACGTCAGCTACAGCCAATAGGGGCGTTTATCGAGAATAGTTCATTTTTTTGCCGCTGCAAGCGCTGACTACAGTAGCTGTATGAAATTACGCCACGCAGGCAGCTATATACCTGAAAATAGGACAATTTTTTTTTTTTTTTTTTTTCAATGTACGAACGTAAAAACGTACTGTGGCATGAGTTTCATCGTTTGAATGATCATTTCAACAGCTCCTAGATATTCTTTCGCGGTATTCGGTACTTCGCAGGCCGCTCTGTAAAGACACGTATCCCCGATCAAATAACCGAGCGCCAGAGCGACCTCGCCCTCCGAGACGACGTTTTCTGGAAAAATGAGAATGAATAAAATTTTACGAGTACAAAAGTTCGAGCTGCCTCGGTCGAAAAACATTGGCACCATTCGATGAATAATTGCTACAATTTTTTTTTTTGACAAATTTGTCAAGAAATATAGCGTGAAAATTAGAAATTTTCGCATCGCTTCCTCATTATTTCATTTTGCTCGCAAAGATCCCTCGATGAGCTAGTGGCTTTTTCCAAATTTTGCTTCATCGTGGAGGAAGCTTTGCGAGCGAGATCAAACAGCGAGGAAGAAATGTGCAAATTTTTAATTTGCGCGCTTTTTTTTTTTTTGCCTGGACTATTTGCGTAAAACGTTTTGGCTCGATAGCCTCAAATTTGACAAAGTTACAGGGCGCATATACATTTTTCGAAAATTTGAAAAATTTTCAAAATTTTAACCACTTTAGGGATTCTTGCAAAATTTAATACCAAACATCTTTGCTCCTTAGACTATTAGGGTAATAAGTTTTGGCTCGATGACCTCAAATTTGCGAAAGTTAAAGGGCGCACATACATTTTTCGAAAATTTCAAAATCTTAACCACTTTAGGGATTCTTGCAAAATTTAATACCAAACATCTTTGCTCCCTAGACTCTTGGCATAAAAATTTTCGGCTCGATGGCCTCAAATTTGCGAAAGTTATAGGGCGCACATGCATTTTTCGAAAATTTCAAACTTTGGCAAAATCTTAACCACTTTAGGGATTCTTGCCAAATTTAATACCAAACATCTTTGCTCCTTAGACTATTAGGGTAATAAGTTTTGACTCGATGATCTCGAATTTGCGAAAGTTAAAGTACGCACATGCATTTTTCGAAAATTTCAAACTTTGGCAAAATCTTAACCACTTTAGGGATTCTTGCCAAATTTAATACCAAACATCTTTGCTCCCTAGACTCTTAGGGTAATAAGTTTTGGCTCGATGACCTCGAATTTGCGAAAGTTAAAGGGCGCGCATACATTTTTCGAAAATTTCAAAATCTCAACCACTTTAGGGATTCTTGCAAAATTTAATACCAAACATCTTTGCTTCCTAGACTCTTGGCATAAAAATTTTTGGCTCGATGGCCTCAAATTTACGAAAGTTATAGGGCGCGCATTCATTTTTCGAAAATTTCAAAATCTCAACCACTTTAGGGATTCTTGCAAAATTCAATACCAAACATCTTTGCTCCCTAGAATCTTAGGCCCGTTTCCTCCAACGTTGATCGAAGTTTAAACTGAGTTCAGCCTATCTCCAAACTATGGAGAAAAAATTGAACGCCGTTTAAACTGTGTCGGAGGAAACGGATGTTGGTGTAATGAGTTTTGGCTCGATGGCCTCAAATTTGCGAAAGTTACAGGGCGCGCATGCATTTTTCGAAAATTTCGAACCTTTGCAAAATTTTAACCACTTTGGGGATTTTTGCCAAATTTAATGCCAAACATCTTTGCTCCCTAGACTCTTAGCGCAATAAGTTTTGGCTCGATGGCCTCAAATTTGCGAAAGTTACAGGTTGACCATACATTTTTCGAAAATTTCAAAAATTTTCAAAAACTTGACCACTTTAGGGATTCTTGCCAAATTTAATATCAAACATCTTTGCTCCTTAGACTATCAGTGAAATATGTTTTGGCTCGATGGCCTCAAATTTGCGAAATTTACAGGTTGCACATACATTTTTCGAAAATTTCAAAAAAATTTCAAAAACTTGACCACTTTAGGGATTCTTGCCAAATTTAATACCAAACATCTTTGCTCCCTAGACTCTTAGTGTAATAAGTTTTGGCTCGATGGCCTCAAATTTGCGAAATTTACAGGTTGCACATACATTTTTCGAAAATTTCAAAAATTTTCAAAAACTTAACTACTTTAGGGATTCTTGCCAAATTTAATGCCAAACATCTTTGCTCCTTAGACTCTTAGTGTAATAAGTTTTGGCTCGATGGCCTCAAATTTTCAAAAGTTACAGGGCGCGCATAAATTTTTCGAAAATTTAAATTTAATATCAAACATTCACATCTTTTGGACCATTGATGTACAAAAATTTCACCCGATAGCCTAAAATATACGAAATTGTACACTTTTTTTTTGAAAAATTCACAGCCTCGTTGAAAATCTAAACACCTTGAGCAATTTGAAAAACGATTAGAGGAAACAAAAAGCTCTTCTAATTATGAATTCACGATCTTTCAAAACATTTTGAGAACGCGTCAACATTGAAAACTCGGAATTTTCCTTCTTTTTTTTCGCGAAAATAAAATGTGAAAGCCAAGAAAAAAAAATAGGAAAATAATTTTAAATTCTTATTTAATTTACGAATGAGGAATAAAAAAATTACCTTCGTTTATCTCACGACCCCTGTAGCCTTGATTTCCTATATATCCGGCTCCGAACACGACAGCTTTGAGCACCAGCAGGAGCAAAAGATTCGATAAATTCAAGTTTAGCACCTGAGAAAATTTATTGATCAAGATTTAAATTTTTTCCAATCTTACCGTCGTCGTTGAGAAAATTCTTGCCAATCATGAAAAACAAAAGGAGTGTCGAGAAATTCGTTCTGAAGATTTATAAAAATGATTTTATTTTTATTTTTCGAACATCAAATATTTATTGAATTTCCGGATTGATGAGTGAAAATGATTTTATTTTTATTTTTCGAAAATCAAATTTTTATTGAATTTTCGGATTAATGATTGAGTGACACGAACTTGCTAAATTAAAACCTGTACTTTGAGAATTCGAGGATACATATACAGCAATTGTCGAAAAAAAAAAAAAAGAAATTTGAAAAAGTCCTGAATTTTTAAAATATATTCGTAAAGATACAAACTTTTTTTTAACTCCATAACAAAATAGATTTTCAAAATATTTATTTACCACAGATTTTAAACAAATTGAATCGAATTCGCACCAAAAAAAAAAAAAATGCTCAATTTATTGAGCCAATAATATTTAAAAAAAAAAAAAACATCGACGAAAAAATAATAAATCGAATAAAATTTTAGAGGAAAAAACAAAATTTAGATACCTGACTGCTGCTCGTCGATCTCTGAACGAGCTCTTTGGCTATCTCGGCTAGCATCGAGCCAGTCTCCCTTCTGTCTTCTCTGCCGTAATTCAAATTGTCCGTGTTTCTCGCGATCACATTGCACGCAAGGACCATAAGAAAAATCGTAATTTTCCAACAGCCTTTCATTTTAACGTATTTTTTTTTTTTTCTACGTATAAATCTTTATTGACACAATTTTTATTGAAATTGAAATTTTCGCTAATTAAAAAAAATATATGCGGATAAAAAAAGTTATTTGAATGAAAATATGACTTGAAAAAATATTAAAAACGAGTTCGTGCAATGTTTTAAAAAAATTTCTAACAGAAAAAACTTTTTTTTTTCAAACGCGAGGAACGACAACTCGCACAAGACTAGTTTTTCCGGAGTTGCGAGCGTTCAATTTATAAGAAAATTGCGTTCTCAGCGATGCGTAAATCGTCATCCCCTGTTTCATATATGTTCATTGTGCTTGGATTCTTAAAACACTTCGATGAACACACGTTACTATTTGTCCTTTTATTTTCTCCACTGTGACTGATTACCGAGGCTCGCGTAATTACACGTATAATTTTTTTTTTCTTCAGTTCTCGGTCTTTTCGTACCAAACACTTTCCTGGGCGTTTTATTTTCTATTTTTTTTTTTTTTTTCTTTTCTTTTCAACTGAAATAAGAGGTGAAAGTGGTCATTTGAACTTTTACTCGAATTACGAGTATGTGGAGCGACAAATCGTAATTAACGAGTAGGAGAAAAAAGTTTAAAAAAATTTAATACAATTTATAAAACCGTAACAAATATGATCATTTCGAGTTTACGTTAATTGACATTTATTATAAAATAATTGCGCTTATTTCTTCCCAGTAAATCCCTAAAACCACATTTTTCTATGATCAACTCACATTTTTAGAAGTCTCGATCGACATCGTTTCACTTTATCACCCAAAAAAAAAAAAAAAAGCTTCACGAATTATTATTTATTTGATAATGAATAATTGATTAATTTTCCTCGCGAAAAACAACGGACAAAAGTCTACGCGACGAATGTCAAAATTCAAAGTTCTTATCCGACGAAAATCGCATTCGCTGAGTATACACGGAGATACTACTCGGTGAGAAGCGAAATTCTTTCTGTTCCGGGCTTTTCCTTTTTTTTTTTTTCGCGATCCCCCTCCAGTATCCCCGAGCTCCATTCGAGCATACGATGTGTATCTCCAATGCCCTTGCATGCGGAAAATTATACGCAAAGCGGGAACATAATGTGAGTATAGCGGATATGAATAATAAACGAGAAACTACCGCATGGTTTTCTCCACTTTGGGCTTTAGCGAAGCTCCATAGATCCATAGAACTATGGAAAATTATAGTGCGGAGGTCGAAAGCATCGAGAATAAATGATTGACCAATATGGTTGGATAGTTTGTTCGCGAAAACGAGAGAGGCGATAGAAAATTGCTAGCTTCGTCGTCGATCATGCCAAAGTTCATTGGTCGCATAATTCATTCGAGCTTTTACGTATATACGAAGGATCGAGAAAGTTTTGCGGAAAAAAAAAGAAAGAAAGTAACGGTTTGATCGTCAAATTATCCGAATATAGACGTGAATAGAGCTCGTCACGTTTTTTTTTTTTTTTTTTCCCTTGCGATAAGCATACAAGCTCGAGTAAAGTTTGTCCCCCCTGCGTTGAATGATAAACGAGTCGCGCTGAAAATGGACACTCGAGCTATGCGCCATTTCGTGAATAATAGATCGCTGGTTGGCGCATGCGCGAAACTACGACGCATGCGCAGTCTCATTGTACTCGAAGATCTACGGAGTTGCGCATCGGGCACTCGGAGAATCCCATGGAGAATAAACGTTTTTTTTTTTTTCCTTTTTTCTATCGCAGTTGTGGAACTTGGAAAAAAAAAAGTTGAAACTTGCAAATTGATTCCTCCGAATTTCGCACAATGCTCCCTCTCTACGTGGAATTAATTTTGTAAATTTTGGCATCCTTATAGAGGAAGCGAAATTTTTGCAAAATTTTTTTAGAAAGCAATTTGCAAGTTTTAACTTGCAGCTTTTTTTTACTTCTTTCCATGATTTGCAGTTTCATTTTTTTTTTTGAGATTTATGCTACTAAAACGTTTCTAAATATTAAATCGTTCGGAAGATGAACGTATTTTTTTTTTTTTTTAATGCCTCACAATTTGGAGAAATTTGAGCTGTTGGAAACATTTTTTTTTTTTTTCGAAAATTGAAAATTTCATGAAATCTGAATCCTTTCACGGATTTTTGAGAAATTTCATGTCCAACTTTTTATTAATGATGCTTTGTTCATGGAAAAAGAAATTAGCCCGATATCTTAGAATTTGGGGAAATTAGAGCTGTTAGGGAGTTTTTTTTTTAAATTCAAAATTTCATAAAACGAACCCTCCGAGCTATTTTAGCCAAATTCAATACCAACTGTCCTTCGATGATACTCGGTTCGTGGAAAACAAAACTTTGAACGATATCAGAAAATTTACGAAAGTTCGAGTCATCGAAGACATTTTTCGAAAATTTAATAATCTTGCGAAACGTTTGAACAATTTTAACGAAAATTTCAGTAAACAAAGTTGGTTAACTGCTTAAAGTGTGCAAAGTTTCAGCAAAATTCAATCGGTTCTCGAGATATAGCAGTTTGAATTTTTCAAAGCAAGGAAAAAAAGTCCGGACATTTTTTCCAACTGTGATTTCTGAACTTTTTGGCCCATTTTGAACACATTGGCATTGAAAATTCGATTTTTTTTTTTCATTATCGTCGCGAAGCTTCCTCAATGAGAAAGAAAAATTCGAGTTTTTCATTAACTTCGAAAAATTGAAATTGCAATATCTTGCGAACGACTTGAGCTGGAGCGCTGAAATTTTGCACACTACTAAATCACAGAACCCCTTTTATTTGCTGAAATTTTCAAAAAAAATTATTACAGCTGTCAGATTTTAGATGATTTTTAAGATTTTCAAAAATGTCTTTGTTCACTCTCTAGCTTTGGTAAATTTAACGATATTCACCGGAAATTTTTTATACAAATAGGCTAAGGGACAAGTCTGTTGGGTACGAAATTTGGCAAGAATCGCTTGAGTGGTTAAGATTTCATAAAATTTTGAAATTTTCGAAAAATGTCTGTGATTGCTCCAACTTTCGTAAATTTGAGGTTATTGAAACAAAACTTTTTTTCATAAATACACTTAAGGACAAGGATATTCCTTATTAAATTTGGCAAGAATCGCTCAAGGGGTTCAGATTTCATTAATTTTTAAAATTTTCGAAAAATATCTGTGATCGCTCTGGACGTCGCAAATTTGAGATTGTCAATGCAAAAAAATTTGAATGAATATATGCTAGACGTCAAAATATTAAATTTCCCAAGAACAAATCGAATTTAGGAAAAAAAAGCGTGCAAATTGGAAATTTGCAAATTGCTTCCTCGTTACAGGACTTTTTGAGGAAACGAAAATTACGAAAACCATCTTCATATTTACGAAACTACGAAAATCATATTCTCGCAGAGGTAACTTTGTCATGAGGAAGCAATGCGCAAGTTTTCAATTTTTTCTATTCATTTCTTTCAATTTGTTTCGAAAATTTTTCTATGAAGCGATCGGATGACATCAAAATTTGAGGCTTGACTTTTTGTTTTTCGTACGATTCACACGAAGACACTTAATCCAGCCATTAAAAAAATCTGAAAACAACTTGGGTCGTTGAAAAATTCAGTCTACAAATTGAGCATGACGAATCGTGCAACGGAAATTCCAAAAAAAAAAAATCCTTGACCGAGGAGATAAAAGAATTGAAAATAAATTCAAATAGTTTTAATTTTTTCTTTTCAATTAAGCATTTCATGAGGAAATTTGTCCATATCCGTCCAATCGTTCCTCGATCTTAATTAACAATTTTTTTTTTTTTTTATTCGAGCATGCATTAGAACAACCACGAGAAACTTTGAACTATCATTTATCGTTGCTTCATTGACATAAAATGCATAAAAATTTTTTTTTTCCCATCCGAGCAAAAAAAATGACACTTTTTTCACTCGAATTTACACATGCGTCGTTAAATTATGCGATACGATTATTTTTCTGTGTTTTCGTAGAGACGATCGATGATCGGAAAAAAAAAAAAAAAAACAAAAAACAAAATCCTCAATCATCTTTCATAGCCAGCAACACCGACAGATAACCCGCCGACGTCTTTATGATCTAGCAACGACAAAAAAGTCCATGCGAAAGAAACGAAATGAAGAGAAGAAAAATTATAATTAACGAAAAAAAGAAGGAAAAAAAAAAAATCACTCACGCTGGTGAACAGTTCCAGTGAGAAGCCAACGAATTTTCCGGCAGTTATCCGAAGAGGTATTCGAGCTCGATTCGTCACCATCGTCAGTGCTTTTGCCTGTGAAGGCTGCAGAAGAAACCAATCGCTCCGATATGAAGCAAAACTCAGAGAGGTACTCTGCAAAAATCGAAAAAAAAAACCTTTTTTTTTTTCGTTTGCAAAAACGTTTGCAAAAAAAAAAACCTTTTTTTTTTTTTGCAAACGTGTATCCTCCCAAGGTCCACGATTGCAAAAGAAAAAAATCTTCCAAAATCGACTCACTTCAACCGCGAGAAGATCACCGGCCCAGCAATACACGAAAAGATGAAGTACAGTGTAAGATAAGTGAACAACGAAAAACGTCATTTGAAGAACGGGAAAATCTTTATCACTGGTCAGGCCTTCGATCAAAGTCTAAGAAAAAAAAGGAATGTTGTTTTTTTTTTCTGCCCATTCATAAAAATACAGGCGGACCCTCGTATTGATTTTAAATTCAATAGTAATAATAATTAAAAAAATAATATTAAAAAAAAAAAAAAACGAACCGTGAATGTCACGAAGCCTTGAAAGCAAAATGTAATGGTGTTCATTACCATTTGAATTAAGAGCATGAATTTGAATCTCTCCTCGAGCATTTCTCCCCAGCTTCAATAAACAATTTTCATCGTTAAATCTCAATGAAAAAAAAAAAAAAATTATTTACGATTCATTCCCATGTAATAATATTACGAGGGGGAAAAAAACAAAGAGACAAAGTCTTATAATTGTTTCTGGCGAGTGATAAAATTGAGAGAACCGATTGAGCTCTTGGTGTCTCTCGATGATCGACGAGAGTCTCTTCCAGTAGACGCTCGGATCCTCGATGCAATCCTCGTTGACGATATTCACGAGTGCTATTCTCAGTGTGGCAAGTTGACCGCAAAGATGCAATATCATCATTGCCATTAGACTGTCGGGTCCCGAGTAACCGATCATAGCCACGACCGTAGCGAGAAATTGGCCGAACCACATTGGCAAATATCCGCGCAATTCTTTCGTGTCGAAGGGAAAGTATGCGGGATAGAGAAAACCAATTGCCAAGCGTGTTTCGTTGGTGATCAATTGACGCTCGTATGTCGCTGACCATGCCTGAACAATTTTGTTTTACATTCGTTCAAAGGTCATCCAATCTCACGACTCTATACGACAATATCTCTGTTGGAATTGAGGCGCGTCGAGCAAGCCTATTTAATTACGAATCTATGGAAACATTAATAGTGCCCAATAATCATTGTCCAATGACACCTCTACCCAATTAAAACGCTGTCGGATGACTTTTCGGCCAATGAGATATCGACGGATTACCATGTGTGTGTTTTTATTGGCAATCTGCTGGTAATTTGCCATTATTCGTGTCTGGAAAGTTGGCGTGTTATTGGTTTGTAATTTTCAGTCCTGCTCATATCTGGTATTTGAGCCTGCTCGAAGTGCCCTAAATTCTGGCAGAGAATTTTTCTATCCAATAACCATGTCCATCAGAATTTAGGCACGTCGAACAAATCTACCCAATTACGACTCTAAAACAACTCTACCAGGCATGAACAGTGCCCAGCATCGTTTTCCAATGAAACCTCTACCCAATTACAACTCTATCAGGCGATACTCTGGCTAATAAATAAGTTATAGACAGATTGCCATACGTGTTATTATTTGCAATCTGTCCGTAACTTGGCATTAACCGTGTCTGGAAAGTTGTCATGCCGTAGAAATGTTTATTGGGCAGTAATTTTCAGTCTTGGTCATATCTGGCAGGGGTTTTTTTTTTCTGATAGAATTGTACTTTTTGGTCTTGCTCGATGAGCCTAAATTCTGGGAGAGAATTTCCTCTGTACAGAAACTATCCGATAACATCTCAGGATGTAGCTGAAAGGAAGAAGCACCCCATAACAACTCTACTGAATCACAACTCTATTGGACAACTCTCCGGACTCTCCACCATGCCGGAAGGTCATGTTATTCGGTAGAGATGTCGTTGGATATTAATTTTAGGCACTGCTCATATCCGGTAGAGTTGTTTTCTGGTAGAGTTGTCCTTTTTTAGGCTTGCTCGATGAGCTTAATATATATATATATTAGACTGTTTCAAAATAAATCGATAATTTTTTTTTCTGCTTTACACGATCTTAAACTATACTTGGACATCAAAAAATA
Organism: Rhorus exstirpatorius; assembly: GCA_963564615.1. Taxonomy (NCBI): domain Eukaryota; kingdom Metazoa; phylum Arthropoda; class Insecta; order Hymenoptera; family Ichneumonidae; genus Rhorus; species Rhorus exstirpatorius. The sequence goes on from OY751313.1 coordinate 5,539,392, forward strand.
ATCCTCGCGAAAGGAGGGGCCGGTCCTTCAAGATTTAGAGGTATCTCATCGGACTTTTGTCTTTTTTTTTTTGTTAATGACTAATTCTTTTACAAACCGAACACCATTCCGACTGACACATTTTTTATTTGGCTGAAACTTTTTTTACGGGTTCTATGTCGAAAAAAAAGATACGTGTTCGAGGAATTTTTTTTTTTTCTTTTTTTTTTTTTTTTTAATAGAGGGGTTTGAAAGTTTGAGATTTTCGTGATTTTTGTCTTGGAGACTCATTTTCAAAAATTCATAACTCCGATTATTTTTAAGCTAGAGAAAACTTTTTTTTTTTTCATTTTGAAGATAAAAGAGTGAATTTTGAGAAAAACATATTTTCAAAAAAATTTATACAAAATTTCATATTGTTATAAACATTTGAAATGTTTAAATCAATTTTCAACCATGGCCCCCAAATTTTAACGATTTCTTAATACAACCATCGTATTTTACGTCAAATTTTCCATAAAAAACGTATTTTTTATTAATTGAGAAATTATGTTTACCGGTAGAGATAAATTAATTTATCTAGCGCGGCACGTCGTATCGGCGCGCGGGTACCTTTGCACGCCTGTTTTTCTAACCCCGCATCGTTTTTCTCAATAACATTAATGATTATTCAACTCTTAGTCTATTTTGTCAATCGAGTAAAAATTATTATTATTAGCAAACAGGACTTTATGATTAATTGAACAAAATAATAACACGTTAGCAATTGAAAAAAACAATTAATTACAATTTTTATAAACATTTTCTTAAAAACGTTATTTATCAGTAGTTAATAATCTCCTGCTTAATTGTAGGAGAAAGTACAAAGTAGGAAGTACCTTGAAAGGAAAGTAGGAGATTATTAATATTGATTTTTGTATTTTCTTTTTTTGTTTTTTTTTTTTTTGCATTTATCGACGTATATATCGATCGATAATTGTTCCTGCGATCATCAAGATCGTTTTTTCTAGTATATTCAGTATTTATACATAAGTTTGGAATATATTCATCATTTTAGGACCAGAAAAACGTTTGTTCCATCCATGCAAATTAATTATTCACGTATTAACGAAATAAAAATGACAAAAGTCCGATGTGACGCCTCTAAATCTTGAAGGACCGGCCCCTCCTTTCGCGAGGATTATTTTTTTATATCTAAGTATAGTTTGAGATTGTGTAAAGCAAAAAAAAAAATTAGGCCCTGCTCATGTCTGGTAGAGTTGTTTTTGCATAGAGTTGTTCGATGACCCTAATTCTTGAAATGTGTATTGCAAAGTTTCGTATAGAGAAATTAACTCCCAGAACTTATTATTATTATTATTATTATATATTTATATTTTTATTATTATTTATATTTTTATTGTATATATATATATATATATATAATAAATAAATAAATAAATATATATATATATATATACGAAACTTTGCAATACACATTTCAAAAATTAGGCTCATCGAACAACTCTACCCAATTACAACTCTATGCAAAAACAACTCTACCAGACATGAGCAGGGCCTAATGTCACTGATCAATGATAACTTTACGGAATTACAATTCTATGGAACAACTTTCCGGGCTCTTCATCATGCCGGAAGGTCATGTTATTCGGTAGAGATGTCGTTGGATAGTAATTTTGGGCACTGCTCATATCCGGTAGAGTTGTCCTTTTTTAGGCTTGCTCGATGAGCTTAAATTCTGGGAGATAATTCGTCTATACGAAACTTTGCAATACACATTTCAGGAATTAGTCTCATCGAACAACTCTACCAAATTACAACTCTATGCAAAAACAACTCTACCAGACATGAGCAGGGCCTAATGTCACTGATCAATGATAACTTTACGCAATTACAATTCTATCGAACAACTTTTCGGGCTCTTCATCATGCCGGAAGGTCATTTTATCCGGTAGAGATGTCGTTGCGTAGTAATTTTAGGCACTGCTCATATCCGGTAGAGTTGTTTTCTGGTAGAGTTGTCCTTTTTTTAGGCTTGCTCGATGAGCCTAAATTCTGGGAGATAATTTCTCTATGCGAAACTTTGCAATACACGTCTCAGGGATCAGGCTCATCGAACAACTCTACCAAATTACAACTCTACCGGACATGAGCAGAGCCCAATATCACTGTCAAATACAACAACTCCATCGGACGACACTCCACCATGCCGAAGAATCACGCCATGCGGTAATAATTCCTCAAATTCGTTATAGTTGTTTTCCGGTAGAGTTGTCGTTTCGTAGACTTGCTCGAAATGCCCAAATCCCGCGGCAGATGTGTTATTTAAACAATGAAAATTTCGGGAGAAACGTCAAGTGGTACAACGAAAATTTTAAATTAATGAAAAATTTACGAATATAGCTTGAGAGTAAACAAAAAAAAAAAATGAAAAATATGCACGTTTGAAAGAATAAAGAAAAAAAAAAAAATACAGATGAAACAGACGAAAATTACCCTGAAACTGGCAAATGAGACGAGAGTACAGGTCGCCAGTACGACCGACATTACCGCTATGAATCTTGTGTACCGGGCCTTCTCCAGCATTGCCTCGAGCTCGTCTTTCGTTCTCGCTATCGACCAGTCCTTAGCCATTGCCGATAGAATCTCCACGAGAGCTTTATTTTCATTAAAAAAAAAAAAAAAAAAAAAAAAAAAATCAAAACCTACCTCGCAAGATCAAAAGAAAAGAAAAAAAAAAAAAAAAACATTTCCCGGAAGTAAAATTGAATCGGGCCCAAAATGACTCACTCTCTCGTCGTAGACGAAACAGGGCGAGCTTATAAGCGGAAATTGCAACGGGAATATTGATAACGAGACAGCCAACTATCGCATTGAGATCGCCATCGAGAAATGCCAAGCTCGCGGTTTGAGGTACCCAAATCAATATAAAAACCGCAAACGAATAGAAAAATCCGCGATTTTTTATTATGAAATTTTGGGTATCCTCGGGCCATGCTCCTATCATCTCCATGTTGAAACGATTCCAACCGTGCGCGTACACGTATCCTTAATATTTAATGATAATTTAATTTGAAAAAAAAAAAAAAACAAAAAAAACAAAAAAAAATGAACAATTCAGTTGGTCATTTTTTTTTTCTATCAATTCCGATCTCTAACCTGGATTATCGTTCTCCATCGTTGCAATTCGCGGTGTTTTTTTTTTTTTTTTTTTTTTCCTCGTCTTCGATGCACCCCGAGCTTCGATAAGAACGCAAATACGAGACGTGACCAATTTGTTTTTTTTTTTTTTCTTTCTTCTTTTTCTTTTTTTTTTTTTTTTTTTTCCCCCTCATTGGAAAAGTGGACACGATCGAGCATGACCATTTCAAAAATTCACGAGTACGTGCCTCGCGAGCCTCTGTGTAATGACATGTATTTTTCTAACGCACTGCGAATAATCTCACGGGGGTCGTTATCCGGGGAGGGGGGCATAAGAAATTTCCGCATAATATGTCCCAACCCCCAGGTTAAGAGGCGAAGGAAACTTCGATCAATTTACCCCGGGCGGATTTGCTCGTAGGAAAAAAAAAAAGAAACGACCAAGTCTATCATAATTCTCCTCTCTCGGGTCTATCCCGATCATCGTAGACCAAAACTCGCTACATTTTTTTTTTTTTTTTTTTTCGATTGGGTGACTCGAACGACAGTCGCGGATTCTCGTAAATGTCGTGATGTCGAAGGATCAGGAAAAAAAAAAAAAAAAAAAAAAAAAGCTCACTCAGTGTGCCACGAAAGTGAGGACTCGTGTCCGAAGCCCTCGAGATGAAAATTTTAATTTTTGCGACGAAATTTCGTCGGACGCGACTTTGGCGAATTTTCTTCACGCGGGCCTTCGAGGAAGAAAAGAAAAATTCGTAAGTTCTATTATTCGAAAAATTTGTGACAGTTCGAAAAGCGATACCATCAGACTCGTCATTATGGCTCCGCTACTTTTGCCCGATTTCCCACGAATGATAATGATGATCGTTCTTGAAAATTTCGAGGATAAATTGTTCATCGCGAAACTCCGAAATTGCGAATTATTTTTCCGAAGTTTCATTTCCCCTTCTTTCCCAGTTATATCTTCAGCGATGAATTTTTTTTTTTTGTTTTTTTTTTGTTTGTCGATAATTTTAATTTTTTTCGATAAAGTAATTTTTAATTTTTTAATTTTTATTAAGGATGAATTTTTTACGATAAAAATACGATTTTTTTTTTTTTTTTTCAATTATATATTTACTATTTTTCACTCGAGCAAAAGCATTCAGTGCTCGGATTCACAATTGACTCGCTACAATTATGTTACATGATCATTTTCGTTGAAAAAAAAAAAAAAAAACTAATCGACGTTCGATCGATCAGGGCTCTTGCACAGCCAGCAGTACCGAAAGATAGCCCATCGATGTTTTCATTATCTAAAGATCATGAAAATCAATTTATAAAAAAAAAAAAACAAAAAAAATCGATGGAAATAAATAAAAACAAAAAAAAACAGCATTGATGAATAAAATCACCCACGCTCGTGAATAATTCGAGTGAGAAACCGACGAATTTTCCTGCGGTCAACTGAAGAGGAATTCGCGATCGAATCGTTATCATCATCAGAGCTTTGGCCTGATCTGGCGGTAGGCGAAACCAATCGCACTCGTAAGGAGCCTGACTCAGACCGGTACTCTGAAAATAATTGAAAATCAATTTTTTTTCATTATAAATGTGTGTTACTCGAAGGATTAGCGTTTGCAAAACAAAAAAAGAGACGAAAAACAAAATTTTCGAAAAAAAAAAAAAAACTCACTTCTACGACGAGAAGATCAACGGTCCAGCAGTAGACAAAGAGATGGAGCATTATGTAAATTACGTTGATAACGAAAAATACCATTTCAAGAACAGGAAAATCCGCCTCGGTGGTCAGGCCTTGGATCAAAGTCTGAGAAAAATCAATTTTCCTTTTCTTATCCTCGTCAAGCATTGGGCAGTATAGATACTCGTTTAAATGATTATAATTATAAAAAAAAAAAAAACAAACCGTAAATATTACAAAGCCCTGAAAGCAAAATGTAAGAGTGCACAGTACAATTTGCATCAGGAGCATCCCATTGAACGTTCCCTCGAGCAATTCTCCGCAGCTTCAATAAAATTTTTCGTCATTGAATCTGGATTACTTTTTTTTTTCCTCTTTACAATTCATTTTTACAATATTACGATTTAAAAAAAAAAAAAAAAAATTGAAAGTCTTGTGATTATTTGACTGCGAGTGATAAAATTGCGAGAACCGATTGAGCTCTTCGTGTCTCTCGATGATCGACGAGAGTCTCTTCCAGTAGATCCTCGGATCCTTGATGCACTCATCGTCGACGATATTCACGAGTGCTATTCTCAGTGTGGCCAATTGACCGCAAAGATGCAATATCATCATTGCCATTAGACTGTCCGGTCCCGAATAACCGGTCATCGCGACGATACTAGCGAAAAATTGGCCGAACCACGTTGGCAAATATCCGATCAATTTCCTCGTGTCGTAGGGAAAATAAGCGGGAAATAGTAAACCGATTGCCAGGCGTGTCTCATTCGTGATCGACTGACGCTCGTATCTCGCTGACCATGCCTGAACAATTTTGTTTTACGTTTAAAAATAAATTTAAAAAAAAAAAATTCAACGATATTCGCTGTGTGCAGAAAGCCAAGTGGCGCCGCCGGCCGGCTGTACTCCGCAAATTTTGCTGGAATAGCTCTCATTTATTTACACAGACGAAACCTTTTGTTGGATTAATTTTAATAAACGAACGTTTATATTCGTGCTGCATAGAGTTTTTTTTAGATAAGCTTGACTATAACTGCGTTGAAAAAAAAAAAAATCGACGTATTACGATGTATTGAAAATAGGTTTACGGCTACTTTTCCTTCTCAATTTGAGGTTAAGCATGAACCTTGTCGGTCTTGTCATACGAACCGACAAGGCTCGTATCGAGAACAAGGAAGACGTAACTCGGGACTTGATTGTAACGCGGATGAACGATTAACCACGAATGTGCTCACTGCATATTCGCGTAGCCAATCATGAGAGCTACTAAAAAGGGAAAAAAATCAATTTATTTGTATTACAATATCCTGACATGAATTTTTCATACCAGACCAATATATGCACGTTTAACCTCAAAAATTTGACTTTCTTTGTTTTTTGCATCCAACGAATCTAGTTTTTGCGCTGCTCAACTTTATAAATTGCTTTCGGAAACGCGTAAAACTTAATTTCCGAAGTTTTGTAGCGGAAAACATTCTTATATGACTTCACATAACAGTTTAAATTTCCTTTCCGCGACTTTTCTATTATATTGCCCTGAATTGCACTACACGACTCCAGCAAAACATGTGCATTCTCGCCACCAGGGGCGCTCCAAGTCGTTCTCAGCCGCTAAAGTATGGCACTGATGCACACAGCGAATACGTAAGACTGAGATTCGTCGATTATTGCTGAATTTTAAGTGAAAACAAAAAAGTAATTCTTTAGTTTAGTCACTTTTACCATTTTATCCCATTTTTTCTCGAAAAAAAATGGTTTTAGACAAAAAATGTATACAAGATAAAAGATCAATCTTCTCATGAGCTACAACTTTTGTAGGAAACACTTTACTCCAAGATGAACACTTTTCAAAATAAAATTGAAAAACTGATTTTATTTATTTATTTATTTAGCTATTCAACTTTTTCGGCCTCCCCCGACAGAATGTCATCATGTACGACACAAAAAAGTAATTCATCATGAAAAAAAAATTTCCCCCATTTTTCGGAAAAATGACTAAACTAAAGAATTACCAAAAAAAAAAATTCAAAGGTAAAATTCTGTAAAATTGTTGCAGATTGAACAATTTTCATATAAATTGATATTTATTTTTCTCTCACTGCGTTCATTTTATAATTCTCAAATCGTAAAACAAATAATTATTGCATTTTTCTTTCTAAAAATTGTAAAAATAGCTTTTTTTTTACATTTACTATTTTTTTTTTATTCGTGCTGTGAGTACACTCTTATAATTTATTTATAAGGAGAAGAAAACGCTTTAAATATTTACCATTATTTAGATGAGAATTCTCAAAATTTGAACGTGATCGAAGTAAAAATTACAAAAATATCGTCAAAGCCATTTCGGAGTAAAAAAAATTGGTAAATTATTCCTAATTTTTTTTTTTTTTCATCCAATGCAATTTTTCTCATCAATGCTGTGAATTTTTCCGAATCTTCAGAAATGCGTAATTCGTGAAAAAAAAAAAAAAAAACAAATCGTATTCGAATGAAAATCTATAAATCGTTATCGTTGGATTTACCGGATACAATTTTTTTTTTTTTATTTCAGTAATCATGAAAACGCAAACTCCGAAAAAATGCTCATTGGCTCTGCACAAATTGCAAAAAAATAATTCGTCAAAAGAATATTGAAAAAAAAAAAAAAAATTTTCGTACCACAATTGGATTTTAAAGTTGAGAAATGCCTCGATTTTTTTTACGACCTTTTTTTTCTCCGTGTCTCACTTTCCTGAAGAGATGCACCGAGGATAAAAAATAAAGTCTCATCGCATGCATGGATAACAAAAAGTATTAAAAATTTCCAAAAAAGCTCTTTTAAAAATTACGACGAATTGCAAATGCCCAAAAATCTTGAGAAAAAAAAATAAAATCCCAAGCACACACTTTGAGATATCCAAAGAGAAAAGGAAAAAAAAAACTTTCGATCAAACGAGACTTTCTCATGCTCGTAATTGCCAAAGGAAAGAAAAAAAAAATAATTTTCCAAATATATTCCGAAGCGAATGGAAAGAAGTAAAAGGCACGCGCGAATTACCCTGAAACCCACGAATGAAACGAGCGTACTGGCCGCCAGTACAACCGACATTCCCGCTATGAATCTCGTGTATTTGACCATCTTTAGCATAGCCATTTCCTCGTCTTTTCCTCTCGCTATCGACCAGTCCTTGGCCATCGCCGACAGAATCTCCACGAGAGCTTTAGTTTCGCGAAGAAAAAATTTCATTAAATCGATCGACGTACAAATTGACAAAAGCAAAAAAAAACCGAAATGCAGCGTGAGGGAAGAAAAAATTTTATCTCTTTAATGACGCGACGATAACGACTTACTCTCTCGTCGCAGACGAAACAGAGCGAGTTTGTAGATAGAAATCGTTATGGGAACGCTGATAACGAGACAGTCGATTATAGCGTCGAGATCGCCATCGAGAAATGCCAAGCTGACGGTCATCGGTAGCCAAATTAGGGAAAAAACGGCAAACGAGTAGAAAAATCCGCGATAATTGATTATGAAATTTTGATTGTTCTCATCGGGCCAGGCACCGATCAATCTCATGTTGAAACGATTCCAGCCATAAGCGTACGCGTATCCTTGAGATTCGATGATAATTTAATTTGACAAACAGCAAACAAACGAAACGTGCACGATCAATTTTGGGGTAAGGACTTAATTTTCCTCGATCTTTGAGGAGGTTCTTAACCATAAGAGAAAAAAGGTAAGAAATGATTCTAAAATTTCAGGAGAGGTTTGAGCTGGTACTAAGGAATACACCGTAATTATTTTAGATTTTTTGACCGCGCAGTTGAGGAGAAAAAAAAAAACATTAAATATGCCGCTTATACGTGGGCGCTCCGATGGGAGAAGCAATCGAAGCTACGATCGGAGATTATTTTAGGAGTGAAAAAAAACGATAAAATTTCCCCGAAGAATCGCTTGAACGACATATTAGACGTTCATAGATATAATTTGCCTGTAAAGAAAGTTTTTCACACCGTGCCGATTGCGAAATATACTTGTTAATTAACAGAGCTGAGCGTGAGTAATGGCAAATTAATAAAATTAAAACCGTATTCGGTGAAACGAATTCCGAACGCGACCTCTGCCCCGCACGTCATCCGCGTCGCGCGCAAACGTTCCCCTTTTGCCGCACCCAATTGATATGTTAACCTTTTCAGGACGGGAATTTTTACGTTGAAATTGAACTTGTTTTTTTTACACGATATTTGTACATAATATCGAAGAATCTGTCACGTCAAGTGCCCGACAAATTTGGTGGTCGAAATTTCGACCAGTCCCGTCCTTTAAGGATGTATCGGACCTACCTTCCCAACCAAAAGTGACTTTCGTCGACACTATTGCATACTTTATGATAAGATAAAAATCGGAAAAAATTCAACCACATTAAAGACGATAAGAAGATTAATTTTGAATAATAATAATGCCAAAAAGTTATCAACAAATTGTTTAAACAAAACATTGTTCAACAAATTTTTAGGGGAAGATTTTTTTTGACATGTGAAATGAATTCGTTGGTTTTTCTGACTATGCATGAATTTTTTAAAAATTTTCTTATCATTTTGAAATTTCGGTTTTCGAAAATTTGTTAATTTTGAAAAATGAAGGAAAAATCGTGAATTTTGAATATGTTTTCGTAAAAACGTTGTATATTACAATTAAGAAGTTTCCAGGGCATTGAACGAATAGTTTCGTGAATACAACCTTTACAAATTTCCGAAAACCGAAATTTCAAAATGATAAGAAAATTTTAAAAAAATTCACGTGTAGTCAGAAAAATCAACGAATTCATTTCGCATGACAAAAAAAACATTCCCTAAAAATTTGTTAAACAATGTTTTGTTTAAACAATTTATTGATAACTTTTGGGCATTATTGTTAGCCAAAAGTAATCTTCTTATCGTCTTTATTGTGGTTGAATTTTTTTCGATTTTTATCTTATCACGAAGTATGCAATATTGTCGACGAAAGTTACTTTTGGTTGGGAAGGTACGTCCGATACATCCTTAAAGGTTAAGAACCTCCTTAAATTCGATGATTTCGTAACTTTGTTTTTTTTTTTTTTCGTTTCACTATAATATGAAGTTCTATCTCTACCTGGATTTTCATGCTCCATTGTCGCGAATCGCTACGGTTTTTTTTTTTTTTCATCGATGCACTGGGTCAGAGAGCTTCGATAAAAACACACAGAGGCGATTCGTGACGCGATTTTTTTTTTTTTTTTTCCCCCCCGTCGTTGCGAGAAAGCGCAACGAGATCCACGCATGATCGTTTGAAAAATTCACGAGTACGCCCTCTACGTGCATTGGCAATTCGTAATACCATGTACTTTAACGTAAACGCCTGCGAATACTCACACGATCGTTGCCGCCCTGATGGACTCGTCACCCATAGCCAGCATGGGCGAGAGAAGCTCCCGTAATGGAGATGGGTATAGTTTCCTCGTAAAAAAAAAAAAAAAGAATAAGAAACAACCAAGTATATCATTAGCTTGTTCCGGACCAATTTTTTTCTCTCTTTTTCTCGTATGGTCATTTTGTTAACTCAGCTCGCTGAATTCGTTCGAGCGGGATCGAATGACAGTCGGGGATAATTGTCAATGTCGTGAAAGTCGAGGGATGAAAGTAAGCTCGTCGGTGCGCCTCGTGCACGAGGATGATTCTCGTTAAATAAACTTTTACTTTTTTTCCGAAATTTTTAACGAATTCGGAATGAATTTGACGATTAACTCAAAAGCGCTGACGGAGAACATCTTTTGAGTTTATTGCCGAGGAAATTTTGCCCTAACTCGAAGAGCGTTCAGAAGACTCGTTCGTCATTATAGACTCGACGATTTGCCTGATTTGGTACGAACGAAGCAGAATTTTTCAGCTCGCGACAATCGTGAGTACATATTTTCCATCGATAAATTCCTAAATCGAATTATTTATTATCTCTGTTATCGATGACATTTTTTTTTTTTTTTTTGCTATTTTCCTGTTGATTGAACAAAAAATTGCAATATATTCAAGAAATTTTCAGTGATTTAATTGCGCTACCGTTATACTTATCAGAGGTACTTTTGAAACGATAAAAAAAAAGCACACACACGTTTTCTTACCATCGATTTTCTCGAGCATGGAACATCGATTAACCACGAAGAACACTTTACTATATTCGCGTTTTTTTTTTTTTTTTTTTTTTTTTTTCACTCGACGAAACGTGTACTCTGTGCTCGGATACAAAATTGACTCTTTAAAATTACGTTAAATGATTATTTTCGTTAAAATAAATGATCGATGCTGAATCGATCAAGCCTCCTGCACAGCCAGCAGTACCGAAAGATAGCCCATCGATGTTTTCATGATCTAACGATGATGAAGATCGGATTTATAAAAGTAAAAAAAAAAAAAAAAATCAAACGAGAGAAATTTAAAAGAAAATAGAATCAATGAAAAAAAAAAAAAAAAAATCACCCACACTGGTGAATAATTCCAGTGAGAAACCGACGAATTTTCCTGCGGTTATCTGAAGGGGAATTCGAGATCGATTTGTCACCATCATCAGCGCTTTAGCCTGATCGGGCGGTAGACGAAACCAATCGCTCTCGTAAGGAGCGTGACTCAGAGAAGTACTCTAAAAAAAAATAAAATTAAAAAAAAAAAACAAACAATTCTTGTTTTTATCGTAAACCTGCGAGAGATGCACGATTGCAAAAAAAAAAAAAAAAAGAAAATCTTCCAAAGAGAACTCACTTCTGCCACGAGAAGATCACCGGTCCAGCAATAGACAAAAAGATGAAGTATCGTGTAAAATCCGTGTATAACGAAAAATACCATTTGAAGAAAAGGAAAATCGGCCTCGCTGGTCAGGCCTCTGATCAATGTCTGAGAAAAAAACAATTTTTTTTTGTTTCCTCCTCATTCTCACAAAAAAAAAACGTACAGGCAGCATTGACTCGTATCGCTTCTCGATTCAATAATAATAAAAAAATTTAATTAAAAAAAAACGAACCGTAAATGTTACGAAGCCTTGAAAGCAAAATGTAATAGTGCACAGTACCATTTGAATTAGGAGCATCCCGCTGAACGTTCCCTCGAGCAATTCTCCGCAGCTTCAGTAAAATTTTTCATCATTAAATCTGAATTTCTTTTTTTTTTTCCTCTTTACAATTCATTCATTGAAATATTTATATTGCGATAGAAAAAAAAAAAAAAGTGAAAGCCTTATTATTATTTAACCGAGTGATAAAATAATTGCGAGAACCGATTGAGCTCTTCGTGTCTCTCGATTATAGACGAGAGTCTCTTCCGGTAGATCCTCGGATCCTTGATGCACTCCTCGTCGACGATATTAACGAGCGATATTCTCAATGCGGCCAATTGACCGCAAAGATGCAATATTATCATTGCCAATGAGCTATCCGGCCCCGAATAACCGATCATCGAGACGATGGTCGTGAAAAATTGGCCGAACCACGTTGGCAAATATCCGCGCAATTCTTTCGTGTCGTAGGGAAAATAAGCGGGATAGAGAAAACCAATTGCCAATCGCGTTTCATTCGTGATTGACTGACGCTCGTATCTCGCTGACCATGCCTGGAGTTATGAAAATGACTGCTCGGCAAATTTTCTCACCGATACTGGGCACATTTTTGTTTTTTTTTTTTTTTTTTTTTAATTAACGACCATTCAAAGCCTTTTCGAAGATATCGGACTGAACGTAACAAAAATTTTTTTTTTTTTTTCGTAAAAAAAACCGGTACATTTGAACTTACAGGTAGGGGAGAGCGTAGGGAAAATGTGGCCATGCGAGGCAAAGTGATCGTCTCAAATATTTTCTAGGCTCTGAACGATGCTAAAGGGCTGTGTAGTATTTGCATCGAGCATTTTTGTGCCGAAGTATACTTCACAAAATGAAGTACTTCAGGGACATGAAAGATTCAATATTTCGGGGAAAAAAAATCTGAAATTTCACGATGCGTGAATTGGCGATTTTCGTCAATTAATATTTCCGATTATCGTACCTTAAAATCGCACTTCTCGACTTAGTGATACAATTATTTTTGTTTTTTTTTTTGTCATAAATTATTTGCATAAAGTTTTCGTACATAATACCACAAAAGAGCTTCAAAATTATCGGATATTTCCCGCTTGGTTCCCTGCAAACAAACGAACGAGAGTCAAGTTTTCCTGAAAAACTTAACGGAGTTCGTTTGCAAGCAGAGAACCTCGAGGGAAATATCCCGATAATTTTTAAAGCTCGCGTGGCACTCGGAGGATTATTTTTTTCATCCAAATTTCGGCTAATGGAATTGCACCATGAATTGCTCATCAGAGAACAGTATTGAACATTATCCAAAAGCAAAAGCAATTCTGTAGAACTAATAGATTTAAAAATTAAAGAAATAAAAAGGCAGGTTTGATGCCTCGGCTGTTTTTCCGTTCTTCTGCTCTTTTCCAAAGAAAATGAAAAATACAAAAGTAAAAATATACCAAAGGGAAAATTAAAAAAAAAAAAGTGCAAATTACCCCAAAACTCGAGAATGCAACGAACATGGAGCCCGCCAGTGAGACGGACATTATTGATATGAATCTCCCGTATTTTGCCTTCTGCAACATTGCCTTTCTCTCGTCTTTCGGTCTCGTTATCGACCAATCCTTGGCCATCGCCGATAGGATCACCACGAGAACTTTTATTTTCGTCGAAAAAACAAACAAAAAAACGGATTACCACGTAAGTGACGAAACAAAGTCTCGAAAGAAAATGAATGACAATGAAACTGACTCACCCTCACGACGCAGACGAAACAGGGCGAGCTTGTAGACGGAAATTCCAACGGGAACGTTGATGACGAGACAGCCGATTATTTGATTGAGATCGCCATCGAGAAATGCCAGGCTGGCGGTCATCGGTAGCCAAATTAGGGAAAATACGGCAAACGAGTAGCCGAGAGCGCGATTCTTGACAATGAAATTTTGATTTTTCTCCGGCCACGCACCGATCACACCCATGTTAAAACGATTCCAACCATAAGCGTACACGTATCCTTGAGTTTCGATGCAACGATTTTATCGGAGAAACGAAATGAAAGAAAAAAAGCAATGAACTTTAATTTTTTCGGCTTTTACTTTCCTCGATCTTTAATTCGAGGGTCCAATGAGGTTTTTTTTTTTTCCCCTCGTGAATTCCTGATCTCTGCGGTACCTGGATTATCGTCCACCATCGTCGCGACTCGCTGTTTTTTTCGTCGATGCGCTCGGTAAGATAACGATAAAATGACAAAGAAAAATCGCCACGTCTTTTCCTTCGCATTTTTTTTGCAAAAGTGCAACCGAGACCACGCATGATCGTATTGAAAAATTCACGAGTGTACGCCCTATCCAGCGAGCTTGACAACTCGTAATGACATGTATTTTCGTACACGCTGCGAATAATCTCACGATCGTTTCCATCGCGGACTCTCTATACGCAGCTCCCGCGAGCGTAATAAGCTTTGATCAAGATGGGGGTGGTTTCCTCGTAAGAAAAGGAACAACCGCGCAAGTGTATCATTTATACCTTCTTCCGGGTCTATTTTCTCCTCTGTATGGTCATCATAGGCCAAGCTCGCTGTAGATTCGTTTGCGAGTGAGGTCTGACCATATAGTTGCGGACAATCGTGAATGTTTCGCAGTGGCTAATAAGGGTAAGAAATAAAATACTTTTTCGATGCGTGCCTCAGTCGGGAGGACTCGCGTTGACATGTATCTTAAAGTGAAAATCAAAATTAATCTTTTTTTTTTTTTTTTTACATTGTTACCGAAATTCGGGACAACTTTGGTGATTATTTTGAGCACCGAATCATTATTGAAGAATTTGTGATTATTTGAAAAAAGTGAGTCATCATCAGCTCCACCATTTCCCAAATTTCGTATACGAACGAAATGGAATTTTGCAGGTAATTAATCTTAACAATTGCGTGAGAATAAATTTTCCATCGATAAATTCCCAAAACCGAATGATTATTCAATGTTTTTTTTTTTTCTCTTTCAAATTTATCTCCTCATCAATCTAAAATTTTCGCTGTTTTCTTGGCGGTGTGTAAATATAAGAGTCAAAATATCTTTCAATGATTTTTATTTATTTATTTATTTATTTTTTGTAACAATGGTATTTAATGGGTAATGCATGTTGTACAATTTTAACAAGAACACACACATTTTTGAATTTCTCATCGTTTCACGCGATCGTTTTCATCGAATTTCCTCGAGCCCACGATATATATATCGAATAACCGCGAAGAACGTTTTACTGCATTTATTGTAGATGTGTCACGATACAAAAAGTTTTTTTTTTTTTTTTCACTCGAGCAAACGCACCCTGTGCCCGGATTCACGATCGAGTACTTGTACAATATATGTATTATATGGATAATTTTTTAAAAGAAATTATCGATTCTCGATCGATCAAACCTCTTGCATAGCCAGCAGTACCGAAAGATAGCCCATCGATGTTTTCATGATCTGACGATGATAAGAAAACGATTTACAAAAAAATGAAAAATAAAAACAGTCAATTTTTTAAAAAATCACCCACGCTGGTAAATAATTCCAGTGAGAAATCGACGAATTTTCCTGCGGTTAGCCGAAGAGGAATTCGCGATCGATTCGTCACCATCATCAGTGCTTTAGCCTGATCGGGCGGTAGACGAAACCAATCGCTCTCGTAAGGAGCGTGACTCAGAGAGGTACTCTGTAAAATTAAAAAAAAAAAAAAAAAAAAAAAAAAAAATCCCGGTGAAAAAGAAGTATACATGCAAAAATATATCGAACCGTGCTCATGCTTTACACGCCATATTTTCCATACATTTCCGATATATTTTCCGTTCTGCATATTAATAATAATAAAAAAAATGCCATCCGAAAAAAAACAAACGCTCACTTCGACTGCGAGAAGATCGCCAGCCCAGCAATACACGAAAAGATGAAGTATCGTGTAAAATCCAAAAATGGTCGAGTGAGTTACGAAAAATATCATTTGCAGAACCGGAAGGTTTCGCTCACCGGTCAAGCCTCCGATTAGCGTCTACGAAAGATCGTATTACAATTATTTCATTATCATTTATTCGATCGCGCGCATGCAATATGGGCGCACGACTCGTGTCGATCTCCATTCGAAATTAACTAACCGTAAATGTAACGAAGCCCTGGAAGCAGAATGTAATCGTGCATACTATCATTTGAATCAGGAGCATTCCGTTGAAGGAGCTTTCGAGCATCTCTCCGTAGCTTGAATTATTTTAATTTTCATGATATTTTTATTTCGAAATGTCAAAGGCGATATGTGAACAGAAAAAAGTGCAAAAACACACAAAGTTTTATGTGTTTAAAAGAACGACATTTCCTCGAACCGTTTTTTTTTTCTTTTTTCATTAGTAATTGATCCCATCGAAAACGTTAAGCTTGCTATAAAAAAAAAGTTATGTTAAGGATAGAAGGGAAAAATCATTTAAAAGTCGCTCAAGGTATATTTACGTCTCTGTCATTGCACAATTCTACCAAGCAACAACCCTTCGAGGATAACTCTACCGAATAATAACTCTCCCAGCAGCGTGGACAACTCTACGGAACAAAAACTCTATAGCGGAGGCCATCCCTCCTTCGGGACTAACCCTACCGAATGGTGACTCTACCAGGGTGGACAACTCTACGTAATAACGACTCTAGAGGAACCGCACAGCTGTTCATCGGTAGAGTTGTTATTCGATAGAGTTGTCCCCGGAGATTATTTGGGACAGTTTACTTATTCGTTGGAGTTATAATCTCGAAGAATTGTTCACAGTGAACTGTTCCCCGGTAGAGTTATTCTTCTGGAGCGGAGGCCATCCCTCCTTCGGAACTAACTCTACCGAATGGTGACTCTCCCAGGGTGGACAACTCTACGGAATAACAACTCTAGCGGAACCGCACAGCTGTTCATCGGTAGAGTTGTTATTCGATAGAGTTGTCCCCGGAGATTATTTGGGACAGTTTACTTATTCGTTGGAGTTTTATAATCTCGAAGAATTGTTCACAGTGAACTCTTCCCCGGTAGAGTGATTCTTCGGTAGCGGAGGCCATCCCTCCTTCGGAACTAACTCTACCGAATAATGACTCTCCCAGGGTGGACAGTTTACTTATTCGTTGGAGTTATAATCTCGAAGAATTGTTCACAGTGAACTGTTCCCCGGTAGAGTTATTCTTCAGGAGCGGAGGTCATCCCTCCTTCGGAACTAACTCTACCGAATGGTGACTCTCCCAGGGTGGACAACTCTACGTAATAACGACTCTAGCGGAACCGCACGGCTGTTCATCGGTAGAGTTGTTATTCGATAGAGTTGTCCCCGGAGATCATTTGGGACAGTTTACTTATTCGTTGGAGTTATAATCTCGAAGAATTGTTCACAGTGAACTGTTCCTCGGTAGAGTTATTCTTCGGGAGAGTTGTCCCGTTAGTGCTGTTTTCTCGTAGAGTTGTCTTTCGGGAAGTCGTGTCCGGGTGAGTTCGAAAATTCGTTATTTTTTTTCGGAATATCGATATTTTTGTCTGTTCGTGCTTTCCGTGCCACATAATTATTGTATTTACAGGATCGTTTATCGGGAAATTTGTTACCAGAAAAATAATTGATCGATTTTTGGCGAAAAAATTCACACTTTTTGAGCGATCTCTAAATCATTTTTTTTTCTTCTTCTTTCCTCAGCCAGACCTTTCTCAATTTTTTATTTATCGACGAGATATCATTAAACAAAGGTCGAGATAATGTCATCCTAACATGAAAAAAAAGTATAAATTTAGTTTTTTTTTTTTTTCGTGTGCATGATTAAAGTAAAAAAGAGAACCGATTGAGCTCTTCGTGTCTCTCGATTATCGAGGAAAGTCTTTTCCAGTAGAGTGTCGGATCCTCGACGCATTTCTCGTCGACGATATTCACGAGTGCTATTCTCACAGTTGCCAATTGACCGCACAGATGCAATATCATCATTGCCATTGAACTATCGGGCCCCGAATAACCGATCATCGAGAATACCGTACCGAACAATTGTGCGATCCACGTTGGCAAATATCTCGACGATGCTCTCGTATCGAAGGGAAAATAAGCGGGATAGAGAAAACCGACTGCCAGGGCTGTCTCGTTTGTGCTGTAACGACGCTCGTTTATTGCCCCCCAAGTCTGTGAAAATAATACTTGTCCAACGGTGACTCGTGAATTTTGACTTATCCGAATTTTTTTTTTTTCGAGTTCATTCACGGAAATTATTTTGAAAAAAAATATTTCAAATTACCCCAAAACCCGCGAATGCAAAGAACATCGAGGTAGCCAATGAGACGGACATTATTGAGATGAATCTGCCGTATTTGGCTTTTTCCAACATTTCCTTTAGCTCGTCGTTCGTTCTCGGTATCGACCAATCCTTGGCCATCGACGACAATATCGACAAGAATACTTTGGTCACGAAGTAAAAAAAAAAAAAAAAAAAAAAAAAAACCCCCCCACGAGCACACACAATACATGTCACTAGTTCGATGAAAGAAAAATCATTTTTCGTCTTTGAATAAAATTGAATTTGCGAAAAAAGACTCACCCTCTCTTCGCAGACGAAACAAGACGAGCTTTAGTACGGAAATGGCAACGGGTACATTGATAACGAGACAACCGATCAATTCGTTGAGATCGCCACGAAAAAATGCTATGCTGGCTGTCTGGGGTAGCCAGATAAGTACGAAAATGATAATAGCGCATCCCCAGGCGCCGTTCTTTACAATGAAATTTTGATTTTTTTCCGGCCACGAGCCAATCACTCTCATGTTCAAACGATTCCAGCCACAAGCGTACGAGTAACCTTAACATTTTTTTCCAATTTTTGTTTCTCACATTTATTTCTACGTAATTGATTTAATTATAATCAAATCGATTTCATTAATTTAGTAGTTAATGAATAATCGATTGAAAAATATATTATTGTCATTTGTTTTTTTTAAATAAAATTCCAATCCGTACCTGGATTTTCATTCTCCATCGTGACTCACTGTTTTCTCGTCGATCACGATAACGTACTGAGAGCTCGACGAGGGAAGAAAAAAAAAAAAAACTTGCAACGACACAGTGCGAGACGAATTTTGCTCATTTTGCGAGGGCAACGACCACGCATGATCGTTTAAAAAATTCATGAGTGCGCCCCGATAAAGCTTGCAATGTATGTGCACGACCACCCTCTCTGGAAATGCACATTGGTTTTGCGCACTCTTCGACCCGCACAAAAGCTGTAATTTCCCGATAAACGGTTTCGCATGGGAAAAGACAAAAAGCATGTCAAGTATATCATTAGCATTTTCCGGACGTATGTATTTTATTTTATTATTCACGGAGAGCTCAATCGCGATCCCATTGCAGGAGCTCAGACGTAGTTTCGTAATCGTGCACTTCGTACTGGTGAGAAGATAAAAAAAAAATCGACGTCATCTTCGTCAAGAGACGAAATTTGAGATGTGCTTTTAACGAGTGCCCAGATACCATCGTAAGTACATTATTTTTAAAAAATTAACAACGATAGAGCGTTCTGAATTTTTTGCTCCAAACGAATTTTTTTAACTATTTTTTTTTTTTCTAATTTGTGCTGTGAGTACACTCTTATAATTTATTTGTGAGGAGAGAAAACAAGGCTTGAAATATTTACCATTATTTATATAGAAGAGAATTCTCAAAATTTGAACGCGATAGAAGTAAAAATTCAAAAATTGTCTTCAAAGCCATTTCGGAGCAAAAAAATTGGTAAATCATTCTTAAATTTTTTTTCCAATCAATGCAATTTCTCTCGGTGATGCGCTGTGAATTTTTCCAAATCTTCAGCAATGCGTAATTCGTGAAAAAAACAAATCATATTTGAATGAAAATCTATAAAACGTTATCGTTTGATTTACCGGATACAATTTTTTTCTTTTCATTTCAGTAAGTACGAAAACGCAAACTCCGAAAAATCGCTTTAATGGCTCTGAAAAAATTTTTTTAAAATAAAATAATTCGTCATAAAAAGATTTAAAAAAGTTTTTTTTTCGTTTAAAAGAAAAATTATGTATGCAACGATCTCTAAAATAAAACTACCATTGGATTTTAAAGTTGAGAAATGCCTCATTTTTTTTACGATCTTTTTTGGTCTGCGTCTCACTTTCTTGAAGATGCACCATGGATAAAAATAAAATTGCATCGATGCATGGATAACAAAATATATTAAAATTTACAAAAAGCTCCTTCAGGAAGTACTAGTAGTTAAAAAATTATGATTAATGGCAAATACCCGAAAAGCTTGAGAAAAAAAATAATGAAATCACAATCACACTTGAGATATCCAAAGGAAAGAAGAAAAAAAATTTCGATCAAACGAGACTTTCTCATCTTCGTAATTGCCAAATGAAAGAAAAAAATCATTTTCGAAATATTCCGAAGAATGGAAAATAGTAAAAGGCACGTCCGAGTTTACCCTGAAACCCACGAACGTACAAGACGCCAGTATACAACCGACATTCCTGCTATGAATCTCGTGTATTTGATCATCTTTAACATAGCCACTTCCTCGGCCTTCCCTCTCGCTATCGACCAGTCCTTGGCCATCGTCGACAGAATCTCCACGAGAGCTTTAGTTTCGCAAAGAAAAAATTTCATTAAATCAATCGACGAACCAATTGACAAAAGCAAAAAACCGAAATGCAGCGTGAGAAAGAAAATTTTTATCTCTTTAATGACGACGATAACGACTTACTCTCTCGTCGCAGACGAAACAGAGCGACTTGTAGACGAAAATCGTTATGGGAACACTGATAACAAGACAGCCGATTATCGCGTCGAGATTGCCATCGAGAAATGCCAAGCTGGCGGTCATCGGTAGCGAAATTAGGGAAAAAATGGCAAACGAGTAGAAAAATCCGCGATATACTTGATTATGAAATTTTGATTGTTCTCCGGTCAGGCGCCGATCAATCTCATGTTAAAACGATTCCAGCCATAAGCGTACACGTATCCTTGAGATTTGATGATAATTTCATTCGAGAAACAGCAAACAAACAAAACGTACGATCAATTTTGTAGAAGGGACTTTATTTTCCTCGATGTTTAAAGAGGTTCTTACTTGGGTGCGGCAAGGGGAACGTACAGCGTGGCGTGGGCGACGTGCGGGGCAGGTTGCGTTCGGCATTTGTTTCATACCAATTACATTTTCATTTTATTAATTTGCCATTACTTACGCTCAATTCGTTTACAAGTATATTTCACAATCGGTACGATGTAAAACTTTCTTTATGGGCAAATTATCAAATTATATCTAATCTAATCTAATCTGTCGTCTAAGTGGTTCTACGAAGAAATGTTACCGTTTTTTCACTCCTAAAATAATCTTCTGGAATCATAGCTTCGAATACTTCTCCCATAAGAGCCCACGTATAAGCGTGGAGCTTTATGTATAAGAATTTTTTTTCACTCGAGCAAACACGCCCGGTGCCCGGATTCACGATCGAGTCCTTGCAATTATATTGCATGGATAATTTTTTAAAAGAAATGATCGATTCTCGATCGATCAAACCTCTTGCACAGCCAGCAGTACCGAAAGATAGCCCATCGATGTTTTCATGATCTGACGTTGATAAGAAAACGATTTACAAAAAAAAAATAAAAAAAGCAAAAAAAAACAGTCAATTTTTAAAAAACCACCCACGCTCGTGAATAATTCCAGTAAGAAATCGACGAATTTTCCTGCAGTTATCCGAAGAGGAATTCGCGATCGATTCGTCACCATCATCAGTGCTTTAGCCTGATGGGGTGGTAGACGAAACCAATCGCTCTCGTAAGGAGCGTTACTCAGAGAGGTACTCTGTGAAATAAAAAAAAAAAAAATCCCTGTGAGAAAGAAGTATATATGCAAAAATATGTCCAGCCGTTCTTATATGCTTTACACGCCATATTTTCCATATACATCTACGATATATTTTTCATTCTCCAGATTAATAATAAAAGAAAAAAATCCATCCGACAAAAACAAACGCTCACTTCGGTTGCGAGAAGATCGCCAGCCCAGCAATACACGAAAAGATGAAGTATCGTGTAAAATCCAAAAATGGTCGAGTGAGTTACGAAAAATATCATTTGCAGAACCGGAAGGTTTCGCTCACCGGTCAAGCCTCCGATTAGCGTCTACGAAAGATCGTATTACAATTATTTCATTATTATTTATTCATTCGCGCACACGACTCGTGTCGATCTCCATTCGAAATTAACTAACCGTAAACGTAACGAAGCCCAGGAAGCAGAATGTCATTGTGCATACCATCATTTGAATCAGGAGCATTCCGTTGAAGGAGCTTTCGAGCATCTCTCCGTAGCTTGAATCATTTTCATTGTCATGAAATTTTTATTTCGAAATGTGCAAGAACACACAAAGTTGTACGTGTTTAAAGGGACGACATTTTCTCGAACTGTTTTTTTTTTTTTTTAATAATTGATCTCATCGAAAACGTTGAGCTTGCTATAAAAAAAAAAGTTATGTTAAGGATCAAAGGGAAAAGTCATTTAAAAGTCGCTCAAGGTATATTTACGTCTCTGTCATTGCACAATTCTACGAAGCAACAACCCTTCGAGGCTAACTCTACCGAATAATAACTCTCCCAGCAGCGTGGACAGCTCTACGTAACAACAACTCTATAGCGGAGGCCATCCCTCCTTCGGGACTAACTCTACCGAATAATGACTCTCCCATCAGGGTGGACAACTCTAGGGAATAACGACTTTAGCGTAACGCACAGCTGTTCATCGGGAGAGTTTTCATTCGATAGAGTTGTCCCCGGAGGTTATTTGGGACAGTTTACTTATTCGTTGGAGTTATAATGTCGGAGAGTAGTTGTTCACAGTGAACCGTTCCTCAGTAGAGTTATTCTTAGGGAGAGTTGTCCCGTTAGTGCTTGTTTCTAGTAGAGTTGTCTTTCGGGCAGTCGTGTCCGGGTGAGTTCGAAAATTCGTTATTTTTTTTTTCGGAATATCGATATTTTTGTTTATTCGAGCTTTCCGTGTCACGTAATTATTGCATTTATACGATTGTTTTCCGGAAAATTTGTTACCAAAAAAAATATAAATTGATTTTTGGCGAAAAAATTCACACTTTTTGAGCGATCTATAAATAATTTTTTTTTTTCTTCAGCCAGATCCTTCTCGATTTTTCATTTATCGACGAAATATCATTAAACAAAGGTCGAGATAATGTCATCCTAACATGAAAAAAAAAGTATAAATTTCGTTTTTTTTTCTTTGTGGGTGCATGATTAAAGTAAAAGATAACCGATTGAGCTCTTCGTGTCTCTCGATGATCGAGGACAGTCTTTTCCAGTAGACTGTCGGATCCTCGACGCATTTATCGTCGACGATATTCACGACTGATATTCTCACCGTTGCCAGTTGACCGCATAGATGCAATATCATCATTACTATTAAACTATCCGGCCCCGAATAACCGATCATCGAGAATACCGTACCGATCAATTGTGCGATCCACGTTGGTAAATATCTCGACAATGCTCTCGTATCGAAGGGAAAATAAGCGGGATAGAGATAACCGACTGCCAAGGGTGTCTCGTTGGTGCTGTAACGACGCTCGTTTATTGCCCCCCAAGTCTGAGAAAATAATACTTGTCCATGGTGATTCGTGAATTTGACATTTTCGTGAATTTGACTGATCCAAATTTTTTCAAGCTCGATCGCGGAGTTATTTTAAAAAAATATTCCAAATTACCCCAAAACCCGCGAATACAAAGAACAAAGTGGTAGCCAATGAGACGGACATTATTGAGATGAATCTGCCGTATTTGGCCCTATCCAACATTTCCTTTAGCTCGTCGTTCGTTCTCGGTATCGACCAATCTTTGGCCATCGACGACAATATCTTCAAGAGTACTTTAGTTACGAAGTAAAAAAAAAAAAAAATAACCCCCACACGCACACACAATACATGTCACTATAGATCGATGAAAAAAATCTTTTTTCGTCTTTGAATAAAATTGAATTTGCGGAAAAAGACTCACTCTCTCTTCGCAGACGAAATAAAACGAGCTTTAATACGGAAATGGCAACGGGTAGATTGATAACGAGACAACCGATCAATTTGTTGAGATCGCCATGAAAAAATGCTATGCTGGCTGTCTGGGGTAGCCAGATAAATACGAAAATGACAATAGCGCATCCCCAAACACTGTTCTTGACAATGAAATTTTGATTTTTTTCCGGCCACGAGCCAATCACTCTCATGTTCAAACGATTCCAGCCACAAGCGTACGAGTAACCTTAACATTTTTTTTCAAATTTTTATTCTCACATTTATTTCTTCGTAATTGATTTAATTATAATCAAATCGATTTCATTAATTTAGTAGTTAATGAATAATCGATTGAAAAATATATTATTGTCATTTGTTTTTTTTTTTAATAAAATTCCAATCCGTACCTGGATTTTCATTCTCCATCGTGACTCACTGTTTTCTCGTCGATCACGATAACATACTGAGAGCTCGACGAGGGAAGAAAAAAAAAAAAAAAAACTTGCTACGACACAGCGCGAGACGAATTTTGCTCATTTTGCGAGGGCAACGACCACGCATGATCGTTTAAAAAATTCATGAGTGCGCCCCGATAAAGCTTGCAATATATGTGCACGAACACCCTCTCTGGAAATGCACATTGGTTTTGCGCACTCTTCGACCCACACAAAGCTGTAATTTCCCGATAAACGGTTTCGCATGGGAAAAGACAAAAAGCATGTCAAGTATATCATTAGCATTTTCCGGACGTATGTATTTTATTTTATTATTCACGGAGAGCTCAATCGCGATCCCAATGCAGGAGCTCAGACGTAGTTTCGTAATCGTGCACTTCGTACTGGTGAGAAGATTTAAAAAAAATCGACGTCATCTTCGTCAAGAGACGAAATTTGAGATCATCGTAAGTAAATTATTTTTTAAAAAATTAACAACGATAGAGCGATCTGAATTTTTGGCTCCAAACGATTTTTTTTTCGTAAACTTTCTGCACTATCACGACATTTTTTATCGGCCAAAAAAATGGGGTTTTAGGTAATTCGATCAATTTCCATAACGAACCATTTTTTCAAATCAATTTTTCATAAATTTTTTATTTTCAATGTGGACATTCGTCGATGTGGATTGTGGACAATTTTCTTTTTTCATAATAATTTTATTTCAGATGTTTACACGTTAAGTTTATTTATACAAAAAAAAAGAAACTTGTATACGTAGAATTAAGATTGCCCATCTGGATGCGCATAATCAATCGATGAGTCTCTCCTTCATTGCCATGAGCATCGACAAATAGCCCATCGAATTTTTCATTACCTATTTCGTAGCGATAAGAATTACAAACAAAAAAAAAAAAAAAAAAAAAAAAAAAATTGGCGATTGAAAATGAACGATTTTTCACGTTATACATTTCAACTCACACTGTTGAAAAGCTGCAGATTAAATGTGCAAAATTTTCCGGCCGTTAATCTCAGGGGAATCTTCGATCTATGACAGACGAAGAGAAAGGCTTTTGCCTCACGAGCTGCCAAATTGTACCAGGCAGTCTCGTAAAAATCGTCAGGAATTTTCGTACTCTGTACCGAACATTCGAAATATCGAAATCGATTATTAAAAAAAAAAAAAAAAAAAAAACCCCAAAAAAACCACGAATTTCGAAATTTTTCATTTTCCAAAGTGCCGCACTCACTTCTACGAAAAGTCGATCTCCCACGTAGCAATAAACAAACAGATGTATTACCGTAAATCCGGCGTATAAAAAATTGAACGCAATATTGTGTATCGGAAGAGGAGCACCGTTTCGATCCAAGAGAGTCTAGAAATATTGAATTTGAAAAAAAAACAAAAAAAAAACAAAAAAATTTGCAGAGAGACATGAAGATATTTACGGTAAACATCGAGTATCCCTGAAAGCAAAAAGTCACCGAACACACCAGCATCTGTATGAGTAGTATCGAGCTGAATGTGTCCCTTATGAGAAAAGAGAGCCTCGAAAAAAAAAAAAAAATAGAAAATAGAATTTACAAAATTCATTTTATAAATTATTTTATTTATTAAATATAAATATAAATATGAGACAAATAGCGGCATGGGTTTTGGGCCTCAAAATTTTTATTTCAAATTGTTCGTTTATATTTTGTTGAGCACATTGAAATGAACAAACTGTGAAAATTTCAGACCTTTTGCTACGTAAGTAACAGAGAAACGCCTATTTTTGCGTTTTTCTCATTTTTTTTTTCGATTTTAAAGCTTTCATCTGACAGAAACAAAAAAATATATTGCTAATATTATTTTCCATCGGAAATTGTCTGTATTAAAAAAAAAAATATTTCTAAAGCTATAAATTCGAATTTTCACTATGAAAAATGAGTTTAAAAGTAAAAAATCGAAAAATAACAGCGTTCCCGAAATGTTTTCTTCACTTTTTTTTTTTAAAAAAAGCTGAGACGATTTTACATAAAATTAATGCGTAAAAAAATGCGATCACCGTGGGTTTGACTAAGAAAAAAATTGCAGCATAGTCAGTTTATTGAAATTTTACGCCAACGCTTTTTCTCCCGTCAAGCTTTTTAGTTATCTACTCATGCGAGATTGTCACTTTGTGAACAAAACAAAAGTAGACATGCAGTGGCCATACTGCCATGGCACCCTCAGCTCGCGACAGCAGACACATATTTTATCCTCCTATATTTTTTATTTTTCACATTCATTCGAGTACATTAATTTGCCTAAACGCAATACCGTTCAACTGAAGCTGAATTAAATGACAGATTTTCGAGGACGCTCACTGTCAAAGGCACTCAAGGATTCCACTGTATTGTCCCAACCGGTGACAAAAAAAAACTCGTCTGCAAACGATTTAACAAAGCAAAAACCTCAATAACTGTGCTGATGTGATTATGTGAAGTTTTAATAAAGCGCGTTTTTGAATTTTTTTTTCGCCGTTAAGCCCACAGTGATCGCATTTTTTTACGCATGGATTTTATGTGAAATCGTCTCAGCTTTTCAAAAAAAAAATAAAAAAATGAAAAAAACATTCAGGGAACGCTGTTATTTTTCATTTCATGACTTTTAAACTCATTTTTCATAGCAAAAATTCGAATTTGTAGCTTTAAAAAGATTTTTTTTAAATTCAGTCAATTTCCGATGGAAAATAATACTGCCGATATATTTTTTTGTTTTTCAGTCGGATGAAAACTTTAAAAACGAAAAAAAATGAGAAAAACGGGCGTTTCTCTGTCACTTGCGTAGCAAAAAGGTCTGAAATTTCACAGTTCGTTCATTTCAATGTGTTCAACAAAATATAAACGAAGAATTGAAATCGAAATTGTGAGGCCCAAAACCCATGCCACTATTTGTCGAATATCTCATAATATAATGTATAAAATATAATAATAATAACAATTATTATTATTGTTTATATTTTTTTCATACTTTTATATGAAAAATTGAATTGCAGCGTTACATAAAAATTTGCTTTTTTTCCAAATACTTTTTTTCCCGATCATATCTCTTATCGACTCACTTATTGAGCTGCTCGTGTCTCTCGACGATAGCCGTGAGCCTCGTCCAATATAAAACGGGCTCGCGTATCGTCGTTTCGTTGACGAGATTTTTCAACGAATGACGCACGATTCTCAGCTGACCGCACAAGTGCAGTATCATCATCGAGACAATGCAATCGGGCCCCGAATACGAGGCCATCGAGAGCAATGTGCCGAAAAATTGGCAGAGCCATATTGGCACGAAAATCACGCGATCGCTCGTTGAGAATGGAAAATACGAAAGGAAGAGAAGATCCCTCGACAAGCTTGGCTCTGTCGCGGAATCATCCTCGACTGGCAAAACCGTTGACCATATCTATGAAATTTTTCACTCGAATCATCGATTTTTTTTTTTTTTTTTTTTCTTTTTTTTCATGCATTCGCGAGCTCGGATTTTTAGAACCTTTGAAAAAATGTACGCGAGGAACATGATATTGGTGAGAGAGACGGACACTATCGAGATTCGTCTGCTGATTCTCGCAGTCACGGACATTATTTCGTTCTCCTCTCTCGTTCTCGATGACGGCCAGTCATCGGCGATTTCAACGAGAACCGACCCGATTACTTTTGGCGCAAAAAAAAAAAACAAAGAACATAATTCGTTCAATTTTTCTACGTTTTTTTTTATAAATAAAATAATTGCACAAAAATTAGGCGTTTCTTTGGACCTCGCTATTGGAGAAAAAAAAAAACGAGACAAAACGCATAATTTTTTCGATCACTTTTTTTGGTTCCTCGCACAAAAAGTATATCGAAGAAATTCCGTTGAAAAATAAAAAAAAAAAAAAAAAAAGCACGAATTTTTCATTTGTTCGAATTTTGTTCGACGAATTTTTTCATCATTTTTGCATTTCTACCTCTTCTCCGATACTGAAGAACCATTATCTTCGCTATTGACATGGCGATTGACATATTGGTGGACAGGCAATCGATGATCGAGTTGAGATCGCCCCAGAGAAACGAGAGACTCGCGGTCTGCGGTAACCAGATGAACACGATCATCAGCAATGCCCATGACCAGGCTCTTTGCGCTCCTGCGAAACTCTCGCCCTTCCTCGAGCATATACCCAACATTTTTTCGTAATAAACATTCCAACCGTAGGCATGAGCGAAGCCTGAGTCAACGATAACGAGCAGGAATCAAAAATTAAATTCGATCCGCGGACTCGCACCGGCAAAGTACGAAATTCGTTTGTTCGCTTTCGTCGCGAGAAAAAAAATGATTTTTGAACTGGTCCGATGACAATGGATAACGCGCGCACGAACCTTTATTGTACTCCATCGAGGCTCACTGTCCCGTGGTTGGATGATCACTGATGTCTATGGGGGGGAAAATAAAAAAAAAAAAATTCCACCCACGCGCAAAAGCATCTGCGGAATTGTCATTTCGCGTCGCGACCCACGCATGCTCATAGTTTTTCGTATTTGTTAAAAAATTCATCGTACATCGAGGTTAGCTGCCTGTCGCGATCTCTTGCATTTTTCATGAATCATCATCATCCCCTCCCTTATTCGCCGGACATGGCGAATGCTCGAAAACTTCAACTGCCATTGAACCGTGTATTACGGGCATATGAATAATTTATCCGTGAATAAGCCTCGATATTTCGCAATGATAAAAATAAAATTCACCATAAGCAGATACGCGTAGGGGTCGAACAAAGTTTCACGAGAGTCGCGTAATGATCGTACAAAAAGTTTCATCATTTTTTCTCGAGGGGTTGCCTTTCGCGGTATATCGAAGCAATAATAATAATAATAACAAATGTATCGCGAGGCAAGAAGTTTTTTTTTTTACGATATTTGTAATACCGAGAAATCGATTGTAGAAAAAAATTTTATATCCAGAGAGACTATAATATATTTTATAGTATCTATAACTATATATTATAGTCTCTGGATATATCCAATTTGTTATATATATTGGGTTGGCCAATGAGTTCATGCAGTTTTATGGTAGAATGTTGCCGTTCA
Organism: Rhorus exstirpatorius; assembly: GCA_963564615.1. Classification (NCBI taxonomy): domain Eukaryota; kingdom Metazoa; phylum Arthropoda; class Insecta; order Hymenoptera; family Ichneumonidae; genus Rhorus; species Rhorus exstirpatorius. The sequence continues at coordinate 5,568,789 of OY751313.1, forward strand.
TTTACCCACACACAGACCGCACGAACTTATTCCCCAACCCAATATATATTTAAAAAAACTGAATAAATCGATACGGTGAGAAAATATTTTCACTTTTGAAAAAAAAAAAATATTTTATCTTGCTCACAAAGACAACACGAGCAAGATATAAATATGAGGAAGCAATATTCAAATTTATAATTTGCACCCTTTTTTTTTCTGAATTAAAATTTCAATAACAATACAAACAACGAACGCAAATTTTACAATCACATCCGAAACGATAACGGTAATTTTTTTCGAAATTCCAAAATTTTCTGCCATTTGAATTCTTTAGTCGATTCTTTTGCCAAATTCAATATCAACCGTGATTGTAATTAAACGTCGATTTGTATTTTAAAAAAACGATTGGCTCATTAGAGATTTTTTTAAATTCAAAATTTAAAAAAAAATTTAACTCCTTGAGCGATTTTTGTCGAACTCAGTTCCACGCATCCTCGTCCCACAACCTATCCACGCACAAGCTTTCTGCTCGATAGGCAAACACTTGCGGAAGTTATAGAGCTATGAGAGATTTTTTTGTTTGAAATATTTATATTTAACACTTTTTGAAATCTAAACCCTTCGAGAGATTCTTGCCAAATTCAATAACAATCATGCTTGTGACTGAGAGTCTATTTGTGCAAAAAAAAAAATTAGCTCGACAGCTGCAAAATTACGAAAGTCAGTTTTTTTGAAAAATTCGAAATCCCGCAAAATCAAAAATTTTCAAGCGATTTGAACGAAAAATGCAGTAAACAAAGGTAAGTGTATGGTCTATCTACGTATCAAGTTTCAGTTTTATTGGTCATGTGGTTCTCCAGACAGATGGATTTTACGTCTGGACACTTTTTCCTAAACATGATTTCTCGATTTTTTTGGGACATTTTGAAATTTTTTTTTTTTGCCTCTGTGAGGAAGCAAAAATGCGGAATTTTCTATGATCGAATTTTTTTTCTCACGTGCAGCAAAAGTATGACGCACGCAAGTTCTCGATTTCGTCGTACTATATATCTCGATCGATCGATCAATTTTCCATTAACCTGTCTTTCATGGCCATCAGCATTGAGAGATATCCCATCGAGTTCTTTAGTATCTGTCGTTCGTTAGAAATTATCGTTACTTTTGGGACGAAAATTTTGAATAACGAAAATTAAAAAAAAAATCCTCTTTACTTACGGCATTGAAAAGCTGTAGATTAAAAGTGCAAAATTTTCCAGCCCTTATCTCGAGTGGAATCCTCGATCTATGGCACACAAAAAGAAAAGTCTTCGCTTCGCCGGGAGCCACGTTATACCATTCGTTCTCGTAAAAATCATCAGCGATACTCGTGCTCTTCAATCGATAGAAAAAATTAATGAAAAATAATAATTCCGGCTCCATTGTGTTATTATTATTATTATTATTATTATTATTATTGTTATTATTATTAGTTTACGGGTGAAAAAATTTAGCCCATCTGCCACTCACTTCAACCAGTAGTCTGTCTCCTACATAACAATCCATGAATAGATGTATTAAAGTGAATATGCCATAAATCAAGGAAAATACGACATCCAAAATGGGAAAAGGGGCACCGTTTCGATCCATCAGTGTCTAATAGAAAATATGAAGAACCAATGAACCATCGATTAATTCATTTCTGTCAAGTAATTCATTGAATATTCATAAATTAATTTTGATTCAATCGATCATTTAACTATTCGATCGATTCATAAATACTCGATTGATTAATTATCAATAGCGAACCGTGAACATCGCATAACCCTGGAAGCAAAAAGTCACCGAACATACTAGTATTTGAAGGAGAAGTATCGTACTAAACATGTCCCGTACGACGGTCGAGAGCCTCGTTTAAAAAAGAAACAAATTAATGTTGCATTTTATCTTTCGATTTTATGGGATAAAAAGAATACATATATATATATATATATATATTCGTTATTTTACAAACTTACTCGTTCACCTGCTCATGTTTCTCAATAATGGTAACTATATTTTGCCAATATTTTTTGCAATCTTTGATCGTCGAAACGTTGACGAGATATTTTAATGAATGACGAATTATCCGTAACTGACCGCACAGATGTAGGACAAGCATTGTAAGCAAAGAATTCAGTCCACCATACGAGAGCATCGTCACTAATGTCCCAATAAATTGACCACCCCAGAGTGGCACAAAAATAACGAGTTCCGTCGTATCAAACGGGAAATAGCAATCGTGAAGCATTCCAAAGGCTAATCGTGAATCGACGTCGGACTCAACGGTTTTTATCATAATCCAGATCTAGTTAATATTCGTTATTTTTTTATACAGGTCATCGATTTAACGGAGATTTTTTTTTTTTTTTTTGTTAGTATATATCGTGACGTTCGATCAAGATTCACCCGTGAGCAAACGTATTCGAAAAACATGACGACGGTAAGGGAGAATGATAATATGGATATGAATCTGCTGATTCTAGCAGTTTCGAGCATTATTTCGAGCTCCACTTTCGTGCGAATCTTCGCCCAATCTTTGTCCATAGCGACGAGGAGCTTGCCGATGTCTCAAAAATTTAAACAATTAAAGAAATAAATTTTTCTTAATCCCATTCATTGCGAACGACACGAGTACGAAAATTTTTTTCGTTCATACTTCTCCGCTGACTCTGAAGAACGATGAGTTTTATGATCGCGAGGACAACGGACATATTAACGGAGAGGCATTTAATAATTGAATTAAGATCGCCCCATAAAATTGGCAGGCTCGCGGTTTGAGGAACCCAGAGAAAAATCGTTCCGAAAAGTACCCATGCCCAGCCTCTCTGAGACGCTATCAGTCCTTCCTTCTTGCTTGAGCTCGAGCCTAATATTTTTTGATAATAATCGTTCCAACCGTAGGCGTACGACATGCCTGAAGAACGTCACATTACGTAGATTTTTTTTCTTCGTACTGTTATTTTACCCATACGCACCTTGATTCATCCCCATATCGAGGCTCACACTGCGGCGGTTTTTCGAACACTGACAATTTATCGATGAAAAAAAAAATGAACTTGCGCAGATGCATGTTCCGGCGCATGCTCGCGCGTTTGCATACATAATGCAAAAGCTTCAACCCTCAAATTACGCGAATCCCATGAATATCTCATGTATCGAGACCCGGAGGAGTTCGAACTCAAACTTCGCGAACGGATCCATGAATGATTTATGAACCCCGAACTTTGTATTAACATTCAAGCTGTATATGGGGTGAAAACCCGGAAGGGCATGAACCCATCGAGTTGCACGTACGGTGATCGGCTCTATTCTCTGTCGAACATGATCTCACGAAGTTCTATTTATTTTTCTCTTTTCACCAGTCTCTCATGTAACCATATTTTTACACCGGCGTAACCTGTACCGAAGACGATAGTTTGTAAAAAGTCGAAGTATGATCGGACACTGCTGTACAAACATATTGAAAAACGTATTCTGATTTTGACGACTATTCTGGCCGCGGATAGTACTGGGATCGGTGACCGCTTATCGCAGTATACCGGCTTGCGCACCGACTATCAAGCAGGAGACAGTTTTTTCTAAATTTCCGAAGGTAATACAACTTGTAACTCAGTATAGTGCAGCCTCTTGTACGCATCGACTACATGGGCGATAGATCGATCGCCATATGGTGTCCACCTTCGAGAAATCGTTTGCGCAAAAGATCACGCTCACAGATTTATAAATACCGTGTCAATAAATTTTGAGTTATTTTTTTCCACAAAACACTATAGCTCTCACTATTATATTTAACCTAAATTCGAAAGTCGAAAATCCGTAATAAGCGCCTGCAATCCCGACAGCCAACCGATCAGGATGTGCCAAAACAGGAACGTCGACGCATACCAATGCTATCTTGTCGGGATGCCACAGCAAAAGGCTTTCCGGACGTTTTTGGTGCATCCGACAGACTTTCCTGCTCCCACTTCTCGAATGGAAATGTATAGCTTAGGTTTTTTTTCCCCAATTTTCATTGTTACAAGCCATTTTTGTTCACATCGTCGATCCATCGACAAGACGATAAATCATTTAATCGATAAATCGGCAGATCGATGAATTGAATATCGGTAAGTCGATAAACAAATCCATAAATTAATAAATTTATAAATCGATAGATGGAGAAATGAAAAATAAACAAGTTCTCGATCCAACAATCGATAAACAGTTCAATCGATGCAATTTATTTCCTTATATTTTCCATTTTATTATCCGCCGAAACTATCATAAAAATATTTCATCAAACACGTCTTTTCGTACTTTCAAAATTTTTTTACGTAAACATCAATCCAGTAGATGGTTATATCGATGGATCGCGATACATCGATAAAACATTCAATCGATAAATAGATAAATCGTCAAATTGGCAAATCAGTTAATCGATGAACCGATATCATGCTCGCAGATTTATAATTAGCGTGCCAATAACTTTGGACTTACTTTTTTTTTTCACAAAACACTATATCTCTCACTATACTATAGTGCGAACTATTAATTTCGAAGTCTAAAATACGTGATGAGTGCCTGCGATCTCGTCAGCAATCCATTAGGATGCGCCGAAATCAAACGTTGACTCACAACAATTCTATTTAATTCGAATACTACTGAGAATTTCGCGTGGACTTTTTTACATCCAATAGATTTTCTCACTCCCAACTCTTGAATACGAATATAACACGAATATTCCACATTATACCTTTCATTGTAATTAGGACCTGTATATTAACATAGTCGATACATTGTCAACTCGATAAATCGATGATTAAATCCATTAACTGATAAATTCGTACATCCATAAATTGATAGATGGGTCAATTCAAATTCTAAAATTCAGTCAAAATCGATAAGTAGATGACGACGACGATGATGATAATAAAGATGATCGATAGTTGATCATCATAGAATAGTTAGTAATTGCTGGTGGTCAATAAATATGATCAATACACGATGATGATGGTAATAAATCGATAGGTATAGAAATCGAAGAAATCGGGAAATCCGTAACATTAAGTCGATAAATTGACAAATCAATAAATCAGCAAACCGGTATACTGACAAATTAATCTACGACAGATCGACAGATTAACGAATCAATTAATCGATAAATTGTAAAATCGGGAGATTGACAAGCCAATCGACCGACGAATCGATAGATTGGCAAATTAATCTATCGATAGGTCGATAAATTGATAAATAGACAAATCGAAAAATTTATCAATCGATAAATCGACAAATCGATAAATCCATCAATCGATAAATCGATAGGTCGATGAATCAATGGGCAAATCAATTAATCGATAAATTGTAAAATCGGGAGATTGACAAGCCAATCGACCGACGAATCGATAGATTGGCAAATTAATCTATCGATAGGTCGATAAATTGATAAATAGACAAATCGAAAAATTTATCAATCGATAAATCGACAAATCGATAAATCTATCAATCGATAAATCGATAGGTCGATGAATCAATGGGCAAATCGATCCGCCCATTAAATTTATTTTCTCATTTATTGTTAAATTTTTTTATTTAACGAGCCCACAGTATATGTTTTTATAAAAGATGTCTGCGTTGTTTACTACAGTCTTTTATTGTCAAAATCAATTCAATGCATAAATCGATCAATGGATGTATCGAAAAAATCGGGAAATCGATTATATTCGTTAATCGAAAAATCGACAAATTTCAATGTTCATATTTTTTTAGAAATTTCGACGAATTTTGAAGACTCATTGCGTTGCTTTATATTGAAAGAAAAAAAAAAAAAATTTCTGCGAACCAATGAGAGGCCCATTCTGAAATTTACATATCTTGTGTAAAAATGTATGGTCTTTTCAATAAACAATAATTGAAAATCAGAGTTGCGGAAAACTGTAAAAAAAATGTTTTTAATCTTCAATGTCAATTTTCAAGTACTGCGTCGAAATGTCCTGAAAAATAATTATTTTTTTGTTGTTGATTTTTTTTTTTAATCAAAATTTTATACGACGATTTAAAAAAATCTGAAACAATTCATGTTGTCTCTGTAAGGTGATTGGTAAAAAATATTCACAAAGTTACAGCCGAATTTGAGCGATCCAGATACCAAAATACGTCAATATTTGTTGGAATTGCTGTCTTATATATGAAAATATTTTTTTAAAAAATCATAAATTTATATTAAGCATATATATTTTTCATGTTTTTCATTAATTTTGCAGACACGATATATACAAGTTGAATATATTTTTCTCATATAAATTTTTCGTATACTCCAAAAAAAAGTCTCAAAAAATCATCGTGTGAATATAAATAATACTCTCTTTGCTCACCTCAACGATTAGTACATCACCGACCCAACATCCAAAAGTTGGCACGAATTACTTGAGCTTTCTCGTGTCGTACGGAAATACTGCCGAATAAAGAAAACCGACCGAGAGACGTGAATCGATGTCAAGTTTATCGATATTTTGTTTACCTATCCAGACCTAGGAAATAGAAAAAAAAAAAAATTCTTTCCCCCAAAAACGTCTTTGGACTTATTCTCATTTTTCACAAAACAATATACATATATCTCACTATACTATACTATATATGTAACTATTGATTTCCATGTCCAAAAGACGTGACGAGTGTCTGCGATCTCGTCAGCAATCGATCAGGATGCATCGAAATCGAACGTTCATGCACACCAATATTATTCAATCATTGTACCATACAACAGGAGTTTTCGTATACTTTGTGACATCCGATAGATTTTCTCAGCCGCACCTCTCGTGTACGAATATAGCCGCAGTTTTTTTTTCTGAATTTCTATGCCCTTTATTGTTATGAGCGATTGATTATTAACATAGACGATACGACGATTAATCATTTATTTTATGAATTGAAAATCGGTGAATCGATCAACGTATCCATAAATTAATAAATCAGTGAATATACCCAAATCGAGAGATAGATTAATTAAGAAATCGAAAAATTCTTGATCCGGCAATCGATAAATCGTTGGATATATCGACAAGTTGATCGATGAAACAAAATTCGATAAATCGATCAATCAAAAATCGGTAAATTCACGATCCAAGGATAGATAGATCGTTCGATTGTTCTGTCAATTAAACTTATTTTCTCATTCTTTTCTTTATTTTCTTTTCGATAATGAAGAACTATGATTTCCAGTATCACGTATACTCAAAGGCTCATTCGAGACGAGCCAGTCGACCACAGCGATAACGTCACCAAATACAATCAGCAATTTCACCGAATGTGGGACCCAGAGAAAAATTAGAATCGAGAAATCGATGATTATTATTATTATTTAAAAAAAAAGGTACGCTCTCTCCGAGCAAAGGTTCGAGGATTTTTCGGATCGCTTCCCGAGTCCAAAAAAAAAATGTTTATTCATATTTTGGCGAGGATTAAGGCTTTACGGGGATTGCCGGTATTCGCTCGCCATCGATAGGCGCGAAAATTTCGAGAATCTCCGAAAAATTTGTCTGCCTTTACCGCGAAAAATCTATAAAAATTTTATCTCCAAGATTATTTAAAATCCGAAGTCAAAATACAAGAATTAAAAGAATGTTGCAGTTTCAGTATGCGATCGATGGAAATTTTATTTTGCATCGTATATCATTTTATATGATTTATTTCACTGTACTATGTAAATATAAAATCCAAGAGATGCCGTATCCCGATCAATCGGTGATCAATCTCTCTTTCATAGCCATCAGCATTGAGAGGTAACCCATCGAGTTCTTTAGTATCTGTCGGTCGTGAGGAATATATCTGTCATACTTTTGGGACGGTAGTTTTGAATAGCGAAAAAAAAAAATTTCTACTCACGGCACCGAAAAGCTGCAGATTAAAAATGCAGAATTTTCCAGCTTTCACCTCGAGCGGAATCATCGATCTGTGACACACAAAGAGAAAAGCTTTTGCTTCTTCGGGAGCCAAGTTATACCATTCGGTCTCGTAAAAATCATCGGAGACACTGGTGCTCTCGAATCGATATGAAAAAAAAAAAAAAAAATAGATTCAAACATATAATTCCTTTACTATTATCTTTTTAATTTAGTCGGTGAAAAAACTTCAGCCTATCCATCACTCACTTCGACCAGTAGTCTATCTCCTACGTAACAATGCATGAATAGATGTATTATGGTAAAAATACCAAGAATTATGGAAAATATGACTTCCGAAATGGGAAGAGAAGTACCATTTCGATCGAACAGGGTCTGACAAAAAATATAAAAACTAATTATCCATCGATTAATTGATATTAACAATTAATAAAATAATCGACAAGTAGATCTCCATTCAATCGATTGTTTCATCATTCAATCAATTGATTAATTCACGATTGATTGATTATCGATAACTAACCGTGAACATCGCATAACCCTGGAAGCAAAAACCCAACGAACATACTAGTATTTGAAAGAGAAGTATCCCGCTAAACATCTCCTGTACGATGATTGTCAGCCTCGTTTTGAAAAAGAAATGCCATATATGAGGCTCTGTTTTCATGATTTTATGAAATGAACAATTTTTTTTTTGTTTTCCGCACACTTACTTGTTAAGCTGTTCGTGTTTCTCAACAATGGCGATTAGATTTTGCCAATATTTCGCGCGATCTTTTATTGTCGTGTCGTTGACGAGATATTTCAATGAATGACGAATTATCCTCAACTGACCGCACAGGTGTAATACAAACATTGAGAGTAGGCAGTCCAGTCCACCATACGAAAATGTGGTTAAAAATGTGCCGAAAAATTGACCGATCCACAATGGCACAAAAATTGTCAGTTTTGTGGTGTCAAATGGAAAATACGAATCATAAAGCATTCCGAAAGTCAATCGTGAATCAACGTTAGAGTCAACGTTATTCACCATAAGCGAGGTCTAATAAAAATTTGTTTTTTTTTTTCTTTACACAATCGATCCAATGACAAATTATTTTTGCGTGCATATAAAATGGTGATTTTCAATCAAGATTTACCCGATAGCAGATATATACGAAAACCATGATGTTGGAAAGAAGGAATGATAATATCGATATGAATCTGCTGATTTTAGCAGTTACGAGCATTATATCAAGCTCCACTTTCGTACGAACCCTCGCCCAATCTTTGTCCATAGCGGCGAGGAGCTTGTCGGTGTCTCAAAAATTAAGACAATAAAAAAATTATTCAAATTTTTTTAATTCCATTCATTACGAAAGATACGGATACGAAATTTATCGTTTGTTTATACTTTTTCGCTGACTCTGAAGAACGATGTGTTTTACGACCGCCAGGGTAACGGACATATTAATAGAGAGGCATTTAATAAATGCGTTAAGATCACCCCATACAATTGACAGGGTCGCGGTTTGAGGAATCAAGACAAAAATCGTTGACACAAATACCCAAAACCAGCCTCTCTGGGACGCTATCAATCCCTCGTTTTTTACCGATCTCGTGCTCAATATTTTCTGATAATAAACGTTCCAACCGTAGGCGTACGCAAAGCCTAAAGAACGTCTCGTTATATAGACTTTTTTCTTCGTACTGTTATTTTACCCATACGCACCTTGATTCATCTCCATATCGAGGCTCACACTGCGGCGGTTTTTCGAACACTGACAATTTATCGATGAAAAAAAAAATGAACTTGCGCAGAAGCATGTTCCGGCGCATGCTCGCGCGGTTGCATACAAAATGTAAAAACTTAAACTCTCAAATTACGCGAATCCCATGAATATCTCATGTATCGAGACCCGGAGGAGTTCGAACTCAAACTTCACGAACGGATCCATGAATGGTTTATGAACCCCGAACTTTGTATTAGCATTCGAGCTGTATGGGGTGAAAAACCGGGAGGGCATGAACCCATCGAGTTGAACGTACGGTCAAACGAGATTCATCGGCTCTATTCTCTGTCAAACGTGATCTCACGAAATTGCATTTATTTTTCTCCTTTCACCAGTTTCTCATGTAACCATATTTTTACATCGGTGTAACCTGAACCGCGAAGACGATAGTTTGTAAAAAGTCGAAGTATCATCGGACATTGTACAAACATATTGAAAAAACGTGAATATAAATATAAAATTATTTGGATTATAGTCAAATGAGTTAAGTAATAAGAAGAAACCAACAGCAGTGGCTTCAGCATTTTCTGATTTTGACCACTATTCTGGCCGCGGAAAATACTGGGATCGGTGACCGCTTATCGCAGTATACCGGCTTGCGCACCGACTATCAAGCAGGAGACAGTTTTTTTCTAAATTTCCGAAGGTAATACAACTTGTAACTCAGTATAGTGCAGCCTCTTGTACGCATCGACTACATGGGCGATAGATCGATCGCCATGGAGTCCACCTTCGAGAAATCGTTTGCGCAAAAAATCATGCTCACAGATTTATAAATACCCTGCCAATAAATTTTGAGTTATTTTTTTTCACAAAACACTATAGTTCTCACTAGTATATTTAACCTAAATTCGAAAGTCGAATATCCGTAATAAGCCCCTGCAATCCCGACAGCCAACCGATCAGGATGTGCCAAAATCGGAACGTCGACGCATACAAATGCTATTTTGTCGGGATGCCACAGCAAAAGGCTTTCCGGACGTTGTTGGTGCATCCGACAGACTTTCCTGCTCCCACTTCTCGAATGGAAACGTATAGCTTAGGTTTTTTTCCCCAATTTTCATTGTTACAAGCCATTTTTTGTTCACATCGTCGATCTATCGACAAGACGATAAATCATTTAATCGATAAATCGGCAGATCGATGAATTGAATATCGGTAAGTCGATAAACAAATTCATACATTAATAAATTTATAAATCGATAGATGGAGAAACGAAAAATAAACAAATTATCGATCTCTCAATCGATAAATAGTTCAATCCATTCAATTGATTTTTTTATTTTTTCCGTGACGATCGTAAAAAAATTTCATGAAACACGTCTGTTCGTATTTAAAAATTTTTTAATTAAAATTCAATCCAATAGATGGCTAAACCGATGAATCGATACATCGGTCAATATAAATCATTCAATCGATCAATAGATAGATCGACAAATTGATAAATCGATTAATCGATAAGTCGACATCATGCTTGCAGATTTATAATTAGCATTCCAATAACTTTGGACGTATTTTCTTTTTTCACAAAACAATATATCTCTCACTATACTGTAGTGCTAACTGTTAATTTCGAAGTCCAAAAGATGTAATGAGTGCCTGTGATCTCGTCAGCAGTCCATCAGGAAGCGCCGAGATGAAACATTGACTCTCACCAATTTCTATTTAATCCAGATGCCACTCAGAGTCTTGTGGACTTTTCTGCATCCGATAGATTTTATCACTCCCAACTCTTGAATACGAATATAACACGGAGGTTTTTGTTCCACATTTCTGTACCTTTTATTTTTATGAGCACGTGTCCATTAACATAGCCGATACATCGTCAACTCGATAAATCAATAATTAAATCCATTGACTGATAAATTAGTAAATCGATCAATTGATAGATGGGTAAATTTAAATTCTAGAATCGGAAAATCCTCGATCCAACAATGGTCAGGTTGTTCGATCGATCTATCGATTGAAATGTTTTCAACTTTTTTTAAATATGTATTTTATTCGATGGACCTATAATCGAAAATTTTACAAAACATATCTGTTCGATGTAAGAAACTGTTTTAATGTCAAATGGATAAGTAGATGACGATGACGATGATCAATAAATATGATCAATACATGATGATGATAATGATGATGATGATGATGATGATGATGATGATGATGGTAATAAATCGATAGATACAGAAATCGAAGGAATCGGCAAGCCATTAAGTCCATAAATTGACAAATCAATAAACCAACAAATCGATAGACTGACGAATTAATGTATCGACAGATCGATAGATTAACGAATGAATCAGTCGATAAATTGATAAATCGAGAGATTGACAAGTCAATCGATCGACGTTTCGATAGATTGGCAAATTAATCGATTGATAGATCGATAGATTGGTAAATCAATCAGTTGACAAGTCGATCGATTAGCCAATCTGTCTATCGACAGATCGATGAATAGACAAATCAATCGAGCGATAAATCGACAAATCGATAAATCCATTAATCGATAAATCGACAAATCGATGAATCCATCAGTCGATAAATCGACAAATCGATAAATCGAACAATCGATAAATCGACCAATCGATTAATCCATTAATCGATCGCTCGATAGGTCGATGAATCAATCGTGGAATCTATATCTGTCAATTAAATTTATTTTCTCATTTATTGTTAAATTGTTTTAATTAACGAGCCCACGGTACATGTTTTTTATAAAACACGTCTTCGTTGTTTTCTATAATGTTTTAGTTTCAAAATCAATACAATGTATAAATCGATCAATGGATATATCGGAAAAATTGGGAAATCGATATATTTGTTAATCGACAAATCGACAAATCGATAGATCCATAAATCGACAAATCAATAGATCGATAAATCGATTTACCTATAGATAAATCAATAGATCGATAAATCGATTCATCTATCGATAAATCAAGAAATCGATAAATCGATTCATCTATAGATAAATCAATAGATCGATAAATCGATTCATCTATAGATAGACAATAGATCGATAAATAGATAAATGTATAGGTAAATCTAGGATCGTTAAATCTGTGGATAAATTAATAGATCGATATATTGAAAAATCGGTAAATCGTTGAATGCACGAGTATAATAAGGTACAGATCAAGCAAAATCGATAATTCATTCAATCGATCAATCTTTCTTTCATTGCAATTAGCATCGACAGATATCCCATCGAATTTTTTAATATCTGTTGAAAATCACGTATATCAGAATCTGTAAACGGAAAAATTGTTCCGCAAAATGCGTTTCTTTTTTTTTTTTTTTTTGTTCTTCTACTCACAGCATTGAAGAGCTGTAGATTGAACGTGCAGTATTTTCCAGCTTTTATCTCCAGCGGAATTTTCGATCTATGGCAGACGAAGAGAAAGGCCTTTGCTTCTTTCGATGCCAATTTGTACCATTTAGTCTTGTAGAAATCATCGGCCAGACTGGTACTCTGAGAAAGAAGAAAATAAAAATCCCTTTTTTCCCCAGCCCAAAATCGCATGGTGGCTGACGAGAAAATTTCAAAAAAAAAAAAACTCACTTCAACGAAAAGTCTATCGCCCACGTAACAGTATATGAATAGATGTATGACCGTGTATACGGCATAGATCATGGAAAATACGAGATCGAAAACAGCCAAAGGTGCACCGTTTCGGTCCATGAGGGTCTGGGAGAAAAAGCAAATAAAGTTGTTACAAATGGCCCGACGAAAAAAAAAAAGGAAACGAAATGTTAATTCACCATATCACTAACCGTAAACATAGCGTAAGCCTGAAAGCAAAAAGTCATCGAACACGCTAGCATTTGAACTAGAAGTATCGAGCTGAATGTCGTCCTCATGACGAATGCCAAGCTTATTAAAAATTAAACGAACAAAATCCTCCATCAACGTTTTTGGCAGAAAAAAAAAAACATTAAATTTTGTAATCGGCAGACAATGTTTTTTTTTTTGTTCGACAAATATTTTTCGTAATTTGTGTGAATGAAAAAAAAAAAAACGATCAGGAGAGAAAAATAAAATTAAAAAAAAATTCTTATAGCTAATGCAACGAGAAAGAATCAAAAATTTTTTCGTCGTTTCTTACTGATTAATTTTCTCGTGTCTCTCGACGATAACGGCGAGTCTTTTCCAATATTCTTTGGGATCCGAGATGGTCGTCTCGTCAACGAGATGTTTCAATGAACGACGAATAATTCGCAGCTGACCGCACAAATGTAAAACAATCGCCGAGACGAAACAATCGGGTCCGGCGTATGATATCATGCCCAGGTAAGTGCCGAAAAATTGGCCAATCCATATTGGCACGAAAATCATGATCTTCGTCGTGTCGAAGGGAAAATACGAGTCGTGAAGTAAACCGAATGCCAATCGTGAATTCGCGTATGGATCAATGCCATTCCACAATTTCCAGAGCTAAACATTTTCGTTTATCTCCTGAGCTTGGAATAATTTAGTCAAAGCTTGTCAGACGAAATGATTTTTCATTTTTTTTTTATCTTCTTCTTATTTACCCGCGAAAAAATATACTCGACGAACATGATGTTCGTGAGAGAAAATGATAATATGGAAATTTTTCTGCTAATTTTTGCCGTTTCCAGCATAATGAGACGCTCCTTTTTCGTTGAAACTTTAGCCCAATCATCCGCTACCGTCGCGACAATCCCGCCAATTACTTGAACAAATCAAACAAATTAACGAGCATTCCAATTGGAAGAAAATTTATTTGATATTATTCAAACGAATCCCGTTCGATCTGATCATTATTGCTATTATTATTGTGTAATATTGCAGTTTGATGATTCTTTCTAATTTTCATATTTTTGGAAAAATTTCATGTTAAGGAGGTACGACTAGTATGAAGAATCCAACTGACGGACTTGAAATTTTTATATGTTTTTGCCGAATACTTTATGCGCCTATTGCCAAAATTTGAGCTATATTGACCGTTTAGTTTATTCGTAATAAAATTGCAAAGTCGAGCAGTTTGAGTTACTAAAGCACGTCGTCTTATGGAGACGGTTAACCGGAAGTGCTGTGATCACGGTTTTGCTGCTCGCGTATCCAACTACACCCGTTGAAAAACTGAAACTTGATAGATTAGATATAATAGATATTGTAAAAAATTGAAAAATTACTCTTCACCGTGTAGTTCTGGCACTACATCATAAAAAAGTTTCAATTTCCGGTTGTAAATGGTCAGAACGATCAAATAGCACCCACAGACTTAGCAACGTCGCGAGTAACAGCTGATGGGTTTCGGCGAACATAACCTAGCTTTGTTTTGATATTAGCAACGAGGATAGAGTCATCTTCGTTGGTCACGTATACCAACTTATAGCATCGCCAATGCGACGTTGCCAAGTGTTTACTTCAAATTCCATCATGTTATTTATGGAGTTTTATTATTTATCACGTATCAATTATATGTATAATTATCATTCTGCCGATCGTATTAATTCCACTGAGGTAATTCAAGTCTATTTTAATAGGTTTTCGGCTGATTTTTAAAAATGTTTTTTAGTCCCCGTTTTTGTGGTAGACATGTCATTATTATCATGATGGAGACTACTATATCGAGTCGTTGACAATCTAATTTTTCAGTTTTTATTAGTTCATGCGCAATAAATTAATCATTTACCACAAAATTTTTCACATTATAATCGATAATATGAATAATCAACGCAAATAAACATAAATCAGAAGAACTGTGGGTAAAATAAATTTAGACTTTTTTTTGACTCCAAAGAACTAGTCGTACCTCCTTAAATGACGTTTTTTTTTTTTTTTTAATTGAAAAGCCGATGGAGAGATATAAGAAAATTAATAAAATTGTGCATTTGCTGAGCGTGAATATTATCTTGTGAAAAATTCTCACATACCTTTTCTCTGACACTGAATAACTATAATTTTCGAAATTGATATTGCTATTGGCATATTTGTGGACAGGCAAATGATACTAGAATTCATGTCGCCCCAGAGAATCGACAGGCTCGCAGACTGGGGTATCCATATGAAGATGAATATGATTAAGCACCAGATCCATGCTCTCTGTCGAGCTGCCATTCCTTCGACATTTCTCGCACAGACACCCAATACAGTCTGGTAATGAGCGTTCCAGCCATAAGCGTACGCGAAGCCTGAATAGTGTACACATTGTCAATATATATTTTTTAAAGAAATTGTATTCGAATGAAACGAATTCAATTTGAATTATCGAATTTGATAAATTTTCTATCGACAAAAAAATAATAATGTTCCACTGGACGAGTCTGAAATTGAATCAATTCTATGCTCTTTTGAACTTAATTTTTTTTTTTTAAGAAATTGGATTCGAATGAAAAAAAAATAATTTGAATTATCGAATTTAATCGATTTTTTATCAACGAAAAAAAAAATAATGTCCCTCCGGACGAGTCTGAAATTGAATTGATTATATTCTCATTCAATTTTTTTTTTTAATTATTTTTTCTCGGTGTTCACATCCACACACACACACACACCCACACATACCTTGATTATTTTCCATCGAAGTCCTTGTACTTTGGTGGTTTTTCGTTCACTGACATTTCTCGCCTGGGGAGGGAAGAAAAAATCTCTCGCGCAAAATCGTGCAAGACTTCCACGACGCATGCTCAGTTTTAAAATGCAAATTGCACGTTCTCCACTTGGCGAAATTTATCGTAAAATTTATATAAACGGTGACCTTTAGTTCGGTGAGTTTGCTCGTTGAAACTTTTGCAAAATTGCATTCGAATATAATTCGAATTTTTATATATAGATTTATACTGGTAGAGTATAATATGAGCATCGTTCCGGGTGCAACGGACTTTTAGACGTAGAATAAAATTGCTCTTGGTGCTCGCTATACTACCTCGGACGCTCGTAGTTTTACAACGATAACCAGAAGTCGTTTAATGTTTTATTTTTTTTTAACTATTCTCATTTATCAATCTACGAACTTGACGATATTATATTTCTAGCTCACATGATAACTGCATTTTTATTATTATCATCAAAGTGCCCGTTATAAATATTTATTTGCATCAAACAAATTTCAATTTGGCCTCGATAAATTTTCGTTTTCATGACAATAATATCCTTTCTCCGGGGTGCTTACGACGTAAACGAGTGACGCAATGAAACTATACAAATGAATCGTTATATTTCATGAGGACTCACGTTTGCGTGACTATTATCAATGTTACTAATGGATAAACTATTTTTTTTTAGTAGATTTTTCTTTTTTTTTAATTACCATACTCGGTATTACTCGAGCAATCGATCCTTCATGGCGAGCAGCACCGACAGATATCCCATCGAAGTTTTCATTATCTGGTGAAATTAATTGACACCATGAAAAGAAAAAAATACAATAGAAATTTTCGTTCTTCGATTTAAAAAGAAAATGATATTGAACAAAAGAAATAATATTAAAACGTGTGGTGCTGATTGTTGTTTTTTTTTTTTTTTTTTTTTTTTTTTTAGTTTGAAGATCTTTAGGAGATTTAAAAAAAGTGACCCTTACACTCGTGAACATTTCGAGGGAAAAACTGCAGAATTTTCCCGCAGTTATTTGCAGCGGAGTTCTCGATCGGTGAGTGACGAACATGAGGGCTTTTATCTCGGCCGAACTCATGAGATACCAGTAGCTCTCGTAAGGCGAAAAACCAATGTCCGTGCTCTGGAGAAACCAAGAGTACTCGTGACAAGCGTCGAAATTTTAATTATTCACGGTGGGGAAAGATGAAAAAAAAAGTTTATTAGCCAATCCATCGAAGATTGAAAATTCCCGCGAATAAATAGCCGGAAGTTCAGCTTAATGGAAAGTCCTTCGCGAATTCATAAAAAAACGCCCTTAAATTTCAATGTTCATATTTTTTTTTTAGAAATTTCGAGGAATTTTAAGACTCATTGCGTCACAGAGCTGGACAGTAATTCAAGTACCCGGTACTTGCGATGTACTGGAAGTACAGTCCTTGAAGTACGAAGTACTTTAAACGTATTTCAAGTATTGTACTTAAATTTCCAAGTACCCAGCCTGCACTTTAAGTATTTGTACTTAAATTTTCGAGTACTTTTTCAAGCACCAACTATGAAGTACTTTTGAATACGTCTTGCTAATGGCTGGATGTATAACGCCGTCAAAAGCTCAAGCTATACGGTAGTTACGGTGTCATTGTCAATGCCTGGCTACGTTTTTAACAATCCGTGCATTATATCCTTAATTTTTTACTTTTCTAAACCTGAAGCTAAATAAATCTTAATTACAATCGTCAATGATATTTTTTAAAATTATTTCTAATTCTTCGTTTAAATATTTCTGTTACAATCTGCCTAACCTGAGTGTATCGCACAATGTGAAAATATTTTTTGCTACAAAAAGTACTCAAATAAAAATCACATGAGTTTAAAGAGTACGTAAGTAATTAAATATAAGTACTTGATCTTACGAGATGTATGCCTGAAAACTTTAAAAATATTTTATACTTGATACTTGACGTATTTCAAGTACTTGCTACCTCAAGTACCTTGAATATTTAGTACTTCAAGTACCGGGTACTTGAAGTACTTGAAGTACTAAATATTCGAGGTAAAGCACTTTGTACTTTTTACTTGAAGTACTTTCAGGTACTTTTCCCAGCTCTGTTGCGTTGCTTTAGATTGGAAAAAAAAAAAACATTACTGCGAACCAATGACAGGCCAATTCTGAAATTCACATATTTTGTGTAAAAACGTCTGGTTATTTCAATGAACAATAATTGAAAATCAGAGTTGCGGAAATCCGTAAAATAAATATTTTTTTTTTTGATTAAAATCTTTTACGACGATTTAAAAAATCTGAAAAAATTCATGTTGTCTCTGTAAGGTGGATACTAAAAAAAAATTCACGAAATTACAGCCGAATTTGAGAGATTCGGATAAGACAATACGTCAATGTTCGTTGGAATTGCTATCGTGTAAATAAATATATATTTTTTAAAATTATAAATAAATATTAAGCATACATATTTGTCATGTTTTTCATTAATTTCGCAGACACGATGTACAAGCTGAAAATATTTTTATCGCATAAACTTTTCGTATGCTCGAAAAAAAAAAAAAATTTTTTTTTAAATCATCGGGTGAATATCAATAATACTCTCTTTGCTCACCTCAACGATCAGTACATCACCGACCCAGCAATACACGAAAAGATGCATTAT
Source organism: Rhorus exstirpatorius (assembly GCA_963564615.1). Lineage (NCBI taxonomy): Eukaryota > Metazoa > Arthropoda > Insecta > Hymenoptera > Ichneumonidae > Rhorus > Rhorus exstirpatorius. The sequence goes on from OY751313.1 coordinate 5,587,663, forward strand.
CGTGTAAATCGCATGAAGAACGAAAAAAGTCATTCCGAGTATCGGAAAATTACCCTCCCTCTTATCCATCACCGTCTAAAATTTCATATCACCGAGTAAGTAAGAAATAAAGAAAAAGTACAAAAAAAAAAACATACGAGGTCACGAAAAATCTCTCATTAAAAGATTTTAGGTCAATAGATCCATTTGATAGAAAAATTCGAGGAGATCGTGCGACTTGATCAAAAGAAATTCATTAATTGACAAATTTAATTGAAAATTGATTCGTTGCAAACATTTTTTTTTTTTATCGAGACACGCACCGAGAACATGGCGAATCCTTGAAAACAGAAGGTGATAGTGCAAACGAGCATCTGAGCCAAGAGCATCGCGTTGAAAGCTTCCTCGATCATTCCGTTTCGTCTTAAAAAAAAAAAAAAAAAAAAAAAAAAAATCCATATGGGAAACTGCCAAATTTGCATCAGAAGCGATCAAATCGTGAAAAAAAAACTGTTAAACCTGTTGAGCTCCTCGTGTCTCTCGACAATGGAGGTGAGTTTTTGACGAAAAGCTTGTGAATCCATGGGGCTCGTTTTATCAACGATATTTTTCAAATTAAGCCGCACAACGGCGAGCTGTCCGCACAAATGAAGAACGAGCATTGCGACGAACGCATCGGGACCCGAGTAAGCTATCATCGAGAACCACGTACCGGCCAATTGACCGATCCAAGTTGGCACGAAGTACTTGAGCTTTCTCGTGTCGTACGGAAATACAGCCGAATAAAGAAAACCGACCGAGAGACGAGGATCGATGTCAGGATTATCGATATTTTGTATACCTATCCAGACCTAGGAAATTAACGAAAAAAAATTTCTTTCTCCCAAAAACATCTTTTTTTTTTATAATGAAAAAAAAAAGCCATTAAGAGTCGCGCGGTATAGCGACTCGAGACAAGCACAATTTCATCTTATACCGGACCTTTCAAGTGGAACACTCCAGACTCTTATACACCACAAAATTTGCTAATCGGCCAAAAAAAAGATCTAATTTAATGCACTATATTTATGTATTCAATTTCACTCTCTTTGGAATTAAAATTTAAAAAAATATTCATTTAACCTTTAGAGGACGTGGGTGTGATCCCTTTACGGACCACCTGTCAGATGGGACACTTGAAATGACTAATCCGTTGAAGTAATGCATAAATTTTGGGTCAAATGAAAAGTCGATTTGAACCAAAATTTAACCCTCCTCTGAAGGTTAAATAAACATTTCATAATACGTTCGCAATAAAAATATAGTTGAATTCAATAAACAGTGATTTGATCCAAATAATTTTGGCCAACTACGCAAAAATAGTCGCATCGATTTAAAAAAAATATTTACTAAATAGAGTCTGATTAGGCCGTGAGACAAAGAAAGAAATTTAGTTAGAACAAATAGACTCTATTTGAATCAATTGAATCTTTTTTCTGGGTATACACAGGAGTATATATCTATATTACGTACATTCATTTTTTTTACGCAAACCTCGGTCATTAAAAAAAAAAGTTAAAAAAATTTCGTGAAATTTGAGGGACCAAAAGTGTGTAATTATAAAAAAAAAAAAAATCTATACTGACAACTGGGATATCGTTTGAAATTACTCATTCTGAGAATTGCACAAAATATAAAAAAAAAATTTTTTGGTCCTAATTTTCATCAATATTCATCAAAATATTCATTCTTTTTTTACCGTCTCTCTCTCTCTGATTAATTTCGAAATAATTCGAAAATTTTCGAAAATAATTCGAGAAGTTTATAGAAAAACCATGCGAATGTAGAAATTTGCAATGGGGTTCTTTTTACAAAGAATTTTTTTTTTTTTCTCATTAAAAAAAAAAAAATATGTCGTGACAAAAACGAACCCCCGAAGCGACGTAAGCGACGAGCAATCCGCTCGTAACGGTCACCGAGAGCAGCGAAATAATTCGGCTTATTTTCGTCGGTTTCATCATCGTTTCTTCCTGCTCTTTGGTCCACGATAGAGCCCAATCTTCCTCAACGAGCTTCAGCAAACTGCTCAAAACTTAAAAAACGATGCGTTTTTTTTTTATTTTTGTTTTACTCACAACAAACAAACAAAAGTTGAAATTGCCTCATCCCTGGATGTTCATCGGGATTTTTAACTTTTTTGTTCTTTTTCAAACGCTTCACATTATCATATATATATATATATACCTTTTCTCTGATAGCGAAAAACTACGAGTTTCATGACGGACACGCCGACCGGTACGTTGGTCGAGAGGCACTCGATCGTCTCATTGAGATCGCCCCAAAATACGGAGACACTGGCAAATTGCGGTATCCATATAAGAACGAAAATGAGAAGCGAGTAAGCCCAGGCGCGATTTCGAAGTAGCCAATTTTCGTTCTCCTCGGGCCATACACCAATGACGCCCATGTTAAAGCGATTCCACCCGTAGGCGTAAATATATTCTGCGTGATAAATCTCGTGAATAAACAATTTTTTTTTATTTACTTATTACCGATCGTGTCGAAGCGACGAGGAAAATTAAGAAAAAGAAATGTTGCGAAAAACGTTGAAAAAAATGTCAATACGGGGGACGTACTTGGATTATCCTTCATCGATGCGCACACGATCAAAATTCCTCGACGACTGACTTGATTTTCCATTACTTTTTTCTTCCCTCCATATACTCGAGGAAAATGGGGGGGGGGGAAAAAAATCACCTCACAGGAAATACACGAAACGCACGCATGCACGTTCGCATGAAAAATTCACAAGGGTGGTAGCAACATCCGAGGATTTCATTGTTTATGTATTCATCGAGGAGGGATGCATAAAGCTTTACGATGCGTGCAGAGTTTCGTAGGAAAAAAATGAAAAAACTTTTTATCAAACTACGAAAAAAAAATACAAAACTTTTGTGCGTAAAAAGGAAAAACGATTTAATAGATTTTCTCCGTGCATACGAAAGTTTCGAAACGAAAGATCGAGGGTCAGCGACCTGCCAGCTTATCCGGATAATCGAGTATTATTTTTATATGAAAAAAAGAAAGAAAAAAACCAAAACATTCGTAGCTCTACGAATAGCGAAAAGTTGGGAGGGGAAAAAAAATGACGTGGTTTATCCGCCGTGAGAGATATTGCGGAAGAGACTTGGACGTCAATATAGAGAAATTACCTACTGCCATCGTGTCTTTTGATGGTTCAATCAAAAATGTGAATAAAAATATATTTGTGTGAAATAAATTTTACCAGTTTTTTTGTAAGTATATTAACGTTTCTACGGACATTTTAAAATTTATATGAACGAAGTTTAAAAAAAGAAAATCGAGATCGGCAATACATTTTGATCGTCACATCGTCGATGTTTTTCCTCCCATTTTCCGTCTGTTCGTTAATTTTCCATTGTGAAAAATTAAACTGAAGAGTGTGCTCTCCAGCTTGGCCAAAATACCCGGATGGGTGATCCGAGTATCAAAATTAAAAAAAAAAACAACAATCCGTTCTACCTTGCTCCAGTGAATATTGACGAATAATCAAATTTCCCATATCGCTATAATTGACAATCAGGTATAAGTTATTTTTTTCTTCTATACTCATTAAGCATTTTTTTTCGTTATGTTATAATTGAAAACCGTTAATTTTTTTCTACAATTTTCATTTTTGCATCATACATGTTTCTTTTATTTTTTGCCTTGCTCACAGACGAAGCTTTATTTGAGAAAAAAAAATGTTACCAGCTTGAAAAATTTCGATCCTCGAATTCATTAATTGGAATGCCTGCAATAGCTAATTAATTTTTTTTCTTTCTTTCGCGAGTCGTCACGGTATGATAAATGTTTTCGATCAAAGACAGAATGTAAGGGAGTCGAAATATATTTTTTTTTTACTTTTTAATTATCACGAAATCAATATTTATAATTATTTAAAAAAATCATTAGTTAATTGCGCAAAAATAACTCTCCCTTACTCTCTCTCTCTCAAATAAACAGTGCAATTTAACATTTTTTTTCCAGTCATCAATCAAAACTTTTGTTAGCATTTTTTTTCAGTTTCATCGAAATACGATTTTTCGTGTAAATTTTTAATTTAACGAAGTTAAGAAATTTAGTAATTTTTTTTTTCTCGTGATACCTGTTCTCGATTATTCTCGTACATTGACACTTTCGATGCCTCAGTCATCACTCGCCCGATGCACTTTTTTGCCTCTATACTGCAACTCTTCTGGTCCTTAAGCTTTTACAAACGAATTACGCATGCACTTTATAGCGAGGTAATAAAATTACCCGATAAAATTATCCTACTCGAACGATAAATAGACGAGGAACGAAAAATTAAAAAAAAAAAAAAACATTTTTTTAAATAATAAAAGTTCTCACCGTAAAACAAGACTGAAACTCAATTTTTTCCCGTGTATGACATCGATAATACCATCTTATAAGCCTCCATTGCACATCGTTACAAATATGCAAGAATATGGATATGTCGATTTTTTTTTTCCATCGGATTTAGGTAAAGAAAAAATAAGCGCCATTTTATTTCTCTCCATCGAGTATATATAGGTTAAAAAAACAAAGAAGCGTCATTTTATTTCTTACGTGTTACATGAAACGGTCTCTCTTATAATCGCACAATGTCATAAACAAAAAAAAACGAAAAAAAAAGGATTTTTAGTCTCAAGTGATTCATGATCAATGTTTGATTTAACGACGAATACTGGAAATGAAATAAATAATGTGTAATAATATTATTAATAATAATAATGGTACATTTAAGTGAACACGTATATATCTGGCTTGCTCAAAAAAAAAATATATACATATTGTCCAGTAGAAATGGTGAGCTGTGCAAGTTGAATTTCATAAGATCGCCCACGTGACTATTGTCCTTTGCACTTTTATTATCAACTTTTTTCCAAAAATCGCGATTTCGTATAAAAATTATGGATACAAAAGTTGGCATAACAAAATCTTAATCGTGTAAAAATTTTTTTTTTCGTAAATTTCACTGAAATTTATTTCAAAAAAATATTCATCAAGATCGAATTTTTTATGCTCAAGAATTTTTCGTATTCGTAATTTTTTTATAAAATGCTGAATTTTTGGAAAAAAAAAAAATTAATAATTAAAGTCAACGTTTTCGTTCACCGGACAGCTATTATTTTTTTTTTTTTTAAGGCAGCCTAATACACACACTGTACATTATGATCAATTAAAATTAATTAAAATTTATAAAAATTAAATTAAATTTTCGTCAACGATGACGATCGTATAGACTTGTGTATTTACAGTTTGGCTTTACTTGTGGTTTGTTTTTTTTTTTTCGTACAGGCGACTCAACGAAACTGACTCCGTAGTGAAGGCACTTTTTTTTTTTAATCAGTGCTAATTAAGACACGTGAATAATTGTTACGAGGATAGGATGATCGTTGAATCTCTGCACACGTGAGCCTCGTATACATATCTGAAATTTTTGTCACGAACAATATATATATTCGCAGTTGAAATTTCCTTCGCCTCTCACCTTCGCAGTGCGGCTCTGTATATGACCGTGTCAATTTTGCCCACGAGATACGAAATATATATCGAGAGTTTGCGGTATTATAAAATGGTATAAATCACTTAGAAAAAGACGTTTCCCGGCCTCGCTTGTGGGCACAAGAAACTCGAACAATCGTGCCTCCTCACGGCCTCCATGACCTCCTGAAAATGACTGGACACTTGCAGCGCTGCTCCGGGCTGTATTCTATAATACAACGTAGAGAAAGAAAGAAATAATGAAAGGTAAGAAAATGGGAAAAAAAAAACGACAAAGAAAAATACTTCAGAGCGACACAATCACGAGTCGACGACGTGGATTGAGCGATAATGGCGAGTTTAGAAAGCGTTGAAAGGGTGCCGCGAGAACGTGAAACGTTAAAAAGAAGAGAGAGAGAGAGAGAGAGAGAGAGAGAGAGAGAGAGAGAGAGAGAGAGAGAGAGGAGAAATGTCCGAGCTCATTTGCTCGCGTGTGAATGAGAGCTTCGAGGATTAAAGTAAATTTCAAAGTGCATCGACGTATCGACCAAAATTCCTGATGTGCACGCATGTGACTCGATAAATAATTATTTTTAATCCATTAATTAGAGTTAAAACGAATTTTCACCCCCTCTAGTTTACGAGATAATTTAATCAATTTAATTTAATTAATTTCCAAGCAAAAAATTTGAAGAGCAATCAATATAAATTATAATTGGTTAATCGAAAAGAATCAATAAACAATCTTATCTGTTGTTCGTTTTCATATCTTTAGCCATTTCGTTTCTCTTATTCTACACAAATGTCCGCAGCTTCGCGTTGCACTTACTAACGCGATAGCGTCCCTGCAGGTGGCGCCAAAAATCAATTTCTTCAACGCGATGGAGCGCGAAAAAAGTTCCTCAACTGAGCGCGATATAAAATATCTCGCCCAAGCGAATCGAGTATCAACGAAACGAGTCGTCGGATCGGTAAATTTCAAAAATTCAGAAATCAAAAATCGTGTTTTGCTTCACGTCTTATCGGTCGTGTTTTACCTATCGGTACATTTTGTTGCGTTTCAACGCCGCGAGAGCGGGCGCGCTCGATTTCAAGGCTCGGCGAGGCGGGAAAAATTACGAGTACATCATGGTGACGCGCCTGCTCCGGGGATATACCTAAGCATTATCGCGACAAAGTGTGACGTTCTACCCGAGTTAAACTGTGCTAAGAGGTAAAAGTTGAATCAGTCAATGGGACGTTTAAATGCGCGCACAGGCGAAAGCCGCGCTCTAAGAAGAAAGTTATTCACGTCGTTTACGGTTATCATGTATATATATATATATTTATATAGACAAGTCCCGCTTGGGCAAACGTGCTGCAGGCTTGACCATTACTTTACTTCGTAGTGTTTGCTCAAGATAAAGCCTCGTACATGCTCGAACATCGATTAGAGCAGGAAAAATAGAAAGAGGAATTTAAAAAAAAAAAAAAAATAAAAGCAACAATTTAATTCACAATAAAATCGCATTTTTGTGTTTCAATATTGTTAACGATGGAAAAGTCAGGACCCACGAAATTTTGGAAAAACGATCGAAAAATATTTTCCCGGGAAAAAAATATTTTAGATTTATGTAGATCGACTTTAGATCTGCGTGGATGTAAGTTTTAGAAAAAACGTAAGACTTGCCTAGGTCTAAATTGGATCTGCTTAGATCTCCGATAGATCTACTCCGATCTAAGCAAATCTACTGTGACTTAATTATAGACAAAACGAAGATCCGATTAGCAAAAGTGTTCGAACGTAATATTAGATTGACTCAAATGTACGTCTGCGGCGAGGGGGGGATAACAAGAGCTCCTCGGCTCTTCCTGTTTATACAAATTTAGCATTTTTGTGATTTTTGAGATCGATTTTTTTCAATTTTCAAAATAATTCGGTGCGATTCGTAATCAACGGAAAATTTTCGACCAATCAACGTGGTGAGAAACGAAAATAAAAATTTTAAAATTTCGCTCATTAAAAAAAAAGAACTCGAAAGACATCGAAATTTCAAATAGCCATAACTTTGTCCCTAATTGGCTGCTTAAGATCGCATGGGGGGGTTTTGGAAATGCCACGAGTAGACTTGAAGAATGACGTTCCATTTAGCCGGAAAGCTTGTGATTTTTGTATCGATAAGAGGGCTTTTAAAAATTGCTGCGAGGTGATCGAAAGTGTAAGGACAAATTAGGCAAAATAGAAAGATAGGTTCTTTAATTAAGGAGGTACGACTAGTTCTTTGGAGTCAAAAAAAAGTCTAAATTCATTTTACCCACAGCTGTTCTGATTTATGTTTATTTGCATTGATTATTCATATTATCGATTATAATGTGAAAAATTTTGTGGTAAATGATTAATTTATTGCGCATGAACTAATAAAAACTGAAAAATTAGATTGTCAACGACTCGATAGTAGTCTCCATCATAATAATAATGACATGTCTACCACAAAAACGGACTAAAAAACATTTTAAAAAATCAGCCGAAAACCTATTAAAATAGACTTGAATTACCTCAATGGAATTAATACGATCGGCAGAATGATAATTATACATATAATTGATACGTGATAAATAATAAAACTCCATAAATAACATGATGGAATTTGAAGTAAACACTTGGCAACGTCGCATTGGCGATGCTATAAGTTGGTATACGTGACCAACGAAGATGACTCTATCCTCGTTGCTAACATCAAAACAAAGCTAGGTTATGTTTGCCGAAACCCATCAGCTGTTACTCGCGACGTTGCTAAGTCTGTGGGTGCTATTTGATCGTTCTGACCATTTACAACCGGAAATTGAAACTTTTTTATGATGTAGTGCCAGAACTACACGGTGAAGAGTAATTTTTCAATTTTTTACAATATCTATTATATCTAATCTATCAAGTTTCAGTTTTTCAACGGGTGTAGTTGGATACGTGAGCAGCAAAACCATGATCACAGCACTTCCGATTAACCGTCTCCATAAGACGACGTGCTTTAGTAGCTCAAACTGCTCGACTTTGCAATTTTATTACGAATAAACTAAACGGTCAATATAGCTCAAATTTTGGCAATAGGCGCATAAAGTATTCAGCAAAAACATATAAAAATTTCAAGTCCGTCAGTTGGATTCTTCATACTAGTCGTACCTCCTTAAAGGCCGAACAGATTACGAAACGAATGAGCGCTAATTTTAGTACCAACTTTATCGAGAAGCAAAATTACAACGTTTTGAGTACAGCCAGCAAAAAGCAAATGGAATCAAAGAGAAAAATGTATTATATCGATATGTTGTATACTCACAGTCCAAGCAGTGCATTCATTTTCTTCTCCATGAATATCGAAGCGTCCTGTCCTCGTTGTATCATCGAGTCGCAAAATATTCTCTTGGCGCACGGTGCGTTTGTCCAATCGCCGTCGATATGAGCAGCCTCGGAGACCTCGGCGTTCTCGAGATTCTGAAATGCGTCGCTCAATTCGAGCTCGTCGGCATTCGCGTCACGACGATTTCTTCGTCTGCTCTTGATTTCCTCATTACCGCTGAACAATCGCTCGTCAGACGTTGCCTCGACTCGTAGCAAATTCGCGAGTGAAGTTGACTCGTCGCGAAGACGATTTTCCATCATTAAATTTGAGTCTACGTCGTTTTGAACGACGAGAAGCTTTTTGCCATTTTTTTCGGCAAATTTTTCCAAAATATCGGGAATATCGATGCTTGCCACAGTCGGCACGTCAATCTCAATTATCTCCATCAGGGAATCCGAGCCAGTTCGTCTCAGACTTTCGTGTCCAGCAGCCGAATCTACAATTGCCGCATTGTCATGAGTCAATTCATCATCATCATCATCGGCACTGCGTCTTTGACGTTTTTTCGTCTCAAGATAGCCAGCCTCATCGACCACCGGTTTTGTCTGTCGATTTTCAATTCTACGCACATCCTCGCTTTCCTCCAATAACACAAAAACACCATCCTCGCTTTGCCCCGCCGTTCCGGAATTCATCGAACTATCCGACCAGTCACCGGACTCCGCCGTGAAACGAGCATTTTCATTGAAATCTTTCGTACTCCCAAAGTCCTCGATTGGAATTTCAATGGAACCGAGCGCTCGAGAATCCTCCAAATCGTGATTCATGCTCTCATCGTAATCATCGTCGTTTCTGCCGCGTTTAAGGACGTCCACGTCCAAATAACGTCCAACCGCGACAGCACCGATACCCAGAGCTGCGCCCGAGGCAACGAGACCAAGCGCCGGTATGAGAATCGAGCCACCTGCTGTCGCGACAGTTCCAATTTTATCCTGCGCCTCGTTGGCCCTCGACAAGCCAAGATTTTGCGATATCTTGTGGGTTGCCTCGACCAATGGATCGATAACGGGCCTCGTCAGCTGCGAAACTCTCTCGACACCCGTGGAAAATTGATTTCTCAGATTTTCCGATAACTTCAGCCAGAATGGCTGATCGGTCGTCTGCTTGAGACCATAAAAATGCTGATTAGGATAATAATTCTTCATCGTATAAGAATCCACGAGATTCTTATCATTGAGAACGTATTTCTTTTTGTGCCTCTGCTCGGTAAACGAATTCTGATTGTCCGGAAAATTTTCCGGACGTCTTTTCTCCGTACTCTTGAGAATCTTTGCCGGCTGTACGCCAAGCTCCGGATGAGCATACTGAAGAACGGGCGCACGGGCGCCGGGCTTAAGGGCGAGGGGCGATATTTTTTGACTCTCGGGCGTGTACATCTGGGAGTTCGGATATATCTGAAAATTGTCCGGATGCAACATTCGCTTTTGTATGTTCGAACGATAATTGTCGTTTCGGGTCTCGTAGATCTCCGCGTTCAGAGCCGAATTTTGTATCGTCTTTGGATCCCATTCGACATAGACGTTTCGGTCGTCAGCAAAGTTTCTTCCGTATCTTGAATTATCGGATTGAACGAAAATTAATGATAGAATATCGCGCATCGGTGTAAGGAAAGGAAACGAATTTTTCGATTAATTTATTGCATTTTTACATTAATTTATTAAATTTTTCTCCCTCGCAAATTTCTCCAGTCATTCTTGCCAAAAAAGTAGGCTAATAATGCGATCTTCTACACGCGATTGATTATGCTTTTGGTAAAAGTTCAGGCGTGTCGCCTGAGTGTAAATTTCAGCTAGCGGGATGCGGGGGGTCGAGCCACCATCTTAGAAAACGCGTTTTATCAAATATCTCGTGAACCGTGCATCGTACAATAAAAATAGTTAAGACTGTTTTTGTAGGGCATAAAATTCTCTACAACTTTTAGCCGAAAATTTTTTTCTGTATGATGCATGATTTTTTATTTATAACGCAGAAAACTTTCCCATCCATCACCATTTTTACTGTTACAGAAACCGTTAAATATATATTTAGCAATATACATGCTTTGAAAAGTTTGCCGCGCTATAAATCGAAAACCACGCACTATACAGGAAAAAGTTTTAGGCAAAAGTTGTAGAGAATTTTATTATCTACAAAAAAGGTTTCCACTATTTTGATCGTACGATGCACGGTTCACGAGATATTTGATGAAACGTATTTTCCAAGATGAAGGCTGTAGCTTGACTCTTGGCGTACCACTAACTCGAATTTACACTCAGGGGTTACACCTGAACCTTTTTCAAAAGCAAAATCAATTCTGTACAAGATTGCAGAAAAAATGGCTTCCTCAGCGAGGAACGAAAAATTTATCAAACTCCCCATTATCTCATTAGCAAGATGAAATTACATAAACTTGAATCAGAGCTGGGAAAAGTACCAGAAAATACTTCAAGTACAAAGTACTGTAAGTATTTCAAGTATTCGTGTATTTCAAGTACAAAATACCGCAAATACTTAAAGTACCAAGTACTTCAAGTACCCTGTACTTGAAATACTAAATATTTGAAGTACTTGAGGTACCAAGTACTTGAAATACGTCAAGTATCAAGTATCAAATACTTGTAAAGTTTTCTGGTATACATCTCGTAAGTTCTAGTACTTATATTTAATTACTTGCGTCCTCTTAAAGCTCATGTCATTTGGATTCGAGTACTTTTTGTATCAAAATATATTTTCACGTTGTGCAATTCACTCAGGCTAGGCAGATTTTGGAACAGAAATATTTCAACAAAGAATTAGAAATAATTTTAAAAAACTAGCATTGACGATTCCAATTAAGATTTATTTTGCTTTAGTTTTGAAAAAGAAAAAATAAAGGATATAATACACGGATTGTTAAAAATGGAGCCATGCATTAACAATGACACCGTAACTACCGTAGCTTGAGCCTTTGAACGGTCATTCCTTACAATCTTAACCAAAAGATAAGGCAGAATGTTCCTCAATTATATATTCAAAGGCATTATACATGCTATCACTAGCAAGACGGATTCAAAAGTACTTCATACTTGGCACTTGAAAAAGTACTTGAAAGTTTAAGTACGAATACTTAAAGTGCAGTCTGGGTACTTGGATATTTAAATAAAATACTTGAAAAACTTTTTAAGTACTTTGTACTTCAAGTACTGTACTTCCAGTACATCGCGAGTACCGAGTACTCGAAGTACCCAGCTCTGACTTCAATCCATTGAAACGATCAATCAAGAAAATATCAGAGTTATGGATTTAGTTTGAGGATAAAAAAAAAAAAACATGAAAAATTGATTTAAAAAATTTCAAATATACCTTCGATTGACGTCCTTGAAAAATCTCTCGAATCTCTGTCTCTCGGCCGCGTTCTCCGATCCATAAGAATTTCCGGTCGTTGGATCGATCGTCGCTGCCTCATTACCGTCGGTAATCAATTTATTATTGATGACACGAGCGTTTCGCCATGTTTGAATTTTGTCCATTGGCTCGTCGGGTACTCTGATCCCGTGTATGATCGGTGTACCATCGGCGTCCATCGACATCGGTGTTCTCTTCGGCAATGATTTAACATTTATCTCCGATCTCACGATCACTTCCGGCGGTACGTTCTTTCCACCGCGATTTTTCGACAAATTCGCACCGATATTCGTCCTCGTGAGTGGCCTCGGTTGATGCGGCAAAAATGCATAATTCATCGGTCGATTGGCGATCACCCGAGATCTCGCAGTGCCATCGGCTTCGCCGACATTCGTCTCGCGTTCATCGAAATTTCCATCGATCGTAAGAGCCTCGCGACGATTCGCCGGGTTACGATAACGCGGAAAATTCATTCGGTCATTGGGAATTATTTCCGCGCTCGTTCTCAGTGGCTTCCAGTGCGAATTATTCTCATCCTTTTCATCGCTCGTCCCGAGTGCTCGGCCATCTTTGCTCAGAGGCGTCCAATTGCCATAATCGATCGTTCGCTCGTTATTGACGGAATTATTGACGGATTGTCTCACGTTTCCCGGCGTATCGGCATCGTTGCTCGAAACTCTCGTGACTTCCGGTTGCTCGTTCAACGATGTGAAATTTTCGAACGATGTTTTCTCACGAATTTCCTCGATCTGCTGGCTCTCCGATCTTCTTATCTCGTCCCTTCGCTCCTGAGCCATAATCGGAGAATTCCTCGACAGTGGCACTGTCGTATTTTCCTTTTTATCCGATGAGACATTGCCGATTTCCGGTTCCTTCGAGACTTGCGGCAAACGCTGCTCATCGCTATTGTCAATCTTTTCACGACGTTTCACTATCAGCGTGGCGACATTACCCTCGCTCGTTCGTACTTTAAGCTCCTCGGTCTCGCCCGGCAAGCTTCTCGCGACTTTCAGCATCGTTCTCGTGTAACCGGGCTTCGGTATTTCCGCCGTCGATGCCAAGAGGCTCCCGGCAATGAGAATTATTCCAAGGATCGCCTGATAGATCGAGAATAAAAAAAAACAAAATTAATTCGATCGTTTTCAACGTTATCGTTATTAATAATGATTTTTTTTTTTTTTTTTTTAATATATCAACGGCTTTCGTTACCAAGATTTTGAATGAGCACTGAAACGAAAGTGTTAATTTTAGAGGTTGACAGTGACAGAACAGTTCGATGAAATTGGAAAATTGGTACAGAGATTTTTTTTTTTCAATATAACCGAAGGGAAAAGTATGAGAAACGAGGATCTGTCGTTTTAGCCTGGATTAACGGAAAATTTGCTCGTTAGTTTCGTGTGCGATGGTGACCGATGATTTTCATGATTATCACACGGTATCACGATCGCGAGCGTGCGGACGGTTTTATAAATCTGCATACTTTCATTCGTACAAGCAATTTAGCATAAATATTTATGAGCCCAAACAACAACGAGTATCGCAATTGCATGAAAGAGTGGCTAATGTACGTTTTAAATTAACATCCGTCTCCTTCTATATATATATAAACATAGCGAGAGGAAGATAATAATTATTCACGCGATGCGCTTCGGTCTGACCACCACTGGCAATTTCTACTTGCACGAAGTCCCCCCATGTACGTGTTCGACGATAATGAAAGCCCACGTGAAAATTTTTCAAACACCACGTCACTCTATTCATTGATGAATGACGTTTTTTTTTTTTTTTCTTTCTATTGAACGTCACATGAAACACGTAGAAAATTTTCTTGTCAAGAATTTCGAAAAATTATCGTAAAAATAAAAATTTCAATGTGACAAGAAATATTCGAGAAAAATTTCCTACAATTATTCGGTTCGATGAATAAGTGTCCTTTAAAAAAAAATATATATATATACCGCACGATAATTAATAATTTTTTTGGCCAATAATTCAAATTCATTTTCCTAGGGGGGAAAAAAAATGATTTTTCATTCAACGATTTTCGTTCTTGGTTATTATTTTGTTTTTGTCTTTCAAGGACTCGATGAATCGCGTATAATAAATCGAATCGATGGTAGAAAGTTAACCGACAGTACCAGCTGTGCTCTTTAGTGATGCTAACAGTACATGTACCGCAAATACTATTTTCTCTATTCCTTTCCCCTCCAACTTTATAAAGAAAATTCCGCGAGCCTCGGGAACGTAATTTCGCGACGAACGATTAAATTTCTCTGGGGCACGGAGATACAAACGCGAAATATGAGAATAATGCAGAAATGAGCGCACGTGATTATCTTAGATTGTGTCCAACTGTCGGATGAGTCAACCTTATATTTTATGCCTGTACTTGTACGAAATATTGTTGTATTAAAAATCTTCCCTGTGCATTTTTCATGTAAACCTGACAACGTAACGACGTGCTATACATATATATATATATATATATATATATATATATATATATATATATATATAACTCGAGACTGGATTCTCCAATGAGAAAAGTACATATGATAATCATCAGCAAACGCATATTTCGTACGAGTGCAATTTTTGTTCTTGAGTGACAAATCGCGAATAACGGTGCTGTGATAAATTCGTCGAGAAATCATAATTCAAATAATCCACATTTCTCATGCAAGTATACAATTTGTTAAGGGGTCTCGCATCTTTAAAATAAAAAAAAAACACGATTTTCTAAAAATTACAGATTCTTGTAGTAAATATACGTAGAAAATGAAAGTAACGAGGAAGCTGAAGGTTCAATATATGGAGCAGGATTTTTTTTTTTCGATTTTTAGTATATTTTAGAAAAAAAAAAGTAAATCGCGTTTTTCTCGAAACAACTTTTTTTGACCTGGCTGACATTCAACAAAAAAAATTGTTGCACCTATCAAATTTTTATGGCTTATTCTGCACATGCATAGCTACATCCCGAAGCACTATAAAAATTATTTATTAATGTTTAATCCGTTGTTGAAGCAATTTAAGTTAAAAAAAGAGGACGAAAATTTCAAAAGTCCGCCATTTTGTTTTTTTAAATCGAATTTCCATAATTCTGCTTCAGGAGATAGAGTCCACTTTTTAATAATCTCTTTGTTTTTGTTTAATTCAAATGCTTCAAAGTTGAGATATCGTGTCAGCCAGACTTAAATAGGGGTAACTTCAAGCGGCCATACCAGCGAGATTTACCATAAAAAACGAACGAAAAAAATGTATGTAATGCTTTATAACTTCCTCTTTTATGTGTAAAAAATTTTTAATTATTAAATAAATTTTACTATGAAAAAAAAAATTATTAAAAAAAGACATTGAGATGTGAGACTACCCTCTGAAATTATCTTCCCAAAATGTGGATATTTTGGGATATTTCTTAAAAAATAAACTTTCGTCCAACGATATGAGCTCAAAGATATTAGTCTGTGAATTCTCGAAAAAAAATTTTTTTATTATTTTGATACGCCAATGTGTTCAATTGTATTTGCGTTGAAACAAAAATTGTTCACAATTGTTCTCACTGTGTCGTTGAGAACTCGAGAAAAAGTTTCATCAGGCAAGATCCGGTGTTGCTTCTCAAAAAATAGCTTCTCATTTTTTTAAAATATTCACAATTGAATAGAATGTGGCACAAAAAAAAGGTTGCAATGTCAATTGATAACGATAGTACAAAAATTAAATTGCGATAGCTGTAAATTTTTTTTTCCATTCAAGAACAATTTTCGACCCTAAATCGTCTTGATTGCTCGCAATAATAGTAATTACCGTTAACGAATGAATTAAGAATAATTTTTCATTCGATCTGTGCCCAATTTCAACGATAAATGTCCTTTTTTTTCTCTCTTTGTCTCCTCGATCGTCTTCCCTATAATAATCGGTACCTACAATCGATGATTCTTAATTTATTTTATTTTTCTCCTTTACGCCTTTTTACCGGTCGCATCAATAATTACTATACATAAGTATATATAGCACGCGGATCCTCCGGCAATTTCACTTTCTACGTCGTTCTTCTCTCTTCTCTTTTTCTCTTCCTGAACTGCTCGCGAGTTCCCGGGGCTTCGAGAATGGTATTTCTATGGCATGCGTTGTAAATCTTCTCCGCATGCTCGCGTAGCTACTTTCACCGATGAATAAAGTATAAGTTCCTGTCTCGCAACGAGAATAATCTTTTTTTTTTTTTTTTTTCAATTCTTCCGATACGATTTATCGAGGATACGAGGAGAAAGAGGGAAAAACGATGGAAAAAAGAACAACGCGATTTCGCGTATGCGAATAACCGTGAAATCGTCCTCGGTAAAAATAATAATAATAATATTAATTATTAGTTTTGCGTTTGTGTATAATCGCGTTTGAGGAAATATCGGACCGAGGGACGTTCTATGTATATATTATATATGCTCCTGAACCGTGTCACACACACACACACACACATGCACACGGAATTTCCGCTCTACATAATGCAAGACATTAATTACCCACCAATTAAGATGATCTAATTTTTTTTTCCTTCTTCTTCTCTTCTATCATACCGTGTTTGTGTACTATCGACGCGGTGGGGATTTCATATCGAACTCGATCGTCCGAAAACTTTGTGAGAATCGGAGTAAACATTTTTTTTTTTTCTTTTTTCTTTTAATTAGCCCAATTGACTTCTAGAACGATTCAGATCGCTGATTCATATTATGCTACTTATTTTATTTTTTATTTAAAGCAAGAAAGTTATAACGACGACAATATCAATAATAATAATGATAATAATTTAACGGGAATACAATTAAAGCAATAAAAAAAGATTGTTCGAGTGTGCTTTTATTATTATTATTATTATTATTATTATTATTATTAGACACAATTTTGTATATGTTAGTATTCATTTCCCGAATAAGACAATATTTTGATTTGTGACAAATAACAAATAAATTCACACGTTATTAAAAAAAATAAAAATAAAAATGATATTCTCACCTGAAACTTCATCGTGATTAGCCACAAACGGAATTGTCAATCTCTCGTAGCAATGTCACGAAGCGACCGCTTCAAAAAAAAAAAAAAAAAAAAAATGATTCGATAATTATAGACCGATGCTGCCGGTCTTTTTTTTCTCTTCCTTTTCGATTAATTCCCGATTTTTATCTTTCAAGGAACCATGGCACGTTCTTCGACTCTTTCGTGTCAATTTGCGAAACGTTTTTTTTTTTTTTTACTTATAAATTTTTATCATATAATAATATACAAATATCGTGACGTTTTGTTCGTTTTTTTTTTTTTTTTTTTTTTTTTTATTTTTCGTTTTCTCACGTGTGTCGAGTATGGATTTTGCTTTTGCCCCGAACACCTGTTGACTCCCGGAATATCTTCACGAGACTGACGGTGGCTCACCGGCGACTCCTCATGTCGCGCTGCAGACTTCTCACTGACCCACTTTAACGCCATATTCTTGCCAGGCTGTTTTTCCCATGTGTTAAAGAAATCCCTATAAACATTTATTTATACACACACACACGCCATGTACTAAACCAGACTTGAGTCTCTGGTATGTCATATATATATATGACGTAGCAAAAGCGTGTGAATGAACAATCCAGCGTGAGCTTTTCTCTCTCTCTCTCTCTCTTTCTCACTTCATGAATCAATCCGCCTACAATAATACACATCGAACATTCTCTCAACCCTTTTACCTTCAATTGGTCTGTTCTTGTGTTTTTTCTTAAGGTCACCATTTTCATTCTCAAGCCCTTTTTGTGATGATGAAAAAAAAAAGTCTGATTAAAAGCTCCGAGATTTTCGAAGTGTGTACAAAATTGATGAATATTAATTATTGACATTTTTTAATGAAGGATTATAAAGAAGTGGAATTTCGAAAAAAGGAGAATTCATTTGAAGAATAAAAAATTAAGCTGAAAGTTTAAAGCTGCCATTTTCAAGAAAAATACTCGAACAAAGATTTCATCATTTAAACCTCAAAATTGGCAAAGGGTTTTTTTTTTTTTCAAATTTAGAGGAAGCAAATTGTACGTGTTGATTTTCAGTTTTTTTTTTAATTTTCTTCGATCAATGATTGTAAAAAATTATTGCCACATGAAACCAAGTAAAGCATATACTCGATAATCTTGCAATTCCATCGTAAAAGTTGCCTGATAAATTTTATTTAATCGCGATGCAATATTAATCAGAGGACGATAATAAAAAATCCTTTTTTCGGACGAGTTTTTCATGAGAATCTTTTACTCCGGGCGTATAAAAATTTTACATGAAATTGCTTTGAATCGTAAGAGACATAATTTAAAATTAGATCAATTTGATGCAAGACAATAAATTGAATCAATCAATTGCACGATGTGTGAGCCATTTTTTTTTTTTTTTTTTTCAAGTGATATGTCGTTATGTTGACTGGTTAATTGTAATATTAAAAAAAAAAAAAAAAAAAATGGCGTGTCATCGACTCGCTATGGTGTGAATGATAATTCATTTTATATTGGGCTAAACAAGTATCCAGCACGCGTAATTACTGTAATTTTCGACACTTTTTTCGTCTCTAATATAATGACACATCTTAATAACAGAGTCGTTAGATATACGTGAGAATCAGGCTCGAGAACATAATATAAGTCAGCGTTGTATCATCATTATTCGATCCGTGTATCTCTTCGGCCTGTTTCTCTCGTAAAAGAAAAAAAAAAAAAAAAAAAAAAGATTTTTCGGCAAGTCATCCGATGGGGATCTACCACGTGTCTCGTGCCGCCAGTCTGTCTCTCGAAATTCGAGTGAAGCGACGAGAGAATACGAGTGAGATTATGAGAAGCTGCGGGAATGGAGAAAGCGCTACGTATATATATATATATATATATATATATATATATATATATACACGAGACTGTGAGAATAATTAGTTGGAAAGAGGATGAGGAATAAAGTATATCGGATTGTCCAGAGAAAAGATGATGGAGATAATTTTCTAATGCTCACTGTCTCGGATTATGTCGAAATAAATATTTTATTTTGTACGATTATTTATATTCATTTGTATTTGTATACTTTTTTTTTTTTGTAACAAATCATGAAGCAACGTTACTCATTTCAGAAATTAATTATTCAAATTAATTATGTACAGAAATTAATTATGCCCAGAGAAAAGATGATGGAAATAATTTTCTCATACTCACTGTCTCGGGTTATGTCGAAATAAAAAATTTTTTTTTGTACCATTATTTATATTAATTTGTATTTGTATATTTTTTTTTTGTAATAATTCATGAAGCAACGTTACTCATTTCAGAAATTAATTATTCTTATTAGTTACGTCCAGAAATTAATTACGTCCAGAGAAAAGATGATGGAGATAATTTTCTAATACTCACTGTCATGGATTATGACGATATAAACATTTTTTTGTACGATTATTTATACTCATTTGTATTTGTATATTTTTTTTGTAATGATTCATGAAACAACGTTTCTCATTTCAGAAATTAATTATTCTTATTTTAAATTAGAAAAAAAAAAGAAAACGTTTATGATTATTTGAAACTATCAGGGATTCGTTAAATAAATATTCGTTAGATTTTAATTAGAAAAAATTAGTCTTATGACGAACTTGAAAAAGAAATATATAAAAATTGATTGGATGGTCATCAATTTTTTTTTTTTTTAACAAATTGTTAAGTTCAAAAAGGGGGATAAAACATTCATGATTTATGCTGTAAGGTATAGTGAGACATTGTAGAGTTAAAATTGTTTGTAAAAATCATTTTTTGAGGTGTAGAGAAAATTTTTTGGCAAGGAATTAAGACTCTGATACTACTGATGTATGACTATAGATATAGCCCCTATTTAGTTGCAATGAAATTCCAAAGTTGCGATAAAAGAGATGAAGAAGTTTTACGGAGGAGAGACGAGAGATTTCTCACTCTCTCTCTCTCTCTCTCTCTCTCTCTCTCTCTCTCTCTCTCTCTCTCTCTCTCTCTCTCTCTCTCTCTCTCTCTCTTGAACGACGACGATCTGGTTCACGAATGGAAAGTGGCCAGAGCGTCGTATTCCGTGTCGATCCTAATTCATCTCTCGGCGCTTGAGATCTCGGTCTTTCCAAATCGAGATTGAGAATAAATACTCTCTGGAAAAGCTTCCGAGAGAGAGATACATCATTCCATACACGCTCATCTGTCTATACTTGCGATTGTTTTTTTTTTCATTATTCTTTATCTTGGCTTTTTTGCAATTTTACTTAACAAAAATAATTATTGTTATAAAAATTCATAAATATCTCTACGTTTGAAGAAATATTAAATCTTGATGCACATCTTATTGGCTTCATGTATGCAGTAAAGCTGAAGTATCATTATTGGTACGTTATATGACGCTGCGAGCTGCACCATTGAAGAAAATGCACTTTTTCAAAATCCTGATGGCGAAAGAAAATAATTTTCATGTCATTTCATTGGATGCATTGCCACGATTTTTTTTCATAGAACTTTGATCCATTTTGTAAAAAAAAAGTTCCCACAGTGGATCGACTTATTATTGCTATAACTATTACGATTACCATTATTATTATTATTATTATTATTATTATTATTATTATTATTATTATTATTTAAATATTAGTTGTCCTCTTTATCTACAATGCTATTTTATTTTTCAAGTTCTCGTGGTTCGCAGCATCGATATGGAAATAACTAATGTCCTGCATGGGTGTCTGACCAAGAACGAGGACTATCCACTGCGCACACGTGAGTGAATTTTTTTATTTTTATTTATTCTTTTATAATTTCCCGATTCTCGCGACGTGGCCCACCGGCCACGATGACGAAGACACCACAAAGTGAGGGCACATATATATATATACGCTAATAGCTTGCAGAGTTCAGGGACCTTCACAGTGAAAGTCACCGCAGTAGCAAAGTTAACAACCGTGATGCGCGTAACCTCCGCATCCTCTTCCTTTAGTATTTCATGTGTATACATATATTTATCCAGTTATGAATCAGTGACAAATACAATTGAAATGGGAAAAAAAAACTATTCTAAAAAATTTGATGACAAAATAATTATCCTTATTTATTTAATTAACTTGAGAGAAATTTATTTTATGACTACTGACACAAAAAATTTGAATACCAAATTAGGCCGATTATTATCATTAATTATTACGGGAGGATAAAAACTTGATCTTTTTTTTCATGAATAATTTCGAACAATTATTCTTTCACAATGGATAGTAATTTTTTTTTTATCAAAGAAATGCTGAATTCGAAAGTTATTTTCTTAATCATATTTCATTACTAATTTTAGTTCTAATGACAGCTTTTTTTTTTCTTTCATGGTCCCGGCAATAAGGATTGAAAAAGAGAGACGAAAGTGTGGAAATTGCCTGACAAGCATTTTGTGAAATTGGGAGATTTCTATTCGATAGAACAAATGAGAAAAAATACGGCAAATTGGAAATTGAGTAAATAAAGCAGTGACCTGGTCTCAAAAATCAATTGAGTTTTTTTTTTTGGGTCATTTTAGTAACTTTATTGTATAGATCAATGATGAGAAGTTATCAATTGAATTTATACAATAATTATGTATCATTATAGTATTGATCGAAAATGAAAATTTTACTCAACGACGTGGATTTCGTTGTTAGTTAAAGGAAGAAAAAAAAACCAAATTGAACTTTTGCAGTAATTGACACAAATCGGTCTAATTATTCGACGATAAATCTCTTTAATTATGGTTACGCATCCTGGCACTCGCAAACGTGCATAAATGACAAATTGATAAATGTATTTAAAAGAAAAGTTTTTTTTTTCAAATTTAATTCTCAACGGTCTGATACGTTACTGCCGTGTCTACTTCGAGAATACGAAACTTCGTTTATTCATTCTCGTTTCTCGTGCAAGTAGAAAAAGAAAGTACGAAGGAAAAAAAAAAAAAGATTTGACGAACGAGACAGAGGCAAGTTGTATATTTTTCGAAGAACCTGCTGTGTACTTGAATGTTGCTAAAATAGCATTTCAATTCGCGATGGTCTGTGAGTGAGCGAGTGAACGTTACGTGACGAAACAGCGAGACACTGAAAATTCCTCCGAACAAGGAATTAACGACTTGTATTTTTTTTTACCTCACACATATCCCGCTTATAACGAGAATTTTGTACGAAACTACGTGCTGATTTATCTCTCTATAATGTACAAAGATCTTGCCACCGCCGTGCACAAGAATCGAGTGTGGCTCTCACGTATGGGCACTGCAATTACAGGGGTGGATTCGCGGAATTTTCGGCAAGATCTTTATAATAATATGGAGAAATTTTCACCTCAATTTCTCTGGTATACATCAACTTCGGGATTTTTTTCACCCTCCACCCGCGATCAAACTCAGAGGGATCCGCTATGTGGCTCGAGACCATAGAGAGAGAGAGAGAGAGAGAGAGAGAGAGGAAAAAAAGAGAGTAGCAAAAAAAAACAGTTCATAAAAATCTTTCGAGCCTTCCTCGTGGAAGGGATGAGACGGACGAGAAAACAGAGAGAAAGAGAAGAAAAAGTATTTAAAAAAATTTTTTTTAACGTTTTTGTCACGATGTTTAATTTTTCTTTTCATTAATTTAATTTTTTATTAATCGATAATAATGAAAAAAATAGTGACTTATTCGAAATCTAAACCATATGCCCTACTCCATATGCATAATTCTAATTAAATCTTATGCGATGTAAATTTTTATTTCAATTTTCGTCTATATATTCAAAGACGTTATACATACAGCCATTAGCAAGACGTGTATGCAAAAGTACTTCATACTTCGTACTTGAAAAAGTACTGGAAGTGCAGGTAAGTACTGGAATTGCAGGAAAGTACTTGAAGTACAGGAAAGTATTTAAATTTTTAATTGCAAATACTTTAAGTATATGACGTGTACTTGAAAATTTAAGTACAATGCTTGAAATACTTTTAACGAACTTTGTACTTCGAGTACTGTACTTCCAGTAAATCGCAAGTACCGGGTACTCGAAGTATTGCCCAGCTCTGTTATATATCATATTTATTTATATTCATGTATTTCCTTATGCATGAATAAACAATATCCATTCTATATATATATATATATATATATATATTATATATATGCTGTTCATACTCTTTCGTGATTTGTGACAATCTCATTATTATGATTATCGTATAATAACAAAGCACGAATATAGAGAAATGTGACTTGAATGGCAATAAACGATAGTTTTCTTTTTTTTCAGCCAAGGAGAACACTTCGGGAATCAGATCAGTGGGTGAATTATGAGAAAGAGTCAAGCACACCGCCCGCGGTGTGCAATTTCCTCGTCCCTCGATCTTGTTTCTGTGCTACGAGAGAATCTCTCTCTCGTGATTAATCTCTCATTTGTCACGATTTGATGCTCGAGAGAGCTCGAAAAAACTCTTCCTCATCGGACAATATTCATTAGCCACGAATTTTTTTTTTTTTTTTTTTTAATTAAAAAAGAAGTATCTCTCGTTTGTTGAAACAACAAAAGAAAATCTTTTATTTTCATTTCGTAATATTATTTTGTTACTTGTGCAATTTGTTAAATTAAAGTAAAGTCACGATTACTCGAAATTTCAATAATTGTAAATTTCAAAAATGTTTAAAATGCCAAAAAAAGGAAAAAAAAATACATTTTCACGTGTCGATAAACCTTTTGCTCCGTTCTAAGTGTCATCAAAGGGGGAAAAAAACGTCTCTCATTGACAACCACGTCTCCCATTGTCTCGATAATTTCAAGGATTTTCTCTCTGTCTGTTTTTCCACACACATTCCTCGTCTCTTCTCATCGTGTTTCATTGTATACAAGACTCGCTCGAATTGCGACAGGTAACCGATGTAGTATACTAAATAATACTCGTTTTCCTTGACATATTGATAGAGAAGAAAATATTTCGAGATGATCGTCGGAAGATTACGTCGAGGAACAGAGATGTGACTCGGATTCGAGCTCGTTATTGTTTATTAAATAATATCTTTTTGATCGCGTTGAAAATTAACAAATTTCCATTGTTATAAATATTATTCAAATTAAAAAATCCATTCTGTCCAATTTTTTTTTTTTTTCTTTTAACAATTAACTGTTATAAAATTATGACGAAAGTATTTTCAAAAATTGTGCAAATTTGACGAAAAAATTTTGACAATTTGACAAAATTTTTCTCAACTTATTTTTATTATTATTCTCGAGAGATCAGGTATATAAAAAAATCATGAAAGTTAATTTTGTCATAAAATTATTGCTCCAAATAATTTTTCATTTCAATTTAATTAATTAAAACACTTTCTGTTTTTTTTTCTCCCCCAAATGCATGTTAAATTACATCGATGTACTGAAATTCTCGTAGAATCGAAATTATTGAAGAAAAAAAAAATTAACAATAATAGAAAAATTCATTAATTAAAATCTTCGACCGTTAAATTCATCGAATAATGAAAATTTATTTCAACATTATCGCAGGTCTTTCGAAACGAATGATCGCTGAACCTTGAAACGAGAGCAAACATTATGGTGCTTCGTGTACTTTTTTTTTACGAAATGTACTTAGATAAGAAATTCCATGGTTGTCGGCTTAGAAACGTTTGAAAAATTGGTGTCAATGGTACATATATAATACAATTTGTAATATCGTGAGCCTGACGTTTCGTTTGTGATACGAGGAAATATCTCTCATTGCCTACGATAATAATAAAATTTAATATCTCGACTCTCGCGTTTTAGCTCGCACCTTCCACGAGAATCGTACCATACCGATAAGAAAACCACAATTTAGTAGTCCACGTGGAATGACTTTTACGACTCTTATACCGATAATCGTGCTGCTCTATCGGCGTATGAAGGCTGAAAAAAGAGGAATGATAAAAAAAAATTTTTTAAACAAAAAAGAGAATAACATAATATCAATAAAAGTCGAGGTAAAATGATCGCTGTGAATAGATTTGACTGAAGAAAAGATGGATTTTTGTTTTATATAAAAGTCTTCTTTCAATGGCTTAACATTTCACTGTCGTGAAAACTTTGATCGAATCTTCGGCCAGTTCTCGACTTCTCGAAATTCTTCGAGTGAAAGAATCCACACACACTCACACACTGTTATAATAAGAACGTAAAAATTTTATCATGACCAAAAAGTAAAAAAAAAAAAAAAATGATGACAGACGCAAGTCATCGAATTTTTTAATGCCAGACAATTTTTTTTTGTTATCCAAAATGTTCTCCGGGTCGAAAAAAAATATATATCGGTATGAATAAAATTTAGATGCTTTCTGAATTGAAATTTCGACGTTACTTTTTTTTTTAGATTTGTATAAAAGTGAATTTAAAGGAAACCCAATGAAAATAATTCAAGTATAGGAGACTTTTTCCTCGCGTTTGTTTTCACACGATCGCACAAAACCTGTTGGATAAAACGAGCTATGGATCGTCTTATAAAGGTGATAATGTACGAGAAGAGAGTTTTCCTCGAATCGAGATCGGTTTTATTCCGGTTGACGATAAAATCACAAGTTCGCTAGAATAAGCGAAAGAAATTTTTTATTCGAAGATCGTATACCGATCGCTCAATTTTATTGTTTTTTTTTCGCAAAGTTTACGAAGGAATCGATTTTTTTTAAATACACAAATGTGCAATTTCAAGGGCAATTTATACACCCAATGCATAATTGTACACATAATAATAATAATAATAATAATAATAATAATATGACATTCGCTCTCTGCTAATGTCATTACCGATCAACTGCTCGCGCTATTTTTTCCCCTCACAAAGTGGGACTTGAACAATTTTCAGTCTCCTGAAACTTTCCAACTTGTACTTACATATTATATGCAACGATTGGCCGCTTCGAGCAAAAGTGACACACGAGAAACGTTGAACGACATCTGCAAGCGTTTGATGATCGCTTGAATGTTCCTCGCAAGCTTCGATAGTGGCGAGTTGTTAAAAAATGTCTAAAGAATTCTACCCAGAGTCGAGGAAGCCGTGAGTTTTGAGATTTTAAAAAAACATTGTTTTTTGTCCAAAATTCTTTCGGATATCCTCGTGGCTCGATGCTCGATCGATGGAAAAATTATCGAGAATGTATAAGTATAGCCTTGATTCAAGCGTGAAATCATTCGAGATTTTTCACTCCCACAATTTCTATTATTATAAAATAGCGGGGAAAAAAAAAACAAACTAATTGATCTTCGTTTCTCAATAAGATCGGACAATGTCCTAAATTTTGCCATTTTGATTTTTAATCTAAAAAATTTTTTGTACATCGATTCAAATATTTTGTTCACAGGACGAGAAAAGTATTTCAAATATTCCATAGTTTGGGATTTCGAACGCCATTTTTACTTCCTCGTGAAGGAATTCTACCCAGAGTCGAGGAAGCCGTGAGTTTTGAGATTTTAAAAAAACATTGTTTTTTGTCCAAAATTCTTTCGGATATCCTCGTGGCTCGATGCTCGATCGATGGAAAAATTATCGAGAATGTATAAGTATAGCCTTGATTCAAGCGTGAAATCGTTCTAGAATTTTCACTCCCATAATTTCTATTATTGTAAAATAGCGGGGGAAAAAAAAACAAACTAATTGATCTTCATTTCTTAATGAGATCGGACAATATCCAAAATTTTGCCAATTTTAATTTTAATCTAAAAACTTTTTTGTACATCGATTCAAATATTTTGTTCACAGGGCGAGAAAAGTATTTCGAATATTCCATAGTTTGGGATTTCGAACGCCATTTTTACTTCCTCGTGAAGGGAGCAAAAAAAAATTTCAAAATGTCCCAGAAAATCGAGAAATCGTTTTCAGAAAAAAATCTTCGGTCCATCGATCCGAAAAACTATTTGACCAATCGAGACGAAACCTGGTACACAGGTAGACCGTGTACTCACCTTTGTTTGTTGCAATTTTCGTTAAAATTGCTTCAAAATTTTGGATTCTGCGGGATTTTGAATTTTTCGAAAAATATCCGTGACTCGCGTAATTTTGCAGCTAACGAGGGAATTTTTTTTTTTTTTTTTACACAAATAGACTCAGTCACAAGCAGTGACATTGAATTTGGCAAAAAAACGCTTGAGGAGTTGAGATTTAAAAAAATTTTGAATTTTTCAAAAAATCTTCGGTAGCCATTCCGCAAATTTTTGGCTATCGAGCCAAAATCTTGTGCATGCATAAATTATGTGACATAAGATGCGTGGCACTGAGATTGACAAAAATCGCTTAAGAGATTCCATTTTTTTTTTATTTTGAATAAAAAAAAAAAATACATCTAATTTCTCCAAATTTTTGGCTAATGAGCCAAACGTTTTTTTTTTACGCAAATAAACGTTTAATTGCAATCAAGGTTGGTATTGAATTTTGCAAGAATCGACTGAGGCATTTGAATGCCGAAAAATTTTGAAATTTCCAAAAAATTATCGTTATTCTTGAAAATCAAAATTTCGAGTGGAAAACGTATGCTCGGAGGATTCTCAAGCGATAAAATTGAGCGATAAATTTCGAAAAATAGTAAATTACGTATCGCGCGTATTGAAAATTTGATTTTTCGTGTTTTTCGTTGTTACAAATATACCCAACGTTGTATAATAAGCATCGAAATTCAAACGGACATTGCGCAATATAAATTATAATGAAAATGCGTATGAATGAATTTCGTGGACTTCCGGTATACGTGACCCCGAGAAGGCGCGTGTCACGTGCTCGTATTGTATAAAAAAAATTAAAAAAAAAATAATAATTCTCGATGAATGAGAGTAAGAGGGGAAGAAAAAAAAAAGGAGGATGCGCCGATCGAGACGCGAGAGAGTGACCGCGGTGAAGGAATTCTTCTCCGGAGGCGCATCCCCCTCCCCGCGCACTCCTATAAAATACCAACTTTGACCCACTTTTCCGAGCAGCTCAGTCTCCTTGTTACTTTCACTTGCTTCGCGTGTGCGAACGAATGTGCCGACACAAAAACGAAAAAAAAAAAAAAAAAAAAAAAAAAGATCGAAAAGCAAAAAATATCGAAGAGGTCATTCGATCCTGTCTTCCCCCCTCGCGTTTCGCGTCTAGTTTTTTTTTTTTTCCTCGCGTATCGATTCATCGAGTTTTCCCTTTTTTTTTTGTTGTTTTGTTTCAATCATCGATGTCACTTTCACACAAGGAGAGCCACGTGGAGTTCGTGAAATTAAAGGGAAAAGAAAAGGGACAGTGGGGAAAAAAAAAAACAATTAAAATAGAAATGAAAAATTAAAGTTGCGTGCCATTTATTTGATTATCAACATTAACGAGGACATGTCTAACAATCAATAGAGGAGCAATCTTTTCTCTTGGCGGCTGAAAAAATCTCATGCAGACCGTTCTTTTGGGCTTCCTCGTCGGTCGATCTGTGAATTGAATTGCATTTTTTAATTTGCATAAATCGTTAGATTTGTTTTTTTCATTGATCAATTATTTAAAGACATTTTTTTATGTTATCGTCGTAATTTATGACTCTCGAGATGTAAAGTGCTGCATGGATCTTTGAGAATTGTTCTTTAGCAACGAATGAGATGGAATTTTTTCCAATTTTCTTATTTTTTTTTTTTTTTTAACGATATTATTAGAAAATTTGTGAAAATATTTAATGCTCGATTTAAAGTATTGTGCAAAATGGACGTACTTATCCTTCGTTTTACTTGAATCTATTAATTAAATTAAATAAATAAAATAAATATTACAAATAAAATAAATTAAAAAAAAAATATATACTTGTAAGATTTTTTTTCCAGTCATTTATGCTTAAACACTTTTTTTGCTTTTGTTTATCGTTAATTATTTTTTGAGACGATCTTCGCGGATCATGAGGAATCAAAAAAAAAGTTTACTTGTTCGTGAGATTCCACAAAATATTTTGCAGCAAATTTGAGGTTGGCTCGCTTCCGCTGACGATCAATTCGCATATGGATCTGTCGTCGCACGTTTCCTGCTGATATTTTTCCTGCTGTCTGGCCACGTGTCTGGCACGTTTGTGCTCAGCCGGTAGGTCAACGACCCGCAATTTCGATAAAACGATATTCGGTTGTCTACCGAGACCAAATAAATTTACCGTGCGTCTCATCGAAAACGAATATTTGTTTTATTTTTATTATAATTTTTTTTTTTTTTTCTTAATTTTTTATTTTACTCACGTCGTGTTCTCGATCTTGACGACGTTGGGCTTGAGAGTAGCGAGAAGAAGACCGAGCGGTAGAAACGCACCGATCAGATGAATGATCTTTTTCCACGGTGAGACTCTGAATTATGTTTAAATAATAGAATACGTAATTGAATATTTTCACGGCTGTGAGACAAACTTTTTCCTTTCCGAGTGTGTGAACCGGTTGCATTGAATAAATTAAAGGATCAACGGAATAATCCGTGGAGATGAAAAATTTTTCGGTAAAAATTGAGGCAAAATGCAATCTAATTATTTATTAATTAGATAAATCGATCGTCTTTGGGTAATTGAGAGTAATAAATTCTAGGAGCTGTTACACCTTTTTTGTTTATTAGAGTACGACGATTTTTAAGGTTTTTTTTTTTAATCCAAATTTCTTTTCACAAGATCACAAGTTCGAGAGAGTTCTAAAATTTTGTAAGTTGAAAAAAATTGGACAAGCAGGGCAGAAAAAGTTTTAAAAAAATTTTCCACTTCGCCTCGACTGCGCGTCGATCTTTGAAAAAAAAAAAAAATAATATTTTTAATTTGCAAAGTTCTCCATGTGGGGACACTTGCCTCGGTGATTGAAAAATACATTTATCCAGAAAAAAAAACGTTTGGATCTAATTAAGATCTACTTAAGATCTTACGTAGATACAATTTAGAACTGGGCAGTTATTTTTTTCAGATCATATTTGATTTACGTAGATCTAAATTTTTTTTAAATCATAGATCTACCCAGATCTCTGTATGTAGCGGGTAGATTTGCTTATATTCGAGTCGACCTAATGTTAGTTTCGAACACTTTTGCTCATTGAAGCTCCGTTTTATCTAATACAATTAGGTCACAGTAGATTTGTTCAGATCTGAATAGATCTAACGGAGATCCAGGTAGATCTAATTGAGATCCAGGTAGATCTACGATTTTCCAAAAGGTAGATCTATACATTTTATCGACAAGTAGATCTAATTTTGATCTACGAAGATATACATTTTGGAAAATCGTAGTCCCATCGAGATGTTTTTATATTTACGTACATTCGAGTAGACCTGATATTATCTATCGAACTCTTTTGCTTATTACATCACCGTTTATCTACTTAAATCTGAGTAGATTTGCTTGGATCTGCGTAAATCTAACGAAAATGAAAGTGGTTCTAATGGAGATCAAGGTAGATCTGATCGAGATCTATAGATAGATCTAATTGAGATCTAGGTAGATCTAAGTGAGATCAAGGTAAATCTGATTGAGATCTGGATAGATCTAATTGAGATCCAGGTAGATCCGATTAGATCCGGGTAGATTTAGTTGAGATCTAAGTAGATCTAATTGAGATAAAGGTTAATTGAATTGAGATCCAGTTACATCCAATTATGATCCAGGTAGATCTAATTAAGATCTAGGTAGATCTAATTGTGATCCAGGTAGATCGAATTATGATCCAGGTAGGTCTGATTGAGATCTAGGTAGATCTACGTGAGATCAAGGTAAATCTAGTTAAGATCTAGGTATATCTAATTGAGATCATGGTAGATCCAATTAAGATCCAGATAGATCCAATTAAGATCCAGGTAGATCTAATTGAGATAAAGGAAAATCTTATTGAGATCTAGGTAGATCTGATTGAGATCTATAGATAGATCTAATTGAGATCTAGGTAGATCTAAGTGAGATCAAGGTAAATCTGATTGAGATCTGGATTGATCTAATTGAGATCCAGGTAGATCCGATTAGATCCAGTTAGATTTAGTTGAGATCTAAGTAGATCCAATTGAGATAAAGGTAAATTTAATTGAGATCCAGTTACATCCAATTATGATCCAGGTAGATCTAATTAAGATCTTGGTAGATCTAATTGTGATCCAGGTAGATCGAATTATGATCCAGGTAGGTCTGATTGAGATCTAAGTAGATCTACGTGAGATCAAGGTAAATCTAGTTGAGATCTAGGTATATCTAATTGAGATCATGGTAGATCCAATTAAGATCCAGATAGATCCAATTAAGATCCAGGTAGATCTAATTGAGATAAAGGAAAATCTTATTGAGATCTAGGTAGATCTGATTGAAATCCACGTAGATCCAATTAAGATCTAGATACATGGGATCTGGATAATATATCTAAATTAAGATTTCGATAAATCTACGATTTTCAAAAACTTTGATCTACGTAAATCTAAACTATTTTTTTTTTTCAATGCTAATGCTACAACTACCCTTGCCACCAACCCCTATATAGTTCCCTTTTCCCACATTACCTGATTTCCTTAGCGGGAAAAGCATGCGGCACATCCTGCAGCGCGTAATGATACTCATTTTCGTGATGTCCGATGGCGGAAGGCTCGTAAAATTTGTATGGAAATTTTCGCATTCTCGTAACCGCCGATTCGCGATGCGACGTTACGTAAACCAGAGTCTCCGGTTTTACAATGTTATCCATTGAATTTTCATGCGACAATCCCTGCTGATAACGTATCCCATGATGATAATTGTCTGCCTGCTGATGAAATTTCGGAATTATCGGTTTCTCAATGGCTTCGCCGTTTCCGGGTGACGCGGCGTACTCGTAATGCTGAAATTGCATCGTGTTCGGCGACGACACAAGTGTGCTCTCGTGCAATTTCGATGGTTTTACGTGAACGCCATGAGTACCATCGATGGGCATCTCGTGATATTGATACCGATGACTGTCGATCGGTCGAGGTTCGTTCATTTTCGATGGATATACCGGTCGTACGAAGGTCATCGGTCTCGGGGTCAGCGATGATTTTGGATACTCAAAGGTCACCAGAGCCTCGTGACCTTGGGACATATCCGAATTATCGTTATTACGATTATCATGAACGTTATCATGATCGTTGGCATTTTCATAATTGTAAATTTGTCGCACAGGCAGCTGTAATTCGATCTGTTGAGGTACGTAATATTCTTGCTGCTGCTGCTGCTGTTGCCGATTATGATGTGCAGCATCGAGGGGCACGGCAAAGTCATATCTACCGTCGGTCTCGAAGAATTTCACGGGAATCTTTTGCCTCGTAGCAGCGATCGAGTCGTCGTCGTCGTCGTCGTCGTTGTTGATGACGAGTCGCCGCTCATCGTTATCACGAAAAGACGACGTTGGCACGCGTACTCGATCGGTATCGATGGACTCGTCGATTTTCACTCCACTCTCAAACTTCACGTGCTTCAATTTATTGAACGGACTTTTTTCATGAGGATCCCTGCTCGATATTCTCGATTCGTACTCGTTTATCTCACCGATATGAATGCTCGGCTTGAAATTCATGACTTTCATTGATAACGCCGAATCATTGAGTTTGAATAATGGCGTTATCGTTGTCAAAGATTCATTTTTCACGGTATAATCATTCACGACTGTCACGAAAAACGTCGAATTAACGGGATAACTCGATGGATTCACGGCTCGCTGTAGATAAGACGTTCGATCGAGTATTCTCGATGTGATCGGTATGCTCGAGGATTCATCGGTTTCCGGTTCTTCCTGCGTCTTCACCGGGATTTCCGGCTTCGGTGAAGCTTTCGTATTTTCTTTGAAAGCCTCGTCGGCCGATACGAGGCTATTCGCTATCGTCAGGAAGATTATCATATACGTGAGTACTGAATTGAATCTCGGCATTGTCGATTTTTTTGACGAATCAACGCGGCATAAAGTTGCCACATGTATAATGAATATTATAGCGTCAAGCTATGAAGTGTGCTTGTAAAATAACGCGTGGGAAAAATTCATGAATGATAAGAGAAAGATATTCAATGAAAACGAAACTGAAACGAGAAGAAGAAAAAAATTATAAAACCGTTGAGAGATTCGGGTTAACGACGCGATGTTTTCAGCGTTGCATGAAAGCTACGACTAAACCATGGCTTTGCAAGTGTCCCATCTTTATTCGTCTTTGCGGGAGGTTGAACACACACGAATGTGATTTTTAAAAAGCGTGAACGCGATCTCGAAAACTCTTTTCGTCGTTTCCCTGCACAACACACGCGCTGCTACTCGCGCGTCGTTGCCTCCCTCGTTAAGGTTTGCGTATACCATGTCTCTAAATCCTTCGAGGACCCAATTTCATTCGACCATTAAAGAACAAGCATAACTCACGCTCACTCTTTTCCCCGCCTTTTTTTTTTTTACTAACAAAACGTTTAGTTCGAGCAAATTTTCAACAATTCGCGGCTGCATGGAGACAGCGTTTAATGTCTTTTCCGCGAGAGAATAATTTACGTTGTTCTCCTCTCTCACGACGTGTGTCTTTTCCCCAACGAGAAACGATGAAAATCCAAGATGGCGGATTACCGAGAGTGTCGAAATGTTTATCGTAGTTAAAAATTATAGGAATAATAATTCAGGCAATATCGTGATACTTTTTATCGATGGAAATTCGTTCGATAAACGAATCCAAGATGGCGGATCTCGAAAATCGATCACTCGGAGCAAAAATAATAATAATCTTTCGCATCTTTCCCGTAGAAACGTAAAGTCACGGATGACAAGATGAAAAATGGCGATATGAATATTAAAGAAAATTTATCGATATTTTTATGTACGTATATGCGTGTGTAAATAATTTGCCTGGTAATCGTCAGCGTCATTCGATGAAACGACAAGAAAGGACGGACCCGAGCAACCGGAAACGGGGTCATATTTCTTTCTCTTCTCTACTTTATGCTCGTGCTATATGGTTATTTCTTCTTCGAACTATATATATATATATATATATATATATATATATATATATTTATCCACGATGTCTGAACTATATACATATAGAAATGTAGAAAGGAAAGAGCTACAAAATTTCGCTAGAAAGTTTTTCCGCTTCCCGAAGCCATAAAGAGGAGGGTCTTTTATAACATATATATATATATATGTGTATAACAGATAGAGATCACGGCGGGGCTCTTTGTTTTCCACTCTCGGTCCTTTGCCAAGATGCGGGTCAGTGGATATAATGCACCAGTCACCCTTTTTTTTTTGTTTTCTTCCTTCGCAAAGAATCAAGATTCAATAGCAAGATGGATGCAGCGAATTCTCTCCTCCGCAAAATCTTATCGAGTTTATTTATTTATTTATTTATTTAATGCCAAAATATACAATACTGAATATGGGAAATATTCGATCCTATAGAGGTGATTAAACACCTAATATGTAGGTCCGGCGTGGAAAGAACTTTTAAAAAAATAGATAGCTAAATTAAAAAAAAACAAGTCACATTATTTTCTCATATCAATAAAAGCCAATTTCTCAGTTTATTTTTTATAGTATTTTTCCGGAAGTTCAATGATTTCAGATCATTATCATGCTTATTGAAGTAGAACCATCGCTGTTGTAAAACTACTTCTGTGATAAATTTCTTTTTTAACATCAAGAACGATAAGGCTTTTGTTTCTCGTATATTGCTGCTTGAGCTATATCGTAGTTTGATTTCAATTTTTCATAGTAATATAGCAATGATTGTATAATAAAGGAGTTTTCAAAACTCAAAGGTCTTTTCAACTTTGAGTTTTCAAGCACTATTCTCAGTAGCCTGACCTGCAATCTTTGCAGAAGTTCAATGACATATTGGTATAAGCTACTCCCCAAGCAACTATCCCATACAAAGCCACACTATTGAACAATTGAACAAAGCATAATAGACGGTTAACATAGTTTTTGTATCTAGCTTATAAAAAATGAATAGGAGATATCTAGTTTTTTTTTAAATAATTGCTTGTATATGACATTCCCATCTCAGATGGCAATCTACAATTATTCCTAAATATTTACAGGACACTGTTCTATTTAGAGATATATCATTTATCTTAAGGGAGCTTTCCAGTGTGACAGCCCGAAAAATCGCTGTTTTTCGCGATTTTTTTTTTTAAAGAAAAAATAATCTAATCGGTCTGGTTTTTTTTTGTATATTAATTGGGTATTGAAGAATACAAAACAATTTTTTAAAGATCGATTTATTTATTAATTAATATCTATAAAAATGATGAAACAATTGTTGCAGAAAATGCACTTGGATGTGGTGTCCACGTTGGGGGTTACAATTTTGATTTGAAACAAAAAACACAAAAAGATTATTGATCGGTATATAATTGGCTTTCGTGCTATGGAGGCTTTTTTTTTTTTTTTTTTTTTTTTGCAAAAATGGCGCCGGTTTGAACAAAAAGTATCGATTTTAGCATTTTTTTTGGCAGTTTTTTTTACAAAAAAATAGGAAGATGTCAAAAAAAAAAAAAGCTTCCATAGCACGATAAACAATGACGTTAAGAATATTGTGTAAAAAATTCAACTCGATAGCTTTAAAACTCTGCCCTCCAGGTTGGACACCGTTTTAAAAAATGCTGTTTCGAGAAAAACGCGTTCAAAGTTTCAAGTGAGGAAGTGACGGCCGACGCGGCAGCTGTAGCGCTCCGTTCCCTTCTTCCAAGAAATGCTGTACAGTAACCGAAATAATCTGAATTTCGGCATGAAAATTTCAGGGAATATTCGGAAGAGTGTATACTATTCGATAAAGCAAAAAAAAGAAAATCGATTTTTTGAAAATTTCACACTGGAAAGCTCCCTTAATTTCTATATTATCAGGGACACTGTTCTCGTATGCACCAAAAGTCATGAAGACTGTTTTACTAATATTCAATGAGAGTGCATTATATTGGCTAACCAAATTGCAACTTCTCCCAAATAAGAGGAAATCTTAACTTTGACTTTTTCCCAAGTGTCTCCCGAGCATGTGACAACGTTATCATCTGCATAGGCTATTACAATATAGTGCTCGATATAATTTGGAGCATATCATTTATGCAAATGTTGAACAATAATGGACCGAGTATTGTTCCCTGAGGAACACCGGTAGTTAGAATGCCAACATCACTGACGTATAAGTGCATCATTTACTCTAACGTTTTGTTCACGATTGGTTGGCTAACTATGAATGAGTTTTTGAGCAGTTCCTCTGATCCTATTCAATTTTATTTTTCCAAGTAGCTTTTCATGATTAATAGTATCGAAAGCTTTTGCTACATCCAAAAACGCAGCGATCGTGGGTTTGAAATCATTAATGTTCTTATAAACTTTGTCCGATAGTCGGGCTATTGCGTCATTAGATCCAATTTTTTTTTTTCTGAGATTGAGTTATATTCAAGAGATATTTGATAAATTCAAAATTTTTGATCGTTTCAAGGAAATTTTCGAAAAGTCTGTATCTTTTTAGTGAATACTCGTGCCTCTGACACTTGATTATAATTATTTCACGAGAAGTAATGAATAAATTCATGATAAAAAAAATATGAAAATTTTAATTATAATAAATATTAATGAATAATTGAAATATGTTTTTTATTCGGGACTTTGACCGATCGTTGGAGACAAGAAAATAAGTTGTTTTTTTCGTCTGAATTATAGAAATTCCTTCGTAGAGGTTGATATAGTTATACGAGAATCGTCGCGGGATTCGCGAGAGGTTCGTCGGTGGACAATGAAAGTAGCGTTTGAGCATCTCGCGAAGCACTTTTTGCGGTAATCACACCGCGACTGACCCGATTCTCCCGGTTCGAGTAGGCCAGCAAGAATCACCAACGCGGCAACGCGGATGATGCGCCAGTCCTCGCACATACACACACACACATATATATATATTATAATATATATGTGTTAAAAAAAATAATTATTATTTTCGATAAGATTACTTTTCAAAATGGTTCAGTTTTATCGCAAAAAATAATTGACCCTCCGGGACTCTCAAAGTCAAAATATCATTCGATCAGACATTTTCGTATTAGCGCTTGACATTTTTGTAAAACGGCAGATTTGCCCGATTTTTTTTTTTTTACTACTGCCTCATCGGTGTCAAAAATTTATCACGCTCGATGTACTCTTTCCTTTTACTTTTTCATTTTTGATTTTTCTAACTTTCACGACTCTACCAAGGTCCCCGGCAATACTGCAGACATTATAAATTATCAAGGAACATTGTATTAAAATGAGCAAATTTATAACGAAAAATATGAAAAAAAAAGAAAAACAAAAAATATAGCAATATAGATCGAATGTCAAGTTGTATAGTAAAGTTTTCTTCTCTTCTCGTGAACTATCGTTTCTTTATCGTAGTAATTGGGATCTCGAAAAATACGATTGTTTCTCCTTGGGGCACGAGGGTAAAAAAATGTAGGAAACACGAGTGGAGGGAGCAAAAAAAAAATAGGACAAAGAGCATTCGCTCGTCTCTCGATTGTGAAATATATTCGAATGAACGAATTAAGGACTGTAGGACGATGAAGAAGAAAAATCATTGAAGGCGTTTTCTGGGCCAATGGTCCCTGGCAAAAATTTATGAGAAATTTCTAGAGTTGCTGGTTACAAATATATATATATATATATATATATATATATATATATATATATATTCTCTATCGCGGTGCTCTCAATGAACAGTCGTTAAGTTTCAACTGCGATCTATATTTTACGTTGACCACAAAATCTAGTTCAAATTCACGTATACATTGTAAAGACGATGTACTATTTTCTCACCAATGAATAGGACTTGCCAAAATCGAAAAAAAAAATAATATTCTTCCGTGTTTTATTGTCTCTGTAACGTTCAATCGTTGTCCCTTCAGCTAAGAACTTTGAAAAATTTAACTTTCCCCTTCTTTCGGAGCAAACTCGATGGAACCCTTGATCGCAATACCGGAAGTCGAAAAAATCGACTTTACAAAGAGGAATTACCGGTATTTTATTTACATGTGTGGTAAGTTGAAAAAAAAAATTTTAAACAAAAACAATTCGTCGCGAAATGCAAAGCAATCTTTGGGATTCCCAAAAACTTTTATCGTAATAAATCGTCACTCGACTTTTTCGAAATTCGTGAATTTGAGACACCATCAAGTGAAAGGTTGATTTGGACCATTTCCATTTAGTTCTTTTTATTTTATTTTGTTTATATGTATATATATATATATATAGCACACGTGTAACGACGAAAGAGAAGCTTTATAAAGAAAGTTGTCGTGACCACGAGGAGCTCTCGGGATTACTAGCAAAGACGAATGTACTATTACTTTTATGTGCATAGATATACATATGTGTATAAATATCTATAAATGGTACTCTGGGTATTATCGTGACGCCACACGATGACCTACCTTAAAGGGGATCTCCTTATCAATTGCAAGTGTTGAACGCTTCGGTGGTCGCGAGAAATGGACGAGCCATGGATGAGCGAGAGGAAAAAAGGTTCTCTCTCTTTCTCTCTCTCTCTCTCTCTCTCTCTCTCTCTCTCTCTCTCTCTCTCTCTCTCTCTCTCTCTCTCTGGCGATCGCTTTTCGCTATTTTATTTATCACGAGCAAACCAGTTCCAGGTCGAGCAGTCGTTAAACGGTGAAAGTAGGAGATTTTGATAAAAGATTCATACATATATAAATGTATATGCACAAGTTTATATTTCCTCACTGATGTTGATGCATCAATCATTTTCTCTCCTACGTTCATCTACGATTTTCGAAAAGTTTAGATCTACGCTGATCTACGATTTTCCAAAATTTAGATCTACGTTGATCTACGATTTTCCAAAATTTAGATCTACGTAGATCTACGATTTTCAAAAATTCACATCTACGTAGATCTTCATTATTTCCCCCCCCCCCCCCCCCCCCCAAGTAGGTATAACACGAATGAGTTTGAGGGGTTGAAAACATCTTTATCGAGCGATGCTGGATCGCTCAGAGTGTACAGGGAGCGATAAAATTGAAAAAAAAAAATGTTTAAATTCCTCACACTGTGGGTGTGAGATCGTCCCAATGCCTTGACAGAAAAGTTTTGCGATAATTAGGCCGTGACGATGTGTACGACTGAGACTGTCGCCGTGTCGCCGGTACGAGATTGAAGATTAAAGGTGGAAAAAAAAAATGTGCATCTTGACGTTTCTTTCGAGCGGTTTACATGCACCTGATACAGGAAGAATTAAACTAGACTTGGATTTGAGAATTTTTTATTTTCGTCTGTGAAATTTAATTTTATCGAGCATTTTGGAAAATTTTTGAAAATGATTCAGCAGCGCGTCTCTTTTTTTTCGAAAAATCATTTTAAAAAACGATACTGGACATATCTCAAAGACTAATCGATCGATCGGGCTGAATTCTTTTTCGATTTATTCTCAATATAATTGTCCAGTAGCTGTAACAGGATTTTTTTTTCGATCCCTATAATAATTTTTTTTTTAATTTTTATAAACGAACATCGCTGATAAAACATCCCCTTAGTAAGCTCCGATTACTGCAATTATTCGAAAAATCGTAGCCATCAAAATTCAATTTATTTTCTTTACATTCAGATTTTAACAAAAAGTTATGAATATCCCAAAAATCGTTTTCATTTGAATGCCAAAATGTTAAACTAATTCATTTTCATTTAAAAAAAAGTTCGTAATTTATCGAAAAAAAAAAAAACAAAATCATACAAAAAAAAACTTTATCAAGAAAATGAATTTTCATCAAAATTAACGAAATTTGGGAAAAAAAAACAAAAACATAATAATTCTCTATCTTTGTATCCATCGATCCGAAATTGTTTTTTTTTTTTCTTTTTTTTACAAACGACCGGAATTATTTGCAACAAACTCTTATTTGAAATTTTCTGAACTCAAAGGCCAAAGTCTTCGAACTATAATTTTCCATTTTTCTTTTTTACTTTTTAATCGATTGCTCGATAAACGGATATAAGGGGAAGGATCGAAAAAGATACGAAAATATGAACATTCACTCGGGGTGGGCCCCCCCGCGAAGCCGTACAGTCGTATAATCCGTGTATAATGTTAAACCGCGACACCGTGGAAAGAGTTTGTGGTAAATATATATAATCCGGCATGAATATGCGTAAATGCGGAGAGGAAGTTTTCATGAAGCGAGAGGAGAGGGATACGGTAAATGTGGACCACTTTGGCCAACGAAGTGGGGACCTGGATTAAAAGCAAACGAGGCCATAGAACGAGTCCCAGAGCTATCTCGTGTCTCGAAGAGTCGACGTCGATTGTTTCTATTTTTTTTTTTTTTTAATTTGTTTTTTGTTTTCTCGTCAATTTCGTTTTCGTTCGTTTTTACATCGAAGCGGTTGGGACCGCGGACACGCGGATGTCGAACGCTTCCGCGTTATTTCGAACTTCCGGTTAACACGATCGATATACGCGCGGGTTTGAAAAAAAAACGAAAAATCTCCTCTGATCATCACGATCGACGGTCAGTGATGATTCATCGGTGTTACACGTGATTATCGTGATAAGAAAAAGAATCATCCCCCCTCCCCTCTCCATTTTTTTTTTCATCCTTATAATCACGAAATTTTCGTTTTCAATCAAAGTGCAATTTATATGAAAAAGGTTCGTTATGCAAAAAAAAAAAAAAAAAAAAACAAATCCCTTTGTTTTGCAGATGACGGAGCCAATGAGAAGATCGATCATTGTCGTCTTGACGCTCGTCAGTCTGACTTGCCGATTTTCACGATGCGAGACGCGTTATTACGTGAAAATTCGTGAAAATTCGACGAATCCATTGGGAAAATTAATGACGATAATCAACGAGGGTAGAAGCGTCAATGAGGCGAATAACGAGAGAAGATTCGGTAATGTCAATGCCGATCGATCGACGAGATCGAGATTTCGCATCGACGACGTGACAATGATACGGGAGAGCCTCAAAGCGAATCTTGAGCGTCGAAATTCGTTCATCGAGAGCTCGACCTTCGATCCCGATGTGCTCAACAAATTTCTCGATGATTATGCCAATAAGATAAAGAGCACGACCGAGAGAAATAATTTTGATTTTTCATCGGGCACGGGAAAACCCGAGGGAATTAAATTTAACGGGCAGATCGACGATATTACGAGCTTGGATAACGTTAAAGATCCTCGGATCAACGAAACGATGGAAAATTCGGGAAATTCGACCCTCGATCCCACCGGTGTAAGTTTACTTTGGATTTTTTGACATTGCTTTGTTTTGTTTTTCTTTGCGTCAATTTAGATTATTTTTTTTTTTTTTTTTACTCGTTTTTGTATACAATTGATTGTTTATTCAATGATTTGCCGATTTATTTATTATTCATTGATTGTTCAGCTGAGCCAGCAGGATCTCAATGACACGATAAAGAGAAACAAATACGTGGGTGGGAATGCGAACGACGATCGAAACGGATGGGTGACTCTCGAAGCGATACCATGGTCCAAAAGTAAAATATCAAAATGGCAAGCGAGCTCGAGCTCGCAACGACCGTGGCCGGAGATGAAGATCTGGGAAAAGCCAAACAGTGGAAAACCATGGGACACGGAATTTCCATCTCGACCTGCTTATATCAACAACGAGCCATGGTGAGTGCAACGAGGATTCGCGTGAAAATAAAAAAAAAAAACGGTACCATTTGGGCCATTTTATTTTTTATAAAATTCCAATTTTTTTTTTTTTACACGATAATCTTTTGAGCAAACGTTTTAGTCAAAATTTCAAAGGACAAATTTTAATGGGCATTTTTTTTCATTCGTACTTGAAGAAAAGAAAAAACAAACGTGACCATTTTTATTTTCGACAATCGAGAATAGACTTTAGTTTCGGTGTATCGCGATAAAATGGAACGCTGAAAAAATTCATTTGTACTCGAGACACTCGAAATATTGATCTTTGAACAATAATAATGCGAGAAAGCTATTATCAAAAGAATTAATTTTTAAAAATCTCAATTTTTTTTTCGATTCGAGTGTAAAATTCGACGTTGAAGTAATTTTTCGGCAATTTTGACACATTTGATCGGACAATTAGTGTGGAAAATAAATTATTCGAAAGGCGCTGGCATCCTTTTGATTCTGGATAGTCGAATTTTTTCTTCTCAAACGAAGCTTTTGAGCACTGAGTCACCGTGACTCAAGCAATTCTCTGTGAGCTTTATAGTTCATGAACTGAAAGGCCGAAAAATTCGGAAAAAATTCCGCGACAAAGCTCAAACATAGAAGAATATATTTCAATTATAAAAAAAAAAATTTTAACTTAAATATTTCCGTCGAAAAAAAAAAAAGAATTGCCTCAAAATGAGCTTTTTGCTCGAAAAATCATAACTCCTTTGATTTTCAATATATCGAGCTAAATATTTAGGATTGTAACCTCGCGATACGTTAAGTCGATGAAAAAAATTCGTCCATGAAAAAATTAGAAAAAAAAAAACAACATTTTTATTCAGCATACTTAAGAGAGCACATACGTCTCTGAAGCTTTTATTTTAGAGGTCTATCGCAACAACAGTGATGGGGTTGAGATGGAAATGATACTTTCGGTAGAAAGCTTGGATCATTGCCTAGAAAATGCCTCATTGATGTTTTTCAAATCAACGCAGTATAGCTGTAATAGGGGTAAGTTAGTGAGTCACTGCGAAAAGCTTGCGCGCAGGATATCTCCGGAACGGTTGGACCGATCTAGATCAAATTTTGCACAAAAATTGCTAAAGTCATGCACTTTGAAATGGCAAACCGGAAACTTGATCCACCGATCGATTTTTAAAATACAGTACATTATGCACCAAAAAAAATCAAAATACGAAGAAACAAATATTCAACCCTCTGCCAATTGGTCAATTCTCAGTGAAATTTGAAACTGGCTCATCATTTTGATTCACCGCGTTCACAGTGACTCACTAACTGCCCTGCTACAGCTATACTATATGTTTATTTGAAAAACGTCGATGAGGCATTTTGTAGGCAATGATCCAAGCTTTCTACTGAAGCTATCATTTCTATCCCAACTCTACCACTGTTGTTGCAATGAACCTCTGAAGGCCTCAGAGACGTATGGGCCCCTCTTGAGAAACCGTATAACATCCACAACGAACGTGCGCACGAGTTCAACGACAATTCGTACCGATTAACAGGCACGAAACGCCAAAGCCCTTGAGACCCGATTATCACTCGGACAGGCCAACGTCAAGGCCCCAAGCCCCGTCGCGGCCTTCATACTTCGACGATCGTTACGACGATAATTCGAATCA
The DNA here is from genome assembly GCA_963564615.1 of Rhorus exstirpatorius. Lineage (NCBI taxonomy): Eukaryota > Metazoa > Arthropoda > Insecta > Hymenoptera > Ichneumonidae > Rhorus > Rhorus exstirpatorius. The sequence continues at coordinate 5,631,144 of OY751313.1, forward strand.
GGCACAAAAATGGCCACCCGAGAGGCCCCAATCCTCGTGGGAGAAATTCCCATCGGCCAACTCGTACAGGCCCAATATCGAAATTATAACCGACGACAGACCCTCCAATTTCCCGAATAATTGGAACAAGTATACTCACACAACAAACAACAACAACAACAACAACAACAACAAGCCAACTTATTCTTACAACGACAGGGACAGATATACGAGCAACGATAATAACGAAAACAAGGATCATTATCATCACGATAATCGTCATCAGGTCGACGATTGGCGCGACAGTCTCAGCAATTATCCATCGAAATTCGAGAATTACAAGGACAAACCGACGAATTTCGGTAGGCCAATTAACGATAATCGTCCACAGCATATTTCGCACTATCAATATACACCGGATCATCCGCCGAGTCATCCGTCGAGTGGCGAGGGTCAGTGGGTCTTACTGTCGACTAATCGTGGCTATTCAAAGTCACGCCAGAGATCGATCAATGTCGATAACGCTGATAGGGACATGGTCAAGACGAGCACGGCGAATAATGGAACGATACCGACGAGAACGACGAAGCAGGATAACGACGGGACGATTGCCGTGATGACTTCGAAACGCCAGGTTGGTGTAGGGATTTAAGAAACAAAAACAAAACAAACAAACAAAACGAATACCAAACCACGAAAATTACTCGCCTACTGTGAAATCTGTTGTACCGGAACGAGTTGGAGAGAAAAAAAAAGACCGAAAGACTATGGGATTTTTCACGTGCTTTATACTCGTGACTTCCTTTCTATCATCATCAACATCATCAACATCATCATCATCATAATCTCTCTCTCTCTCTCTCTCTCTCTCTCTCTCTCTCTTGCTCTCTTTCCGTACTTTTGAGTGTTTCACGCAAAAGCTTCTTCCTTCATCTTTCTCTTCTTCTTCCTCTCCTTCTTTTTCCACTTCTCCTTTCTATTCTTCTTCCTCTCCTTCTTTAACTTCTTCTCACTCCTCTTCTTCCGCTTCAACTTCCTTCTCTTCCCTCTCCTCCTTCTTTCTACTCTTCTCCTTATTCTTCCTCTTCTTCTTCTGCTTCGTCTTCTTGCTTTTCTTCTTCTTCTTCTTTCACTTCTTCCTATTCCTCATCTTCGTCTTCTTTTTCCCCTTCTTCCCATTCTTCTTCTTCCGCTGCCTCTTCTCGTCCCTCTCCTTCTTCTTCTTCCTCTTCTTCTTCTTCTTCTTCTTCTTCGCCTTCCTCTTCTTCTTTATCTCATTCCTCCTCCTCCTCCTCCTTTCTCTTCTTCTTCCTCTCCTTCTATTTCCACTTCTTCTTTCTATTCTTCTTCCTCTCCTTCTTTAACTTCTTCTCACTCCTCTTCTTCCACTTCAACTTCCTTCTCATTCCTCTCCTCCTTCTTTCTACTCTTCCCCTTATTCTTCCTCTTCTTCTTCTGCTTCGTCTTCTTGCTTTTCTTCTTCTTCTTCTTCTTTCACTTCTTCCTATTCCTCATCTTCGTCTTCTTTTTCCCCTTCTTCCCATTCTTCTTCTTCCGCTTCCTCCTCTCGTTCCTCTCCTTCTTCTTCTTCTTCTTCTTCTTCTTCTTCGCCTTCCTCTTCTTCTTTATCTCATTCCTCCTCCTCCTCCTCCTTTCTCTTCTTCTTCCTCTCCTTCTATTTCCACTTCTTCTTTCTATTCTTCTTCCTCTCCTTCTTTAACTTCTTCTCACTCCTCTTCTTCCACTTCAACTTCCTTCTCTTTCCTCTCCTCCTTCTTTCTACTCTTCTCCTTATTCTTCCTCTTCTTCTTCTGCTTCGTCTTCTTGCTTTTCTTCTTCTCCTTTTCCCCCTTCTTCCCATTCTTCTTCTTCCGCTTCCTCCTCTCGTTCTTCTCCTTCCTCTTCTTCTTCTTTTTCTTCTTCCTCTTCTTCTTCTGCTTCCTCTTCTTCTTTATCTTATTCCTCCTCCTCCTCCTCCTCTTCTTAATTTTTTTTCTTCCGCCTCTCTCGCAACAATCCTCGAATTCGTAATACAATTGATCCGTCTCAGGTACGTTTGACCGTTCTACCGTCGATAAACGGCACTAACACAACGACGTCGCACGGTGGTCTTCTCGAAGTTGAGAAAACATTCAAGACCGTCGATCAGAGCCAGAGGGAGTACGAGAAGAGCAAAGAGCAAACCTCGATAAGACCGATGATCGTTAACAATAGGCCGATAAGAAATACGATCGTCGGTAGGCCCTCGAATTCGGCTGTTTTAGCGGCGATCGGTGCCGGTATGGTACCGGCAACAATGGCAATGATGATACCGATCATGCTCGGACGAAAGAAACGTTCGAATACGAAAAGTTTCGACGAGATTCATCGGTACAACAGACATCCGCCGGAGAAAACAACGATGTGAATATTTTGTTTTGTTTTTTTTTTTTTTCGCGGACCTCGTGAAAAGTTTGACGAAAGAGGAAAGCTGAGGGTTCCTCGAGGAGAGAACGAATGAGGAGAATAAGGCTTTATTTTTTTTTTTAATCTTTCGGTAAATGCAATTTTGCCGTAGCATTTATTTATTTATTCGTTGAATGTCTTTCTTTAATTACCTTTTTTTTTATCATTAGTTTTTAATAATTTATGTAATTAAAAGAGCGCCAAATCGTTGGATCCGCTCGTAGAGCATTAGAATTTCGAGGCGAAACGTTGTTACTTTAATCATTAAAGAAAAAAAAAAGAAAAATTTTTGGAAGAATTGAATTTAAAAAACAAACGCAGCATCGATTTATGTATATCATCTCGAACATTTTATTTACATAATACAGTATTGTCGCTTAGAATACACACACATATATATATATATATATATTTATTATTTATTCGTAATTGTTGAAATTTACAATAAATTATACTATGAAATTCGTCATCTCCAATCCCGACCCAAATTCGAGAAAAAAAAAAATATCGCCTCTACGACAAGCAATACATGAATTAAATCTCCACGTTACTTCTACAGCTGAGATTGGGGAAAAAAAAAAAAAAATTCAAAATTGTCTCATATTCAACGAAAAGCATTCCCAAGCACCGAAGACCGGACCGATCGAGTCTCATTGGGTTTGCTGCTTGATTAAGTTTTTTTTTTTCTTCGTATTTATCATCATCGTATGACAATCGTGGGGAAAGGAAAAAAAAGGGAAAATGGGCAAAAAAAAAAGTAAAGATGTCAAGTAATGTCATAATTTCGCATATTTACCAGAAATTTATCCCCCCCAACACCTGTTTCGTTAGTTCGGACATAATTTTTGAAAAAATATACCCGTTAAATTCTGGACAGTTGAAAATATTAATTGTCATTTCTACTCGAGTATTAATTCGTTGAAAAAAAAAAAATTCACAATTTCCATGCACTTCCCTCGATCTTTCAAAATCTAAGACCGTCAAAAATTTCTTCGAAAATACGGAAAAGTATTGTCAAAGATTTTGAAAAATAAATTTTCCACATCGAATGAGTCTGCGGCGAATCACGATTAAAAAAAAAAAAACCGCAAGCTCATTCACAGGAAGCCGAACGAAAGAAGAAAGTAAAAAAAAAAAGGAAAAAATTATTATTCTCGCATCGCTTATTCGATATTAACTGCGTTAATTAAAATGATGAATATCGACTGGCAATTAAAAGTAAAAATCCTTTTTTTTTTTCGTATTTTTGTTTTTCTCTAATTACAGCGGGGGGGGGGTCTTTTTATTCCTCGCCGTTGATGCGTTTTTGGACATGACCGAGATACCTGGCAAAGCCCTCGCTCGCGTGTTTCAATATCGCCACACCGAGTCTCAGCTTGACCTCGGCAATTTTTCTCACGAAAGTAAAAACATTGAAGCCCACCTCTTCTTGCGGCTTCGAGGCCGTCGTCGTATTATCGTACGACTCGTTGCTCGTGTCCACGGGTTTGTTTACATCCGTACGTTCGGTAGTGCCGAGTATTTCGTCGAACGTGAGACTCGGAACGGTCGTATCGAGGACAGAGGTCATCGAGGTAGTCGAGTCCAGCGTGTCAGAGCTCGTTGTTACGACGAACGATGAATTTTTCGTTGTTTTTTCGGCAATTTCAGGATTTTCCGTAATTTTTTCCAACGGCCGATTCGTTTTTTCATCGGTCGCAATGTTTTCGGCAACTCTTTCCGGAGTCGAGACAATTTTTTCGATGCCTGGCACGTCATCGATCGGCGCTTGAGGCCCGGCCGTAACATCATCGTCGAATTTCTTCGCTGTGCTCGATTCAGTTTTCTTTCTCGTTGAATCATTTGCCGAAATTTCTTTCACCGTCAGCGTCAATTTTTTCACATTTTCATGGCCGTTCGGCATCTTCGCGTTGTCATTTTCATTCGCACGATTCGGTATAACCGAATCGATGATATCGAGAATCTCATTGCTGAGCGGTTCCTCATTCTCGATTGCCCGTTCCTCCTTCTCGATTTCGGTTCTCGACGGTATCAGCTGAATTACCGAATCTCTCTTGCGTCGTCGTCGAAGTTTCGCCGTAACAAACTCGCGCCTCAATGATCTCGGACCGTGCTCAACCTGTACGGCGCTCGGTGTTATATCAAGCTCGTCGTAATCAACGTTTGATTTCGGCGCTTCGGCATGGCCGTAAGACGATTGAGACGACGACGAGGACGCGGTATCGGCCGAATCGATGGGAAATTTATAATTATCCTGTTCATTATCGTGATAATTCGCCGAAAGATTGTCCGTATTAACGGACAGTGTATTCGGGAAATTGGATCTGACCCCGTAAGTGTACTCCTTGGGAACATTACCAACGACGAATTGCCCGTTTGACGATTTTTTACCAACGAAATCGGATTTTTTCGTTGCCGAACGATAATTCGGTGTGGTCGATGATGCCGAATTATCGTGCCCGGTGTTGCGATATTTTTCATAGCTCGCTGTCTCGTGGGGCCGATAAATCGCTGCCGAAACGGTGGAATATCTCGTTGTATCGGGAATTCTTCCGGTCGTTTGCTTGTTGGCATTCGTATTATAATGCGAAGCCACGTACGGCTGACGATATCTCTGATAATTTTTCTCATAATCCTCGATACCACCGTATTTACCATCGTGACTCGTCATACCCTGAAGCACTTTGGAAAATACTTCCTCCTCGTTTTGACCATAATTACCACCGTACTCGTCCATACTGTACTTGTAATTCGGCTCAACGACGTAATTCCTCCGTGCTATGGCACCGCCGAACGGATAGAGAAAATAAGATGCAAGTCCAAGGCCCAATCCAACCAGGGACATTACGCCGAAACTCGGCATAACTTCGCGCGAGAGAAAATTGTATATCTGCGTGCCGATTGGCTTTTCGGTTGGTTTCTTCTTGTTCTTCGTGACGTTGACGCTTCCGGGGCTGATCTTCGATTCCGGGGCAATCTTGGATTCCTGAATAGCATTGTCGGCGATTGCCAGCTCCGTGAGAACGTCGAGGCTCTCGGTTGACGTTGAAGAATCGGCCGAATCAGCGATGGTGGACACTGTCGTAGCTTGGGACGTTGTCGTTGATGATGATGATGATGATGATGATGATGATGCAGATGGGGTCGTGGCAGGTTTGCGTCTTCGCAGCTTGTTCTTCTTTCTCTTGTGAGGTCTCCTCGTCGTTGTCGCGATCGAGTCAATCGGGCTTGAACTTTCGGCCACGATCTTCGTCATTTCCGGATTAAATTCGAACTTTGCGTCTATTTGAGAATCAGCCAGGCTCAATGGATCCACGATTTTTGTGTTGTTACGCTTCGGCGATGATTTAATCTCGGTATCGATCTTGTCGGCTCGCAATATCGGCAGATTCACTCTGATCGGCTCGATCTCCATATTCGTTTGGGATTCCGTGGGTTTTTTCAGCTGTACCTTGAGAACGTTGCTCGTTCTCGGCGGTTTGTTCTTTGTTTTTGGGATTTCTTCGATGCCGTAAGCCTGAGATACGATCGCGTCGTTGCTGGTACTCGTGGCGTTCGTTGATGCGGATTTTGATGGTTTTTCGTTGAGATCGGTGGCGATTGATGCTTTGATTTTGGCCTGAAATATCGTTTTCTCGGGATTCGAACGATCGTCGATGATTCTCGGTGTCGTTGTCGCGTAATTAACGGGCCGTAATGTAACTTTTTCGATCTTCGATGTGCTCGGACTTTTCGTCGTTTCGGCAGGACTTTTCGTCGATGTTTTTCTCACCGGTGGTGCCTTTGTTCTCGTTGCTTGATCACCGGGTCTCGATAGCTTCGTTGCCATTGGCTTTGACGTTACGTTGGTGGATCTGGGTGTCGTTATTTTTGGTCTGAGAGTCGAACGATTTGGCTCCAGTGGCTTTCTCGCTGCAGTCGCAGTTTTGGGTGTCGCGATGGAGTTTTCCGGTCTGGTTGTCGCGACACTCGAGTAGTCATCAACGATCGCAGCCACGGGGACGGTGGTTAGCCTCGGTTTTTCCGTTTTTGGAGTCGGTTCAGTGGGTCCGGGAGTTCTGTCAGCGATGATCGTCGAATGGACCGTAGTTTTTTTCAAACCTGGTGTCGTAGCCTTGGTCAGGGTCGTTATTCTCTCCATGGGAGTCGTTGATTGTGGTAAAATGATTTTTTTCACACTCGCAGGACTCTTCGTGTCTGCTTTTGGGGTAGTCTCGAAGATCTCTGCGGGGATCGTTGATTTTTCATTCGAATTAGGCTTGGTAACTTTTTCTTTGCTAGCCTCGTGCTCGGTCGTTGTTTTTCTCGTCGTGGTCGGTGGATTCAGGAGAATCCACGTTGATATACCGCCTGTCGTTGTTGGCTGATTTTTGTGGGCTGTCATCAGTCTCGTTGAGCCACTCGCCGATAATTCTCTCTCCAATTCTTCCTCCGTCATGGCCATCGCTTGACCCGGATGACTCGACTCGAAATAACCAAATTTCGAATTAGTCGGTCTGCCAAAACCAATGCCCATCGAACCCGCTGAACTTAATCCCGAATTTATCTCCTCGACGAGTTCCATGTCGTTTTTATCGTTGCTCGACAATCTCAGCGGATCGTAATGATTTTTTTCATTATTATTGTTATTATTATTGTGTATCAGCAAGACATTCGTCGGTTGTTTCGAGTTTTTGACAATTTTTTTATTCTCTCGGGGATCCTTCGACGAGTTTGGATTCGTCACGTTGAGCAATTGCGTCGCCACAGTCCTCAGTGACTGATCCATGTATTGAAGATCTTTGAGCTCGGTTCTGCAAAAAAACCAGATACGATCTCGTGTGAAATACTCAACCAATATGATTTTCATGGACTCTCTTTATCTCTCTCTCTCTCTCTCTCTCTTTGTTCCATAGCCACCGCTTGCAGTGAAACGAATGTACTTACCAAAAGTTTTTGATTTCTTTTTAGATGTTTGTGAAAAAAAAAAAAGAAATGGAACCGTAATAATTACGACTACGAGTTAATACGTGGTAAATGAAAAGACTTGTCGTTTACTGATAATTTATTGTCGTTACAACAAAAAAAAAAAACAAATCATCGGCTTTAACGCCATGTCAATGCCCTGAAATGTTGAAAATCACGTGGATCAAGGTATGAGGAGACACACACACACACACACACACACAGAAATTATCTACAGTATACTAAGTCATTTCTACGCTCAGAGTAATCGTTAAGTTAATTACAAAAATAAATAAAATTACGAACTGTCGGTATTAACGCTATGGATCTGGCAAATTTTTATCGCCGATTTAAAAGAATCTTTTTCAAATAAATTGACGATCGATCGAATCATTTGGATCTTTGCTTAAAAAAAAAAAATCAAACGGTCCGAATATTGGGCATTCACGATCATATTCCAACTCCTGGACGACTTCATTCAAGGGCTAATCGAAATAACGGGGAATCAATCAAAACCGGTTGTGAAGGGTTCAACTTTCCTTCCTCTCGCAATTTTCATTTTATTTTATTTAGCAAAAAGGGAAATGATCGATTTTTATCTTTCAAGTTGATCAGAACATCACCCTAAAATTAATAATTATATCAATTAATTCAATGTAAATGTACGTATAATGTCCATTTTTTTTGGGTCTCATTGAAGAGCAGCACTTTTTTCGCCCAAAACGTTATCAATTTTCAGGCAAAAAAGGTTTGTTCGACGAAAGCAAAACTGGAGTCGTTTTTGGAGATAGAAATTTTGATTACCGGTAATGAGTTTTTGAGGCGATCGCCGATTACGAATATGATTGTCCGAAATTTGAAATTTCCAAAATCCAAAAGATCCAACATGGCAAGTGGAAATGCAGGGGGAAAAAAAAGTTGAAGAACCTCAACAGCCGTTACTTGAGGATTGGCTGCTGTCATCACCATTTGAGATTTCAAAAATTGTAGATTTTTCCACGGAATTCAAAGTCTGCTATTGCAAATACCATCGAGCAGCAAGTTGCAAAGAAATCTGATGATAAGAATCCTATTTTTCTATGTCCAAAAGATCAATGAAGACACCGAAAATTTTTAATGAAATCCGTTCATCAAATTTTCCCCGAAATGGGAAAAAATTCATTGAGCCAATTTTCCCAAACGAGAGAGACGAGAAAGTGCTCATCTCTTTCTCCTCTTTCGTTTGCCCTTCCACTCGTGGCAATTCCTGTACTTGTACATGGATTGCCGAACAATCTCATCGAGGCTGGGCTTCAATTTGATGGTGACCGTATTTGAGGCACGACCGAGATCCAAGACACCTGGCAGTGCCCAGGGAAAGAAGATTGCAGCGATGCCGATAAAACTGGCGGCCACTGCCGCGAATGGTGCAGCAGCGAGGCTGAACAGGCCATAATTGAAAGGATTGAGAAAAGTGAAGTAGGCAAAGATCGAGCCCATTGAATACACGAGATCGGATGTGCTCGTGTCAAAAAAATCGTCGTAATCTCCGTCATCGTCGTCGTTCGTGGTTGTCAGTGCTGTGGAATCGGGCGAATTGACAGGATTACCAACGGACGAACCACCGAGAAGACCGGAAATCGGTCCAGCAACAGCTGGAACATCCGGAATCTGAAGAATCAACGGGGAATCACCGATAGCTTGACCTACCGGAGCTCCGAAATCTGTCACGGACGATGGAATCAACTGGGGTCTGTCGGAATCTACGAGAGATTCACCGATCGACGAGGAATCGTCAGCGGAATCCGAACCTCCAAGAGCATCGAATGCTGCCTCCTGAGGATCTCCTGTTGCAACTGTAATCTCGGATTCCTGAGTTACCTGAGAAGTCGAAGTGAAAACCGAGCTATCGTCATCCTTGACCGCCTCATTGTCGAACGAACCATCGGAATTCTGCTGGGAATCAGAGACACCCTCGCTCGAAGAATCTTCATTTTCTAGCGGCTTATAATTGTCACTGCTGGAGCTCGTGGTACTTTCCAAATAGATGGAATCAACGTACTTGTCCTGTGCTACTTCATTCGGCTCTGAATCACTCGACACGGGTTTGAAGACATTCGTACTGAGTACTTGTGAATTAATGACGATATTAAGATCCGTGCAGGCTTCCTTGCTCTCGATTGTATTGTTGACCCGTGTTATGGAATTTATCATGATCGTTGGACAATTCGTTTCACCAGCTGGAAGTTCGGGAATCGTTTGGGTAAGAGGTTTCTCGATATTGCTCGTGTCTTCGTTCATGAATATTACGTGAACATTCGGAGGTGTTACGGATTCACTGGAATGATTCTCGGATGTGCCCAATGGTTTCGGGACTTGTGGAACTTGCAACTCGCTGACCGTGACGTTGGGCCTCTTTGAGCCTGGATTGATTATGTGAACTATCGTATTCTGGATAATTTCCGAGGATGGCCTGAAGATCGGCCATTTGGGAGAATTATTTTGTTTGTTGGCCATATCTGTCAGAAGAGTCACGACCGAGGCTGGAAGACTAACGGTCTCGATTGGACGTATGGCTTCGGTTGCTGGGACCACGTGACTGGTAACACCAACGTTATTCTGATTCGAATGATTCGAATCATCATTCGTCTGTGAATTATGATTGGACAATTGGTGGTACGGATCGTTCAGCGACTGTTGATGATAGTCAGTTTGCTGATAATGATTCTCCGGGGCTTGATAACGATCGGGGATCATCGACGGCTGATTGGGATCGTTCAATGGCTGATACGAGCTAGGATTTTGACTCGAGACTTCGTGATAATGACCGAGCGCAGCTGGCAGCTCGTTCGTGTGACTCTGAGCGGCGATCGAAGTCTCGGAATAATTGTTCTCTGGCTCTGAATGGATCGTGGCCGATGTGACCGGTCGGGAACTAGCGATTTGGTGATAAGTTTGATCATGGACATTGCCGGGGGATTCAGTGGGGATAAAATTGGCTGACGAGTGAGTCTGATTTTTTCCCGAATCAAAGGCCGGTATCTGCAGCCATTGAACGATTTCTTGAACATTCGACTGCACGAGAGGTTGACGATCGCGTACAGAGGTGGATGATGATTGCTGGGTTGTCGATGAAAATTTGTTATTGTTCAAGGTCGCTGAACCGTGATAGCGATTTTTGATCGTTACAGGCCTGGAAATCTGATTTCCGGGCTTTTTCTTTCGCTTCGCCGGGTCTTTGTAAATCGGTGCATCGCCGTAATTCGACGAGGGCACTCTGTGAGAATGGGAGCCGAGGCTTGATGTGTATTTTTCGTAATTCAAGAGATCCTGAACATTCTGCACGGCCTCGTTTGGCCAATTTTTCAATTTTTCCTTGGGCAAAATATCATCACCAGCGGGACCAATGGGTCGTAAATTCGTCACGTGACGACTCGGGGGTTTTGGGCGATAATGGGACTCCAAGAAAACACGATTTTTCGCCTCTATCGAGATTCCCGTGGGATTCTCATGATTATCGGATCTCGTCGTGGTCATGATTTTG